>OZ017739.1:405082114-405682114 GCA_963969285.1 Odontomyia ornata | reverse complement strand
GCTCGTCTTGTATAGCAATGTACCTCTTATACCGACAGGTAGCTTCCTTATGACGTACTTCAGAGCCAAATAGAATAGCAATGGGGCCAGTCTATCTCCCTGACTTAGGCCGATATTTGTGTTAAAGGCATCGGTGAGTTGGTTATTGATGTGGATTTGGGAGGTCGTCGACGTCATTGTCATTTTGGTAAGACGGACTTATTTGGCTGGGATGCTAAAGCAAAGCATTATTTGGTACAGTACATTACGATCAATACTGTCGTACGCTTGCTTAAAGTCAACGAAAATTTGGTATGCGTCTATGTTGAGCTCCCAGCATTTTTCGAGTACCTGCTTGACTATGAATAAGTGGTCTTTCGTCGACCTACCTGCTCTGAAACCATCTTGATACTCCCCAATAATACTGCTGGCGTTTGGTCCGATTTTATTTTCTAAGATTTTTGAAAATATTTTGTACGCCGTACAAAGTAGCGATATGCCTCCATAGTTTTCGCACTGTAGCTTGTCACCTGTTTTGTGGATAGGATATATAATTGATTGGCTCCACTCTTTTGGCATATGTTCTTGTTGCCAAATGTGCTGGATGACTTTGTGAATAGCTTTGTGAACACTACTGCCACCATATTTGACGATTCCACTGTTATCTCATCGATGCTCGGCGCATTATTATTCTTTTGGGCTTTGATGATGGAACAAACTTCATCCAGAGCTGGTGGGGCCAATGGAAGCTCGACGTAGACTCTGATGTTCTGGAGCTATGCGGAGGATTAAGGAGGTTCTTAAAATATGATGCCCATCTTTCCTTAATCGTGGTTTCATCAGCGATGACATTGCCGATGTTATCACTACAGAGCGTGGTTTTGGGCTGGTAACCACGCTTTAGGCTTTTCATTACTTTGTATGCTTGTCTTGTGGTGTTGCTTGCTAAACTTGTTCATCTTACTTTTTACTAAAATTTTCCTATTTGGATTTTTCTTTATTTGTAATTTTCCTGTTCTCTTATGGTTTCGTATTACTTACCAAACCCTATTGAAATCGATTCTGTCCATCCATCTTTTTGTAGTCCGTTCGTCTGTGTGTCACAGTAGTTTTCTTTGAAACCATAGCAGCTACAGACGCCAAACATTGTCGGTAGATCAGAAGTGATGACCCCTTGAAAGTTTGGGTATCAATAAATTTCTCAACGGTTCTGAAAGAGTGTTACGGAGTACTAGTGCAGCCACAACTACTTGAAAGTGAGATTGTGGAGTACATTTACTCGTAAATGCATGATAATAAAAAGACGCAACAAACTGTTTTTTCACGACCATCAATTAAAACATAAAATAAGTGTCATAGTTATATTTATATATAAACTGTCAACGAACGCAATCGAGAATAGAGAAACATTTACAAAAGTCTTAAGAACAGGATGTAATGAATTAGCTAGGAACCGACAAAGGTGAAATGGAATGTTTTCAATATTTGTATTCTTACTGCTTGGCCAGACATTTGGTAGTCTCTAGGAGGAACTACAATACAACGAGGAGCAGGACAAGTTGCCAGCATGGCAAAGGAAGCTCTAAAAGTCATTCCAGCCATCGCGAATTTATCAGTGGGTGTTGGCAGTTGTTTTGCATTTGTGTTTGGTGATTTTTCTTGGTATTGGGCCTACATTTTATAGTGGTTGATGGTAGCGAGTGAACTGAAATTTTCAGTGGCTGTTGGAGGCGCGCAGATACGTTCTTTCGTAGGGTACGTTCTCTCTTCATTCCTTTGTAATTTAGGGTCTATTAAGCAAATCTTGGATTATGTATTTTCCGCAAGAAGGGAATCAGTGGTGCTCTGAGTTTAAGACAGTGGCACGGGGAAACAGTGTCCAGATTTAGAGCGAGGCATCCTGACGAGCCACGTTTCTCGCTTGGCGGCTTAGCTGAGGCCCAAAGGTGCCAAGCAAGTAGCACCTACCCATCTCCGGATGAGCTTCTGAAATTCCTAAAACAGGCCTGAAAACAGCGTTACCAGCTTCATAGAGTGCTTGGGGAAAAATGTGTGTCCCCCTATCGCGATTGGACACTTATGATGCGAAAATCTTTTAAAAAATTATGGAGGTAGGTCTTTATGAGTACAATAATAACAATTACCTTAAAAGTCGAAATTCACTTAACTTTGTTAATAATGGTATGATCTTCAAATTTCACATTTTCCCTAATAAAATCAGATGAATACCCTTAAACTCAACGAAGTCAGACATTTGAGTAGTCTTACAAAAAGTCCTCATACTCTGTAAGTTTGAAGGAAATTGAATCATATTCAAGGAAGTTATCGCTATTCGAAACTTATCTAATTTTAGCAACAACAGTAACAATACAATTTTGGTATTCAATGGACTTTCCATCTAACCAGACACAACAGTTTTGAATTGATTTTGTTAGTATAGGGTTTTCCAATAAGAGGTGTTATTTTGAATAGATCTTGTGATTTAACACCTTGCGACTTCTTCCTTTGGGGCTCGTGAAAGAGAAGGTCTACGCCAACAGCCCAGCGTCGATTCAAGATCTCAAGCCACTTTGTGATTTGGTTATGGAAATTTGCCTGATCTTATTTTTTACTATAAACGGCGTACCCTTATCTTTATAAGGAAATAAACATTGATCATCTATATTTAAAAATGGCATTTTTCTTTTAATACCAAAATAACACCTCTTATTGGAAAACCCTGTATTTTCAGATAAGATGAATAACATAAATATTTTTTGGAGTTCATGATGTGAGTGATTTTTGTTACATTGCATGAAATCGTCGACCGTTGAAAATCGAGCAACATTGTATTTCCTTTTAAACATGTATTACATCTCTTTGAAGTATTTCTTGACTTTAGTCATTTTTTAACTGTATATCGTAAGCTATCTATCTAACTTGGTTTTGTTTAAATCACGCAATTTACAATCGGGTTGCATAATCAAGTTAGAATTAAGTAAATCACGCCTCCAAATCGATGCCGAGTTTTTAGATGCTACCGCTCAAATGCTGCACTACGGTAATCAATGATATGATTGCAAAAATCGCACATGTGACACTTTTTATTGCAAAAAAACTTACTAGTTAGTCTGGCAACCCAGTATTCAAGTCTTCTGCGGTCCATCACAAATGTTCATCTACTGGAGAAGCGTAGCTGAATTTCAAATACAAATTATGACAGCATCCAAAGAAATGACAAATGACTCGGATCGCATTGTTCGGTGCCATTGATCGCGTCATTCTACACGAGAATTTCAATTGACTTTCAATTACCAAGTGGTTTCCGTATTCCAAGTTGAGCTCAAGAGCCCGGCTCGCACTTCAGCCGAGAATGATACATTGATGGAGGATGACTTCGCGAAAATCAGGACCTGCGTCGAGGGCTGCTAGACACTAAGCAGGCGTATCGTTTATTTATCTAGAGTAAATGAAGTTTAGACTTTATTTTTCCATCGTTCCACGACACCGCGACGGAACACTCGGAGCCGCGGCATTGAATCGAAATTGAAATCGAAATTCCACTTGAGCAACATCAACAGGGTCGGTCGTCAAGCAAACAGTAACAGGCCACTCAAGGAACACACCTTACAGACAGACTTACAGAGTCTAAGGTGATCGCACAATCCAAGACAAAACGTGAAGTACTGTGCAGATTTCTCATTGTCATAGCGTGGAGAATTGGGGCTTGTTACGAGGCCTCGTTCAAGGCAAAACAAAATTATCTCCGGGGAGGTCCGGAGGTGATGAGGAGCCAAACAGGCAACTGATATATTCAAGGAGTTGAGTTTGTTTGCTCACGCAAAAATGCCTCTTCAGGCGGAATTCAGCTTTTAAATATTTAATGGGATCACTTTCTATTTATTAGCTTTGGTCATGGCCCTTTTTGCCCGCCCGCTCGATTTCAACACCTAAAATTAGGAATACATTAAGCAACTGGTCGCTAACTATGCCCACGATGAGATGCTCAAAGGATTCGCCGCTACGTACATACAAGTACCTAATATTGCCGTTTAAGACGCTAAGATTTACCTTCAACTGCAAACACAGTGGCATAATTCGTTCACGGCGCGTTATCATTCACATATTGAGCCTGATTCGATATATTGTTCAATTAACTGGCCATTGGCCGCCCGGTAGCCGCTCCCGCATTGTTACTGTGTCGGAGGACCGCTTTGAAATTTACGCTGCCTTTGTGTACTTCCGTTAAAGGCTGACGACGTAATGAATAAAACGGATATGATGCCTCGATTGAATGCCCAAACACCTGACCCCAATGATTTATCAAACTTCGAAGAAGAAGAAACGAGTCTGGATTCATCGTTGGATTTCTTGGAAATAAAATTTCTCACACTTGTAGGTACAATATAAAATTGTGAGTTTGTAGCAGTAGAAGCTAAAGAAGGAAGAGGACTTGAGGGTGATATCAAGGCATTGTTAGCGGACAACAAATGATGCTATTATTGAAAGAATTTCTAAAATGATGAAGGGTGTAAGGAATCAATGTACCTTATTTCTTTGATTTCAAAGTATTTATTGAAAGGTACAACATATGACTGAGAAATTTATTCTGGGCAATTATCAGCCTAGCTATAGTGTTAGTGCTCATAGAAAATATATCATTTAATTATTTTATTGGGAGCTTTGAAATCGAGAAATACACCATATATTTCAAAATAAAAGTGGATCCTGGATATTTTCAAACGAAGGAGAGATGGGTTAACATCATATGATTGCAGATAGAAAGAATATGTTGTAGATTGCTAATGGAATTGTTAATATGATTAAACTTGTGGATGATATTTTGAACATGTTCAATAAATTTTTTGAATCAGAAAGAGACCAGATTATGGGAATCATTTATTTATTTTGCCAAACAAGAAATATCCTTATAGCATAAAATTAAATAAAAAAAAAAACAAAAAAATTGTAAACAATACATTTTATTGTTACAGTAAATCTTACGTACAATTATGCAATTATATTGAAATATGAAAGGATTTCAGGAGGTTTTGGAAAAAGACGGGAAGTAATATTTACTAAACTTGTTGAATGTCTTACAACATTTGTTTGTTGGCTCATTGCCAGCATAAGTGTGGCCGGCGTCGAGACGACTGATGCTCAACCTTGAACTCCGAAGAATTGTGGCTGAGTCTTGAGTTAAGTACGACAAGTAATCACGGTCAATTGAGTTTCTCTGGTGGATCAAGTGGGATGTACGGCTTTCAATCTCATAGTGGTGCCAAAACACATATACGATTGCACTTAACTTGTTGCTATTTTCCTCATAATAACAACCACTTCACACAATTGGATACCTTTTTTTGATAATGCGTCTGTTATTATTAATAACAACTCTTGTGACAGTTTTCTGGTGTTAGGTGACTTTAACATTTCATACGCCAGTTGGCTTCCAGATAGAAATAACCAGCTGCGGATTGTTCACAATTACGATTCTAAAGCCATTTCACTATTTAATTTCATGAATATAAGTGAGCTTTATCAATACAATGGTTATTTCAACAAATATAATCGCATTTTAGACTTAGTGCTAAGTAATTGTAATTGCAATGTTACTCCTAGTGCTTTTCTCTTACTAGTGAAGACCAGCACCATAAAGCTCTGTATATTCAATTTTCTCTTCCAAATACAATTTATTTATGATCTAAAATATCAATTCCACAAAGTGAACGACTTTGAATTAAGTAGTTAATTATTGAAAATAAACTGGGAAACAGAACTCTCTAAATTAACTACTGATGATGCTGTCTCCTATTTCTATAGCACTCTATACAACTCGATGCTATCTATGTTCTAAAAAAAGTACTGCCCTAATTAAACTTACAGTACTGCCCTAATTAAACTTATTCGTAAAAAGCAAAAAGTACATGCATTGTGGAAAAAGTGTGGCAACATTCGGGATTACCAATTTTTCGCTGAACTCCGTACCCAAGAAAAATGTTTGCAAGTTTCATGTTATAATGACTACATCTTGTTAGCAGCAAAAAATATCACTTCGTCACCTAAATATTTTTGTCTTATGTTAAATCGAAGCAAACCGTTAATAATATTCCAGCCTATATGCAATTTTTAAATGGGAGTTCAAGCGATAGTGAGAAATTTGCAAATATGTTTAATGATTATTTTTATTCTGTTTTTGTCCCACAAACTGATAGTGAATCAAAGTAGCTCTTTGGCTTCCGCGGGAGTAGTTGACGTTAGCACATTTGAAATATCGTTTGATAATGTATCTAAATTGTTAAGCGAAGTAGACATTAATAAAAGTGCAGGGGTAGATAACATTCATCCTTTATTCATCTCCAAATTGGCAAAACAGTTATCCGTACCTCTCACTATTTTATTCAGAAAATCATTGAGTAGTGGAATTTTTCCAGATGTTTGGAAGAAAGCACTTATCACCCCCATACCAAAAGGTGGAAACATACATAATGTAACACAATACCGACCTATTTCAAAATTATGCATATGTGGTAAGATTTTCGAGAAGCATGTTACAAACTTCATAAATTCCTGTGCTCGTCAACATATAGCTCCTGAGCAACATGGTTTTCTTGCCGGTCGTAGTGTTAACACGAATCTCGTTTCCTATACAGACAATCTGTTTAACGCCCTTGATACAGGACACCAAGTAGACGCAGTATATACAGATTTCTCTAAGGCTTTTGATAAAATAAATCATTCTCTATTGATTAAAAAATTATTCAAGATGGGGATCCATGGCGATTTACTTAGATGGATAAAATCATGTATTACTAATCGTAGCCAAGCAGTGGCAATGAAAGGATACTGTTCGAGATTTCTCAAAATTTCCTCTGGGATTCCTCAAGGATCCCATTTAGGACCTCTTCTATTTACGTTATATGTTTACGACATTGGATTTTGTTTTGAAAATTCTTGTTACTCTATGTATGCAGATGATACTAAAATATTTAAAATCGTGCAAACCTCAACTGTCTGTTGTAAACTGCAAGAAGACTTGGAAAGATTCGAACAGTACTGCAGTAATAATCAGTTATTTTTGAATGCGGATAAGTGTCACGCAATCACATTCACACGTAAAAGCAAACCTTTACTTTATAATGACAAAATCGCTGGAACTACATTAAAACATTCAAATACAGACAAAGACCTAGGAGTAACTCTAGACTCCAAACTACAATTTAACCATCACATTGATAACCTACTTACAACAGCATATAAAAGGCTGGGAATGATTCTAAGAGTATCTAAGCCCTTCAACAATATAAACGTATTAAAGATATTATTCAACTCATACGTACGTAGTATCCTGGAATTTGGCAGTGTAGTTTGGAACCCTAATTACGCTGTACATATTGATCGACTGGAAAGGGTCCAAAATAAGTTTCTAAAAGCCTTAGACTACAAGTTTGGCAACATTTTTACAGATTATAAGAGCAGTGCACTTAGATATAATATTCAACCATTGAACATAAGGCGTAATTATCTTGACTCCTTGTTTTTATATCAAATTTTACATAAGAACATTGAATCAACATTTCTTCTACAAAAAATCAACTTTAAAGTCCCTCGTAGCTTCTCTCGTTTTAACCAAACTTTTTACATCATCCTTAGTAACACAAATTATGCCAGTAATGCATTCTTTAAGCGTGCCTGTGACCTTTTTAGCAAACATTTGTGCGATATTGACATATTTCATTGTAATCTTCATGCTTTAAAAAAAAAAATCAACTCTAAATTTAACAAGAAAATGCTAATAATTTTATACTTTACAATGATTGTTTTTCGTTTACTCACTTCCTATCATAGTTTGCTCGATGATCCTTTATATTATTTGTAATTAATAATGGAACCTTTAGGCCTGTTTGTATCTAAATTTTAAGTTATGATTTGTAATTAGGCTGTTTGAGTTCATAATAAAACAAGTTGGGTAAACAGACCTACGCTCATGTCAGAAGGGTTTTGTATTCAATTTACAAAATGCAGACACCAGATCGAATCAAATCAAGAAACATGCCAAAGACGATTTTATTGGAGAAAATATGAAATACGAAGATCATACTATTATTAACAAAGTTGAACGAATTTCGACCCCTGAGGTTTTTGGTATTGTTATACTCATAAATATCTCCCTTGATAATTATTACATATGTCCATTTGCGATGGAGGAAACACATTTTACATGTATTTCCCCCCTTCGCCCCCACTGAAGCAAAAACTGACAGTTTAAGAACTGTTTTGAAAAGCTCCCATAAAAACTTTCATTTCATACTCATATCGGCTACGTTTGATGAATTTTTTTTTAGGGGCCACTCTCCTGTACTGTTATCATCGATTAATGGCCAATTTTTTCGAATCCTAGAATGGTTACAAAACCCTTTTGCTAGGAGCTCTCTCCCGCCTCCTTGACTTGTTTCACTTATGAGCATTAATTGTAGTTACTCATCTTCAGTAATTCATTAAATTGAATCAAGTGTTCAAAGCATGCACCTTAAACGTTGAAGTTGGGAAAAAATAACTCAAAATTATCCAATCTTCGCATTTAAAACAGCCACTATTTTGTTTTACGATTACTGATACCACAACAAATACAAAGATCCACATGACACCTATCATTCCTGAAATTTGCATGCAAATCCTAGCAAAACTGTAGTGTCTGAGTCGGTAAAAAGCGCATGTTGTTCCATAGCCATATGTTGCCTTAGTAATAAATGCAGCGCATATTGTTCAAAAGTAATACAGGAAAATTCAAACCGCTATAAATTCACTAAATATGATTCAATCTTTATGAAACTTTCAGGATAGATCAATCTTATAAATGGACATCTGTGTGCTGAATTTCATTGAATTCAAGGGTATCGTTAAGGTTTTATTCAAGAAAACATAAAATCGATAAATCATACTATTACTAACAAAGTTGACTGAATTGCGACTTCTCACGTATTTGTTGTTGTTGTACTCACCAAGGCCTACATTCCTGATTCTTTTCAGATTTTTCGGATCACAGGTGTTCAATCGCGAGGGGGGGACACAAATTTTTCGTGTATTTCCCCTCCCTGTGCACCCCTCGAAGCAAACTTTGCCAAACTAAGACCTGTTTTGAAAAGTTCTCATCAAGACCTTGCATTTGATACCCATATCGGCTACTTTAAATGAAATTTTTTTTCGGTGGGTCACTCCCCTATACGGGGAGACCCCCCCTTAAATACCTTATAAAATTTTTTTGTAGTTGAACTTTGAAGAAAACACCACTTTACACCTACGTACAAAATTTTATGTTTCTAGCTTAAGTAGTTTTTGAGAAAAACTGCTGTGACACACGGACGGACGGACGGACAGACAGACGGACAGACAGGACGCGATTTTAAACCCAAAAATGCAAAAGCTAGTTGAAAATAAATAAGGAAAATTACTAAGAGTTGAGAAGGAAGGGCCCAAGCTGAAGGTCATCACGGTTACGAGGTGATCTAAGCATAGGTGAGTGAAAATACACCAAACTACGTGCGAATGGAACATCAAAGATATTCGACCATCTTGTAGAACGCATAACGCGCCTCACTGGAACGTGGTTGACAAGGCGAGTGTCGAGCAAACCACGGCAAAGCCTGTAAAGGAAACATTCATCAAGGTAGATTCGACACATTTCCAGGGAAGGAATATTGAATGCGAGAGGCTTTAGAAGTAATTTCAGAAATATGAACCTCGAACATTAATTTAGAGTCGAAAGTGACACCCAAGTCTCTGAAATGTGTCATCGTACATAGATACGAATTATTTAGAAAATGAAAGAAGGATGCACTTAAAAACATTTAGTGTTAGTTGGTTATAAAAACTCCAAAATAAAATGGCATTCAAATCTTCTTGAAGTAAGGCACCGTCACCGATTGACGACACTACTTTGAAAACTTTGACGTCATCTGTATAAAGAAGGCAGGAGGAGTTGATTACAGCAGATGGTAAGTAATTTATAAACAGAGTGAACAATAGTGGGCCAAGAATAGATCCTTGAGAAACACCTGAAGACGGATGGAAGGGAGTAGAGAGACAGCCTTGAAAAGATATTAACTAACACGATTGTACATATAAGTAGGAGGATAACCAGTGGAGCAAATAATCCGGAAAGTTAAGAAATTTAAGTTTGCTACACAAAATATTGTGATTTACTGAGTCAAAGGTCTTAGACAAATAAAAATACAAGGTTTCGACTTGTAAATGGTCCTCCATGGCTTTTGAAGTAACGGTCATGAATTCTAACAAATTCGTTAAGGTCGATCGCCCTTTGATAAAACAATGTTGTTCAGGAACGAACAAATCATGAGTAAGTGAAAAAACGTGCAAGTATACGATTTTCTCCAGTAATTGGGAGAAACAGGGTAGTAAGGAGATAGGCCGATAATTGGCAACGTCTGAGGTATTACCTTTTTTAAAAATAGGAGTAACATAGGATCTTTTCCAACACGAAGGAAAAGAGCCTGAAGATAACCTAGAGTTAAAGAGAAGGGAAAGGGGGACACAAATAGAAGTAGCTAATGATTTCACAAAATGATTAGGAATACCATCGGGACCTGAGCTCACAGAGTCATCAAGTTCTAAAATAAGATTCATAACATCTTCTAAATAGCAAGTAAAAGGAAATGAACGTGGCGTGTGCATGATTGGGAACAAAGGGCTATTGCTGGGAGTAGCATTAAAAATAGAAGAAAACTGAGTTCTAAAAAGTTCACATATCTCGAGAGGTGAAGTTGCTAAGCAGCCATTTAAATGAAGCGAGGATGGGAAACTGAAAGAGGATTCAAGAGAACGTATCTATTTCAAAAATGGATTTGAATAATTTGAGTTTGAGAGCCTTCAAGACTATGAAAATAAGAAGCTTTGGCGATCTGCATGTTTTTCTTAGCTATCGACCTCAGATGACAAAAAGCTGTACGTGACTCACGTGTCACGTGAAAAACGTTGACGAACTCGATCTTTAGCTTTCAAGGCTCGCCAGAAGAGTTTCTTATACTGATAAGTGGAGTCGAGTTAGAAATAGCAGCGTTTAAGAAGTCATAGAAATTGTTGCACAAACATCCGAATTAAGACCTTAAAAGAAGGAGGACCAATTAACAGAGCGAATTGTTTCGGAAAGTTGCTGATAATTAGTTTTATAAAAGTTATAGCGCTGACGCTCTTTCCAACGATTACGGACAGAAGCAGTATAGGAAATTTCAAAGCGTAAGGGGGGATGATGGGGATTAGGAGTAAGATAAGGAAAAAGAACTGGAGATGAGCGATTGCGATTGCTTCACACTACAAAAGAATAAGTCAAGAATATTATTATTAACGTTAAGAACATTATTAAATTGAGCCAGGGAACACATGGACATAAAAGAGGAAATTAAAGACCAAATTTGAGATGAGTCGGAACCAACCTGATTTTCATCCCATGAGAGTTTAGGAAGGTTAAAATCTCCACATCAAATAAGGTGAAAATTTGAAAAGCGCAATAAGAAAATACTAGATATTTCGGTGAGGAAGATATTGTAGACTGAAAAAAGATACTTACAAGGTATATAAGTGCAAAAGACAAGAAGAGAAAGGGAAGACGAAATAACTATTAGTACCCCCACACATTCTACAGAAGCTGTGAATGGTGAATTTGTTAGACGAAAGCCAGTAAAGGTATACTTGTAGGTGACTAGGACACCTCCTCCGTCTAACTTGATGGAGATTGACCTATCACGATCACGCCTAACAATTGTGTGATTAGGAAAAATTTTAGAGTCAAATATATTAACAGTCAACCAGGATTCATAAATACAGATTATATCATCGTTAGAGAGAGAATAGGATAAAGCTAGATCCTTCAGCTTGGATCTTAAACTCCGAACATTTTGATAATAAATAGAAAATTCACTGTTAGAAACTAAACTTTTTTTTAGGAAGAACCGATGTTACAGCTTTGGTAGGGAGCTCGGTGGAGAACGAACATTTTTTCACCTTGAAGCTATAAAAGATTTAACAAGTACTCCAGGCGGCCAGCAATCAGGGTTGAAGATGTAATCACACGATGCCGGAACAGTCTGTTTGAAAAAAGCTATAACTCTGTTGATCAAGTTGTCCTTCGTCAGCCGATGGTGGCTAATAATTTTGAGAGGTGAGCCAAATTTCTTATTTACATAATTCAAAATGTCTTCGGTGGATGTGCAATACGCAAGCCTTGATATGAAGGTTTGTTTTCCTCAGGAACTTGCCCCATTTCGAAATTTTTTGGAATGGCTCCCCGATTAGATGACGATCTCTGCGCCATACTTCTTAAAGTAATAGACCAAGAAGGCTGTGAAGTAGGCAAACCGTCTGAAACACCATCTACGGGAGAAAATTATCAAAATTTAACACTACTTTACCGTACCTAAAGTTTTGGTAACAGACAATGAGGGTGGCTCCATGAGTCCGGTAAACATGAATCTTCTAGAGGCCTTAGGAGAAAAGTGAGATTAATGGGCCGATCGAGAGACTCCACTTAACCATACTACAAATAATCAGGTGCCTTCAATGTGAGTACAAGGAACCCTCTTTGAAGGAAATAATAGCCATAGCAGTTGATAGGTACAACAACTCAATTCACTTTGTGACGTGTGTGAAACCTGTAGATGTGTTCCTAGGCGTGTGGCAACGGATAAATTATCAGAATATGGTAGATTTTAGAACAAAGCTAAGCAGCAATCTGGAGCATGAAATCCTCCGCAATCAGAAGAGCCAAATCAATGTACACAACAAGCGGAGAACTAAGGCAAAAACGTACCAAGCAGGAGATGTAGTATTGTGAAGAGATAAACAAATCAAACCCAAGAATAAACCTCTCTTTAAAAAAATGATAGTGGCTTAAGATAATCAAGTAACTGTTACTACAGAAGCAGGCAAATGTGTTCACAAATCGCATCTAAAAAATGCCTTTCCCATTTCAGACTAATCACGGTGACAACGAGGGCTTCAATGCATACATATGAGTATACGGGATCAATTGTCATCTTGAGACGGGGAGTCGGTAGAATCATAGATGGGTACTTCAAAATAATCCATTCAATAGACCTGAGTAAATTCAATTAAGTAGTAGCTAATATGCAATCCACAGTGCAGCATCGTGTCAACAAATCTAATATTCTAGAACAACTGCTTTACCATCAGCCTGACAGAATAGAGGCGTTATTATATCTATTGCGGGGCAATTATCAAAAAAAGGGCTAAGCGATTAATTAATTGGATTGGCTCGGACTGGAAGTGGCTGGCAAGAAACCCCAATGCCATGGATTGGGATAATATAATCAAATCGCAGAATAGTATGACTGCCAATCATAACAAGCAGTACAAATTGAACCATTATATAACAGAACTGCCCGCTCAGCTAACGGACAACTACAATGGAATAGTTGCGGATTTCAATTCTTTCAATAACGATAAATTAGAACAATCCCTTTTTAATAAAATGACTATTTTTAGGGTCAAAATTCAAGAGATAGTGTTAGCTTGTCAATTAGCCAAGGAGGGCATAGTCAATTCTAATCTTTTAGACACTTCTGAGATCAGTGAGTTGTTGGCCCAGATCAGAACCCTTCCTTATAAAAATGGAATTTAGGAAATCGAGTTTGCTTCACCCATGGTAATTATGAAGGGTTGGTAGTCTTCCTAAAACTAGTAGTATCGACTTTAATCATGTACTTATCCGTCCTACAGTGACAAACAGTAAAATGATCCATCTTGAATATTTCAACTTCTTCTTGGCACAATCTAAGAAGTTCGCCCTTACTAGCAACTGCCTTTGAATCCAGAAAATAACCATTTGCAAGGAAACCCAACTAATTACCTTATCCTCATCAGACTGCATTGTTCAAATATTACGAGGTTCTGACGCAATTTGCAACTATCAGTATCGTAGTGACAAAATAATGGTGTTTTAGATGACAACACAATTTATCTCACCAACTTCAATGGCAGCCTTAAACATGCAAATATTACTAGACACATAAATGGCACGTACCTTATAAATCTTCAAAATGATACAATCTGGCTCGATGATAAGGAATTTACTAGCAGAGAGGTTACGACTTTTCAAGTTCTACCCTCTATTCTTAACCCTAATATAACTGAGAAGAATACTAAATTAGATCTACACCTCTTACATAAACTCCATTTGGACAACGTAAAGAAATTAGAGAAAATTTCACTTAACAATGTCGTGTGAATCTCATCTGATTTGATTCTATTAATTTTTGCTTTATTGCAATTTTTTCAAATATTTTATCTGCATAGAGTGCGTTCCTTATCCATATCACCCCCAGCCCCTTTGTCTCGGCTTCAGCATATTGTTTTACCATTTTAATCAGTGAGACACAGATTTTTTAAGGAGGGAGGAGTCATCACCATGCACATTACGCTCAGTACACATATTTTTTTTTTTTGTGGTAGGGAGGTGAAGGCATTTACGCCCGCCGAGTCTGGCAGTGTGGGACTCCCATGGAGGATACCCTTGGACTACCCACTAAACACCTCCCCTGTCAATCTGAGAACCTAGTCTGGAACCGTTTGACACATTACTTCGGGCCAGGTCTCGTTTTGTTACGCCGTGGGGCGCCTTCAAGCTGGGGAGTCCCTTTCCTAGCGCGAGGGGAGAGGAAATGCCAGAAGAGCGATCCCCCAGCCCCAGCACCTCCGGCTGCTGTGAGTCCCTTTTATCTTTTAGGACTGCCCGAGCATAATGTGCCACCTGGTTCCATTTGTCAACCGATTCGAGCATCACCGCAACTATATTATCCGGGGTGAGCTCTCCCGTCTCCCTGTAGAATTCCCTTCGCAGCCTGGCCCATTTGGTACACGCAAAAAATGTGTAGCAGGCATTGTCCTCCTCTCCAGGGCAAAACCGACAATTGGGAGACCGTGACTTACCGATCTTGTGCAGGTAAGACTGAAAACACCCATGCCCGCTCAAAAGCTGGGTCAGATAGAAGTCAGTCTCGCCATGCCTTCGATTTAGCCACGGTCTCACATCCGGGATGAGGCGCGCAGTCCACCTTCCCTCCGTGCAATTCCTCCAAGACTGCTGCCAATCGTTGAGCGAGCGTTGTCTCTCCTCGCGGACAACCATCTCCCTCGCATCCTCGTTTCGGCGCAGGTAAATAGCGCGGCGCTCTCTAGCAAGGAGGGTGACAGGTATCACGCCTGCAATCACTCTCACCGCCGAGTCGGAGACTGTTGGATACGAAGATGCAATTCTCAGTGCTCCTCTTCTCTGTACCTGTGCCAATCGTTTTCGGTATACCTCCTTGCTGAGAGCGTCGCCCCATACCTCTGGTCCGTACAGTAGCACTGACCCTACAGCACACATCAAGAGGCGTCTTCTTGATGGGCTGGGCCCCCCTACGTTGGCCATAAGTCGACTCAGGGCCGATATTCCCGAAGCAGCATTCTCAGCCGTTGCCCTGATTTGCTCAGAGAAACTCATCTTCGAGTCGATCAGTAGCCCCAGGTACTTCTCCGCTGGCTTCGATTCGACCTGTATATCTCCAATACTGATCATCCTTACTCTAGGGATTCTCTATTTGTCAAGATGACCATTTCGGTTTTCTCCAGTGCTAAACTGAGCCCGCGAGCAGTCATCCAGTCCCTCACTCGGCGCATTAGCATACCTAGCCTAAGTTGCGCTTGTTCAACGGTGCGTCCGGCGACCAGAGCCGCAACATCATCCGCATAGCCGACCAAGCGCGACTCATCTGGCATCTCAAGTCTCAGTAGCCCGTCGTAAGACACGTTCCACAGGTCCGGACCTAGGATAGATCCCTGGGCAACACCCGATGTAATTTCCATCCTTCGTTGGCCCTGTGTCGTGTCGTAGAGCAGGCTTCGGTCCTTTAGGTAGTTCCTCAAAAGCCGCATTAGATATTCTGGAACTTGAAAAGAGTTTTCCAGCGTGTCCACAATATCCACCCTTCTAGCGGAGTTGAAGGCATTCCTGACGTTGAGTGTCACCAACAGGACGATCCGTCGCTTGGTGCGACTAAATGCCTCTGCCTTTTGGACCGCGTTCACCACCTCTGCAATAGCATCAATGGTAGAACGTCCTGCTCTAAAGCCGTACTGCCGAGGAGATAGGTCCCCAGCAGCACGAATCGCGTCAGTGAGTCTTCCCTTGATGAGTTTCTCTAGCACTTTCCCAGCCGTGTCTAGCATGCATAACGGGCGGTATGCAGACGGCGATTCGGGATTTCCCTTCCCCTTGCTGACCAGCACGAGCTTCGCCACCTTTCATCGTACCGGGAAAACCCCGTCCCGTAGGCAAGCGTTGAATGTGCTGAGCAGCAAGTCAGGACAATGGTGATAGACGAGCTGCAACACCTCAGCTGGAACACCATCTGGACCTGGAGCCTTCCTCGCTTTCAGGGAGAGGACTGCCTCCTCCAGTTCCAGCTGTGTGAAGAGTGGGCACTCGACTACTGTTTCACCATGGACAGCGTCAACACGGAGGGGATGGGCGGGGAAGAGTCCCCGCACTATCGCGTCCATGTTTTCTGCGTCATGTATACAAGGCTTCCGTAGGGCACCAAGTTTCCCCATGACCAGCTTGTAGCCAAGGCCCCACGGATCCCTATTTACATCGTCCACGAGGTCTTGCCAGCATCGGGCCTTGCTCTTGTTAATAAGCCTGCGAAGATATTTCCTGCCGGACCTGTAAGCTGCTAGCCTAGTGTCTGCCTCCTCCCGTGTTCGCGCCCGCTGGGCCTCTCGCCGAAGTTTGTGACACTCGCTTCTTTGTTCGGCGATCTCGTTTGACCACCAGTATACTGGAGGCTAACCGTGTCGGGGTCTCCGACGGGGCATGGAAGACTCGCAAGCAGCTATGATGGTACTCATAGTTGAGTTCACCAAGTCCTTGGCTGTAGGCCCTCCACTCCCTGGCGGAGCTCCCAGCAACGGTGTGCCTGCCGTAAGCGCGTCAGCGAACCTCTCAACGTCCATCCTCCCAGTCCTCCATCCGAGGATTGAAGTTTGGGCATATGCACGCAGAGTGGCACTGTCGTGAATCTCAACCGCTATATACTGGTGATCACTAGCCAAGTAGTCCTCTAGTACTCGCCAGTTGTGTACTCTAGGTACCAGGGACTCCGAAGCGAGTGTCACATCGGGTATGGTTCCTACGCAACCCCAGCGGCGGAAAGTAGGGGTGTTACCAGTATTTAGGACAAAAAGCGCTGTTCGGGCCGCCATTTCCAAGATTTGCTTTCCCCTTGGGTCGGGTTGTGGCATACCCCATTCAATGGCTCTAGCGTTGAAGTCTCCCCCGACCAGCATGTGGCCCTCTGTGTTCGAGACAGCGTCCTCCAGGGCATCGAGTTTGGTTCGAAAAGATAGCATTGCCTCGTTAGGCGTCAGATAAACACTGAAATATGTTATCCCTGAACACCGCACCCACACAAAACCATCCCCGCGTCCATGGCCCTTCACCTGAAAGCGGGCGCTGTCTCGAACCCTGATGGCCGAGGTACTAGATTTGTCAGGGTGCCACGCTTGCGAGTCCTTGTTATGATGTTGCTCGCTCAGCAACAGGAGGTCAGCTTTCTTATCCCTCGCAAACTGCTCAAGCAGGTCCTGGGCGTTTGTGCTTCGGTGCAAATTGACCTGCAGGATACGGATCATTTGAGTATCGATTTGGCTTTAGTTAGGGCCTCCTTGAAAACCCGGCATCTCTCTGTCCCCGGCTCATGTTTGAGGTCACAGGGTGCTGGCTTAGCATCCTTGCAAAGAATGCATTTTGCCTCGTTCGTGCACTGCTTCCTTTTGTGCCCCGTTTCACCACATTTGTAGCACAGAGATCTCCTGTCGGGTCCCCTACAGCCATACGCGGTATGTCCGTATTCGAAGCATCTGAAGCAGCGGATAGGGATCGCTCTTCTCCGTATCCAGCAGATCACCCAACCTATCTTAATTTTGCCTTCGCCAGGATTTGCTGGGCATCTTTATCAGCTAGTTCGACAATAGCCATGCGTTGCCCTCTTGTGTTTTCCCGTGTCAATCTTGCCATGACTTCACTTAAGCTGGGGAACTCCCTCCTAATGTCATCCTCTACTTCAGCTTTGTTCGTGACGCAGTCGAGGTCCCTGATTTCCAAGGTGGCCATTGGTTCGAGCGAGGTAACGGTTGCCGCATCTCCAAGAACCTTTTGAACCGCGTCACGGAATGCATCTTTGTTTGTGGCCTCTGGCCCGAATTCCACCGGCAGGCCACCGGTCCGGGTTGGTCGAACTGCTTTGATGGCAGTTTTGGTGTCGTCTGGCTTGACCGCTCCTTTAATTTCACGGAGGACATCTGCGTAGGTTCGGCCCTTAGTGGGTTTAATAAGCAGTGCCTCTCGCAAGGGTTTGCGCCGCGGTTTGCTTTTTGTTTTCTGCGGTATATCGGGGGGTTCTTTGTTCTTTTCGTGGTTGAGCTCTTTGTCTGTTTTTTTCTAGGAGTAGCTTTTTGGCCGCTTTTTTCGCTGCCTTGTTTCGCACCGCATGAAACTCCTCGCCTGGAGTGTCAACTTCGTTTATGGTTTCGTCCTTGCTCCTTTTCTTACGGTCGCCTCCAATTGGGCTACCGGCCATTCTTTTGCTGCTGCTAGGACCCACTGATGCCTCGAGGGAGAGCGTGTCTTTTTGGTGCTTTTCGGTTGCAAGCCACCTCCGCCTGTAGTGCGTTATGCGGCCAAAAAGCTCCTCCAGTTCAAGAATGCCATTCTTGACACTCTTGCCTATGTTTTTCTGCACTTCGCAGGCAGCCCTCAGTTGTTTGACGATAGTCCCCGGTTTCCGAGTAAGCCGCTCCTCTTTGGCGCCGTCAAGGGTGATTGTGTTATTTAGCGCCACCTCTTGGGAGAGGCCCCCGTTTCTTAACCCTTTTGCTTCTATCGCTTGGGTCGCGTTTGAAGTGGCGCCGGCCAACGGCAAAACTTCTCCCTCCCCCAGTCTTACACTGGCCTCTGTTGGTGTCGCAGCTTGATCCGGATTGTGTACGTCCTGCACTGAACGCTCCAGGGTGCGCATAGTCCTTCTACTGCGCCCAAAGGCCGCAATGATGCCAGGTTGCACAACGCACTCTGCCTTCTTTCGTTCGTTAGTCCGTCTGTGGTCTGTCTCCGATGATTTAACCTGTGATATAGGCTTCGACAGTGTTTCTGGGGTTTGCTGCCTCCCCCCGCAATCGGTGACTTGTTTTATCGGTGTTCTCGCCAACAGCGGTTTTTGCCTGAGAGGGTTCTCCGTGCTAGCGACCTGTTTGCTTGTAGTTATATCTGTTACAGAAGCCAAGTTCACCACTTCTATAACATTGCAGTCGCTGGATGACGACGGCCGGGAGCCTGCTTGCTCACTACCCTCTGCCGCCGGTACTGGGGATCCGACCCCCTGCACCGTAATTTGGTTCCTCTTGTGGACCTGCATAGATTGGTTTTCTGTCTGGGTTTCCGTTCCCATAGCATTTTACCTACTGCCAGGATATATGGATAATTGGTGACGCCATATATTTCGTCATGTCACAGTGAAGATCATTGACACTCAGGTATTTGTCCTGAGACTCTCCCTTCACTGCCGACCATTGTCCACGGCTGCTTATTGGTTATTCGCAGCGAACCTTTCGAGAAAGGTCTTCCCCTATCCGCAACCCTGGGGACACGTTTGGTTCCCCGGTCTGAGGGCACTATCGATAAATCGATATTGCCTTTATTAATTATTTAAGGTTCATCGGAATTAGCACCATATGCATTATGTCCAATACGTATTTTATATCTGCTTACCTTTTAGGTTCATCGATTAATGATATACTGATGATGCTACCTACGAGGTGTGACAATTAAGTAATGAGGCTAATTCCATGAAAACCGTATATTTAAAAATTATTCTACAACTTTACCATCCCCTTCAAAGTAGTCCCCTTGGGCAGCTATACAATGATTCCAGCGGGTTTTTCATGCTTCGTAACATATCTGGAACGCTTCGACTGGGATGACCGCGAGTACCCACATCACGGCCACCTTGATGTCCGTAATCGACTCAAAATGGGTTCGTTTCCGGGTCGTTCTGGAAAAACCAGCTCTCATTGCCTGTAATAACTCGATCAAGCAGCATGGGATCGTTTTCCACTTTTGCGACGGTCATTTGATGCTCTTCGCGCACAACATTTTCATCCCAAAATCGTCAGTTAAAATTTGTCTGACTGTTTCACGGTTCATACCCAGTTCTGAGGCCAACTTTTGAACTGCTAAATGCCGGTCTTCATGGATTAAGGCACGCACATGCTGCGCATTCATGTCAGTCCACACCTTGACTGTTTTCTCGCTCTGCACCTCGTCTTTCACGCTTTCACGCCCCTCCTTAAACTCTTTATGCCATCGAAACGCCTGGGCACGAGTAAGCGCACTATCACCATGCACTTTTACAATTTTAGCGTACGTTTCCGAAGCTGTTTCGCACAATCTGGCGCAGAATGCAATCGCGACGCGTTGCTCTTGATTTCGTTTCTCCGCCAACACACGTCCACTCAACAAGCTAGAGTGATGGTAAATATATCAATAGAGAGAGAAAGGATGTCGGGGAAGGGGAAGGGAATTTCAAGGTCGCAGGCTTACCACAAGCGTGGTAATAAAATCAATCGACAATTATTGCATACACGCAATGCTACGAATGCAATTAATAGAATAAAATTGTGGTGAAATTGTGACCCGAATTAGGTTATTATAAATATAAGCAAATTTATGTATTAAACGCTTTTTGTGTGCGACTCTCAAATCATACACTTGTACTGTTACTTAACCTTAGCGATTAACTTCGAAGTGTTCAAAGTGAAATAAATATTTTTTGAGTTTTGAAGAAGTGTTTCTCTTTTTGAACGAGTCGCAGCAGATTGTCATAATTTCCATGAAGACTTCCAAATCGAAACCATTCACTAGTACATACGCGACAGAGCGCTCGAATTAGTTGATCAAATAGACATATGTACATCTTAACAGTATTTTGGAATTTTTGAGATCTCAGAAATTATGTGAGAACATTTTATTTTGCTTTCAATTGCTTTAAAAAGTGATGAGCTTATATGATTGATAGTCAGTGCTGAAGGACTCACAGATAAATTTAGAATCAAAGAGCTTTATCGCACTAATTCCAGGAAACCCTCATTCCAAGCAAGCATATGTTTCATGCCGATTGAGTGAAAATTTTTCCTAGGGTCAAATACCTCCCAGGCAATTGAACTTGCATTATTAATTTATCTGTTCCCAATAGATTTTCAAAGGAACTCGCGTTTCCACCAATAAACATTCAGACTATTTATTAAAATTTCATTTACTCATACATAACGCGCCAGCCTATAAAAACTCAAATTACTTAACGTGATTTCCATAATTACATAACCCGCTTAAAACTAACGCTTTCATCTTTACTCTTATTCAATACACTAAAAACTAATTATTTATAGCTTTGAACTTCAATAAAAATATTTCTAGCAAAGAATAGACTCTTAGAGGAAACAATTTGTTAGGACGATACAATAATAAAAATCTCCTATGCCTTTAAGAAAAATTATCATCCCCTAACAGTATGTCGGTAAGCCGGAAGTTCTGGACATCGGTACCATTATTTCGATCTTACAAAAATACATATTCCTTTCAATTTCCTTTAGCGTTTGTTATAAATGTACGCCGAATTTTCGATTGATAAAAAATGCAATTGATCGTATTAAAAAAAAATCAAATCCCAAATCGGATCAAAATATCCGTAAATTACGGAACAATTATTGTTGTCGTGATGTCCGTAAAATACGCATCACCTCACCGAATCGCTTCCGGATTTCATATTGGTCATGTGAGAACTTACGGTGCTAAAGGATATGTGTGCGTTCGTGTAGAGGAAGGGACAGCAATTCAATTCAATTTACGGTAAGTTGTTCTATAGAAAATAAAAGGTTCCATTGATATCGCGCCGAATCGTGCATGTAGGGTGGCCGACTTTAGTTTAGAACGCATTTTTCAAGAGAAATAACTACTTGTGAGTAACTTTAAAAGAAAATCTTCAAGTCTAAAAATGTTTCAAGGGATTATTTACAAATTGTTAGCGGAAAGTTCAAATAATTTACGTTTGAATTTAGCATGTATTTATATCACACTTTAATTTGAATCGTGGATTCAAAACTCCAGTGAGCCTTTTTGAGTTCCTTATGCCTTTTTCCACATTTTTCCTTTCTCGGGAATTCTTATAAACTCAAACCATACTCCAAAAGGGTAGAGGAGTCATATTTCAAATTAAAATCGCAATGAATGACAAATAGGCACGTGGCTTGAATGGAGATTAACATCTTGGACTTGAAACAGGATAATATACACGCGCCGTCTATCAGTTGGCCACTCATGTCAAGGATGGCGCATGGTGGTTTTTACGGGCATTGCTCTACTTTTGGGGACCAGCTAATCATCTAAATTAAGTTGTCCTACGCTCACCGACCTTTATGATAATCAAAAATAGTTTGAATGGGAATTGAGTAGCATTTCCATTTGTGACAGATAAAATTTTCCCCGACCACAAACCAGAGCATCCTTAAAAAGTTAATCTGCAGTTAATCAGTGACTGGTAGGATACGAAGCATGCAATGTCTTCGTTACAGGATCATGCATTTTTGGTAGATTAAATCGAATATATTGTTTGGGGTTGCATTTTTATGGAAATGTTATTGAACTTAGTCGATATTAATCCAAAGTACATTTTAAATAGTTAATTATGACTACAGCGTTCGTCGTTTGCTTGTTCTGGGTAATATTATAATTTGTTTTCTTGAAATGGTTTTGCTTTTTTAGGTCTTTGTAAAATCTTTTTTACGAAGACCTACAAGTTTCGAGACCTGTCTATCCGTGTGTCACAGCAAGCTTCCCCAGAAACTCTAGAAGCTAAAAAGCTCAAACTTTGTTAAAAGGTCAGAAGTGGTGGTCCCTAAAAAGTTTAGACCTTACCAAACATTTTAAAAAATTTTAAGGGAGGCCCCCAAATAACTCAGTAGCCGTTAAAAAATCTTTTTAATCAAAGGTAGTCGAGTGGGGTATCAAATGAAAGTTCTTGATTAGGACTTTTAGAATGGGAAGCAAAAAACTCATTTTATGCATCAGAGGGTCAAGGAGGAGACAAAATTTGGTGTCCCCCCTGCCGATTGGGAAACTTTGCGGCGAAAAATCGGAAAACCTGAAAATAATCATGAAGGTGGATCTTTATAAGTACAAGGGCAACAAATATCTCAAAAATCGAAATCCAATCAACTTTCTTAATAATAGTCGGGGAGACTGGGGCTAGTTGGTATAAGGGGTAAGTTGGCATTCAGCTCCTAAATTTTTACGCAGAAGTATTAGAGCACTGTCATCTGTATGTTGTGATAACTTCATTGTGTTTCATTTTCACCCAAGTTTTCAGTTCGATGGAAGTCACCCATCAAAGAGGATCTTCAATTTTCTGTTTTTCTGCCTGGTGAGTAAATTTTTTCATGTACAGTTAATTTGTTTTGCTGAAACTATGTAACATTGTGATAATGTCAGCAACGATTTGTGATTCAGCGGTTCATTGTGTTTATATCTACATGTGATAATCTTTTGTTTCGATGTTATGAAAGAGTGAGGAGGCCATTTTGTTTCGAAAACACTATTGGGGTTTGTTGTCATGAGTTAGCCTGGGGTTAGTTGGCACAGGCTAATTGAATTATGTCAACTAGCCCCAAACTTCCGATGAGAATCTTTTTATTTAAGAAATCATTAGACAATAAATTGATAATTGATAAGCATGATTAATTTTTTATGAATAGTATAACCATCCTACTACAATATTAATTAAAAATATAAAAAACACCATAATATTTTTTTTAAAGAAATATATAAACCAATACGTCTTTTTTTTTGTTAATTTTCCCTCACTTAATATTGCTTTTGTAGATCGGTATGGTAAGGTGTTACAAATGAGAGTCCAACTGGGCTAATTACTCAGTTGAAACTGTGAAGGAGGCTGTATAAGCTCATATCATTGAGGAATTTGAGATCCCTCTTCGCAGCTTTGCTAAACATTGCCAAAAAGGAAGGGAATGTGATGCTGCAAGGACTGCCAATGCGGCTACAGCTTGCAATGCTGCAGCCAATGCTTAAGCTCCAGCTTCATCTTGTGGATACGTATTGCCGAGAATGGTTATTAGGTACCCTCTTATCTTTATATACTTTCATGCTTTTTAACTGAGATATTTATTGTGATCTTCTACGTTTTGTTTTACCTGCGTATCAATAACTTTATTTCCTCGTACAGGTTTTTACAACCAAGCAAGAATTGCTGTTGTCCGAATATTTGAAAACGGCTGCAGATGTGTACTTTGGGTTGTCGTCGAAAGAAGTGAGGAAATTCACGTTTCAGTACGCAAATGCAAATTCTTTGAAAATACCTGCTTCATGGATCGATAATAAGATGGCGGGACCGGACTGGTTTTATCATATATGACACCCAAGTTTATCTCTACGTACTTCTGGAGCTACCAGCTTATCAAGAGCTACAAGTTATTTGCATTGCTGAAATCTATACTTGACAAACATAAATTAGAGCTTCAAGATATTCACAACCTAGACGAGACAGGAATCACAACAGTGCAAAAACCAGAGAAAGTGGTTACATGGAAACGATTTAAACAAATTGAATGTCTAACATCTGCTGAAAGGAGCATTGGTGACACTCACAGAATGCGTTTCAGCAGGAGAAGCTGCAATTCCTCCTTATTTCGTTTTCCCGCAAGATAAATATATGGACCACTTTGTCCAAGGTGTACTGCCTGGCTCAAATGGTGATGCATACAGATCAGGATGAATGATGGAAACCTAATTTTATAAAGTTTGGAAGACATTTCATTCATTTTACGAGATGTTCGAAGGAGCGACAAGTACCACTTCTTCTAGATAACCATAGCTCGTACTTGTCTATTGAGGCTCTCGATTTGCTTAAATAGAATGAAGTAATTGAACTATCGTTTTCTCGACACTGTAGCCACAAGTTGCGACCCCTAGACAGAAGTGTCTTTGGGCCACTCAAAAAATATGTCAACTCAACATACGACACTTGGATGCCCAACAATCTAGGACAGACTATGTCCATATATAATATTCCCTCAATTCTCAACATGACATTCCCGCTTGCTATGACTCCATTCAACATAATAGCTGGATTTCGAGTTAGTGAAATATGCTCCTTCAACCCCGATATATTTGATTATGCAAAATGTTTACCTTCATCCGTAACTGATAGCCCACCTCCTGAGGAAGAGATAGCGCACATTTTAACACCTGCCGATTTGATGGAGTCAGCACATGATCCTTCACCACACTGCATTGCACTACCCTCAACATCCAACCAACTTGTTCAACCGTAGGAAGTCCAATAGCAGGACCACGGCAGCAATCTAATCGGGGAAGAAAACGGAGGAAAGCTGAACTTCCCACCGACACTCCAGTGAGAAATTCCTTAGCAGCTGAAGTATGTAACAGAGCAAAGAAGCCATCTGATAAAACGACACAAGGGTTGAAGATTTGCATGGCAAAGAATAGGTGGTTTGTCAAAAATGAATTAGCGTTCTCCTCAAAAAAATCTTAATCCGAAGGAATTACTAATGCTGAAAGTGAAGAAAGCGTCGGTCAATTATCTGATACATCGAGTGAGTACTTACAGAACACAGGTGTCACAGGACCTGGAGTACACAAAAATAATAATAATTCAGCATTAGAATAGATTCTAAAGAGAACAGCAATATAAATGAGGCTGAGAGGCGTGATAGACCCAAACACGAAGTCAGAGACTTCTTTTAGGTGTAGTACCAGTCACGCAAATATCCGGGTATGATTCTTGACATCTTCACAGATAAAGACGACGCTTGTATAACGACTTTGATCTTCTTCTTCGTAACACTACAGCCCCTTCCGGGCCTTCGCTTCCTGCAAACAGCGGCTGCAACTGTCTCGGTCCGTTGGCTGCGTCTTCCGATTCCGAAATCCAAGCAGCGATAAACTGTCCTCGTCGACCGAGTCAGACCAGCGTTTCCTCGGTTTCCCGACTGGCCGCCGGCCTTCAGTCCTCCCAACGAACACCTTTTTGGGTATCCGTTATTCGTCCATACGATTCATGTGGCCAGCCCATTGCTGCTTCCGCAGTCTTACAATCCTTGAGACCTCCGGCTTGTCGAAAATTTCATACAGCTCATGGTTGTATCGAATTCGCCATTGGTCCCCGTGTAGCTTCGCTCCGATTATTCGCCTCAGGGCTCGTCGCACAAACGTGTCCAATATATTTGCGGATGCTCGGGTTAGGGTCCATGTTTCACACCCATAGCATATTTCAGGTCTTATCACTGATTTGTATACTTGGAGCTTTGTTTTCCTGAGTATGCAGCTGGTCTTCAAGATCGTCAATACTGAATAGAACATTTTATTTGCGAGCTGTATTCTTCGGCGTATTTCGTCTCTTTCACTACCTGTTTTCGTTGTTTTGGGGCCTAAATACACAAATTTGCTAACATTCTCAGTACTGTATTCGTCAAGTGTGCTATTGTGTGTATTTGAAGTATTTTTCCTCGACTGCATCATGAGCTTTGTTTTATTTTCGTTGATTTGTAGTCCTACTAGTTTTGCTTCGCTGTCGAGTTTCAAGAAGAGTTCTTTGGCAGTTGTTAATGACTGTGACAGAATGCTGATGGCATCCGCATAGGCCACTACTTGGCTCGACTTCGACTCCCTGTTTTAGTCCGATATTTGTGTCAAAGGCATCGGTGTGTTGGTTATTGCTGCGGGCTTGAAAGGTTGTCGACGTCATTGTCATTTTGGTAAGACGGACTTATTTGGCTGGGATACCAAAACCAAGCATTATTCGGTACAGTACCTTACGATCAATACTGTCGTATGCTTGCTTGAAGTCAACGAAAATTGTGTGTACGTCTACGATGAACTCTCAGCACTTTTCAAGTACCTGCTTGACTGTGAACAATTGGTCTGTTGTTGATATACCTGCCCTAAAACCACCTTGATACTCCCCAATAATACTGTTGGCGTATGATCCGATTTTATTTTCTAAGATTTTAGAAAACATTTTGTACGCCGTACAAAGTAGTGATATGCCTCTATAATTTTCGCACTGTAGCTTGTCACCTTTTTTGTGGATAGGGAATATAATTGATTGGCTCCACTCTTTCGGCATATGTTCTTGTTGCCATATGTACTGGATGACTTTGTGAATAGCTTGCTGAACACTACTGCCACCATATTTGATGAGCTCCACTGGAATCTCATCAATGCTTGGCGCTTTATTATACTTTTGGGCTTTGATGGTGGAACAAACTTCATCAAGTGTTGGTGGGGCCAATAGAAGCTCTCCGCAGACATCTATAGGCTCCAATGCTCTGTAGCTGTACGGAAGATTAAGGAGGTTCTTGAAATATGATGCCCATCTTTCCTTAATCTTGATTTCATCAGCGATTATATTGCTGCTATCATCACGACAGAGTGTGGTTTTGGGCTGATAACCACATTTCAGGCTTTTCACTACTTTGATAAAACATCATGAATATTGGAAATGGCCAGACATCGAGGATCACCTTTGGTACAACAAGAGCAAAATACTGCGGAAACCTGATCCTTTTAAACAAATTATTAGTAAGCGAATATTATTCACTATTGACATATAATGCTGACAAACCAAATTTTTAGAATGTTTCCGATCCGTGTACTTGCTTTGCTACTTTCTTAATTAAAAAAGAAATAAAGTACTTTTGTTCTGAACTGTATGTTGCTTTTCCTCTTAAAATCAATCTTTTCAGGTATGCCAACTAGCCCCTATGGGTATGCCAATTTACCCCATAACTGGGCTTTCTAGGAGACCTTCGGGAAATATTTTCTAAGAGTAGACAAACCCATTCCTAAGTAATAATAGCTACGCAAATCGATACCAGAGATATTAATCAATAGTTCACAAAAGTCGAACATGCTGTGTGTTTACCTAAAAAAATAGAAAAATCGAAAACTAGCCAGCTATGCCAACTAGCCCCGGTCTCGGTAGATTTTACATTTCTGCCCATAAAATCAAAACGATACCGTTCAACTTATTGGAATTGCAATTATATAGTTTGATATAAGATCTTTATGCTCGCAAAATTTTATGGGAAGAAAATTATAACACTGGTCAAAAAAATTGTTTGTTGCCTGTAATTTTTTTTGTTTCTATCTCAAATTGACGCGTCTTTTAGGGTTTTGTAAAAAAAATTTTTTACAAAGACATACTAGTTTTGCGACCTGTCTGTCCGTCCATGTGTTCGTCCATCTGTCCGTACGTCACAGCAGGTTTCCTCAGAATCTATAGACACTAGGAAGCTCAAATTTTGTGAAAAGGTCAGAAGTGGTGGTCTCTCAAAAGTTTAGGTCTTACCAAACATTTCAAAAGTTTTTAACGAGGTGGCCCTTAAAATTTTTGTTTAATTAAAGGTAGTGTGTCAAACAAAAGTCTTGATTAGAACTTTTAGAGTCTGAATTTAAAAAGTTATTTTGAGCATCAGGAGGTCAAGGGGCAGGCAAAATGTACCAAAATTTTGTGTCCTCCTCTCCCCGCGATTGGACACCTTTGAGCCGAAAAATCTGAAAAAAATCACGGAGGTAGATCTTTATGAGTATAAGAGCATCAAATACATCAGAAATCGGAATTCACTCAACTTTCTTAATTGTAGTATTATTTGAAGATTTTACATTTTTGCCCATCAAATCAAAACAGCACCTTTAAACTGAAATTCAGCAGATTGATATAAGATCTTCATGCTCACAAAATTTTAAGAAAAGCTAATCGTAATGAAGTGTGTTATATCCATTTCAATTGCATGGTATTACAACAACAATAACACGTGTTGATGGGTAATACACATTTCAAATTAACGTAGGCGCTTTTATTTTCTTCCATTTTCTTGAAAATTTAAGGAATAGTGTTTAATTTCAATATGTTCAATCAGCCGAGTATTCAGAAAAATTATTTGAGCTGGAGCAAAATGGCGGTTGCAACGTACTTATGAAGGGAACTCTGCATCCTTTGCATAAATTTGAACGATTGCTTACCTAAGTATTGGATGAATATTTCAAGTCACCGATTTATACTATTAGAAAACTTTTTTCGGACCCTTGGGTGGTTACAAAGACCTTCTGGTAGGAGCACTCTCCGACTTACTCAACTTGTTTAAATATGGCATCAATTTTTCTCTAACAGCTTTTGTTTTTGAGTTATACTATAGCTAACTACCCTCATTTACTACTTTTAATTAGATTTTCGTTTTTTATTGGACACAAAAATATATTTTGTTGTTGTTTTCGATATTGCAGTTGAAACATAAATTGATAATACAAGTGAAAAGTAAATTAAAGTGCGATTTGTAAAATAGGGAAATTAATTATTGTACATTCTTAGTAAGTAAATTCTTTTAACTTAATATAAAAGACAGTGCGTTTTCACTTTCCTGGAACATTAAACTTATCGGCCGCGAACAGTAACACGCGACAGTGGTGTCAAAAGTGGAATATAAAATTTTGAAAGAGAATACTTTTAAAAATTTTTAAAGTGCACAATAGTGAAGTTTAACATGGAACCTGGTGGAGAAAACCAAAATTAAAATTAATGAATTGACCATATCGGACCTTAAGGAAGAGTTCCAACAGCGAAATCTGTCTACGCACGGTACAAACGCCAAACTGATTGCACGCTTACGCAATTGAATCGGAAGGCATATATCTGGACTCGGGTGAGGCCTTAGATGCAGAGAAAGGCGCAGAAGGCGGGGAAGCAGAAACATCAAAATTAAAGGGATCAGAAAATTTGCTGATGCAAATGTTGATGCAGATGCAACAAGAGCAGTGACAAGATGCATTCGATATCAAGGCAGATTTGCAAAAACTGTCAATTGATTTGAAGATAGATTTGCAAAAATATTAAATAAAAGCGGAGCTCTGTAGTCTGAACAACCAAATTAAATGCGTCGAAGAAAAGGTTTACCAGGTTGAGGAGAAGGGCAACCAGGCCGAGGAGAAGGTCAGCCAGGTCGAGGAGGGAATAACTACGACATGGAAAAAATGAAAAAGGAATGGGAAGCAGCAAAGGCAGTAGTACGCCTCACCAGCCCCGCTTACAGCCGCTGCGCAAAGCACATCCAGAAATATGAAAGCACCAATATGCGATGGGCAAACGGTGTGGAATATTTAAAATACCATGTTAGAAGCCGCCACTAGGACAAATCACTGGAATGAGCAGAAACGAGCAATTGCATTAATTCTTATTCTAAGAGGCCTAGCTGCCGAGCTTTTGCAGACTATCCCCGTTGAGTTGCACTCAAACTTGGCTGCTATAATGAATGTGCTTGACATGCGTTATGGAGACAATCATCTGAAGCAAATTTATCGGACACAGCTACGACATCAAATGCAGAAGTCTATTAAAACCTTAGAGCAGCTTGCCCAAGATAATGAGCGACTGGCATTTTTGGCTTACCCAGCTTACGACCCGAAAAATCGAGATGACACAGCAATAGAAGCATTTATCAGCGCATTAAAGGACCAAGAATTGCAACAAGCCATGCGTTTAGCTCAAAAGCAAACGGTTATGGACGCATTGGCTTATAGACTAAACTTTGAGGCAGCGAAAAATGTGACTCGTACCACAGCCCGGATTCGTGAGGTAGTAACAAACGAGCGCAGATGTGAGGTTAAATGGTGCACCTAGATGCTAGAGTTGTGGCGAGAAGGGAGGAGACTGCAAGAAGTGAAGAAAGTAGGGCTATTATCTAGAGCGAGCAGATAGGAGGAGATCCAGATCAAGTGAGGAGCCTAGAATGGAACCCTTTCAAACTAAGGGGTCGGGAAACATATAAGAGCCAACTTTGTGGAGCAGATGTTGGCTAGAAGGATCCAAGTTCCCATCACCAACATCACTGTGTCAAGACTACATCGTGGAGGGGCAGACTTATGCCTTCCGGTTCAAGTTGACAGAGAACATTGCACCATAACAATCGAAACTAGTGCAACCCAATGGATTATCTGACCAGACCAAGTGAGGCAACAACTACTTCCGCTGGGGATAGGATTTTCTCACTACGGACCGCTACGGGAGAAACTGCACTTGTTCATGGGGAGGTCTGCCTCCAGATACAGTTGGAAGACCTTACGTTCCGATCTAATTTTCTTGTCGCGAACATTATGGGTGACTGCATCCTGGGAATGGATTTTCTGCACCCACGTGGAATCACATTGGATTTGGGCGAACGGGTGTTGAAATGGTGGAATGTCGAAGTAATGATGAAGGATCCTAGCGTTCAAATTCCCAACTTAGCAGCGTCACTAAGAAATATAATTACCCACTTTCACGCAGCAATGACATCATGGGCACTTTATTCGACGCGAAATGGTTTTCCATACTCGATCTCAAGAGTTGCTACTGTCAGGTAGAAATCGACAAGAAGGACCAAGACAAGACCGTATTTCTTGTTGGGACCGGATTGTGGCAATTTGTGGTGATGCCATTTGGGCTTTCCAATGCTCCAGCCACCTTCGAACGCCTGATGGAATACGGGCTACGAGGCTTGACCTGGAAAACCTGATTTGTGTACCCAGATGACATCATTGTTATCGAGAGAACGTTCCAAGAGCATGTGCGGAACTTAGAAGATCCTTTTTGCAGCTGAAGTAAAATACTTGGCACACGTTGTATCAGCAAAAGGGATCAAAATAGACCCTGAGAAAATTGAAGCCGTGAAAAGCTGGCCAACACTAAACAACAATCGCTAACTATGAAATTTTCTGGGTCTGGCGACCTACTATCGAAGATTCATCAAAAACTTTGCCAAAAAAGCTAAACGCTAACCGAGCAAAATCGTCGGTATGTCTAGAATGGACAATGCCAGGCAGCCTTTGAGACCTTGAAGGAGAAGCTGTGTGAATCACCGGTGCTGGCATATCCAAAACCTGGGAAAATGTTTGTAGTTGTCACCAATGCAAGCAATGGCGGAATTGGAGCTATACTCTCCCAGCAGCTCGATGGGGAAGAAAGAGTCCTTCCGTACTACAGTCGAGTTCTCTCAAAAAGTGAGAGAAACTACTGCGTGACCAGGAAGAAGCTACTGGCTATAATAGAGTTCCACAAGTACCTGTATGGCCAGAAATTTATTCTTTGAACAGACCATGCATCGCTGGATGGCTGCTTAACTTCAAAACTCTGAGGGACAAGTTGCGAGACGAATCGAAAAGTTCCTGGAAATGCTGACACCTTATCTCATCGTCCATGTCCAGCAAACTGCAAGCATTACCGACGGATTGATGAAAAGAAGCCGATCGTTGATCTGCGAGTGATAATGGCCAAATTCGATGAAGGTTGGTTGGAGGAGATTCAAAATGCCCAGTTAGCCAATGAAGACATCGGACCATTACTTGTATCGAAGGAAACAACTGGGCCGCCTGAGTGGAAGGACGTTTCGATGCATGGTGCAACCCTGAAAAGCTCTTGGGCACAATGGAACTCCCTTCAGGTAGAGGGTGGCGTATTGGAGCGGAAACGGGGAACGGTGGATGGCGGCTCTTATATGATGCAAACTATACTTCGGAAAAGCCGAACCCATGATGTGGTTAAGAAAATACACGAAGGATCCTCAGGAGGCCACCTTGGTGTTAACAAGACCTAAGCGAAATTGCGGGACAGGGTTTACTGTCTCCAAGTTCGAGAAGATATAGAGTATTGGTATCGTAGATGCACAATTTGCGCTTCCGTCAAAGGCCCAAAGTGACGACTGAGAGGACAAATGCAAACGTATAACGTGGGAGTACCATTGGGAAGGATTGCTGTTGACATCGTGGGACTCTTTCCTGAATCCGAATGGGGAAATCGATTCACAGTGGTTGTGGCCAATTATTTCAGCTAGTGGCCCGAGGTCTACCCCATTCCCAACCAGGAAGCAACTACTATAGCCGAACAGCTAGTGCTAAATTGGGTCAGCAGGAACGGCGTACCTTGTGAACTACACTCGGATCAAGGCCGAAACTTTGAGTCTCTAGCTTTTGGTGAAAGGTGTGAGCTGGTGGGAATACGGAAAACCAGGGCAATGCAGCTGCATCCTCAATCCGTTGGAATGGTCGAACGTTTCAACGGCACATTCATCTACACCTGGCTAAGATGGTTGGCGAGAACAAAGGGACTGGAACCGGGATATCCCATTATTCCATTATTCTTGACGGCATATATGGCTGCCGAGCATGCATTGACGGGCAAAGCCCCAGCCAATGTTATTTTTTCAAAAACTATCCATCTGTCGGCTGATATAAAGTTCGGAACACCCACTAGGAAACCCCAAACGATCTCGGAATACGCAAGTGAGCTAAGGCAACGGTTGAACCAGATGCATCGGACAGTGCGAAGACAACTCGAATTGGCTACTGACCGCATGAGAACCAGGTTTGATTTAAAGGCAAAATCTGCTGGCTACCAGCAAGATGAATTGGTGTGGCTATATAATCCAAAGCGGTAGAAGGGTAGGTCTCCGAAATTGCAGCATGTTTGCGAGGGACCATACCGAGTTACAAAGCGAATCAACAACGTCGTATATTGCATACAGGAACACCGTAAGCCGAGACAAAATCATAAGCATTGTGAGCCCAACATCCACAGAGCTGGCAGCCTACCCAATGTTCTGATGATGTCAAAAAATTGTGGTATACATCATTACAATATAAGCAATTGGCATCTTCACCACTGCTCTTTTGAGTGTTGACTGAGTGTTTATTCTTTTCTTTGTTTTGAGCATTCCTTTTGAGGTGAGGATTATTAGAATTGGATATTTTCCTAGGTTTTTTCAAATTTTCTAGCTGATTTTTATAAGGAGTTGAGGTAATTATGGCCGTTTTTCCTCGCCGGTATTATGTCCGTTTTTCAGTTTGTTAAATAGAAGGAATTGGCAAAATATCAATAGGGGATGCACTCTCAAAGCTAGATGTCAGATCACGATACGCCACCTGAATGGGAGATACAGGAGAATAAGAATATCCAGGTGCAGGTTCGGGGACGGGTGTTTTATCCACTGTTGGTGTGACTGGCTCGTAACATTTGGTGACTGACTCTGTTCTAGGCGTAGTGGAAGATGTCGCTGTAGCTTCAGATTCTGATACACTTTGCAGACTATCCCCGTTGAGTTGCACTCAAACTTGGCTGCTATAATGAATGTGCTTGACATGTGTTATGGAGACAATCATCTGAAGCAAATTTATCGGACACAGCTACGACATCAAATGCAGAAGTCTGTTAAAACCTTAGAGCAGCTTGCCCAAGATAATGAGCGACTGGCATTTTTGGCTTACCCAGCTTACGACCCGAAATATCGAGATGACACAGCAACAGAAGCATTTATCAGCGCATTAAAGGACCAAGAATTGCAACAAGCCATGCATTTAGCTCAAAAGCAAACGGTTATGGACGCATTGGCTTATAGTCTAAACTTTGAGGCAGCGAAAAATGTGACTCGTACCACTGCCCGGATTCGTGAGGTAGTAACAAACGAGCGCAGATGTGAGGTTAAATGGTGCACCTAGATGCTATAGTTGTGGCGATAAGGGGACTTACAAGGAGACTGCAAGAAGTGAAGAAAGCAGGGCTATTATCTAGAGCGAGCAGATAGGAGGAGATCCAGATCAAGTCAGGAGCCTAGAATGGAACCCTTTCAAACTAAGGGGTCGGGAAACATATAAGAGCCAACTTTGTGGAGCAGAGGTTGGCTAGGAGGATCCAAGTTCCCATCACCAACATCACTGTGTCAAGACTACATCGTGGAGGGGCAGACTTATGCCTTCCGGGTCAAGTTGACAGAGAACATTGCACCATAACAATCGAAACTAGTGCAACCCAATGGATTACATGACCAGACCTAGTGAGGCAACAACTACTTCCACTGGGGATAGGATTTTCTCACTACGGACCGCTACGGGAGAAACTGCACTTGTTCATGGGGAAGTCTGCCTCCAGATACAGTTGGAAGACCTTACGTTCCGATCTAATTTTCTTGTCGCGAACATTATGGGTGACTGCATCCTGGGAATGGATTTTCTGCACCCACGTGGAATCACATTGGATTTGGGCGAATGGGTGTTGAAATGGTGGAATGTCGAAGCAATGATGAAGGATCCTAGCGTTCAAATTCCCAACTTAGCAGCGTCACTAAGAAATATAATTACCCACTTTCACGCAGCAATGACATCATGGGCACTTTATTCGACGCGAAATGGTTTTCCATACTCGATCTCAAGAGTTGCTACTGTCAGGTAGAAATCGACAAGAAGGACCAAGACAAGACCGTATTTCTTGTTGGGACCGGATTGTGGCAATTTGTGGTGATGCCATTTGGGCTTTCCAATGCTCCAGCCACCTTCGAACGCCTGATGGAATACGGGCTACGAGGTTTGACCTGGAAAACCTGATTGTTGTACCCAGATGACATCATTGTTATCGAGAGAACGTTCCAAGAGCATGTGCGGAACTTAGAAGATCCTTTTTGCAGCTGAAGTAAAATACCTGGCACACGTTGTATCAGCAAAAGGGATCAAAATAGACCCTGAGAAAATTGAAGCCGTGAAAAGCTGGCCAACACTAAACAACAATCGCTAACTATGAAATTTTCTGGGTCTGGCGACCTACTATCGAAGATTCATCAAAAACTTTGCCAAAAAAGCTAAACGCTAACCGAGCAAAATCGTCGGTATGTCTAGAATGGACAATGCCAGGCAGCCTTTGAGACCTTGAAGGAGAAGCTGTGTGAATCACCGGTGCTGGCATATCCAAAACCTGGGAAAGTGTTTATAGTTGTCACCAATGCAAGCAATGGCGGAATTGGAGCTATACTCTCCCAGCAGCTCAATGGGGAAGAAAGAGTCCTTCCGTACTACAGTCGAGTTCTCTCAAAAAGTGAGAGAAACTACTGCGTGACCAGGAAGAAGCTATTGGCTATAAAAGAGTTCCACAAGTACCTGTATGGCCAGAAATTTATTCTTTGAACAGACCATGCATCGCTGGATGGCTGCTTAACTTCAAAACTCCGAGGGACAAGTTGCGAGACGAATCGAAAAGTTCCTGGAAATGCTGACACCTTATCTCATCGTCCATGTCCAGCAAACTGCAAGCATTACCGACGGATTGATGAAAAGAAGCCGATCGTTGATCTGCGAGTGATAATGGCCAAATTCGATGAAGGTTGGTTGGAGGAGATTCGAAATGCCCAGTTAGCCAATGAAGACATCGGACCATTACTTGTATCGAAGGAGACAACTGGGCCGCCTGAGTGGAAGGACGTTTCAATGCATGGTGCAACCCTGAAAAGCTATTGGGCACAATGGAACTCCCTTCAGGTAGAGGGTGGCGTACTGAAGCGGAAACGGGGAACGGTGGATGGCGGCTCTTATATGATGCAAACTATACTTCGGAAAAGCCGAATCCATGATGTCGTTAAGAAAATACACGAAGGATCCTCAGGAGGCCACCTTGGTGTTAACAAGACCTAAGCAAAATTGCGGGACAGGGTTTACTGTCTCCAAGTTCGAGAAGATATAGAGTATTGGTATCGTAGATGCACAATTTGCGCTTCCGTCAAAGGCCCAAAGCGACGGCTGAGAGGACAAATGCAAACGTATAACGTGGGAGTACCATTGGGAAGGATTGCTGTTGACATCGTGGGACTCTTTCCTGAATCCGAATGGGGAAATCGATTCACAGTGGTTGTGGCCAATTATTTCAGCTAGTGGCCCGAGGTCTACCCCATTCTCAACAAGGAAGCAGCTACTATAGCCGAACAGCTAGTGCTAAATTGGGTCAGCAGGAACGGCGTACCTTGTGAACTACACTCGGATCAAGGCCGAAACTTTGAGTCTCTAGCTTTTGGTGAAAGGTGTGAGCTGGTGGGAATACGGAAAACCAGGGCAATGCAGCTGCATCCTCAATTCGTTGGAATGGTCGAACGTTTCAACGGCACATTCATCAACACCTGGCTAAGATGGTTGGCGAGAACAAAGGGACTGGAACCGGGATATCCCATTATTCCATTATTCTTGACGGCATATATGGCTGCCGAGCATGCATTGACGGGCAAAGCCCCAGCCAATGTTATTTTTTCAAAAACTATCCATCCATATAAAGTTCGGAACACCCACTAGGAAACCCCAAACGATCTCGGAATACGCAAGTGAGCTAAGGCAACGGTTGAACATGTTTGCGAGGGACCATACCGAGTTACAAAGCGAATCAACAACGTCGTATATTGCATACAGGAACACCGTAAGCCGAGACAAAATCATAAGCATTGTGAGCCCAACATCCACAGAGCTGGCAGCCTACCCAATGTTCTGATGATGTCAAAAAATTGTGGTATACATCATTACAATATAAGCAATTGGCATCTTCACCACTGCTCTTTTGAGTGTTGACTGAGTGTTTGGTTTTTTCTTTGTTCTGAGCATTCCTTTTGAGGTGAGGATTATTAGAATTGGATATTTTCCTAGGGTTTTTTCAAATTTTCTAGCTGATTTTTATAAGGAGTTGAGGTAATTATGGCCGTTTTTCCTCGCCGGTATTGTGTCCGTTTTTCAGTTTGTTAAATAGAAGGAATTGGCAAAATATCAATAGGGGATGCACTCTCAAAGATAGATGTCAGATCACGATACGCCACCTGAATGGGAGATACAGGAGAATAAGAATATCCAGGTGCAGGTTCGGGGACGGGTGTTTTATCCACTGTTGGTGTGACTGGCTCGTAACATTTGGTGACTGGCTCTGTTCTAGGCGTAGTGGAAGATGTCGCTGTAGCTTCAGATTCTGATACACTTTGTTGTTCTACATTCGATGAGTCTGCAATATTTTATATGTTCGTAGTCTCAGCAGAAGTGAAACCGGCATCAGTAAAATTATTTTGGTTATATGGCCATATAACGCAATGTGTTAATGGCGGTAGATATTGTAGCCGCCTGAACGTATGGGTTATTAAATATTTCATTTATCAGAAATACAGTTACCACACGTCTAGAATGTGATCTCAACCAACCTGTAACAGCATGATCGTAATAAGTGCTGAGTGGCTTCATAAATGTAACGTCTGCAGGTTGTATTTTGTGTATGTAGTGAGGAGGAGATTAAAGTATAATTACTTCATTTTTATGAGCTCGATCAATCACCACCAAATTTTGAGTGTGACCCACATGACCATCTAGAAGCAGCAATATGTGGTAAGTAGGAAGAACTGATAGAATTTACTTTCGGCCGTTTGTTAAATCCCAAAAGTCAATTGTCAAAAGCGCTTTATTCAATACTAATCATTATAAATTTTCAAAAGAATACAAAGCAAATTTCAAACAACAACAATACAAAAACTTAATGGCCCAAATGGCTCTCTAAATTGATACGTTATCAGTTAAACGCATTTTATCAAAGAAAAAAAAACTATAGCAAATTCAAATTAATTAAGATTATTACATATTTAATGATTAGATTGGAAATAGGAGAAAAAACCTGCCAACTCTATCCTAAAATTATTTATAATTTTAACACAACAGTGAACTTTGATCCTACACCCAATATGTTATAGCCTAATTCTAATAAAATTCAATCAAAAACTTTATCTTATACTTAAAAAATTCTATCACAATATTCGTAACCTACGCGTTTAACCTTATTTCCAAGCCTTATATAATAAACATAACATCTACCTAGCCTATCCCTAATTTTTAACACAAATAAACAATAACACTATATGTGGCAATAATGAGATGAAATACAAAAACTAAGTAACGAAAAACAAAAAACCTGAAAACAAACACGAATAATTTAGACATTGTCATTCAGCCACTTATACCTAGATTTCTCCATCTCAGCTCAACCAGCCTCAACGAATCCAGCAAGTGAGTATCTCCATTGGAATTATTGGTTTCGTGAACTCAAATTCGGAGGATATTTTATCTTCTTATGGGTGGTCCGTCTATACATATCAGATATATGATTGGCACGCCGTCAGAATCAAAAACACATCGATTCATGTCCAAATACACGAATGCTTCTAGAGGAACGAAGCCAGTAGGGAGCAAGTCGCAATATACTCGTCTGTATGGTGGAACGGCTGTGAAATCCAAGGGTTTTCACTCACAGTTACAGATCTTGCGATATGATTCTGCACAAGTTTCAATATGAAGATATCGACTCTTGTCACTTGAGCAGTTTGATGAATTCTTCTATTCAATATATAATGCTTCCAATACGTATCAGGCTTTCTGTACAAACCAGTACATGCACGAAGACATTTTCTTTCGAAAACTCTTAATTTTTCCATAGTACTAGCACTCTGGTTGTACCAGATCTGACATCCATATGTCAAAACTGTTCTAACCAGGGTCTTGTAACAGATATATTTTGATCTTTGATCAATGTATCTGGAATGAAAGAGCCTTCATAGGGCCATGGCTGCTTTTTGTGCCTTACTAAGCATGATTGTGACATGTTCAGTACAGTAAAGATACTGATCGAGATGAACACCGATGTATCGAACACAGGATTTTTGTGGAACCTGTTCTGAACTACCCTCGCCAGCCATGATGTGGAAATCCTTCCAATTTCGTTTCAGGTCTTGACTAACCCACGGCGGTGTTGTCCGCAACAAGATTGCTTCGCACTTCTGCGCATTGATTTTCATTCGCCAATTGTCAGTGCACAGCTGGACATCATTGAACATTTTAGGAGATTGCTCTGAACTATTGTAGCTTTTCAGTCTGCCGTATAGATGATCAGATAATCAGCAAACGCTACCAATGATCGCGTTGGCGAGACGTTAAAATCAAATCTCTATCATTTAGTTTCCAACAGATGTCTGAGGTTACTTTCGTTATCGCATATATGGTCGAATGCCTGGCACGAAAACCAAATTGGCAATGCGGCATCAACTCATATTTCTCAATGTGGACGTTTAATGCTTTATTGAGTATAAACACTGCTGATGTTAGGCAGCAAGGCGATTGGGCGATAGCTTTTAGGGTATGAAGATTCTTTTCGTCTCTTCAAGATCGGAAAAACCTTAGAAATATGAATTGCTCGACATGTTGTTGAACAATATGCAATGATTTCTAATAAAAACCTCAGGCAAATGCTGGAGAACTACATTCGGAATACCATCAGTACCACATGATTTCTTGCTGCGGTGTTATCCTGCGAAATATGAAGCACAAGTCCTCATGGCTGACAAAATAATCAATAAGGTTCAAGCTCGGTATGAAGTCAGGTGTTAATGTTTCATTGAAATGAAGAATTGATTTGAAGCTGGAAACTTTTGCTTCAACGACCTCTGAAAATATTTCATTGTCTCTCTCAGGGTTTGATAGATGAATCAATTCAAAATGTGTTCCAACAAGGGCAAGTTTATGCAATCCCTCATATATAATCCTGTTTCCATTTCAATCCGGAGTCATACTATCAATTTCGATACCAGTCATATCGAGAAGATTTATCTCATCACTAGTGACTTCAAGATTCGGTAGCTTCTATTTCATCATTAGTTAGAATCCTGTCATTAGGAATCATCTAGCAAGAGTAGCTATCTTCAGATGGAGAACTTTGCTTCTGGTAGTCCCGATTAAACTTCTTTAGATACTTTGCCCAGTACGTTTTTTTTAAAATTCAACCGATGATTTCATCCATTTAATGATTGATTTCCATTACAATTGCGTTATGGTCACTATCATAAGGAAGCACCTGCAGTTTCCGTTGAGGACTATCAAAGCTGAATTCAAGTCTTGCGTCAGCAATGCAGAGGTCTAAATATGAATTTGCTTTAGTGTACAGGTATGCTGGGAACTCCGTCCCATATAGATTGCACCTTTATAGAATTTAGTTCTCAATGATCCACGATTTCAGGAATACACCTCTAATTGGTGGCGTTCAGCCATGATGTATGCATGGCGTTCAGGTTACCAGCAAGAATATAATAGCTATGCAGCCTGTTCAATTCGAGTATTTCAAACAAAGAATTGAGTACCTCCTTCAAATTGAGAACATTTCGACCAATTGCATAGGCAGAGATAAGGAAGAGGTTACCCCCACCTAGCAGTGAGATTTTGATAACGGGCACTTCAAGAGATTCAAAGCTTCTGAACTCGACTTTTCCAATATTTTGGAAAATTAGGGCTCTGTCACCAATATCCCGGTGCCACCTCCCCCATCACCTATTACCCTATCGTTTCTTACGAATTCAAAATCCTTGAATGTCATGGAGTGCCATGAATTGAGGTAGGCTTCAGTGAGAAGCATGATGTCAGCTTTTGCTTGACAAGGAATTCCAAGAGACAGTCACGTCGATGTAGTCACACAACGGAGTTAACGTTGATCGAGATGAGACGAATCCTATCCAATGCAATGCAACTGGATGACCACTTATTTGGAGACATTTGGAAGCCCTAAACGCTGAAAAATAATGTCCTGTTTATCGGTTCTCTCCGATAAAGAATTTAGTTGCTGATACATTTTGAGAAGCATCTCATTATTGCCACTTACATTATTTATTTTATTTACATTGTATGCTGGGCTTCTAGCTGTAAATGCAAACGACACCCCGGATTTGCCGAAGTTGGTAAGTATCACACTGCGGTGTACTTGACTTTTTTTGTGCCTCGATATGATGCTGGATGACCAAAGACACCACAGTTCACACAATATAATTTTTCTTTTGGCTCCACCTGTGCCAATTTGCACTCACCATGGACGCATGGACGTCTTTGCACTTTACACATCTATATTTCATGGTGCAATTGGCAGCCGAATGCCCGAATCTTTGGCACCTGAAACACTGCTTGACGCCGCTTTTCTGGAGGCGTTCCCACATCACCACACGGAAGTTCACGTACCTTATTTTGTGTAGGGCACTTGAACTACTTTTGTTGGAAATCTGGATTAAGTAATAAGGCAAATTTTTACGCTCGACAATCGATCTGCTGGTTGCAAAGTCTTTAGGGGAAATAATTTCAATTTCTGGTGCAACTCCTTGAAGCACTTGGAGGAGATCGACTGTGTCCTCTCCGTAGTCCAGACCCTTCAATAAAAATGTCTGATTTTTCGCTTTTGGGGGGTATGTAAAACGCGGAACATCTCCAAAATTCAACGCACTTTTTGCTGCCTTTAAATCAACCAAAGACTTAATTCTAATTGTCAGTTTATCGGCATTGACTCTCTTCATCTCAAAATCATCTAACTTATTTTTGACTGCCGAAAGTCGAACCGTATCTTTCCCTGTTTGCTCAAATATATTGACTGGCGGGACTTTTTCTTTCTTTTGATTAACCTTGACAGACGGACCAGCAGACAAAACTTTTGGTTTTTCTCACTATTTTTAATTTTTAGGGTTTTGTACTAAAATACAAAACCCTATTGCAATCACGACCTGTGTCCGTCCGTCCGTCTGTATGTCACACCACTTTTCCTCCGAAACTATAGAAGCTACAGCCATGAACCTTTGTGGAAAGGTCAGAAGTGGTGACTTCTTGCAAGTTTTGCCGGTGGCAAATTTTTGAAAGGGATTTAAAAAAAATTTTCACCATTGGTAGTCGAGAAGAGTGTCGTTAGAAAGGTTTCGCGTACCCCCTCTCGCGATTGGAAACCTTTCATCCGAAAAATCTGAAAAAAATCATGAATGTAGGCCTTTATGAGTGCAACAACAACAAACACGTGGAAGTCGAAATTCACTCAACTTTGTTAGTAATAGTATCATTTATCGATTTTACATATTCTTGAATAAAATCTTCGCAGTACCCTTAAATTCAACCATGCAAATGACTGTATACAAGATTAACCTGTCCTGCAAGTTTCATAAAGATCGAATAGTATTTAACAAAGTTATAGCAGTTTGAGTTTTCCTGTATTATGATGGTGCAATATGCGCTGTATTATTATGGAAACATATAGCTATGGAACAATATGCGCTTTTAACCGACTCAGACACTACAGGTTTGCTAGGATTTCCATGAAAGTTTCAGGAATGATAGAAATCATGAATATCTTTAAGAATTGGTTCAGCTAGTGGTATCAGTAATCGTAAAACAAAATGGTGGCGGTTTTAAATGCGAAGATTGAATGATTTTGAGATAACGTTTAAGGTGTATGCTTTGAACACTTGATTCAATTTAATGAATGACTGAAGATGAGTACCTACAATTAATACTCATAGGCGAAAAAAGTTGAGAAGGCAGGAGAGAGCTCCTAACAGAAGGGCTTTGTAACCACTCTAGGGTTCGAAACGAAAATTCTGATGCCATTTATCGATGATTACAGTAAAGGGGAGTGGCCCCTGTAAAAAAATTCTATCAAAAGTTGCCAGTATGAGTATAAAATGAAATGTCTTTATGAGAGCTTTTCAAAACAGTCCTTAAACTTACAGTTTTTGCTTCATTGGGAGCACAAAAATGTGTTTCCCCCTCGCGGTTGGACACATGTGGTCTTAAAAAATCTGAAAAAAATTATTAAGGGTGATATTTATGAATACAACAATAATAAATACCTCAGAAGTCAAAATTCGTTCAACTTTGTTAATAATATAGGGTTTTCCAATAAGAGGTGTTATTTTGAATAGGTCTTGTGATTTAACGCCTTGCGACTTCTTCCTTTGGGGCCATTTGAAAGAGTAGGCTTACGCCAACAGCTCAGCGTCGATTCAAGACCTCAAAGGTGGAATTCGTGAGGCTATCGAGGACATAGGGCAGCCATTTTGCGATTTGGTTATGGAAAATTTCATGAAAAGGATATGGTCCTGTAAGCGTGGTCGTGGTGGGCATTTGCCTGATGTTATTCTCAACTGTCAACGGCATACCTTCCTCTTTATAGTGAAATAAACATCCGATCATTTATATTAACAAATGGCATTTTTCTTTTCATATCAAAATAACACCCTATAGTATGATCTTCGAATTTCACATTTTCTCCAATAAAATCGTATGGATCCCTTTAAACCCAACCTTATACAAGGTCCTAATACTCTGTAAGTTTGATGAAATTCATATCATATTCACGAAAGTTATATCCATTTGATATTTCTCCAATTACAACAACAATAACACACTATTTTGTTATTTTGTGGACTTTCCATCGAACCACACATTGCAGTTTTGATTGGATCTTCTTAAAATTTTCAGATAAGATCGATGACATTAATGATTTTGGGACTTGATGATTTGAGTGATTTTTGTTAGTTGAAAATGGAGAAACAATGGATTTTCTTTTAAACGAGCGCATCTCTTTGACATATTTCTTAATATTATTCGTTGCTGGTGATTGCATTTTGTAAGTTGAGTGCAAAATACTTCTGACAAGAGCATAGATCTGTCTACTCAACTGACTTAATATTTAATAAATCCATTATCCGGCTTAGTAAAACAATGTTCAGAAGTTTTGTTACCCGTATCCTCTTCAATATTCATGGAATCTTCTAGACCAGCTAGCGTTGTAAAATAGTTTGTGCTGACGTTTGCTCCGTCTGCGCTGAGGACATCCTCTTCATCAGGTTTCTTAGATTTTTTGTCTTCAGTCACTTTTGACTTTACTTCTTTTTCTTTCTTGCTGGTTTTTTTGATTTGTTGAACGTCAATTTTCCAACTCGTTCTTCGAGTGATTGAATCTGAAGTCTGAGCTCTTTGTTTTCTCTCTCAACCTTCTCAGCTTTCTCGTTAGCTTTAATCAACTGCTCGATCTCGATGACATAAAATTTTCGGTTAATCTTCGTTGTTATCGAATCTTCGTTTTAGTTTTTTTTTTCGCCCTTCATCGTTGGCGATGGACACGATCGTTCTGGTTGATGGCTAAAACCATCGCGCTCTTCCATCTCGTTACTTTTGCAGCGAGACTACTTGACTTCAATGGATTTCCGCTTTTTGATATTTCTTCAGGAAAGAAATTTCAGGTATTCGATTAGCGTTCGAATAATTCTACGGTGATGTTTTTCAATTAAAAGAATTAGTTTCAACTGACTTTTGCGAAAAACTAATTAATTTTTAAAATTAATGACAGGAGCGACTAAAAACGCAACGAGTGCTAGACGTAGAATTTTGTTAAATCCCATTGCTCTAGCTGCTGATGTGGCTTCAGGTTTGGAATTTAATGATTTCTGATGACGTTTAAATAAACTTTTGAGCCAATCAATACCTGCCATTTCCTTATCAGTATTAAAATTGTGTGTCTTAACATTTTTAACTGCTAGTTGATATGCTAGACGGCAGAGTTCGAAAGTTGTTATTCCTAAAAGACAACCCCATTTTGCCCCAATGCCCCATCATACCCCACACCCAATAACCTCAAAAGATAAGTTTGAACAAAAAAAAAATTCACTAATAAAATGTTTAACGGATTGGTACAAACAACATACCATATAAAAATAAGCAACACTAGTAAACAAAGGTCAAAAAGACATAATGGGGTGACGTTTGACCTTACATAAAATTAGATCGACGAAACGTTAGAACAGTTTTCCGTTTGTAAACAAAAGACGCGTGAACTCGAACTCACAGTTTCTCTCGCACTGATCGTTGGTCGAATGAGGCTTGCTATTGGTTTATTGCTTTCTATTCACAAACGTCTTGTTTCCTGCATGTGTGCGGTACCCCGTTTTACCTTGTGATCCCTTCGCGGCTCATTCTCGACGCCGCGACAGAGGTTTGAACTCAGGAGCTGCTGCGCATGCGGAGTGTGCACTAACCCACAGCTCCACACGGGTGAATGTAAAAACTTTGGTTTTTACAAAACCATAAAAAAGGCAACACAAATCGTACATAGTTAAGGCTTAGTTCTAACTTCTTGGATGATCAGTGCAATCTGCCTATTGTTCACCCACCAACCTTCCTACCTGTATCGACTGTTTGTTTCTGGGTTGCCTTTTCAGTCTAATAGGTACCTTATATTTTGGTTAGGTTTTCATGTCTTTCTTCACAGACTTAAGAAAGAAACCTGTCTTTTTACTCACTCAGTATACTCACCCTTAGATCTTTATCAGCTCAAAATAAATGTGATTCCTGTGAATATTCATTAAAAATACAGTAAATTACCATTATTTCCAAGACTCCAATCGATCGAAGATGCAAATAAAAACGCTTTGATTTGAGTTATAATATAAACGTTTATTTATAATTACTTTTCTGTACTTAATTCAGATAGTGTAATTTATGACATTACAATCATAATTATTATAATAAAAGATAGGCAGAAGAGTATTTTTTTCCTTTTTAAGTATTAAAGAGTATTATTATCTACGAAAAAACATTCACAGGACCAATTTGATAACCACAAAAATTCATCCACAAACATTAATAGAAATAATAATATTGAACCAATCAATCAATTATCGATTGATTGCGTTCAAATTAAAAACCAATTGATATAATTTGTTAATACATTTTTACCGTAGCTAGATTTATATACAAAACTTAAAATTAATTTCAATTAGTACATGCCTGCCACTGCAACGGAAAAAAAGGATATTTCAGTTGTGATGTTCCAGAGAGAACAAATGATTGCTGATTGCATAATTAAAATAAAACTAATTTGATGAGCCAATTGTGTTCTAACTATTGAATAAAAGTATTTATAACTGGGCTCAATACTTTCTATATACACACATACTCAATTTGCGGATGAATTTTAAATATACAAAGATTTATTTATGATTTTTTTTGCATGTTCTTCACTCCTACAATAAAATTGTTTTACATCAACATTCTTTGGGACAAAATAATTATTGATCTAATAAGTTTCGAGTTCGGAATGTTTGTTGTCTAAACGGATAACAAGTTATATGGAGTTATTTGCTTACTTAGATTACGATTTACAATTGTTTCCTTTGCTCCTTTTTCTGTTAGTTCAAAGTTAACAATGGATTTTTTTTATGCACAGTTGAGGCGTTTTCGTTTTATATTCGCATTTCAAATTTCACTCATTCAATTTCACTTTTTCTAACAATAATTAAACAAACCGGACAAGGGCGAAATGATAAACTGTGATTAGAGTGTAATATTGACTTATTATAAATAAAATTATTTCTTTTAGGGACTTTAAATTGAGACTGATAAATTAATTGCCATTTTGTTTCGATAGGTTTCCAATTCTTCGTTTAATGTTAATATACTATACTTTCACTTATTTCCTAGAAATTCTAAATAGATTGATAATTTGTTTTCTTTTTTACATATCGACATAATTGTGATATAGTTCTAATAGCGGACCGACGTGATAGCACTTTCGTTTGCGGCGTGTTGGTGGCTTCGAGCTAAGAATGTTATTTATGCCTCGGATTATAATGAGGATCGTTAATAAATGAAACTTTGGACTAGTGGAGAAATGGGGTCTTACGCTCTACAGAAGCCGGCGGTCTGACACTAATTCTTAGCTAATTTTAGGAAAGTTTGCGGGCTTAATTAAGAATGATTAGCAACAGTTAATGAATCTTAGATTAGATGCAGGGTTCTATGAATTTGGAGGAGGTAAGTGCTCTGGGTGTTTTGTTGTGTTCTTGGGCGCCTAAGAATGCATCAAAGATGCCAACACCAAAGGAATGTGCCACACTTCAGTCCGTATTTGTTTTATCTCCTAGCTTTACATCATTAGCGTTAAATAGATTCAAAATTCTTTTAATTTCCATAATTTTCTACACCATATTTACATATTTATCTTGCGGGCTCATATAATCGAGGCCGTTCGGTGAAAATGTTTGACCCGACATCGAACTGGGCAGGGTGGTGTTCGATGAGAGACCAAAATTCGATGTACCATAGCCGGCGGTGTGGCTCATGTTGTAGTTGGACTGGTTCGGATTGAAGTATTCCATCTGGGAGTAGTAGCCTGAAGCCTGATAGTTGTTTGGATACTGATTGTATTGATTGTGCCAGAAATTGTAGGTTTCGTGGTTGGGAACGTACGAAAGATGGTTGTGGGAGGCTTGGGGAGTGATGGGTGGCGACGGCGTGGTCATTATCGACGAGTTCGACCCCAGTGGGGTGAGATTGCCACCTGTCTGACCGAGGCGTGCATACGACGCATGATGGGCCAAGCCACCCAGGTCTGTTTCCTTGATGGAATCGTAACCCGATGTGACTCCAACTCCTGCCTTCAAACTATCGGGGTTCGTTCCGGTTGGGGTGTGATATGAACCGACTACCTCTTTCTTGCAGATCACATTGATGGGAGGACTCACCGAAGTTGAGGGTGTGATGGGAAGGATCGGCGAGGAGTTGTGGCCCGCCGCGATACTACTATTTAGCGAATTCGTTGAATTTGTTTGTCCTAGATTTTGCGAGATGCTATGAGGATGTGAGTGCGCGTGCGAGGAATGCGATTGCGAGTTGTGATGAGATTTTATCGAGGAAGTGTTGCTTTTGTGACTTGACGAACCAGTGCTGCTGCCTGTGGCTGATGACGAGGTAGTCGTCGACTTCTGGGTTGTATTTGCACTGGCCGATGAAGCTGCTGCACTACTACTATTGCTGGATGTGTTGTTGCTGCTGCTTGAGGAATGACGGTTGCCCGACGAACTGGAGGTGGAATTCGATTTTGAACTATTTAAATTGCTAGACTGTTGGTGTTGCAGCTGTTGACGACATTTGGCACGTCGGTTTTTGAACCAGACCTGTAAAGAAGAAAATATAACGTTTCAGAAGTTTGAAAGCAAATGTTTCTGATAAATATTGGAATATCAGGTATCAAGCAGAATTCTTATTATTTTTATTCCAAATGTAGGGAATGAATTTCATTGAATAACCAAATGTAATTTGAAAAGCGTAAATTTGAATTAATTTGTATTTTGCTAAGTGGCAACACTGATATTATGTATTGAGAGGAGTTAGGATCAAGCTGTCAAACGATTCAGATGATAATAAATTTATTCACCAACAATTGCTTGAGTTTTGTTAAACCGGCAAATTTGATCCTACAATTTTTGGGGGATCGAATGAGGGATACGAGCTTATGAAACGGAAAGACAAGCGGCAAGAACAACGAGAATCAACAAGGACGAGTGGCAAGAGAGACGAGTAGCAAGAACGACGAGCAGCAAAAAACGACGAGCGGAAAAAAGGCGAGCATAAAGAACGACAAGCGGCAAGAACGACAAGCGGCAAGAACGACGAAATCAATGGTAAAATCAAATACAACACGGAACTTCTTGATTAGAAAAATTAAAAACGAAGAGAAAAATAGCAGTGGATAAAAACCAGGCGACATACGTGCATGGGAACAACAAATGAAGGTTTGTAGACAAAGACGAAGAATAGAACGACGAATAAAATATACCGTGGTCAAGGGCACTATTGTGGTAATAATCGTGAAAAACGAACGTCAAGTGATATACGTGAAGCAAGCACGCTATTTAGATATCTGATAATTATTGTATAAACTGTGCAATTATTGAAGTGAGTGAAATGGAGAATTTAATTCAAATCACTCATATGAGAGACAAGTTAAAACATACTTTTAAGACAGAAATAATCGCGTTACATAGACCCGCATTCAAAATGGATGCTGATCGTGGCAATCGACAGCGCCTACGTGAGTTAAGGGGGTTTCGATTTTGAACCAATTTCGAATGAATTTTCAAGTAAGCTGGAGTTTTCTATGTAATATTCTTGGACTAGATTATTCCGGGAATAATGAACAGCTACGAGAAAAGATCATTATAGGTCTAATAGATTTGAACTCACTGCCTGCAATGAATAATAGGAATGATGGCGAAACCGATGATGAACCAGATCAGGATGTTGATCATGATCGAGCATCATGTGTAAATGGGGAAAGACAAAGTGACCGAGAGAAAAATGCAATAGAAGGACGTACCAACATTGAGCAAATAAAGTTTTTGCTGAGTTACAAAGAAGGTGATGACGTATATCTCGTTGGAAGATTCGTTGCCGGCCTTGAAGATGTTGCAGCGATGTATGCGTGAGGCGACTTAAAAAAGGTAGTATTTCCCAAGAAATCGCTAAGAGACTTAGCAAAACTCTTTGTTCAGAGCGAAAGCTCGATCAAAACCTGGAGCAAACTTAAAAATGAACTATTGGAGGAGTTTTCTACGAAAATTAGTAGTGCACAGCCGAAAATTGAAAAAAAAAATGAATCAGTACACGAGTATTTCCTGCAGATAAAGGGCAACATAGAATCCGAAGCATTGTTTGATTATCGATTGATGGAATAAACGATGATGCAAGCAGAAAAACTATACTTTAAGACGCAAAAATAGTCAAAGATTTTAAAGAGAAATTAAAAGTCTATGAAAAAATAAGGAAAACTACGCTAGAGAAAAACACTAAGTCTGAACGGCAAAGAAAAGGTGCAATGAGTGTCGCAACGGAACCGAAAAAGATGACATCAAGAGAAGACCCAAGTATGAAATTGAACGCAAGAGGTGAGACCGTACGATGTTTTAATTGCGAAGGGCCAGCACATCATTCACGAGACTGCAATAAAAAGGAACTTGGATGAAAATGCTTTAGCTGCAATTAGTTCGGATACAAATCTTTAAAGTGTGAAGAGCCTCGAAGGAGTAAATACGGAACAACTACAGCTTCAGTCAGCTTGGTGACAGCGCAGTCAAAATATGGGTTACTCAAGCAGGTAACAATTGATAATATAAAAATTTCAGCCCTGTTAGACACTGGAAGTCCAGTTACTTTTATTCGTTTTGAATTATTCAAACAATTAGAACCTCGAAAATTGGTTCAATCGACGACATTTAAGACATGAGATCGCACACAATATTCAAAAGTGGGAACCTACTGGAAAACGAGAATTCGGAGTGGTCTTCATTGCGGATAGGGAGTTCAAATCACACGTTATTGATTTTAAGACAGTCGATGAACGGCTGTGTGTGATCTGTATAAAAGCGGAACTCTTCAATATCTGGCTGATTAATGTTCAAGCCCCGACCGAAGAAAAGGACGAAGAAACGAAGGAAACGTTCTACAATCACCTGGAAAGACTGGGCAACTCATTGCCTACAAACGACACAAAAATAATCCTGGGTGATTTTGGGGGGTAGCGGGCAATACGGGGCAACGCGGGGTATAGAGTACCCCATCTTGCCCCTCGAAGAAATTCAATTGTTTCCTTATGACAGCTTATGCTTCTTCGTAACATTTTTGTTTTTAATCTTGTTTCAGGATGGTGAAAATCAGAGAGGGGAAACTGGAGTGAACAGAGTATGCAAAATGCGGTACATGTTGTAATCGAAGGGAAAATAGGATACAAATTGGCGGCGAAAATATATTTTGTGCTACAAACGACCCTTGAACGAAAAGTTGAAGTAGTTTGTGCAGCCCTAGAAGATCCTCCTACTACTGCCACTTCGATTGAAGTTCCTTCAGACTCAAAAAAGCGAACATTTACTCATGATGAAGAGAAAGAGCTTTGCAACTATATTGGATATGGAGAGTCGCCTTTACGGGCTCAAAACAAAAGGTTTGAGAGCTTTCGCGTACACTCTGGCAGTAAAAAATGGGAAGCAAAATTTCTTCAACTCTGAAAGAAAAGAAGCTGCCAAAGATTGGGCGCAACGGTTTTTAAGCAGGCATCCAGAATTGTCGATACGAAAACCAGAAAGCACTTCAGCTGCACGTGCCACTGAGTTCAATAATCAAGCTGTTAAACAGTTTTTCAGCATCCTCGGTGACGTTTATGATGAGCATAAGCTTTCGCCAGAAAGAATTTATAATTGTGATGAAAAAGGAAGTCAAAAATAATTACACGAAAAGGTAGAAAATAAGTGGGATCTATAACTTCTGCGGAGAGAGGTACGACAATAGCTGTGGAACTATGTTTTAGTGCAAGTCGTCAATACATGCCTCCAATGCTGGTGTTCCCACGAAAGAGAATGGACCCACAGTTAATGCTCAATGCTGCTCCTGGAGCTTGGGGTGTTTGCTGCGATTCTGGCTGGATGACAGCTGAATTATTGCTTGGCTGGTTTAAGAAGTTTGTTGAATTTAGTGGGGCAACGCTTGATCGACCTGTACTATTGTTGTTAGATGACCACAGCACTCACACACAAAACTTGGACCTCATTAATGAAGCTCGTACCAATGGTGTTATTATTTTATGTTTCCCCCCTCATACAACTCATCGACTTCAAGTCCTGGATGTAGCATACATGAGGCTCTTGAGCACATACTACGACCAACAAATCACAGCTTGGCTTTGCAGCAACCCAGGGATGATTGTAACTATCCGGGAAGTAGCAGAAATAAGCCTTTGTTCATGCTTTTACAATGGCAACGACAGTGAATGGCTTCAAGAAATGTGGCATTTGGCCATACGATCCAACAGTTTTTTCCGACAGTGACTTTGTTCCATCATTTACGACTGATATCCCACAAACAGACAGGTTATTCATCAATGAAGGATTGTCTGAAACAACGATAACGAACAACCGCGCTACTGCGCTAAAGCGACCAATCGTTGTTCCTGAGATGGTAACGGGTATAACAGTAAATTCAATTTTGACAGTTGGAGATTTTGATAAAGAAACTATTTATAAACCGCTGATAGATACCATGCCTGTTGCTATAGCACCATCTGATATTGAAGCAGAGCCATCTCACGTGCCTGTTGTCCCTTTGACACCCTCTATCACAATAGCTAGTTCAGTATTTGTAAATTTTATGAACCCTGAGCCCGGATGCTCGACTTGGACGAGAAATATAGAAATAGACCACAGGCCAACTACTCCACCAGAGCAATCAGTGTTTTCTGTTGTTAGCCTTCAGCAAGTGATGCCTTATCCTGCAACTCGCTAAATTTCGCGCGTGCGAAGGAAACGAGGAAATCGGCTATCATAACGTCTTCTCCATTTAAAAATTAATTGGAAGAAACAATGAAAAAAAAAAAGAAACTGTCAAAAGATAACAAGAAGAAAAAAAGGCATGCAAAAGAGCAAAAAAAGAATAAGAAAACCAAATTTCTTAAGAAAAAAAACAGAAAGGAAACCAATAAAAAGTTCAATTCTTTATCAGAAAGTGACAATGATGAAAATAATATCCCTTGTTTTTACTGTCAGGAAAATACTTAGATTCAAATGAAGGATGGGCCGCTTGTTCTCTCTGCAGGAATTGGGCACACTGTAGCTGTACTGGCATAGATGACGAGGATGACGAGGCAGTATTTGTTTGCGAGTTTTGCACACAAAAATAGAATGTGTCCCCCATACCCCATGCAGCCCCATAGGGTACCCCGTCTTATCCATCGTAAAGGGTAAGATGGGGTGTTGGACACGTTTGACATAATTGGCCACTTTCTAATTTTCCTATAACTGAAAAGTTCCTTAAGTTCCTTATTTCCGAAGATAAATTATGTAGGAGTAATTTAAAATTAATACAGATTTAAATTACATAAAAATATCCGTTTTATTTCTCTTCAAACGTTAAGGACCCCGTCTTGCCCCCCCTCCCCCCTTCCCCTATGCCAAAGAGTAAACAATCAAATTGAGACTTACAAACCGATAAATACTAAGACGACAGATGCTCAGTTAACACTGTCGAATGAAAGGCCTATCTGTCAACGACCCAGGCAATCACCTATACGCGAAAAGGAAATTGTTGAAAATCAAATTCAGGAGTGGTCGGATAACGGGATCATTGAACCATGCAGTTCAGAATTTCCTGTCCTGTCGTGGTTGTGACGAAAAAAGACGGTTTAACACGAATATGTATTGATTATAGATTAATAAATAAAGAAATTATCAAGGCTAAATACCCTTCCTCGCTGATAGAGGATCAAATTGATAAGCTGAAGAACGCCTCGGTATACAGTACGATTGATTTAAGGAACATTTTTTCCATGTTGAAGTCGACGAACAAAGCAGAAGGTTTACATCTTTCGTTACTCACGATAGTCAGTAACAGTTTCTAAGAGCTCCTTTCGGATTGTGTATACTTCCATCTGCATTCCAGCTATTTATGAATAGGATATTTCGACCTTTGAGTGACGTCGGAGTTATAGATATATTTTTTGATGATTTAGTTATTTTGGCAAGGTACCACCAAGAAGCAGTGGATAGATTAGCTATGGTTTTGATTATCGCGAGAGAGTATGGTCTTGATTTGAGCCTCAAAAAGGTGTAAATTCTTGAAGCGACGGACCGAATTCTTATCCCAGGTAGTAGAAAACGGTGAAGTGTACCCATCGTCGACAAAAGTTGAAGCTGTTGCTCATTTTCCGATGCCAAAATCTGTTAAAGTAGTTAAAAGCTTTTTAGGCATGACAGAATATTTTAGAAAGTTTATAGAATCATATTCAAGCATCGCTAAGCCGTTGAGCAGTTTATTAGAAAAAGAGAAAGTCTTCCAATTTGAAGAACTGGAGAAAATGTGTTTTTGAAATTGAAAACCCTCCTAACCGAAGAACCAGTTTTAAAGATATTTGACCCTGGACACGAAACTGAAGTACATACTGACGCCTGTCAAGATGGCCTTGGTGCAATTTTATTGCAACGTTCACAGAATGACAAGCCAGTTCATTATTGGAGCCGTAAAACACAGGGTGCCGAACGGAATTACAGAAGCTATGAGCTGGAAGTGTTAGCCGTCAAAGAAGGCATTAAGAAATTTTAAAATAGTCACCGACTGTGTCGTGTTCAGTCTAAGGATGAAGAGAAAGTATATCTCTGCAAAGACGTGGAGATGGGCAGAACTTTTAGAAGATTTTGGATATAGAATTGAGCATTGTGTCGGCTCTCGTATGAAGCATGCAGATGCACTGAGCCGAATGCCAGTAATGGACATATTCGAAGATGGCCTAATAGCCAGAATCAAAAAGGCTCAAGCTGAAGATTCCGATGTTCAAATGATCATTGACTCAGTGAAAGACAAGCCGCAAGGTAACTATGAAATGCGAGGAGGACTACTATTTAAGTATACAATTTTACAAGTACTTGTAGTGCCGATCAGTATGTAGAATGACATCATTCAGATGACTCATCTAAAGGGACACATTTCGGCGAAAAGAACAGAAGAATTAATAAAAACCGCCTACTACACTCCTGACGTTAAGTGCAAGGTAAAGAATTTTATGGAAACTTGCTTGGCATGCATTCTTGCTAACAAAAAGGAAGGTAAATAAGAGTGATATCTTCATCTTCTTACGGAGCCAGACGTTCCGTTACACACATATCACGCTGATCATCTTGGAACTCTAGAATCGACGAATAAAAGATAGAAGCACATATTTGCCGTGATTGACTCATACACTAAGTTTGTGTGGCTCTACCTTACTAAATCAACTACGTCACGTGAACTTATTATGAAACTAGATTTGCAGAAGCAATCTTTTGGGAGCCCAGCGCAAATCATTTATATCCCAAGACTTGAAGGATTATTGCAAGGAAGAAGATATCAAGCATATATTGATTACAACAGGCCTTCTAAGAGCTAATAGAAAGATCGAGCAAATTAACCGAACAGTCATCCCTGTCTTGACAAAACTTTCGATTCAAGATTCTACAAAATGGTATATTCACGTCGATCGATTACAACAAACACTCAATACTACCTATCAACGAAATGTCAACACAACCCCTTTGGAATTACTCGTAGGAGTGAAGATGCGGTCTAGGGAAGATATACTGTTGAAGGAATTGGTGGGCGAAATGCTGGTAAAACAATTGATTAACAAACGCGATGAACTTAGGGAAAAAGCAAAGCAACAGATTCTTAAGACTCAGGAAGAATATGATCGAAAGCGCCGTGAACCAAACAAGTATAAAATCAACGCCATTAAACGAACGCAATTGGGTCCAGGCCGGAGGCTACGAGCCAAATATTTGGGACCATATCAAATCGTAAAAGTTAAGTATAATGACAAGTACGATGTACAACGAGTTGCTCCCGGAGACGGATCTATGTTGACTAGTATATGCGCGGAATACATGAAACCATGGGTATCATTCAATGATTACTCGAGACCCCGTAGGATGGTCGATTGAAGACAATGAATTTCATTAAATAACCAGATGTAATTCGAAAAGCGTAAATTTAAATTAATTTCTATATTGCTAAGTGGCAATACTGATATTATGTATTGACAGGAGTTAAGATCAAGCTGTCAGACGATTCAGATCGAATTAAAAGTTTTCCATCAACAATTGCTTGAGTTTTGTTAAACCGACAAATTAAATCCTACACTAATAATGTTTTTATCCTCAAATACACAAGTTCTGAATTTTAAGCATAAAATTACGACGAAAATGCTTGCACTCCATTTTTTATCGAGAAGAATTTTAAGTAAATGACATCAAAGATAGCATCATACTCCCCCGTTATTGTCACCACTCTTAAGAGTTTTCAATTTTTTCGTGGTCACAATACGGTCACCCTTTGATTTCATTTTAATGCAGTGATAAACTTCTTTTGCCCTTGATATATTCACCAAAGAAGTAAAGAACCACAGTTGAAAAATTTCTGCTCTTTTGAAAAACATCTATCATGATTCTCAAAGGAACTGCTTGCTATGCTTTTCTTTCAAAAGTAAATCATGTGCATTTTATCCGTTTATTCTAATCAGAATCCTAATGAATTTTTTCTACTTTTCGTGGCTCTTCTTCTTGTGAAATTTCGCCCACATTAGGAAACCCCACTTCCAACAAAAATGGGGGTTCCAAAAATTCAATTTGTTTCAAATAAAATCACTTTGTGTGTACTTTTTGATGGGATCTAGTCTAAATGGAAGTTGGGTTGACAAAGCCATACGCCACAAGTCCTCGTCCGACTGCAACCCTCGCAAAGTAAAGATAAGAAAGAACATGAGACGGTATTGTGCCTTGTCGACAATGAAGAGACGAGACGACAGTGACGTGCATTATAGAAGCGTGTTAGGAATGCTACTAATCGTCAAGGGACTTTTCAAATATGCACTGGATTCGAGTGAGTCCTTCGCTTTCTCTCACAATCAGTCATTTGATGCCAATTGATGCATGTGATTTGTTTGTATGAATTAGTGGTTTCAAATTTCACCCCTTGTTATTGTTTTTTAACTAGAGTTGGATCGATTGGATTGAGGAAGTTGAAATTCAGGAAGTTTGCACGAATTTGATTATCGATTAATATAGTTGTAGTTAAAGAGTCAGTTTTTCATATGAAGATGAAAATTATGGGGAAAGTCATACATAACTGTAGGTATATTACATAAGTTTAAGGACCACGCTTGATAGCTTTTTTATCATTAAAACTAATCGAAAGTTCATTTGTCTACCTTACTGAATCCTGGTTATTTGAGTTTATATTGAACTCAGAAATTCCACTAGACATTAATATTTACCGCTGTGACCGAGATTTAGTTTCTACTAATAAAGAAGATGGTGGTAGAGTCTTGGTTGCTGATAGTAATACTATCCAAAGCTCTCTTTGTGCCCACTTCTATTTTTCTCGTGCTATGGCGATCCAAACCAGGAGATAAGTAGAAGGCGCAATGTCATCATGAAGATCCCTCTTCTCCACACTACTTCCTTATTAATATCTTATATTTATCTTCTTCTTCTTCTCCGTAGTACTACAGCCCCTCTCAGGCCTTCGCTTCCTGCAACAAGCGCATCCAACTGTCTCGGTCCATTGACCGCGTCCTAAAATTTCGAAATCTGAGCAGCGATGAACTGTCTTCATCGACCGAGTCAGACCAGCATTTCCTTGGTTTCCCCACTGGTCTCCGGCCTTCAGTTCTCCCAACGAATACTTTTTTAGGTATCCGTTGTTCATCCATACGATTCATGCGGCCAGCCCGTTGCAGCTACCGCAGTCTTATAATCGTTGAGACCTCCGATTCGTCAAAAATTTCATACAGCTCATGGTTGTATCGAATTCGCCATTGGTCCCCGTCTAGCTTCGCTCCGGTTATTCGCCTCAGAATCCGTCGATCAAAGACGTTCAATATATTTGCCGATGCTTGGGTTAGGGTCCATGTTTCGCACCCATAGCATAAGACAGGTCTTATCACAGATTAACATAATTGGAGATTTGCATTGGCTGCTTTTATTCCGCTTGCCAGTAATCATCTACCACTATCCCTTGATTTCTCCATTGCTCCAATGAGAAATCGTAATATAGCACCTAATCCTAAATTTAATTTCTTTAAAGGGAACTCTGAAACTCTTACCTCTGAATTCTTCTTAATTGATGGGCAGGTGTTTTTAACTATTTACATCAATGCATCTTTCTTGGCAAATAAAGGAGAAACCTTGGCTTACAAAGAAAGTACTTCATGCTTTGAATGTTAAAAGTAAGGCGCATCGTCATCAAAAGCTCTATCGTACTGATGAATTTAGAGCTCGTTTTTGTGCCTTGCGTACTCGTACTGTACCAAAATATAAATTAAATTAGCGATAAAAAACTACTTCAGCTACAATGAGAGTTCGCTTATAGTGAATAACGCGAAACTTTTCTGCTTTTACATAAGGTTCTTTAAGCTTCATCTTCCATTCCTTCCTGGGTATACGAGTTCTTTTCTTTCACTTTTACATCTGCCTCATTGTCTCGTGCTTCCTATCCAGTTAATATACCGGAAATTAACTCCATTGACATTATGTTATTTAAAACAGACTTTATTGAAGTTGAAAGCCTAATTAATTTCCTTAATCCCAATCTTTCTCCCCTGGTCCTGATGGCTCACCAAATATTTTTGGGAAATCCTGAGCATCATCATTATGTTTCCCCCTGGCTTTCCTGTTTACCATTAAATTAATTATAGACATTTTTCTTACTTATTGGAAAATAGCCTACATCGTCCCTATTCTCAAACGCGGTGATCCTTCTTTAGTATCCAACTATCGTCCTATATCTTTAATTTTCTTTTTCCCGAAATGATTGGAGCGTCAGGTACATAACCAGCTCTCAGTGCTAACAAACCCTATCTTGGCGAAGAAACAACACGAATTTTTCAAAAGTCCTTCCACAACTACTAAATTGATTGAGTTCACTGATTGCATTGCAAAAGCGTTGGAAAAACGGCTGCAAGTTGATTTTTCTAAGGCGTTTGATACTGTAAACCATCAGCTTCATTGTTACAAACTTAGTGCCTATGGCACTACCGGTCCACTTTTATTCTGGACCATTTTGAATGTGGTGTCAGTTACTGCTGAATATCCTCCACTCGATTTTATTCTTCCTCTGGTGTACCTCAAGGTTCCATTCTAGACCCGCTTTTGTTCCTCTTATTTCTAAATGATCTCCCGTCAGTAATTACCTCTCTTTGCCTATTATATGCTGATGATTTATAATTGTTTCGTACTGTTAGATCTGTATAAGATTGTCAGTGTCTTTAGGAAGATTTGATTGCCCTAATTAACTAGAGCTCATCTAATAATCCTATCTTATTTCGTAAATTTTATTATAGTAAGACATATACCAGTATTTCGAGCACTAATTGTACTCTACATCTAATGTTTTATAAAGCGTTTATGAAATAAAGGATGTTGTGAGTTCTAAAATGGATTTTGTATTATATTTGATATAATGCTCAATTTTGATGGTCATATTCTTAATCCAAATGTTAGGGCATTACAAATATTGGGACTTATTTTCAAGCATGTTTACACATTCTCTAGTATATCAACTCCTGTCTGCCTATTCGCTTACCTTGTTCGTTCTACCCTTGAATAATCTCTGTAGTTTGGTCTCCCTGGTACTCCTATCACGTCAACTCGTCAGAGAATGTTGAGCGTAAATTCACTCGGGTCTCGTTCTACAACTTTAAGCTCCCATATCAACCCTATGAAACTCGTTTATCCTTTCTGCACCTGCCAACCCTGTGGTCCCGTCGCATCTTTTTGGATCAGTGTGCTTGTATCGACTTTGCAACCATCACATATCTCCAACATTGCCCTCTCAGTTAAGCTCCCCTCAAGACAAACATCCTTCTCGGGGAAATAATTTTTTTGTAGTTCCGTACGTCTTTACACTAAATATTTCCATTTACTCATTTGGCGAATGATTATGAAGCTTGACAAACTTGAGCTTCGTCCTTTTTCTGATTTCCGTTTTGTTTTAAAATTAAGATTGAGAGTTCTAGTGCGTACTAGTTCATTTAGTCCATTTCGATGTACCTTTGCTTATTGTACCTTTTCTTCTTTCTTCTTCTTTGTAGCACTACAGCCTCTCTCGGGTCTTCGCTTAGAGATAGTTAGAGTATCTCATTTTCATGACCGTATTGATTTTTTCGGAAGTTGGTTTGGTCAGCACCATGCTCCCGTGTGCCTGGTTAGCTATGATATGATCTGATTAAATCAGTACATATCACCACTGAGTGAACACTCATAGTCTGTCCGAAAAATCCCCTGAAGTAAATCACGTTGCTCCCAACGAGATTTGAACCTGAGACCTTCGGCTTATGCGTTCATGCTCTAACCACTAGACCACATAGACTATTCTATCTGTTACTTTTGCTTAGTTTTTCATTACCTTAATTTATATCATTGCATAGTTTGACTTATGAATATTATTTTAATTATTTATGCTCAGCTTTTCATTGATTATTCGACCCTTTTTACATCAATTTTAATGTAAATCTATAATTTAATTTTCTCTAGACTGAGCTTTTTGCATAGTGCGGGCATCGATCACGTTTTATTTTATTGTTTGAATTGATTTGTTCAATTTTTTCTTGCTTTATTTACTGGTTTGATCCATCTTGTAATTGGAGTGCATTTTTGAATATCTTAAATGGAATTCAAATTAATAAATAAAACAAAAATACGCAAATTACATTTAAGCTATTAAAGTAATCAGCGTTACATGTGAGTGCAATAACTGCCACGATTGTGATAAATGCCCCGTGGATCAACGCAAGCGCTTTTGGCTTATGATGCGAGTTCAAGTCCAGCCCAAGTTCATGATTTAAATGAGTGAATCATGTAATTAATAAGACGAATATTTAATAGGTGTGACAATTAAGTAATGAGGCTAATTTGATTGCCGCCCCTGTGGTAAACCGGCGACCTTGAAATTCCCTTTCCCTTCTTCGGCATTGTTCTCCTCTTCATTAATATATTTGCCATCGCTCTAGCTTGTTTAGTTTGCCTGCTATGTCGTGTTGAGTAGACGTGTGTTGGTGGTGCTCGTCACGAAAATGGAGAAACGAAATCAAGAGCAACGTGCCGCGATAAAATTTTGCGCCAGATTGGGCGAAACAGCTTCGGAAATGTACGCTAAGATTTCATGGTGATAGTGCTCTTAGTCGCTTCGCTCATTCCTTAGAGGGACAAGTGTATATGTTTCATTACAGAATGTCGCAGTACATTCGGTCGCTTCCTTAATCCTTGACCCTGTTGATCCGATTGGATCGTAAGACCTTCTAATACGTACGTGTGGAATATTTTTTTTGGCGCTGGTGGAAAGAGTCTACACCACAACACTACAGAAACTAGTTGCCAGCACGCGTATGCATCGCCAGACAAGACTGATCCAGTTAAGCTCGGTTCCCTTACAGCTCGCTGAGGCAGCAGACTATCGCAGCACGTCCTCAATAGTCAATTAAACCCTATTGGACACTACAATTTCTCGTTCTCTGAAAATTACACAAGTACTATATAACGATATCGATAGCCAAGTGGTAAATATCTTAGACCCCCACTAGGAAGCAACGTGTTCGAGTCCCAACGCGGACTCTAGTTTCGCTCGTCATGTTTGTAACTTTTTTTTACTCATATTCGAGCAATTACATTCAAAATGAATAGCCTAAGAATAATTTATTTCCCTGGTTCGACTCTCGTTAGCGGCAACGAGATTTAGTCTAAGTGATTCTTCCGACGGACTTTAAGCCCGTTCAGTTATGATACGTGCTGGTTTAAAAAATCAGAGCGTATCGCAGCGGGGTAGACAGACACACGGCCAAAGCGTGATACTGGTCATATCACCTTGTGGAGTGCCGAAACATTCGATCATGATAATGAGATACTCTTAACTATCTCTCAGCTAAGGCCCGGAAGGGGCTGTAGTGCTACAACAACAACAACGTATTAAAAGGCATTTTTAAGCTCTATTTTTGTGGGGTTCATACTACACAGTGAGCCTACCACTTCGTGAAAAAAAGAAAATAACCATACACATGTTTTTACGGTAGTCTATGTGAAGCAGTGGGTTAGGGCTTCCAAGTTCAAACCTCGGTGGCGGTATTGAGTTTCTGATGCTGATGTCAGAATATGAGCCTATTCAGCTGTGATGAGTGCTAATTGAAAAATATGGCAAGAATCATATGTTTGAGCTTGATATTGACCATATCACCTCGAATTCCGATATGGGCATGGAATAAGATCCCCTACCGATAAATCTCAATTCTATGGTTGGGTTTTGGACCATTGTGCAAAGGATTATTATTATTATTATTATTATTATTATTATTATGTTTTTACTGATATATTTCAATAACTTTCTCCAAGTATGAAAACAAGTTTAGTTCAACTTTTCGGTATTTATTACAGAACTCAATGGATATATGTAGAATACACATGATCAATTTTTGTCTCGAGCTTGTTTGACTTAGAACATAGGACCGAACGATTTATTAAAACGTGGATGCAGCGTTGGAAATTGCCCAGCTTGAATTCTTTTAATAACGAGTCATGACCTGCATTCTCAACCAAGAGAATAGGATGGGTACATTTAAAATTCATGCTACTATGGATAGATAGAAAACCAAACCTGAAATTATACAAAATATTTTCGAACCTTGTTGTTAAAAATGAAATTCTTTGGAGCTGGTGCAGTGAGAGAAACCCGGATAGCTTTCTGTGCACAGGAACAAAAATAGCTGTAGTGGAAAAATCAAAAGAGGACTCCGATTATGGCTTTGACTGCAGCATCAAAGTACTCGCTGTTAGATGGCATAACAATGGTGTTGTAACAGTTGTTATCAACTACGGTACTCTTGAGCCCATAGTGAATGCAAAGAGATGTAGCAAAAAGCAAAAGAAATATAACATGGTCTCTAAGCCGAACGTGATCCATCAGTACAACCAAGGCATAGATATGTAGATTTGCTTGATAATGCCATTGTAAACTACAGAATAAGAGTTAGAGGCAAATTGTGGTGGTCACTATACTAAAATGGAATTGACAGTGTTGTTGTCTGCTCCTGAAAAATCTACCAAATGGTAACAGGCTCTACTATCAGTAAAATCTACTCTAATCTTACTGTTTCTAATCTAATCTTAGTGTTTCGAAAACTAAAGAACCATCAACCTCAGGGAAAAAATATCAACCTTGGATGCCTAAGCAGAAATAGATTGTCAAAAGCTAAGAAGGAGGATAGGATTGACCATACCATAGTTCGCAAAGAAGAAATTGCAAGCAGGAGGTGTAAGACTTGCAAAAACCACACGATATATATATATATATATATATATATATATATATATATATATATATATATATATATATAATATATATATATATATATATATATATATATATATATATATATATATATATATAAGAAATGTCAGGTTCACCCTCACCTAGAGTGCTTTTCAATATTTCATGAATAAGGCTCTCAAATTCGGTGAGTTTTTTGTATAATCAATAATGTTTTACATATGAAATAAATGAAAGCATGTAACCAAAATAAAAAATAATTTTTGTGTTTTAATCAAAAATTTTCCAATGTTGCGTCATCGTAACGTTATGCTACCTCGAATGGCAGTTCTTATCGGTACTTTATATAACAATATTTATTATGTTATTTTAATAATATCAAAGATAAATTGATGATGAAATACAAAATTTTTAAAGGATTTATATTTTTGGGAAATAATCGGTTAATAATTGGGGCTACTTGGTCATGTTTTTTGCACATTTTTCGATATACAAGGGGAAAAGATAAAGTTGGGCAATAAAAAATGTCGATCATACAGTTTGAATTACATACACATACTCAAAAAAGTCTGCGTACATCTCATTAGTACAAACTGAATTATGTTGGAATCGTATGAATCAATAATGTGATCTTGATTTAATCATTTCCATAAAAGAGCCTAAACTGCAGGAAATGTATTGAAGCAGGTTTGTTTAAAAAATTCCCAAAATTATCGAACATATAGTAATTTCAATACTTGGAAGTCTGTGAGCAGCCCCAAAAAAGTCTGCGTACACATCACAAAATTTGGGGATTCCCTGAAATGTGCAATGTTGATGCCTTCATTTTTTCATTGTTCTGCGTGACAGTACTTCATTGGAAAATTGTCGGTGTGTTTTGCGTGAATAAAAGACTATTCTTTAATATGGAAGTAAAAAATAAGGAAATCAGTGTTAGTGAGCGTGAAGTATAGTAAAATTGCGTGAAAACGGGAAAAGTTTTCGTGAAATCGCAAAATTAGTTGGGAGAACCCATTCCTCGGTCCAAAGGGTTGTTGCTAATTACAAAGAAAGCGGTTTGATTATTTCACGGCATCGGTCAGGACGTCCTCCCAAACTTACAGCACGTGAACGTAGGAGTATTATTAATGCTGTGAAACAAAATCCCCGATTAACCGCGTTCCAAATTGCGCAGGATATAAGAAAGAAATACAATAAAACAATAAGCGATGAAACAGTGCGCATAATTCTCAGAAAAGGCGGTTACCATGGTCGAGTCGCACGTAAAAAGCCGTTCATATCGGAACGGAATCGCCGAAAGAGAGTGGAATTCGCCAAAAATTATGTAAATATGCGAAAAGAATTTTGGGAAAGCGTTCTTTTTTCGGACGAACGTAAGTTTTGTATATTTGGAATAAAAGGACGCAAATTAGTATGGAGAAAACGCTCGACAGAATTCAATAAAGAAAATTTGATTCCCACTGTAAAGCATGGTGGCGGCGGTGTGATGGTTTGGGGGTGTATGGCAGCCAGTGGAGTGGGGCAACTCGTTTTCATAGAATCTACAATGGATGCTTACGGGTACCTTAATATTTAAAAAAATAATATTAAGCAAAGTGCCGAGAAATTGCGGCTGGGGAACGCATTTTTCTTTCAGCACGATAATGACCCCAAACATACAGCTGAAATAAATAGGCTTTGGTTGGCCTACAACGTCCCAAAACTCTTAGGTACACCTCCTCAATCACCAGGTTTAAACCCAATTGAGCATTTGTGGGATTTACTTGAAAGAAAAATTCAAGAACAGGACATAACTAGCAAAGAGTCATTAAAAAATGTTATTTTGAACGAGTGGAACAAAATAACGGCCGAAGAAACATCAAAACTTGTTCAATCCATGCAAAATAGGCTAAAGGAAGTCATTTATAGGAAAGGCTATGCTACTAGATATTAAGGTTCAAAATCTGAAAGCTAATATAGCGGTTTTCAAATAAAATGAATAAATTTTTTCAGGTGTACGCAGACTTTTTTGGATGGATTTTCATGACTTTTTGGAAGAAACTTTTTTATTTTGGTTATTCTAAACAGCGAACGAGTGATCAGTTACATATTTATGTACCATATAGTTTAATGAATATAATAAAGAAAAGATTTTAAGTTATAAACAAATGGCAAAGGTTTTTATATTGATATATTTGCTACGACCAGCAAGTGTACGCAGACTTTTTTGAGTATGTGTATGTTATCTGCCATCGAATTTCAAAAATATGTAAAACACACACGCAGAAAAATGTCAAAAGGTGATGTTGAAATTGCCCCGTTGTTGGGGTTATTTGAACTATACCAAACGTAGATAGATCAGAAGTGGTGACCTCTTGAAAGTTTGGGGATTAATCAATTTTTCAACAATGGTCAACTTTATCGGAAGCGGGCCCTTAAACATTTTTTTACAAAAGGTCTGGGGTATCAAATAGAAGGTTTGATAGAAACTTTCCAAAACAGTTTTACCAGCCTCAAGAAGCACAGGTGAAAGAGAAAGATACGTATCGTATGCCTTGGTGATTGAACACCACTAATCCGAAAAAAAATCATGAAGATAGGTCTTTATAAGTATAACAACAAACATCTTCATCATCTTCATCTATGGCGCGATTCTGGATTAATTTCCTTCACCGTCATTCACCAGTCAATCTCTCCCGGCAACGAACTGTTGTCAGCTTCTATCGTGTCTTCCCATCGAGTTTTTGGTGTTGCTGCTGGACAGCTACGTTATGTATTATCCTTTAATGTTTTTTTGGGTAGCTGGTTTTCTTACATTCTTTCTACATGGGTCGCCAATTGCAATAACAAATATCTTTGAAGCCAAAATTCGCTCAACTTTGGTAATAATTGTTAGACCTCCACAATTTCCCAATATAATTATCTGGTTATCCTTAAATCCAAATATTTAAGTAGTTTTATAGAAAGTCCTTATCTTCTTTAAGTTTAAAGAAAATCGAATTATATTTACGGAAGTTATAACTACATATTTCAATTTTCTACAATTATAACAACAAAATATTTTCGAGTATTCATGATATGAGTCATTTTTGTTGCATTGCAAAAAAAAAATGGCGGCCGTTCAAAATGGAGTAACAGTGGTTTATTTTTTAAACATGTACATCTCATTGAAGTGTTTCTTCTGTTAATTCCTTTTTGGTGACTGCGTATCGTAAGTTTAATACAAAACTCTGGTGACAGGAGCATAGGTCTATCTACCCATCTTTTTAATTTTAACAATTATTTTAATTATTTAAAAAAATTTTCTTTCCAACATAAGCACTTTTTTCATTTCATCCTTACCCAACCTCAAACGAAATTATTCAACCCCCAAAACTGCAGACGTAAACTAACAACAATTACTTTTTTGGCACAGATGGTTCTGGTGATAAATTTTCACATAGTATGATTTATAGTATTGAATTTGTTGGTGTTACATCGTTTCAACCCCTATTTGATTCCATTGTATCCTTGTAGATGTAAGTACACAAATGAAATCGAAAACATTGTGTACACAGTGCAAAAATTTATACTTACTATATATAAAGATGTGTATGCATTGTAGCAAAAGTATACAAAAATCATTTTCACTTCTCTCCATCTCACCCTGCTGTATCTAATTTATTTAGGGGTTTTATTTACTTTGTAAATACAAGCGACAAAGTTACACACAATAAAAAAAATAGTTTGAAAATCTTTTCATATGTTGTTCTCTTGGAGGTTTTTCTTTTGGTTTTTGAAAATTTTTTGTTTCGGGTCCATTTCAGAGTATATTTACACAAGTGACAACATATAGAATCATTTTCAAGATGTCAAAGATGTTATTTTTTCAGTGATAATTTTCTTTTTTCGTTGATTTTGAGGTGCACACGATACATCCATATGTGGCAATGTCGGAAAGTGTTTGTGAATTTTGCAATATGGTAAGTATGAAATAATGAATGAAGGGATTAAATAGAGTTGAATGGCATCGCAGTAAAGAAATATATGAGAAGAAAAATGTAAATGTCTTGAGTGAAAAGCAAAGTTAATGTAACATGAGGTAGGAAATGAAGATTGTACATTACTTAGGGATATCATCACCGAACAGATGAGTTTTGGACAGTGCTTTAGTATTAAGCTAAAACAAATGAATTGAATTGTATTTTAATTTGTTTCGTCTTTCATTACATGAACTAGACTACAGGCTGATAACATAAATGTTTCAACCATGGATTTTTGATCAAAATACGCGTACTTTTTTGGTCAAACACAAACTATTTAGCAAACATATTATATATTTTTTTATTTTGGTAAAAATTTGAATTTTTTATAAGAACGTAACATATATACAATTGTTTGTAGCTGATTTAATATTTTTTTGAAAATTTGTTAGAGTAGAAAAATGTTAGAAGAAGGCGGTTTCGAAGTTTTTCTTTTCAAATAATTTTTCATAAAAATTATTAATGCAACTCAATCATGTAGTTATACACAAACAATTTTCATAAGAAATGTTAAGCTATTGGAGCCATCCGACGCAAAAAGCTCAGTATAAAGCAAATATCGTATAGATTTATATTTCATACACACTGAGGTTATTGAAGTTGGCCTAATCTGCGTTTTTTCAAAAGAAAAAAGTCTTCCACAATTCAATCTACATTAATTTCTCACTTTTCCCGTTGTTCAATACTAAGGATCGCCAAATCACTGAGTCTTGATTGACTACAGTACTCCCCAAATAATTCTTGATAAGCTTTAATTTTGAAAAGCTTCTTTTTGCCGTTTCAGTCGTCACTGGTAGGGTGAGGTAGAGTTGCACCGTTGTGGCAATGTTTGGAACAAATTATTTTCTTTAATCAGCAGCTTTGCTATATCTCTAAAAGTTTTTTTTTTTACGGCAATCTCATCCGATAACAATAACCTGAAAGAAAATATTTCTCCCGTTAGCTGGTCATTGATGCCATCAGAATACTTATTTATGAGGACAATTGCTTTTTCTATAATATCTTTCTCAGGAAGTTTTGTCAAGTATTCCGGCCTCAAAAAAGAGAAGTTTTCGACTACTTTTGTAAACTAGAGAACATGTTTTGTATCTGATTAATTACAATATCCAATGAGGCATTAAATATTTTTATTTCAAACGATTTTACAGGGTTGTCAATTCTATGATCAGACGCTAGTTCATCAAAAAACCGGTTCACAATTCTGTACCGCTTTTTCTTCATTTCAGAAACTTTGCGCAAACTGCGTTGATTCAGAAAGAAACTCTGAGATATTTGTCCTTAACTCTTGTACGCTTTTCATTGCTCGGTTCAAAAAGTAACAGGTTTTGTCCAGATTCACTGACTTATGCGGCAAACTCTGCGAGGCCGTGTTAATAGCATTCAAAATTTTGCTTTCAAGGGTCAACATTAGAATGTTTTCCCAAAGCTACAGCTTCATCTACCTTTGGTTTTTTGCACTAAATAGAATGATTTTGGTCAAAAATTTGACTATAGCTTGGATGTCGTTTTTCATCGCCAAGAGACAATCATGTTGTGACGCCCATCTCGTGAGGCATACTTTTTTAAGCATCAACTTTTCTTCAGGTAGACTTCCACTGAAGTAGACATATATTTTTGAACTAAGTCATAAAACTGACTCACCTCAGAGATATTGGAGACTGAATCGTTAAGGACAAGGTTCAGGTTGTAAGCAGCACAATGTACATAGTCGGCTGTTGGGATTATATTCTTTATCTTCGTTTGCAACCCTGAATACTTTCCACTCATTATTGATGCACCGTCGTAACCCTGTGCACGATACTTTTGAATTTATTCCTTTTTCATCGAAAAATTTTAGAACTGTATTTTCAAACCCTTCGCTACATTGGTCACAGATTTCGGTGAAACCCAAAAACGATTCATTTATTCCCAGTTTGCTCTCGTCAAAACTCCTCCCTGTCAACGTGATGTACCTAATTATTACACTCAATTGATTTTCATGAGAAAAATATTGAGTTGTGCCTATAACTAGTGTGTAAAATGGCGCAGAAGTACCAATACAGAATGTGCAAGCAGACCAATGATTTCATTTATATCATGATGTAAATACTTATTTCTGCTTTTTTCATTGGTTAAATGAGCTTTAAGTAGCGAGTCATATCTGCTAAGTAAATCAATAATATCCAAAAAGTTTCCACTTTTAGGTCCAATCGATTTAATATCTTCCCTATGCCCTCTAAAGGGCAATGAACACAGTGCTAACGTTCTAACTACATCAATTATTTTAATGAAAATCTCATTTCACTTCCAGTGTTCATCGGAGAGTTGGTCAACAATTGTTTATTTTTTGTTGCACAAAGTGCAAACCTTGCACGCATTTAAATGTGATTTGCTACATTCATGTTTTTTAATTTTTTACTAAGGTCTTGCCAATCCCAAATTTCAGTAGTCCAAGACATTGATTCTGGGGAGTTACTGAATAGCCAACATGGCTCATAATAAGCAGCACCTAATTTTGGAGAGTAACACAACCAGTATCTGTCCACATTCTGCGCAGTTAAAGTTGTGTAACAATAGTCCTTTGGGAAGGGCCCACGTGGGCGGCATGGTTCCATAGTTAACAACTTTTCTTTAGTTTCCACAGAAACAGGCCCTGGAAAAAAAGCAATGTCGCTTTGGAGCTTTGATTCAATTTTAACCTCATCGCATTGTTCATTGATATTGGAAATATCAGTAGTTCCGGTTTTATCATCGGCATATTTTTCTGGTTCCCCAACAGATAGCTAAAAAAACAATGTACTTTCTGTTAGATAATATAAAACACACACTTCCCCACGTTTACCACTCAGAACGCATGCAATAAATAGACCGTACCGTTCCACAATTCGACTACAACTAATGAATCACGAATACGAAAGTGTATTTGTTTACCCGACGCTATTTTTAATCTAACGGACCGGATGTTTATCTTGTCGCCGGCCGGCGAGCCACCGCGATGCGCGATGTAGAGATAGCTGCATTACTTATCTGCCAACGATAAAAAATACACATACTTCGTATCATGATATTAAAAAATAAATACTGCTTTCTAAAAAGTAATGGTTATTGCAGTTTTGGATGCACAATCATGTCTGCAGACATTTAGCTTATTTTAGTAAGTATTTGACAATACTTACGGCGCCCATCGTGGGTTAACTGAGGGACCGGGTCCCGGTAAAATTTCCCGAAAAAATCCGGTCAAGGTTCGCGCACCCCCCAAGCTCGCGACCCGCGGCCCGCAGTGGCTTATTTAACTGAACTATTATTATTTGTGATTTAACACTGTTCGTATAATATATGCTGAATGACTCTCAAAAGTCAGAGTTCTGTGAAATTCATCGCCAAATCTTTATTCGTTATTATGTTCTTTGGTAAATGAATGAATTAATTCAACTAAATCTCAACCTGGTATTATGTTTTTTGGTAAATAATCTTGCTCAATTGATTAGTCCTATTTACTATCTTCGATAGCTAGTTATCCTCCAATTTTTCAGATATGTTAGAAATTTTTCTTCTTTTTCGGGAGAACAATGACTAATGCGAACTTCTATATTTTTGCATATTTTCTTAAATGAAAAGAAAAGTATTAGCCCAGTCATATTAGGGCTTTCACCTCGGAATGAAAGATAATAAGCTGCAAATTGGTATGAACCTTTGTTTTGTCATTCTAAATGTTGTCTCAAAAGTCACAATCGTTATCGTGTTCGCGTCTCAAGATATTCAAGGTCAAAGGTCACAAAAATCGGTTTTTCGCGAATATCTGGCTTCCTATCGGTTAAATGAGATTTGCATTTATTATAAAAGTTGTAGGCTATAAAATTCCCTACAACTTTTGTTTAAACTTTTTTTTCATACGACCAACCGTTTTGAAGGTAGAGCGCGAAGAGTGCACATCGTACAGTCATATACGGCCTAATGCAAGGTCAAGCGTGAGTTATGGTTATCAGTACGTTATAAAGTCAATTATTTACTTGGAAATTATAATTATTAAACAATGCCTATTATTTATGTACTAACTATTAATTATTTATATTTAATTAAAGTAAGTAACTTGATTATTTATATATAATTATTCATATTTAACTATTTAAGTATAAAATATTATTAATTCTGGATTATATATTTTAGTTTTATTTTAAGTTAACACGACATTATATATCTTTTCTTTAAAACGCGTAAATTTCTCAATACTTATATACCTGGAAATATTGGAAAAAATTCCTGATTTAGATAAACTGGTGGAAGTATTTCAACAAGAAAACTGCCCAAAACAAACATTATTAGAAAATGGAGTGCGCATCTTGTTGGCATTATATAATGCTCCAAAATCTGAGGACAACATTGATCATTTCCGCTACACGCAATTCATCAAATTTACAAAACTAAATAAACCTGTACAACTGTCAACACTTCCACCAACAAGTGTAGCAGCTCATCAACACATAAAACGTGTCTACTGCCAGATTCAAACGTGGTTAGGGAAGGACTTAGAACCTAAAGAATGGGGCTGGATGCTTGAAAATGAAATCCTGGAGCCCATACGAACGTTATTACCTCCAGCACCAGCCGAACTACTAAACGTAATATTTTGCAATTGCAAAAATGGTTGTGGTTCCCGCTGTGGATGCAGAAAATCAGGGCTACAATGTTCTTTAGCTTGCGGCCAGTGCAACGGACAAGCTTGCCTCAACGCTTCACTGTATCCAAGTAATCCCGATGAAGAAAATACATATGATCCCGATATTCTGGAAGGTTTGGAGATGAACATGACAGATAATGAGGATGATGACAATGAATCGAACATTTTTGAGCGACAAGAAGAAGAAGAAGACGACGAACAAGAAGAAGATAATTAGCTTCCATTTCCAATTTCATTACAATTAAAATCAACAAAGATGCTTTTGATATTTGAACTCACATTTTGATAAATGTATATTATGCCGTATTTAATAATAAATAAAAATATGTGTAAAATATATACTCTTACTATCATTTTAACTTAAAATAAAACTAAAATATATAATCCAGAATTAATAATATTTTATACTTAAATAGTTAAATATGAATAATTATATATAAATAATCAAGTTACTTACTTTAATTAAATATAAATAATTAATAGTTAGTACATAAATAATAGGCATTGTTTAATAATTATAATTTCCAAGTAAATAATTGACTTTATAACGTACTGATAACCATAACTCACGCTTGACCTTGCATTAGGCCGTATATGACTGTACGATGTGCACTCTTCGCGCTCTACCTTCAAAACGGTTGGTCGTATGAAAAAAAAGTTTAAACAAAAGTTGTAGGGAATTTTATAGCCTACAACTTTTATAATAAATGCAAATCTCATTTAACCGATAGGAAGCCAGATATTCGCGAAAAACCGATTTTTGTGACCTTTGACCTTGAATATCTTGAGACGCGAACACGATAACGATTGTGACTTTTGAGACAACATTTAGAATGACAAAACAAAGGTTCATACCAATTTGCAGCTTATTATCTTTCATTCCGAGGTGAAAGCCCTAATATGACTGGGCTAATACTTTTCTTTTCATTTAAGAAAATATGCAAAAATATAGAAGTTCGCATTAGTCATTGTTCTCCCGAAAAAGAAGAAAAATTTCTAACATATCTGAAAAATTGGAGGATAACTAGCTATCGAAGATAGTAAATAGGACTAATCAATTGAGCAAGATTATTTACCAAAAAACATAATACCAGGTTGAGATTTAGTTGAATTAATTCATTCATTTACCAAAGAACATAATAACGAATAAAGATTTGGCGATGAATTTCACAGAACTCTGACTTTTGAGAGTCATTCAGCATATATTATACGAACAGTGTTAAATCACAAATAATAATAGTTCAGTTAAATAAGCCACTGCGGGCCGCGGGTCGCGGCATAGGGAAGATATTAAATCGATTGGACCTAAAAGTGGAAACTTTTTGAATATTATTGATTTACTTAGCAGATATGACTCGCTACTTAAAGCTCATTTAACCAATGAAAAAAGCAGAAATAAGTATTTACATCATGATATAAATGAAATCATTGGTCTGCTTGCACATTCTGTATTGGTACTTCTGCGCAATTTTACACACTAGTTATAGGCACAACTCAATATTTTTCTCATAAAAATCAATTGAGTGTAATAATTATGTACATCACGTTGACAGGCAGGAGTTTTGAGGAGAGCAAACTGGGAATAAATGAATCGATTTTGGGTTTCACCGAAATCTATGACCAAAGTAGCGAAGTGTTTGAAAATACAGTTCTAAAATTCTTCGATGAAAAAGGAATAGATTTTCAAAAGTATCGTGGACAGGATAACGACGGTGCATCAATAATGAGTGGAAAGTATTCAGAGTTGCAAACGAAGATAAAGAATATAATCCCAACAGCCGACTATGTTCATTGTGCTGCTCACAACCTGAACCTTGTCCTTAACGATTCAGTCTCCAATATCTCTGAGGTGAGTCAGTTTTATGACTTAGTTCAAAATTATATGTCTACTTCAGTGGAAGTCTACCTGAAGAAAAGTTGAAGCTTAAAAAAGTATGCCTCACGAGATGGGCGTCACAACATGATTGTCTCTTGGCGATGAATATATTACAAACGCCCATGATGGTATCAGCCAACCAGTGTAATATAGTTTCAGACAATAAGACAAGTTTAGGAGGCTTATGATTTTGCAGTATAATTGTGATAGTTTTACTGCATAAGAATTGTCTATGAACGGAGCTTTATTTGTGGAACTCAGTTTCTAAGAGCCAGTTGGCCTTTTCTATGATCGATTCACGCCCTTCAAAGTTTCCTTCATCAGATAAAGGCTTTAATGAGTTTTCCTTTCCGGAGTTTCTAAATTCAATCTTGGAATTTCTTTGTTAGGCAGTAAGCTTCCAACGTAGCCAAAAATTACCAGGGCTTCTAGCTCTTCTCCAAACTTGATTCCTCTCCTCGCAGGGGGAATGCTGGTTGACAAGAGTATTCTTGGACGCTAGCACTCTTTGGGGAATGCCGCCCTTATGTCCCTGAGGAAGCAGAGGTTTCCGTAAGGTTTTTTCGTGATAACTACTTGGCAACAATCTCTGGGCTACAAATAGGATATCGAATTGGAACCAACGTTTTGCTCTGTCTTATAGGATATTTTTGAACTAGTTGCATAGTACGGTATCGCCGAGGTGATAGTCCAATGTAAGTACCATACCGTCCCCGTGTCGGTAAAATCTTGGCAGGCCTAGAAGTACATTCAAAGTTTGAACCGTTGAGTTAGGGGTGTAGCTAGCTGAGAAAGACTCCCAAGTAGCGCTTGTCTGGCTTTGAGCACCTGCCTCCGAAAGATAACCATGGAACTAAAAAAGCGACTTCGCTTATGAACGGGGATAGCGGCTCTGAGGGGGGAGGGGACCCAACAGATATGGTATCTCTGAAGTCATTAAAAACAACAATAACAATTAAGACATTAAATACTTTACTAAACACTGAAGATTCAAAGCACAAAAACAAACGGAAGACTGGACGAAAAGGCACAGAGAGACATATCTGCCACATATAATTGTGGCACTCGAGCGCAGTGGAAAAACTGCGCGCATTCTAGAACGCCCTACAAAAGACGAGCGCGTAGTGAACCATTCCGAATTCGAAAAACAAATCGCGACAGAAAAAGAAAAGAGCAAGGAGATCAACGAAGTGCCATTGCGCAAAGTTGCTGCCAAAAATGTAACTGAAGCATTGAATCTAGAAACCGAAGCAGAAAACTTATCTCCAAGGAGAACGTTGAAAAACACAATGATCGCCGAGCGCTATCAGGAAGGAAGGCTAACCTAAAATGCGGGAAGTATTCTGAAGAGAATTAAGTCTGAATGTGACTCACAAAAACATTAGCAAAGGTGTAAGGAATGGCCTCCTGGAGCTAGAGGAGCTCCTAGACCGAATGAGGCATTACCGCCGGAGCTCATTGAGGGTTGAAGAAGAGCAGGATGCTAAAGAACACCTAAGGGGTAGGGTAGATATCTCCAAAAATAAACGCTATAAAAAAAATCAAAGCAGACCAGGATAAAATGAGATAAGAAGAGGCACTTAATTATGAGTTCCATATAGTGCTAACAAAGGCAATTAAGGAAACTGCCAAAAAACACCTTCGAAATGTTCTTGAAAATGAAGTCTTGATAGATGCTTAACAAAAAGAAATACCTGATGCGAGGAAGAAGAGAAAGAGCCACGACGAAGACGCCAGCCGCTACCACTGCAAGTGAAACCCAAGAATGTTGCGGGAGATCATGAAAGGTGTAAAGCTTGAAGACACCAAGGATGCCATTAAAGTAGTGCAAAACACTGTCTGGTTACATACTGGTCCGATTTTGGAGCAGTGGCCAATAATAAAGAAAATATCTGTGGTCAAGAAGGTTTTCAGCAAAAGAACAACTGTAGCCTTGCTCGAGCTCATGGTAACGATCGAAATCACAGACATTGACTGCATCACAGATCCGACCAAGGTAGAGGAAACCACCAAAAAAAAAGCTAAGTTCACACCAGAAACCAATAGGGGACAACTGTACTGTAGGTCATCTGCATGTTACGATAAAAAGCAGTACCTATGCACTGCTTTAAGTGCCTTGATTATGGTCATACCACACAGGAATTTAAGGGACCTGATTGGAGTTCCTTATGCTACGTATGTGGCAGCATGGAACATAAAAGAAAAGAATCCGAGGGAGGCACACTGCCTCCTTTGAAATAATACTCTCGCCAAGGTAAAAGCAGAGCTTCGATGACCCGTATCCTGCAGGTAATCTTACACCCAGTACAACTGCCCAAAGCCTGTTTGAGTAGTTTACGAGGACGTGTAAGCTGACTTTTTGTTATTAAGTGAGCAACGCGGCGATAAAAGTTCGTCATCATGGTACCTTCACGAAATTGATACTATTGCCATTTGGGTTTGGAACAGTGCTGATTTTCTAGTGCAGGGCTATGGAAAGAGGGATGGTTTAGTATGGGTTCGCTGTTTAGGGATTTCATTCTTTAGTGGTGACCTAACGATGAACGAACTGATATCACCTTTTCAACACAAGCTTAATGCGGTGGAGGATGCTGTCTCGAACGCAAATGCCCACGCAGTTGTTGGGGGAAACTTCAATGCTAAAACAATTTGGATATACCTTATACAAATCCTTGGGGAAAAAGAGTACTAGAGACTGTTGCCAGGGCCAGGCTTGTTGTGTTGAACACCGGCAATATGCCGATTTTGGGCCGTGTGGACTGTGAAGGGACCATCCTCGATGTGACATTCTCCTTGGAGTCCCTAGCACGCACGGTACACAATTAGAGACTATTAGAGGACAACTCAGTTAGTGGTCATAAGTACATTCTGCCTGAGATACGTAATAATGTCTTCAAAGGCCCATGCTATTGAAGACTGACACAATTGGGTGGGACATTGATAGGTTGAACGCCGAGAGGTTCATCCAGGTACTCACAGCAGGTGCGCTGTTACTGAAAGATTAGCAGGCGACTGAAAGGCTAGCGGCTCAAGTCGTGGTGAATTCAACTATGGGCATCATCACGTCTGCTTGCAGCCTCATTGGAGATTCCATCACGGCAAGCCTCCAGTATACTGGTGTTCGATTAAAATCGCAGAAAATTGAAGAGAGTGTCACAAGCTTTGCTGTGAAGTTCAACGGGCACAGAACCGCGACAAGGCATGCGAATGGTTAGCAGCATGAAAATTGGTCAGGGAGTTCATTCGCAAAATAGTCAAAAGTGCATAGAAATCTGTGAGGCCTTGGCTTCAAGCTGGTTATGTGGAAACTTGATGCCCTATGCACGCCCTGCATATATGAAGCGGAAAGGATGGACGAGATAGTTCGGGTGCTTTTTTCTCTCCATCCCGTCCGTATTTGCGCTGTCGACGGCGAAATAGCAGTAGAATGCCCAATCTTCATATGACTGGAACTAGAAGAGGGAGTCCTACTACTGTAACCAAGGAAGGTCTCCGGGTCCAGACTGCGTCCCAGCTGAATTATTGCAGTTCGTCTATCAATATTGTCTTGAATTGCTGCTCAGTACATTTAACGCTTGCCTGTAGGAAGAGGTTTTCCCGGAGCATTGGAAAGTATCGGGCTCGTACTGATCAGTAAGGGGAAGGGGAATCATGGGTCAACGTCTACATACTGTCTATTATTTATGTAGACACGACTGAGAAAGCGCTAGAGAAACTTATCCAATATCATTGACGCGATTCGTACTGCTGGCGACTTTTCTCCGCGACAGTGTGGCTTTAGAGCAAGACACTCCTCCATTGATGCAATCAAAGAGGTGGCAAATGAGGTCTAAAAGAAGGAGGCACATGGCCGTGCCAAGCGACGGATGGCTCTGTTGTCGGCACGTGAACTTTTGGGTGCTACACAATTCAAGCCTCGGTAAAAAGTATTTACCTTGCCAGGGGCTTAAACAAAAAACAAAAAAATGCGTCTGATTTTTTTTAATCAGAAATATTTTATTGATATATTTGCCTACTGAATTTTTCATATTTCAAGTGTCTTGCAGTAAATTTCGAAGGAAAGGGAGGTATATCAGCTGATTTTTCTTTAGAGTATTGTATTTGGCTTGCATGAGACCTTATTCGAAGGATGCAAAAATTTGTCAGCAATAAAGCGTAGTTGTTTTTAAAACTAAATGTTTTCGACCTGCATTACTAACACATTCTGGTGATAAACAAGTTGCGTAGACAGGGGAGCGCTCACACCAGAATGGCTTGGTAACCATAATATTAATAATTCATCGCACAACAGTCAAAAATCCGAACAATAGCGTTGAGATTTATTGTTGGGGTATTTCAATCCATGACCGTAACGGGATTCGAAGTGATATGGGCAGTATCACGCTGAACTATGTAATGATTACCTTATTTTTCAATTAGTACCCATAACAGCTGGGTGAGCTAATAGTCTGACAGCAGCATCACAAGCTCAACTTCGATGCCCTCGCCGAGGTTTGAACTTGGGTGCTGCTGCACAAGCGGAGTGTGCCGTAACCCACTGGTCCGCACGGACTAAATAACCACCCTAGGGTTCAAATCTCCCGTATTTTTCGCATCTTCCTAAACCCACTGAAAATTTACGAACTTTTGGAGTTAAAATTATAAAATTTTTATATTCAAACCCTTTCGTTTAACATTCCACTTTGACTATCTTTGATGGAAAAATATTTTTAAGGGTCATTCCAATGGGTATATGGGGGATCCCCATTAAAACGTTTGAAATATTTGATAAAATCGAAAATTTTGAGACCCTACCATTTCAAACCTTTCCACAAGTTTTGACTATAGCAGCTTGTATATTTTCCGAGAAAACTTGCTTTAAAGCTTAGACAGATGGGCAAAAAGCATGCAAAACTAGAGGTTTTAGTTCAATTCAGTCCAAAAAACTGTCAATTAAATTGGAACAAACTATTTACGGTTCTTTTTATCACTGGAATTTTTTAATGATTCCCTTGATTTTATGTTAATTACAATACATTCAAGCTTACGTAACTTGTGAAAAATAGAAAAGAAAATAAAACTGACCATTCCTTAGAGGGTTTCATTTTCCAATAACCGAAACCCACAAGCTATCATTCGTTAGTATATATCTAATATAGTACAATAGGAAAAAAGATAAAATTAGAAATATACGAACAAAAGCATGTTTGGAATGTTTTCCAAAGGTTTCTTCGTACGTAGACGACAATTTTCCCGTATTTTTTATGCTTCTTTCACATTCAAATCGAAGGAGATTGTTTTTCTGTTATTCTACACTCACTACCTTCCAATATGAGTTCAATGACGTTCTGTAGGTCTGTCTTATGACATACGAGAATGCATGCTCCCATACGTCATTGCATAGTGATAATGTTCATACCATGAAACGTGACAAAAGAGCCAACGTTATAAGGCACACAAGAAAGAATGTACGTAGGAAAACAACAAAATATGCAAACTTCAGCCTAAAATTGCATGTTACATGTTTTTCCAGTTTTTCTAATGTCAATAATATCGACAACATCGATAGGAAAATTTTCAATACAACGTCTAGATAAAAACGAAGGACTTGGCTTGCTGACGAGCTGCGAGATGAAAGGTAACAAACGGTTTGGGGTGTTTGTCGTCAAAATAAAAATTTGAAACGGCTGTATTTGCGCACAAGGATCATTCATTCAGCAAATCATCAACTAAACACTACAATAGGTCAATCGATGACGCTAAATGTCGTCTTGTTTGCATTTCTTCTTTTACCTTCTGGAATTACCTGAAGGGCAAGGACCTTGTACGTTGTCCGCGCCACTATAAGGACAGACAACAATAGACAATATGAGTGCAATACGGATTTGATGACAATTTGTCCGTAATATGACATTTCAATTGTACTTTTCACTTATATATTTTTCTTTTTGTTCCTTTGCCTTCAAAGGACACGTTGTCGACCAGGAGAACAATGATGGATGGAATTTCAATTTTTTCGCAAATTTAATATTGTATTGAGTTTTGAGGTGAATGAGCTGGGTAAATATTAGAATCTACCCATGTGTAGTTGTAGTCCTTAGCAGTAGGGTTAATTATGCTCCAGGGATATGTTGACAATCAATTGTATTTACCCTGGTTTGCTACTACACGCTATTATATCGATTTGTTTGCGTTTAAGATTTCGCAGATTTTTTCTTAGAGCAAGGATGATAGGTTTGTCGTCATTCAACCCCATTACGACTTTGTAACGGAATCATAGGGATTATGCGAAGGAATTGAATTGTTTCGGCCGGTGTATGAGAGGGTGGTTTTGATTTTGAAATGACTTCGAATAATTTGCATGGCTGGTATGTAATATGATATGTTAGTGGTTATTGGTGTAATCATATTCTTCAGTCATTATTCGAAAAGCTAGATTTTTTGTTGAGAGTTGTTTTCAGCTAGTTTATGAATAATATGCCAAGGTAATTTACAGACAACAACGCCCCTTCCAGAAATCCTGATCTATTTTGTTAACTTGAATTAATGAAATAACATTTGAATATTTCACTCAAATTGGACTGAAAATTCATCAACTTCATCTTTTGATTACTAAATATATACTTCCCCATTTTCTCTAATCTCACAGGATCAGAATCATTTCAAATTGTTTTTATGTATATTCTAAGTTATGAATTTTTTTAAAAGCATATCAAACATTTCTCCCCTAGTATTTCAGTGTCTAACAAATATGGAAGCAACTACAAACCTATTCACAATTCGGAACACATGCCGAGATCAAACCAAAGAAAATCTCCCCTAAACAGTTAGATGACCATAAAATTATTCCTTCCCACCATCATCATCATCGTCTATTTACTTAGTTTCGGGTAATTACCGTAATTTATGACATACAATTTCGTTTCGTTCCTTGCTCAGCTGCAGTCACTGAGAACAGTGTTAATAGCGGTAGCTCTCTGGATCCTTGTTTTGTTTGACCCGGTATCGTTATTGCTACTGTTTCATGGAGGAGGGATTTAGATGTAAGATTTCTTGAAGTAGTGTTGGTATTAAGAGATTTTCCAGGCGTGTATAAGGTTTCGGAAAATTTGCTCTTGTGGCCTACTGAATACTAATGAAATTTTGGTGATAAATATGTGAGGGAGAAAATGAGAATTTTTCGTTTGACATTCGAGGGTCGTTCACAATGTGATTGTATCAACTGCTAATTTGAGATATCTGCTTAAGTATATTGGAGTTTTTATAGTTGAAGTGTTCGCTAATTGGAGGTAGGATACGAAGAAACTGAAGAATTTGGAAAAAATAAAAAACACAGAAGCTATAAATAGTATACTATTTTATTGTTAGCTCATTGCTCACAGAATTCAATCTTGAATTTGTTTAGGCAGTCTAGTATTTTACTGTGGCAAGATGTTTTGTGATGAATTCACAAATGCAAATAACTTTCATTGCTGCAATATTTGTTTCGATTGATGCATCACCGCCCGATGGCACCACTGTCGCCAGAGAGATTCATTATCGTGTAGTACATTTCGTGGATGGCTACTGTCAATATTTCAGCCAAATCGGACTCGTAATTTGTAGTAGTAGTTTTGTGACCGCCTGTGGAAGCAAGCGTGTCCGCGGATTTTAGAAAAATGGAGAAAGAGCAATATCTGTCTGCAGTTCGATTCTTGTTTTAAGAAGGGAAATTGCGCGGCAAAATCTAAGAGCACTTGGATGCTGTGTACGGCTCTGATCCAGCGATGGCGACGGTAAAAAATTGGTTTAACGAGTTTCAACGTAGTCGCCCGTAGGTTTTGATGATCTAAGCCCAGGTGCCCGGAAAACGGCTACCACGGAGGATAATGTGACAAAACTCCACGAGCTCGTATTGGCAGTCCGTCAATTGAGGATGCGAGAGATAGCTGAGACAGTAGGTATCTCAAATGACCGCGTGGGTCATATCCTGCATGAAATTTTGGGCATGAGAAAGCCGTCGGCATAATGGGTGCTGTGTTTAATCACTTCGGACAACAAACGCAACCGTGATACCACTTCAGAGTAGTGTTTGACTATGTTTAAGCACAATCCGAAGGAGTTTTGGGACCGGTGACGAGACATGGCTCCACTAGTACACACCAGAGACCAAAGAGCAGACAAAACAGTGAGCTTCACCCAGGAAACGTGCTCGGAAGAAGCCAAAGACTGTCCTATCGTCTAGAAAGATGATAGACACCGTTTTTTGGGTTTCAAAAGGTGTAATCTGCATCGACTTCCTGGAGAAGCGCAAAATGGTCATAGGGCTCTCCTATGTCGAATTATTGGGCCAATTTGAGTCCGAACTGCAGAAAAAGGCCCCATCCGGCGAAGAAAAAAATCCTCCGCCACCATGAAAACGCACTGACTCACACCTTTGCCGTCGTCACGGCCAAATTTGTTGAATTGGACTACGAACTACTGCTCCATCCACCGTATTTTCCAGCTTTGCCCCGTGCGACTTCATTTTGTTTCCAAACTCGCAAAAGTCACAGGTATTTTTTATCGAGATTCGGAGACCACAAAATCTATTAATGTGCTCGACTCTCTTTAGCATAAGGCGCCAGGTACGATATGCATCGATGGAAAAACCAAGACCAGCCTTAAAGTCATAATATAAAGAGAAGGTTTCTCTCTGGATTATAATTCTATTCGAGGTATGTGTTTTTGCGTTCATGAAGAACTGGAAATCACTTCAGATCAAGCGAAAAAAGACCTTATTTTCAAGAATTTTATTGTAACCCTGAGAAACCGAGAAATCCCATTTCTGAAATGCTGTGTTCAGCAGAAATTGCTCATGCAATTGCAGGTTTGGATTCAAATAAGGGATCTGGTCCTGATTTTATTCTTTCCAATTTTTTGATCCAGTGCAAAAAACAATTAATCATGCCTTTCTCCATCATTTTCAATAAATCCCTTTCTAGCGGTATATTTCCTTCTGACTGGAAATCCTCGTACCTAATACTAGTCCATAGGAAGAATGATAAACGGTGTATTCAAGATTAAAGAGGCATTGCTATGTTATCAGCCATTCCAAAACTTTTTGAACAGATACTTTGCAACATGATCTCTCCTATTATAGAACCGCGGCTTAATGAAGAGCAGCACGGGTTCCGAAAAATAGATCTACTACCACCAATCTTCTCATTATGACATCAAGTATTCTATGTGAGATGGAGAAGGCTCACCAGATTGATGCAATATATACAGATTTTAGCAAAGCATTTAATCGTGTAAATCATGAAGTTCTGATAAATAAACTCCGTAATTTTGATATTACAGGTCGTTCACTCAGCTGGATCCATTCATACCTTAAAGACGGCACTCAAGTTGTCAAATTTCAAGGACGATTATCCAAAAAATTTCATGTTCTTTCCGGGATTCCTCAAGGAAGTCATCTTGGACCTCTTTTATTTAATATTTTCATATCGGACCTCTCATCAGTATTACATGATGTACCTCATCTTTTTTATGCAGATGACCTTAAAGTTTACCACGTTATATAATATCTAAGGCTAATGAAATTCTAGGTTTCATCAAAAGAAGAGCTAAGGAATTTAAGAATATTTGGGTTACTAAATCACTATACATCTTATTAGTGCACCCTATTCTTGAATATGCCACCCTGATTTGGAACCCTGTTTTGATATTCACGCTAACAGGTTAGAATCAGTCCAGAAACAATTTCTTCTTTTTGCCCTCAGATCCCTTTACGACCCTAGAAATTTCCACAGCCTACCATCATATAGCTATCGGCTTCAAGTAATTAATATGGCATCACTAGATTCTGGGAGAATGATGATGTCTGCATGTCTAGCATTTGATGTTCTGAGAGACAATTTTAAGGTTCAGTACATAGCAAAAAAAAATTGCTTTGAATGAGCCCCTTAGAATCACCTATGCAGACAATGAAGCATTGAACGTTTGTTGTAGGGCATTCAAAAAGTTTAGTAAATGCTACTCAACATCCATTTCCAAAGCCTTGTATAAAACTAATATCCTGAAATCCCTTCATTCCTCAACATAACTGTACGTTAATTTATTGTACCTAAATTTATGAAAAATGTCTTTGTTTCTAATTTTTATATTTTTGTAATTTTTTTATTGTAAGGATATGTCTTGCTTAACAAATAAATAAATAAATTTGAGTCGAATGAGGAGATCATCACCACCACGGAGGCCTACTTTGCGGACTTCGAAAAGACGATTTTCAGACGGATTAAAAAGTTGGAGCATCGTTGGGTGAAGTGTATCGGGCTAAGAAGAGATTATGTTGAAAAATCAATTGCCATTTTCACAAAATTTTGGTTTTTTTTGTAGGCTAATGACCTATCAGACCGCTTAGGGAAAACTGAGTTCTGAGGTATTTTTTGCCTCTATACGCATAGAGACTTACCTCTGCATTTTTTACAGATTTGTTGGCTAAAAGGAGGTGGTGTACACATTTTTCGTACTTATAGCCTCTTTTTGGACTCTACGAGCTAACTTTTTAATTTTAGATTTTTAAAGCCTACGATCTCTCATATATCTTTCTCGACTAACAGGGGTGAAGCTACCGCTATATCAGCCGTGTCAATGATATGGGCCCCCCGGGCTACAAGGCCCCTGAACGTGTGTAAGCAATAATTCGTAAAATTTTATCTGCAATCGCACCCAAATTGTGACAAACAACCTCTCTATCGTGTTCAAGTTTGTGGTTTTTCCCCCTTCGAACATTTTACGTTTCTTTTGATTTGGCCGATCAGCTGGTGCGCTTGCTTATTGGTGTATAAGCTCTGGTTAGAGTGCGTAACACGATACACCAAGCTTATGAATGGTATACTCATAAGCAAATCAAGTTTACGTACAACAGTTTTTCCATATTATATTGCTATTAAATTTTACGAGCAGAAAGTAGAGGGTTTTCCATTAAGGACATAACAATTTTATCTATTGATAAAACATAGAAATATTTGAGATATTGAAATCAATTTTAATGTGGGTAGAGTGCAAGCATAACATTACAACCACCATGAGCCCGTTTACAACGGTTGATCCTTTGGACCCAATTTCCCACCATCCTGGCACACATTTCGACCGGGGCGTTGGGAATTTCGCTTTGGATGTTGTCTTTGAGCTCTCTGAAGTTGCTGGCTTGTTGCCACACACCAGTGACTTAATATAACTCCATAAAAAGAAATTCAATAGCGATAGATCGCATGAACGAGGCGGTCACTTGACCGGACTACTTCTCCTGATAACACATTTACCGAATTTGTCTTGCAATAAATCGATTGTGAGGCGTGCTGTGTGACTAGTAGCCCCATCTTGTCGAAGTCACATATTGTTGATGTCAAGTTCATCCAATTTTGGACACAAATAATCTTCCAATATAACACGATAGCGCTCTCTACTGACGGTAATATGACGGTCGTTTTCATCCACAAAAAATACGGCTCAATCACACCTCCGGCATGAAAACCGCACCGAACAGTAATTTTTTGCCAATGCAACGGTGCCTCAAGAAGCACATGTTGGTTTGTTGCTGACCAATAACGCATATTTTGCTTATTTACAAAAGCCATTGAGCCAAAAATTAGCTTCAACGCTGAAGATGATTTTTTGGTGAAATTCTTCATTTTCTTCAAGCTTTACCAGAGCCCAATTGGAGAAGTTTCGGCGTTTCGAATGATCAAGTGGCTTTAGTTTTCGAGTCAATTTGATTTTGTAATCATGTAGGCCAAGATATATTCGCAAAATACGCCATAGTGTCGATGCCCAATTCTTGAAAACGACGAAGAATTGACTGATTTGACTCATTTTGAATCGATGCACTTACAGCTGCGATATTTCCTTTGCTTCGAGAGGTACAACGTTTTTTTGGCACCGGAACGTCCAATAGTGAAAATTTGCACTGGAACTTATCTACTATAGCCCGCACCGCCTGTTGGATGGGACGATTATTACGGCCGAAATTGAAGTAAGCGCTCTTTAAGTTGCGACCACCAACTCAGAATTTCGGTAGCAACTTTGAATGATTCCCAAACGTTGCTAGTTCGTGAACTGTACCATGGTGAAAATATTGACTTTAACTAACGTTTTGACATTAACAATCGAAATGCAGTTTTAGCCAGTATAACGGCGAAACTTTAAAAAGTTTAGTGTCTTTGTTTCAATGAAAAATTACAGTTACGAACTACAGAAATATTCTTATTAGTGAAGTGCACTTAGATATGTATATATAAAAACAGTTAGAGATTATCAATATAATACTGCAGTGAAGATTTTTTTTAATAAAAAATCTTTGTAGGTAGGTATAGGCCCTAGAATTTGTTACCGGACTTCATTAGATGTGCTAATTTATCAGAATCATTTTAACTTTACATAAAAATTGCCTCTTAAGATTCACTGGTGAAGATTTTCAAAGGATTTAGTAAACAAATTTATTTACATCAAATAATTTTCCTGAATCAATATAGCTGACATAAGTCAAATTGATGTGTTTATGTAATATGAGGAATGCTTAGACAATTGCAGTAATCAAGCAGTTGCCTAAGCAAACTGCTCGAAAGCCAGCGTAATGCTGGTCCAATTTTAATTGTAAATTTAAAAAAATAATTTTTAAAATTTACAATTAAAATTTGGACACATCAACCCCTTTATAACGCAGCTTATCCACGAATTGCATTGCCGCAATGCAATTTCCATTGAGTAGACGAGTGGGCTCGTCACGAAACTCTGTTACGAAATCAACCATACGGTGGCTGATTGCAACAAGTGAGCAGATCTGCTTGGGCGTATCCGGGGAGTCTGTTACGGATCGCCACATATAGCGCACGCGCGAGAACCGCGCCGGCAGAAGTTAGTTAGCTCGTAGAGCATGAGATGGTGAAGTCGGCTGTCGATTTGATACCGCAAAGTGCTTGTTTTATGCATGGTATATTTTGTCGCGGCGGTGCAGGGGACTTGAATGTTTCGCTCATTTGCTATTAAATATGAGTCCGTAATAACGTTGGACGGTGAAGTGATATGTTTTGATAGATTTATTCTGTCGTGCATACTTGAGTTTCTGCTCCAAGCCATCGGTAATATCATGCAGGATCTTGTATTTGCAATAGAAGTCGTGTGTGACGAAAGACAAAATATGAACATAGACGTAAAGTCATCTCAGTTGCACTTTCTCGGGGCTACCATCGCTCCATCGTGTGCTCCGCCGTTACATCTCGGTGGTGTCCTGCAATAAACCCTAAAGTCATGCAAGTGAAATCAATAGGCACAGTGAGTGTGAAAAAATCGCGAATTTAACAATGTAATAAAACGAAATGAATAGCGATCATAGGGATTCGTTATGAAACGTTAGTGCAAATTGTTTCTGTCGACAGTCTTTGTTGCGGGCATGTTTTTTTCTTCATCGTTTTGACATGTCATATGTTTGATCGTTGGAGGTGTGGCGCTGGGCGCCAGTGAACAGTAGTAAACTTTAGAAAGAAAATCATGGTGATTTTGAAACAATTTACAAGGAAGTCTGTTTCTGATCATCCCAAGTAGCGCATGTCTGCTTGGAGACTTCGCTCGCTGTCTAACTTTTGTGCAAGTGCTTCGATACGACGGTAATGAATCTTGAGGTAGCCCATCTCGCGATAAGCTATTTTTTCTACGCGCCAATGCCAGAATACATTTCCATGAGGTTCATTTGCGTGTCCAATGAAAATCAACTCTTCGTTCAATCCTATTAAAATAATTCAACTGAGAAAATGAAGGTGGAGAATGTACGAATATCGAACGCGGCGATGGAATAAAAGTGAACGTGTGAGATTGTCGTATTACGAGCATTCTCGTTGCTATTCTTATCAATGCTGCCGTTGGATGTAATGTTGATCGTCAGAAAAAGTATGCAAAGTGTCTTCAATCAAGATAAAGAGTGTTTTAAAATTAAAACAAGAAAACGTGTGACCGATTCGCAAAATAAACAAGAAGTAGAACCTGGTTCAAACGCACTTGGTCGCGAACCATTCAAATGTATTGATCGATCTTGAGTAAATCTAATTTGTATTTAAATTCATTTGTTCAATAGGCCATGCCCACCCCAAACGCGAGCGCTCGTCAGAGGAGGATTGGGCGAGTACCCTAATTTTATCTTTAAAACAAAATCCAAACTACTCTTCGAATAATTTTGCATTTTTTTCTTGATTGGAATAATTTTGGTTTGAGGGCACATATACAATAACATAAGTCCGAGTAATTTAAAAAAAAAAAAAGAATTTATTTAGACAGATAAAAAGCATTTTGTATTAGTAGAAACATAAGAATCTTCTACCTGGATGCCCCACTCTTATTCGGGGGCCATAAGTATCGTCGGTAAGGGTGAAGTCCTCCCAAGTCTGTTTTCAGCAGCTCCCGTTTTCTATTTGCTTTTACAACCGTTAGTAGGTTACCTCGGTCTCGACTCCGGTCGATACATATTTGTATCTGCAAATTCGTGAATACGAAATTTTTTTTGTAGTGGGCCCTTATGCTGGGGAAAAGAACCCGTCCCAAGACACTGCAATGCTAGCACGCGTCCCCAGACAAGGCCAATCTCGGCGAATACCACCATCCTCTCTCGCCAAGGCAGCAGACCATCGCGGCAGTCTTAGACGGACATTTTATCTACCCAATTCACTACACAATCGATTATATTTCAATTCATTTCTCAAGTTCTCTCTTAAGGAGCTGCTAAGCTAATATTTTGTTTAAATTTGTTTGTTAAGAAAACATCTTTGTAATTTATCTTCGAACTTACAATTTTATCTTGATCCTCAAATTCTACCGTCGGCTTTACTTATCAATACAACATGCTTTGAGATATAGAAATAATTCCTCCTACCTGAACTCTCGATTCGGGCAAATTAATTTTTAATGCTACTTCTTCTCGCATAAAAATATCGGGATAACGAGTCTTTCCAAACAGTGCTTCAAGCACGTCTAATTGTGCACGTGTAAACGTGGTCCGTTCGCGGCGCTGTTTCCGCGGATTAACACCTGTAAACGAGAAGAAGAAGAAAAGAAAATTAAAACAGTAATTAGTTTTACTTTAACGCTATTTAATATGGATAAACACAAAAGGTGATAAAATGTTTATCTACTTAAAATTAAATTAATCAAATTGCATTATAAAAGGATATACGCCGTCTACGAAACATGACAGTCATCATTGAAAATAACATCTTGAGACGTGCTCGTCTTACGAACGAGGGAATTCAAGAAAGGTAAAAAGATACAAAAGAAACGTGTACCAAGAGATGAGTGTTGATTGCATGCCAATTTTAATTTCTATTTATATCATTCATTACACGAAAGAAAAGAGCGAATAGTGGAAATATTCCCATCCTAGTTAAAGCTAAATTACCATTTGCAACTTGCTTTATTTTAAGTACATCTTATCTTCTGCTCATTTTACATTCATTTAATACCTCACTTCACTCACTACATTCCCCCCTTTAAGTTATCTTGCCTGAATGCAAACAATTTATACCGACACTGCAAGAAATGAGCCTTTCAAGAAAAATCTGTAAATTGAATTTTAAATTTTAAATGATTCAATTAATTTCCATTACAAATGGCTGCTGGCCCGGGAAAAGAAGATACGAAACAACAACATTAACAAAACAGTCAAGTTACAAAATAAGACGAAACAACTCAGGCTACAGCAAATATGGAAGTAAATAAATAATTTATGTTCATGCATATACATTTCTTTCCTCTTTTTATATTGCCATGAAGAAAAGAAACAATAAAACAACGAAAATATGGTGAACAAGTTGCAGACAAGTTTATGTCTAAATGTAAATTCACCAAACAAAGTCCAAAAGAACAGACACTAATGAAAATAAAACGAGAATGAATGAAAATATAAATAAAATCGAAAGAACCAACTGAAAATTGTCCGCCATTTTGAATTTTATCAACTTCGTTAGTGTTGTTTTATCTTTCTTTCTTCTTCTTTTTATTCGTCGTATCTTGAATCTTCTTGATAGAGAGAATCGCGCTTCATTTATATACTTCATCTTGCATGACAAAATTATTTATGCATGGAGCTTTCTTTTTTCTTTCTTTTTGGGTAGTTTTGTTTTCATCATTTACATTTTATTTTCAATGGAATGCCTCTGCTGGTTTTCGAGTATGAGGATACTTGTTATTATAAAATTTTATACGCTGATTTGGGAAACAGCAAAAGTGTATGAAATAATATTTGTAAGAAATTTTTGGCCAGGGAGGAGTACCGAGTTTAGGAGCATCGATGACTAAATGTACTCGAAAATTCCACTAGAATCGACGCGAAACTTACGCTGTTATATAATTTGGAATTAAGTTTGTGAACATATGAAAAAAACCTCGAATGGGGTATACAAAAGTTGCGTCGTTACAGTTTTCGAAAATAATTCTATTACCCTTTTTTGAATGAAAAGAGTAAGAAATTTGTGGCACAGATTGAGAAATTGAGTAAGAAGTTTTTTTTGTCTTCAGCGATTCTACGTCTAGCCTTCGCTGCGAATAGACGCATTTTTAATTCGCTCGTGTCAAATTTCCAAATTAAATTTTCGAATTCAATCCAAAGCAAGTTTTGGTTTTTATTGGAAAAGTCGATCATACCGAATATTATCTTACTTCGATAAATCAAGAAAAGCAAAGAATCCAAAGACTAACTCGGCACAGCTGGTATGGAGGAGCCCGACGGCATCCCACTGTTGGGGGACCCGAGGAGACCATCGTCAATAAAAGGAGACATATGAGTAACCACGAATGCTCCGCAGATGGCGGACGTAAAACATAAATAGTCGAAAACCAACAAGAAGTGATTCGACTTTGGCTTAAAAAAAGAATTGAGACTACGACTACAATCCCTCGAAGATATGTTCAAAAGTGGAATGCAAACTCAAGATGCAGAACCGCTAAAGCAAATGAATAAGGAAACTAAGGCGAAAAAAGCTGCCAAACAAGATATTCCAGAAGAAATATTAAGTGCTGGAGGAGCTAACGACAGCCAAAACTATTATGCAGCGCTGGACGGACTACAAAAAGAAATGGACGTTGAAGAATGTATTGAAGGCAATTCTTATCAAGACAACGATGTTAATTTTATTCAGTACTTAAAATATAAAAATAAGGAGTAGAAACAAGCTTGCAGTTCTGCTGGTCCCTATCAAAAAGTTTCCAAAAGAACAGGAAAAATTCCGCCACTTAACGTGTTCGGTAAAAGCGGAAAAGATATGGTTTGGCTATTGGCAGCCAAAAATAATTTAACCCGTTTCGAGATCAAACGAATTAATGCTGAAAAATTAACTTTTAGAACGAAATCACTGGTTAATTTCAATTCAGCTAAAAATCCACTGAATTCTGAGGAGCTTACTATTAGACCTTTTTGTTGAAGGGCTTGGACCACGGAGAGGATACCATCGATATTCCTCAGATGGTGAAGGAAGCCGCACCTGAAATAGAATTTATTTCCATCAAAACCCTTGCGACAAGAAGCTAAACGGTAGAAAAGAAGAGTTTACCGCTATACTTGGTACTTTACTTGGCACTTGAACTGCTCTTCAACAAATAAGATACTTGAACCTCGGAGTGGTGAGGTGGGAACGTCTCCGCAAAAGGAAAGTGAACCAGTGTTAACGGTGTCAAAGATTTGGATATTAGGCTGCCAACTGCGCCATGTATTACCGACGCGTCAAATGCAAGGACGTGCATACTCCCGGTGACTGCGAATTGGCTCAGGCAGAGCCAAAAGAGAAATTATACTGTGTTAACTGCGGTATATTTGGTCATCCAGCATCATATCGAGGATGCTCTCGATATCGAGATGCGAGAGTAAACTTTGTCAACTACACCGCAGTGCCTTAGCTCCGAACTTCGTCAAGCCCGGGGTAAAATTTGCACTCGCCGCTAGAGGACCAGCAGAAAATGCGGTAAATAGTGTAATTAATGTAAGTGGCAATAATGCGCTGCTTCTCAAAATTTTACAGCAACTAAACTCTCTATCAGAGAGAATCGATATACAAGATACCAAAATTAATCTTGTTTTTCATAGTTTAGGTCTTTCAAATGCCTCACAATAAGTTGTCACCCAGTCATATTCCCATGGATAGGATTCGTCTCATCTCGATCAACGTCAACTCCATTGTGAGTCTACATCGACGTGAGTGTCTTCTGGAGTTCCTTGTCAAGCAAAAGCCTGACAGCATGCTTCTTACTGAAACCCACCTCAATTCATAGAACTACATGACATTCAAAGATTTTGAATTCGTAAGAAACGATAGAGTTATAAGTGATGGGGGAGGTGGCACCGGGATATTGGTTCGAAGACCCTATTGTTTCCAAAATATTGAAAAAATCGAATTCAAAAGCTTTGAATCTCTTGAAGTGTAATTTATCAAAATCTTACTGCCAGGTGGGGATAACCTCTTCGTTATCTTTGCCAATGCAATTGGCCGAAATGTTCTCAAGTTCAAGGAGGAGCTTAATTTCATTTTTGAAATACTCGAACTGAATGGGCTCCACTATTATTATATTTTTGCTGGTGACCTGAATGCCAAGTATACATCATGGCTGAACATCAAAAATAGTCCCATTGGTGTATTCTTGAAATCGTGGATAACAGAGAACCAAATTGAATACAGGTGCAATCTATATGAGTCTGAGTTCCCGACATACCCTAGGACAAATTCATATTTGGGCCTTTGCATTACTGACGCAAGACTTGAATTCAGCTTTAATAGCCCTCAACGGAAATTGCAGGTGCTTCCTTATGGTAGCGACCATAACGCAATCGTAATGGAAATCAATCATCAAAGGGATGATTTCTTCCTCATTCCAGTTCAACATGAAAATTATCCGTTGTGTTTCAAAAAAACCCAACTGTGGAAAGTTTCAAAAGAAGTTTAATCGAGAGTATCAGAAGCAATGTCCCCCTTCTGATTATGGCATCTCTTGGTCAATGGTTCCTAATGACATGAATCTAACTGACGATGAAATAGATCTCTTTTTGTCGAAGTTAGAGAAGCTGACGTTGGAAACGATTGAGAAAGTAGTTCCCAAGATTAAACATCGAAACAATATGGAAGGATATGAAACACCAACCATTGCAAGGTTGAAAAGATTGAAAGGCCTCCTTCTCACACGCGTCAACAATATTTATCGACGATTTTTGGACTACAATCATCCCTCGTTGGCTTTGTTGAAATTACACCTGAACAATGTCTGGAACTTAATCCGTTCATACTTCAGGAGTGAGGTCAGCAATCAATGGGCGGAAAAACTGGGGGGTATTAGCCCACAGGGCCCAGATTGAGTTTCCATGAAAGTGAATAACTTATTCCTCAAGAACTTTTGAGTAAAGTTTTCAAATCTTGAAGTCGCTAGTGATGTGATTAATTTTCACGATAGGTTTGGTATTGAAATTGATAATACGACTCCGGATAGAAATGGAAACAGGCTTATATGTGATGGATTGCAGTAACTTGCGCTGATTGGAACCCATTTTGAGTTGGTTTATCTACCAAACCCTGAGAGAGGGAATCAAATACTTTCAGACGTCATTGAATCAAAAGTTTTTAACTTTAAATCAAGCCTGAACGGTGAATCTCTTCTTCATTTCAATGAAACATTAACATCTGACCCCATACCGAGCATGAATCTTATTGATTATTTTGTCAGCTATGAAGATTTGTGTTTAATATTTGGCAAGATAAGCAACAAGAAATTATATTGTTTTGACGGTGCTCTAAATATAGCTCTCCGACATTTGCCTGAGGTTGCAATTAGGAATTATTGCATCTTGTTCAACCATATGTTGAGCAATTCATATTTTTCAAATGTATGGAAAAGGCTAAGGTATTTCCGATCTTGAAAAAAGGAAAAGAATCTTCGTAGCCTAGAAGCGATCGCCCAATCAGCTTGCTGCCTAACATCAGCAAGGTGTTTGAAATGCTACTCAACAAAGCATTAAATGCCCACATTGAGAAATATGAGTTGATGCCGAATTGCCAATTTAGTTTTCGCGTCAGGCATTCGACAATACACGCGATAACGAAAGTAACCTCAATTATCTGTTGGAAACTAAATAACAGAGGATGTGTTGAAGCGTGTCTCATTGACATGGAGAAAGCCTTCGATACGGTATGGTTACATGGACTAATTTTTACACTCCTTTAGGACAGATTCCCAAGACACTTTGTCGCCATGATGTTCGATATGTTATACGGGAAATCAGTTGTTGTTACTGATGGAAATCTGACAACAATGCGCGACTTCAAGGTCTTGAATTGTCTACAGTAGGGAACAGTTTTAGCCCCTCTAGTTTTTTCAATATTCATTCGCAATTTTTGACAAGCCTGAGGTCTCAACGAGTGTAAGACTGCGGAAGCCACAATGGGCTGGCCAAATGAATCGTATGGACGAACAACGGATACTCAAAAAGGTATTTGTTGGGAGAACTGAGGGCTGGTCTGACTCGGTGGATGAAGACAGTTCATCGCTGCTCGACGCGGTCAATGAACCGTGGCAGTTGGAGGGGCTATTTGCAGGAAGCGAAACCCCAAGAGGTGCTATAGTGTTAAAAAAAAGAAGAAGAAGAAGAAGCTATTGAACGGCTTTGATTTTATTGTCTCGCCAATGAGATCATTGGTAGGGTTTGCTGATGATCTGCTCATCTGTACAGCAGACCGAAAAGCTACAATACTTTAGAGCAATCTTCAAGAATACGTTAATGATATGCAGCTCTACACTGACAATTGGCGAATGAAAATCAATGCGCAAAAGTGCGAAACAATTTTGTTTCGGACAACGCTGCAGTGGGTTAGTCAAGACCTGAAACGTAATTGGAAGGATTTCCACATTATGGCTGGCAACGGTAATTTAGAACGGGTTCCACATAAATCCTGTGTTCGATATTTCAGTGCTCATCTCGATCAGTATCTGTACTATACTGAACATGTCAAAATCGTGCTCAGTAAAGTAGAAAAAGTAGTCATGACCCTTCGACGACTCTTTTCTTCTAGATACAGTGATCAAATGGTCGAAGTTATCGGTTGCAAGACCCTGGTTAGACCAGTTTTGACATATGGATGTCAAATCTGGTACAACCAGAGTGCTAGTACTATGGAAAGATTAAGAGTTCTTGAAAGGAAATGTCTTCGTGCGTGTACTGGTTTGTATAGTAAGCCTGAGACGGATTGGAAGCATTATATATCGGATAGAAAAATTTATCAAACTGCTCAAGTGAAAAGAGTCGATATCTTCATATTGAAACTTCTTGGGAATCATATCGCAAGATCTGTAACTGTGAGTGAAAACCCCTGGATTTCACAGCCGTTCCACCCTACAGACGGGTATATTAGACCTGTCTTACTACTGGCTTCGTTCCTCCAAAAGCATTTGTGCATTTGGACATGAATCGATATGTTTTTGATTTTGACGGTGTCCCTATCATATATCACATATAAAGACGGGCCACCGATAAGAAGATAAAATACACTCCGAATTTGAGTTCCCGAGACCAAGAAGAGTTTCTTCCTACTGTGTGCATTACCAGAACTTTGCATCATATATTGGGTCGCGCTGTGCCTCTTTCTGTTCGGAAAGGGTTCGGTTAGAGTCAAACACAAAATTAATTCAATAACGAACACTTTATTAAATTAAATATTCAATTCCGTCTTTTAATAACTCATCCGAGTTGTTTAACAGTTCGATCAAGAAGGAAGATTTTTCTTCTTCTTCTTCTTGTCTATGCTAGCGCTCTTGTCATGGTTGTCAAAACTTTAACTAATTAAGTGACATTACTCCCCCCTTAGTGATCTTTTCTGTCACGATCTTTCACTGTAGGATGCGTTTTGATAGCTGGCAGCAATTGACTTCTCCGATACGGCCTTTACCGGAGCATTGGACTGTGATCTTGAAGCAGTTGATTCTCTTGGTGACAACAGTGGCATTGCTGATCGTGTACTCTATTCAGCAGGTAGAAGTTTATCTTGCTCGTGCAGTAGAATGTTGACTTCGAACGCAAGTTGAGTCTCTCATAGAGATGTTCACGTATTATGTCGACTGTAAAAAGAACTTTCGACAGTCGTTTAGCAAATGTAGATTCGCCTCTGCGTTGATGAATAGGCCCTGGCTGAATTACTCGCATTTGCTGGGCTAGTAGTAATCCAAACGAAAGCTGGTTAAACACGCCATTACTGCCATTGACGAGGAGTTCTCTAGGATGGGTTACTGTTGTTCCGAAAACTATTTCAAAGCTGCTCGTCTCCAAATCTTTCTTATAAGCATTGAAGAGTCCTAGCAATATGGTTGGAGTTAAGCTGGGCTAGCTGCCGTTTTTTTTGTGACACATGATGGATACTTTTAACTTTCTGTGCCAGCGCCTCACATGTGATGCTGGATGGTGAGGAGAGTTTCGCGTACAACTGCAGCGCAGTGAATTTGACTGAGCTGAGAATAGGACGGATTCGAATTGATAGCCCTGGTCTGTTGTGATCACTTGGGGTACTCCGAATCGTGCCACCTAGTTGGTGCAACCGTCTCCGCTGTTTGCTGAGTTAGCAGAATGGCTTCTGGCCATCGAGAAAACCTATCAACCATGGTCAGGCAATCGCGATATCCATTTGATTTCCCACGATATCCAAATGAACTTGCGCAATGCACTTCTCAGGAGCAGGAAATGTATGCAATGCATTTTTAGTGTGTTTTCCCAGTTTAGACCTTTGACAGGGGAGGCAAGCTCACAAAAACGCCCTTACGTCCTTTCACATCGAGGGCCAAACGTACTTCTTTTACAAGGCTTTCAGCATGACGCGTGCTCTATGAAATGTGTTGAAAATACGATATTGAAGCAATTTTGGAGCGAAGAGCCAAATTCGGTCAGCTGATGTGTCGCGGTATAGGTTTCCGTGGTCTTCGACTGGTAATGCTTGAAGTCGGAGCGAAGTACTGTTTTCAGCAAGAGCTTTTTCAGTTCTATGTTAGATTGTTGCTCGACAACTAGTTCTTGGGGACTAGTGATCTGTTTCAACCACAAACTGAGCTAGTTGAGAAGTTTTTGACGCTTCAGTAGATCGCCAGCAACTCTCGATCGTACACGCTAGATTTACGTTATGTGTCAGTAAGTTTTCGCTAGAAGTAAGCTAATCGTTTTCATTTACCAGGACCGACCCAATTGTAACATCCGAGGTATCTGTGACGAGTTGCAATGACATTCTGGGTGAGAAATGTACTAATAGAGATGCCTGGGCTAGGCTTTGCTTGCATGCCTTAAAGGCTTGAAGGACATTTTCTGACCATTGAATCGTGGTTTTAACACCTGTTTTTGAATTGCACAGATAGCTTGTTTAGTGAGGCTTGCAATGGATGAAGCGTCGATAAAAATTTAGCAATCCAAGAAATTGGCGTAAGTCCATGGCTGTTAACGGTAGTCTGTACTTAAGTATAGCCTGGACTGGTGGACGTGGAGGAGTGATGCCATGTCTTCTGATATTTTAACTTAAGTACTCTTGCACACCGAAGATACACTTGTCTGTGTTAATTACTATTCCGTGGTTATTTAACCGATCAAACACAATTGCTGTTTCGGCGAGCTAGATGTGATCAGATCAATATGTCATTCAAATAGCACACACAGAAATCCAGTCCACGCAGAAATTTAGAGAATGCAGCGCTTTATCTATGAAGTGCTGGAAAGATTGAGCAGCATTTCTGGTGTCGAACGTTATTACGCCGAGCTTGAATAAGCCGAAGGGAGTTGTTACAGCTATCTTTGGAATAACAGCCTCGGCGATCAGGATCTGGTAAGACGTTTGGAGAATATCGTTTTACCAGCTAGGCCAGCTTTGATGTCTAGTATGTGCTGCATGGTCGCCAAAAATCCGCTTTAGATACAAGCAGCAGTGGACTCACCCAAGAGCTATTGGGCGCGTCTCTTTAGCAAATACTGATATTCTTGCTTTGCAAGCTTAAGTTTGGCGGGTGCTAGGGAGCTTAGTCGCTGTCAAATAGGAGGTTCTGACGTAAAGATTTGGTATCGCACTGAATGTAGAAAATTTTTCGCTAGTGCTGGTTTGGTAATCGTCGGATACAACTTTAAAAGTGCCTGATGTCAAGACTTGGTGTTAAAGTGAAAATGGAATACGGGGGCGACCGAAAATTTGTTCCAGAAGATTCAAGTTTCGTTGCTGTGTCAACCAGGCATTTGCTTTCGAGGTCAACTAATGAGCCATATAGCATTAGAAAATTTGTGCCAATCATAGGATTTACGACGTCACGTCAGTGATAAGGAACTATGATCGATGAAGATTAAGAGATCAAAAGTTTTCCACTATACGTACGAATTTTTGATCTATTTGCCGCGTTCAGCTTAAATTCTGTTTGCCTTCATTGTTTAAGTATCGGGAATCTGGGGAGAACAGATATGTCTGCTCCGGTGTCGATAAGGAACCAATAATTTGATTCACTGTCGTAAATAAACAACAACAGATTGGGGACACTCATGCTTATCTGCTCGCAGAATGTCCTTAAGCGACGTTTGACGTTCAATCGCTGTAAAGTATTTTTAATTGCCTCAATTTGTTTCTCTAGATTAGCGAAAGTGAACGAATTTTGGTTATGTTTCTCTGCCTGGGTTGCTACCGTTTCGCATATATGTTGCACCTCTCTAGTTTCTAAAATTTTGTCTGCCAGTTCGGCGAGGCGATTCTTAGATCCCGATACCACGAGAATTGATTGCACGCGCGCAGGCAGACTCTCTAGCTACAAAGTCTATCAGAAGTCATCGGTACCTTTATTTTTGGCGATGGTTGTCACTGTACGTAATAGGTGTGACGATTTATTGGTACGGCATTTAAAACAATGCTTATAGCACGATTTTCCGATTTACCCGAAAATTAGTTGCTACAAGCTCTTTTGGAAGTGGAACTTACAGATCTCAAACCGTTGGATCTTTGGCACAGAATAAAAGTGCTAGCAGCAGGGAGAAGAAGCGCAATCCATCCAAGTATAAATTATCTCATTTTAATTTTGAAAAAAAAAGTTTTAGTTTGAATCCTTAATTTATTTCCGGAATTTATCTGTTTTTATGAAGTATCGATACCAAGGTGTATTATTTCAAAAAATAATTATCTTACCCTACCATGCACGGAACGTGTCAGAAATTACACAAAGACCAGCCAAGCTCGAAATGCATAAAGCCGTCATAAATTTGAATTAATTTTCATTTTTATTCAACTTTTTTCCCCTGCTGTGACGACTACCGCGCGGCGGGCAGTACGCTTAAACGCGTTGTTCAGCGAATAAAAAAAAAACTACTCTCAGATTATCATTTTTTCCCGATCATACACTGAAATATATATGAGTATCTACCGTAAAATACAATACAAACGATCATGGCTGCCAATGAGAATGAAAAGTGTTGTCACCGACGCCACCGCCAAGCCGGCCGGCAAACAAGAAAATTCAACGTCTTGCTACCATTGAACGCACTTTAAATCTTCGACCTTGCGACATAGACGCCATATTCATTCGATCATTGTACTATAATTTAATATCATAAAGTGTTAGCCCCTTTATGGCTTCTACATCAGTAGGAATTGGTTTGTTCAAAGAGAGGGCAAAATTGAAATACACAATATACTCGTAAGTAGTTGGTTCCTTCCCTCCTTCTGGTTCAATTTTATATTAGACTGTGTTCATACAAAAATCTAATATCCCATAGAAAATCATGCATTCAATGTCGCCGGGAGTGAATTGAAATGACACGCTCTTGCACCCCTCACTGGAACTTACTTGCATTCTCATTCAATTGCATGATGCACGCAGCTGAATGTCCTTTTGTTAATGTTGACAGTTCGCATAAAATCACGCCTCTATAATTTCGAAATGTATTCACAGGGCGGTATGATTTGGGCTGAATATTTGTCGTTTAGTTTTGATCCTTTTTGGCATATGGTTTCCATTTCATCGATATTAGGGTTCTCTATATTCTAGTTTGGGTGACGAAACGACCGTGGAAAGAGAGTTTGCCTATTGTAATTGAGAAAGGTTTTGATAACTATCTGGGTTGGAAAACGACGATGATGATGGTGTGGTAAGATAAGGGAGTTGTTGAGGTTGGCAATATGTAATTTTCATAGCAATATGTCTTTTGAGTGAAATGATTGATGAGAAATATTGGGCTTGTAAATTTGCTGAAAGTGTTGGATAGGAAGGTATTATAGCGTTGGAGAAATTAATTTTTTTGAAGCAACCTCAAGGCATTGTTAATTGTCTTCGTGCGATAACCCTCGATTGGATTACACATAATTGGATCGCAGCCTATTTAAAATCTCATCAATATGTCAAAGTATATTTGAAAGTTGCATGAAAGCAACCTAAGTAAAATAAAATATACAAGAGTGACATTCAGGATTCCAAATAGTAAAGTATTCCGTTGCTTAAATTATTGTGTTGTAATTGTCCCAGCTAAACAGTTGACATCTAAGTTTTGTTAAATTTAGTTTACAACAGTGAAAATTGGTCGTAACTCATCAAGTATTTTACGAACCTAACTATACCTTAAAATATGATTCAGTAATACAAATCCTGCTCGACTAAATCGGCGCTATCCTAAAATGATTGATAAGTAAAGAGAAAGTGAGCAAAACAGCGATCAATTCAAATGGCTATGAAATTTGTGAGATTGTTCGAAAGATTGGAGATTATTATTATTTTGAATTACATAGAAAGAAAGTGATTGCTTTTAGATATTGCCTGGCAAGTCCATTTGGAGCAAAGTATGACCCAAGTTAAAATGATCTTTTTTTGCTTTAAGACTACAGCCTCTCTCGGACCTTCGCTTACAGATAGTTAGAGTATCTCCATTATCTTGATCGAATGCATCGGCACTCGATAAGGTAATATGGTCAGTACCACGTCCATCTAGCTGCGATACGTTCTGATTTAAAACCAGTGCGTATCAAAACTGAACGTGCTTACCGTCCGTCCAAAGAATCACTGGTAACAAATCTCTTTATCACCAATGGGATTCGAACCAGGGACCTTCGGCTTACGCAGCGAGCACACCATGCGCACTAGCGATAGCATACAAGTATTGTACTTTTTGATGATTTTCTAGCTGATAATTATCTAAACCTGATCGTGAAGTGATGAAGGAGAGAAAATTTCAAATACATATTACGGAGGGCTATACGGATTACATTCAAACAATGTGAAAGTGATAAAAGATACGGATGCAGACGTAGTACAATAGAAGCAGTTTTAGGAAATCAGCCAAGGAAAGCATAGAATGATAGGCTTAGAGAATAGAAATATCAGGATGCAGTTAATGATTGGAAAAGGACCTTTAAAGGCATAGCTAGTACGGAAATTAAAGTACAACGGGCCATTGATGCAAGATTATATCATATATTATCGAGTACATAACACTAAATGAGACCTCATGAGTGTGTTGCTCAAACAAACAAAACGATATAGCTACCAGCTACAAACGGGGCATTGAAAAAAAGCAAACAGGACGATAGTAGTTAGAAAATGAATGTCGTTTCGCACTTTATAGAGAATAAAATCCAAATGATATTTTTTAGGAATGTGTTATTTGATGAGAGAGAGTTATAAAAATTTAACTGTACCAGAACCGTAACGTACAAAGATCTTTCTGAAGTATGGCGTAGCTCTCAACACAACCAATCAGGATGATGAACATGAAAGATCGTTCATAATTAGCAAACAGAGTATCGGAGGCAGAATTGAATCCGGTGGGGTACCCAAAGAAGGCTGGAATCGTGACGAGTTGCAGAAGTTGACCATAAATACAGGCAACTTATCAAAAGCTTAGGAGCAGCGTCATGATATAAGTTATGATTTTCTAGCTTTTTGCAAAGAAAAAACTGATCCATAAAATCTAAGGTTTTCAAAAATTGATGTCACTTACATTAATCTGGTTTTTTCTAATGGCAGAAGCTACAATGTAAGGAAAATATAGTATGTTATTTAGTGTAAATTTTCCTTTATTAAACCTCAAACTTTATTGTCAAATGAAGGTAAAACCATTAGCTAGACTTGAATATATACTGAAAACTCAAGAACCTAGCTTCAATATTAAAAAAAAAGCAATTCTTCACTTTAGCATTGAAAAAACTAAGAACACCGTCTAATCTGCCCGTTACACTTGCATGAAGATCAGGCATTTTTGGCTCTACTTCTAATAGATTGATAGCAGACATTGAAGAAGAACAATATGACGAAGAAGAAAGAGGAAGATTGAGAAATAATGATCAAGAATCGTGCTGAGGGTAGAAAAAAGGTTCCACATACATGTAGACTGACCTAAATTTAGTATTCTGGAAGCAAACAATTAAAACACTTCAGGCTGCATAGCGTTTATAAATGTTTCGATGTTTTCTTTGAATGTATACATAATCATGTCGATCTAAAAGCAAGACTGAAGGACTATTTGACGCTATATCAGGTATATCGGCTCTTATGGTCAATTCATCCATCTGATCAGATGGGTGACTTTTGACGTAAACCATGCAATATGTGCCACGATCAATTAAGAGCTACACCGAGAATAACTGAAGTAGATGCAGGGATGAGGAGCGCTGAGGTTTGCATTTGCTTGCCGAATATTTTCTCAGTAGATGGTGCTGGTCATCATAGGCAATGTAATCGATCGGCCTCCTTACTAGAGAGATCAGCAAAATCGACTTGTGTCTAAACAAAGTCAATAAGAACGCTTTGGCTCACGAGAAGAGATAACGCTAGCTCGAAGATTGGCAACATTTTTGGATAGTGTGATTGTTGGTTGACAAATGGAACTATGTGGAAGTTTACGCTTGGATAGTCACGACGTAAGAGAAGGAGATTCTTGATCACCTGAATCCATCGAGAGTGGTAGAGTCTCTTTTTCACTCTCCTCTTTTTATCCGCTGGGAAAGGAGCTCCTGCGACCCGATGACCGCTTAAAATGTAGGAAAACTTTAGTCAAGGTTTTATGACAAACGATTTTAGGCTAGATTCTCAAGTTGACAGGGGAAGCAGTATACGCGTCCAGATTTCTACACTCAGGGTGTACATGGCTTTCGATTCTCTACCACAAGAAACTGACTTTTCGGAAGCAGTCTCTTAGATTTTAAAAAGAGCTAGTAAGTCCAGTGCAGGTTATTACGATCATTTCTTTTTTTTTGGACGATAGGTGGGTGTGTATTTTTCAATGAACTCAAAAAGAAAGATACTGAATTCGAAAAGTCTTGTTGACTTCCGAATTTCTGAGGAGATTAATTTTGCACTTAATTTTGAAATAAATAACATTTCAAGTACAGAAGCTGTGCTTTTCTGGGGAAAAAAGTAAGATGAGATATAATTTTATATGACTGACGAGCAGCCAGGGTCCGATTTCGTGAAATATTAGATCGAAACCATTAAGGCAAACAATAGTTCAGGCAAATTGATGGTGACAATGACATATGGTCTATTTTTGTTTCGGTGCCAGCATTGAGTTCAAGTGTACATAGAGCAAAGAAAGAAAAAAGAGCTAACAAGAAGATCTCACTAGAGAGAAATATTAAAATGGTACATTCTTTATTTGTCAGAGAAATTGAAATCTTTCTTTAAATTACAGAGTAAGATATCAAAAAAACTAATTTTGACCTGTTTTGAACTTAAAGTTTTTACAAATGAGACCCAAAAAACTTGACTCAAATTATAGACAAATCAATGACATCTATTGTTCATAAATAATTTCTCTAATATAAGAACCCTGGCTGTTGCTGAAGAATTATATTCTTGACGTAAAATTTCGAGCTAGTTTTCAAACACCACGGATCTTATGTCACGATAAACGTCATAAATGTTAGCCTGTAAGGCATTAATTAGTTGCTATAATAGCGGACAGATAGAGCTTTAATACACACGTTACTTTTACAGCAGTAATACTCCCTTCAGTATCCACAATTTTTACCATGTCGAGTTATTCCATTATGTGGAGAGTATTTGATACGAAACCGGTCTATTGTTCAGTAGATGGTTAGCTCAGATGGATGATTATATGTACCATATATTACAATAAATTATCTATAAGTTGCAAAAATTGACAACTCGTTATTAAAATAAGTTCGGATAAATTTGCAGCTTTCTAAAATGTGAACATTTCAATATTTTTTCAGAGCACACTGACATAAATGTAAAAAAATCAATACATGATAAGGCGTCTTGGAGTTAAGACTTTAGTAACTCTAAGCGATGGAAATCCTTTTTGTTGATTAAATATGTGGACATTTTAGAAAATAGTTGCTAATAGGTTGAAGTGGGACAGTTGAAAGGGGTACAAATTGAGCAAACAATTATTGTGAAAAGAAAGAGTATGGAAATCGGCACATAGTCTATAACAACTAGATGAAACCTTCCATAACGTTTATGACTCGCTGCTGGATTTTTCTTCTTACAAACGAAAAAATAATTTAGCAAAATGTTATTAGCCAGAATTTGATTGGTAAGCAATTTGATTTTATATGCAATTAAAAATTAAAAACAAATCTGTGTTTTTTAGTTTTGTTCTGAATTCGAGGGCAGATCTTTTAGTCGTATCAAAGAGCTTACTTGAACGAAAATAATCAGGGCCTAAAGAGGATCTGACTGCATTTTTGCCGGGTTTCGCGGCCTAAATATGGCCCAAAAATTAAAAATTGGCCTATACTGGGCTAAAAAGACTCCTAAAATCGATTTTCTTTACCAAAACCGGTCTAATCATGGTCTAAAAACTACAGAAAATTAATTTAGGCGTACAAGTAACCAAAAATTAACAATTTACTTTTGTAGAGAAAGCATTCAAATATTTCTCAAAAATATGAACATTGAACATTGTTTTCAATTGAAAGTGTGTGATTTGATGTAAACAATTTTAAGAACTCAAATTATAAGTGAAATAGTGCATCTAAATCTAAGTTAAGTTTAATGCACTACTACGATCTCAAAAAAAATACAAAAAAAAATTGATAAATAAAGCACATCGCGTCATAACTTCTAAAATTGAGACATTATCGTTAATTAGTATTCACCTATTTTCTATTTTCTTGCTGATGAATGGTATCATATTATTTTTGATTAACGTCCATAAAAAATATCAAAAATATTCAATCAATTAAAAATCACAAGAAAAAAATAAAAACACCTTTAGTGCCTTTTTCAGACTTAATTCAGGCGCTGCTTAAGCATTTTTTATCATAAATTGTTAAAGTTAGTCCTATTTGGGGTCCTCTTTGGCCACATTCTTCATAGATTAGGCCCAGTTTACACCCTCTTTGGGGTTTCTTTAGGCCGATCTTTTCGTGAATTGAGCCATGATTATGAATAAGTTAGGGTTATGCTTGGTTATAAGTTTGGGCCAAATGTTATGTAAATAGACACTATTTAGGCCCTTGTCCCTGTAAAATGCCTGCATCTCTGCATAATTTTACCTTTTTTGGTCCCTATTTGGGCAGTTTAATAATTGATTTTCCTCACTCAAATGGTGTTTAAGGCGAAGAGCTCCGGTGTTTTAGGTGCCTCGGATACGGGCAGAACTGTACAGGGATTGATAGGAGCTCCCTATTCTATAATTGTGATGAAATAGGGCATCAAAAATGAGTCCACAGAAGAGATACACTGCTTCCTCTGCTAAAACGCTGACTTACTCGTAAGGTCAGATGATTTGAAACACGTGCCAGATACAGGCAAATGCCAACTTTTCCAGGGAGCCCTATCCAAAGCCTAAGCAGTTTTGCAATGATCTGTATTCTGCAAAATAATCTGCCAGATACAGTCAAGCTAACTTGCTACTGCTCAGCGAGCAACACCAAAACCGAAGCTCCGCAAAATAGTATCCTAAGGACTCTGGTACTGCCGCCATCTGGGTTCGAAACAGCGTTCACTTCGAAGTGCCAGGTCAGGGGTGTGGAGATGTCTTTGTTTGGTTTCGCTGCTCACTGCTGCTTTAGTGTATACCTAATGCTGAACGAATTTTCAGTCTCTTTTCAATCTAGGCTCAATGTTTTGCAGGATTCTGTTTCGAGCACACGAAGCCACACGCTCGTCGGAGATGACTTCAATGCAAGAGCAATTGAATGGGGAATGCCCCAATAATATACAACGCACAAACAGATCCTGGATATGGCAGCCCATTGTACTGAATATACAGGCCGCGTTTATACTTTTCATCGACCGGGCTGCGTTGGGATCGTACTGAAGAAGACATTTGCTTCGAAGTTCCTAGTACAAAACGTTAAAACTTAAAGAGTTCTAGAACACTTTTCTGCTATCACCAGTACATAGCATTTGAGATCCCTGACGAAACACTTCGATGCCTGTACGATCAGCTTTCCAGCCTCCGGTGAAACATTGAGAAAGTGAATGTCGAAAGGTTTGCAGAAGTGCGAAGAGTACGTTCTTCACTACCTTAAGTTTCATCGGGGAGTGTTGGACTAGCCAAAGATGTAGTGAACTCAACTCTGAGAATCATTAAATCTGCCTACAGGCCTTCCATGCCCTGCCACAAACCTTGGCATGGCAAGCTTCCTGAATACTTGTGGTCCTCTGAAATCGCGAATATGGTTCCAAATGTCTCCGCGAACTCATCAATAGCAGTAAGGCCAACGGCTGGCAAGAACTAGTAGACAACGAGAACTAGGGCAGAAGCTCGATGGCTTAAGATTACCCTGCTCATATAATGCGGAAAGGATGGACGAGATTGTGTGAGCTCTCTTCTCTATTCATCTAGTAAATATTAAGGCGGTCCACGATGAAACACTAGTGGAATGCCTACTTGTTACCAAGATGTAAGTGGAAGAACCAGTGCTGTCTTTGAAGAAAAGAGAGGCTCCAAGACTAGACGGAATTCCAGCTGAGGTGCTGCAGATGGTTTAACAATTCTGTCCTGACTCGCTCCACAGTATGTTCAATGCTTACTTGCGTGAAGGGATATGCCCAGAAACTGGAAGGTGGCGAGGCTTGTGCTGATCAGCAAAGCTAATGAGAGTATCGAGTCACTCTCTGCATACCGACCGCTATGTATGCTAGATACAGCCGGGAAAGTTTTCGAAAAACTAAGCAATGGAAGACTCATTGACGTGATCTGCGCCACTGAGGATCTATCTCCAAGACAGTATGGCTTTAGAGCAGGTCACTTTACTATTGACACAGTAGAAGTCGTAAGCGCGGTCCAGCATGACGAGGTGCGCTGCAATTCCGCTTGGAAGGTCGTCCTCCTAGTTACTGTTGATTTTAAAAACGCTTTAAATTCTTCCTGATGCGTGGATGTCGGGGAAGCGCTGGAAAGCCATTTTCAAAAGCTACAACATCATATGTAAATTTTGAGGACTTGTTGAGGAACCACAGTTTTCTCAACGACACGAAGTAAGGGAGTCGAAGAATGGCTGTTACATCAGGTTTTGTTCAGGGCTCCACCCTCAGTCCCAATTTGTGGAACTTCTTGGATGACGGACTATTGAGAGTTGAGACGCCGGGAGAATCACGCTTGGTCGGCTATGCAGGCGATGTGGCGGCGTTATGAAAGGACAAACAGTCAAACATGTGCAATTCGGACTTGGTACGCTGATACGGCGAGTGAGGGAGTACCCACAGCTTCAGAGTAGCACTAAAGGAAACTTAAGTGGTCATATTAACTAAGACAAGAATTCCCAGAGTAAGGACTATCAGTTTCGTGGAAACACGGTTCGAGTCGAAACCTTCGGTGAAATACCTGGCAGTACTGATAGACTCAAAGATAAATTTCTCCACACAAATTGGAGCAACAGCTGTAAAGGCGGCAGTACCTGTAGCGGCACTGATTCGACTGGTGTAGGTAGGTGTAGGGGGACCTGGTTCATCAAGGAGGCAACTTGTAATGAGCGATTTACAATGTCCTGCTCTACGGGTCAGAACTGTTGGTCAGCGCTTCAAACAAGGACTTGCGCCGAAAACGGTTGGCACATGTTAGTTGCAGAGACAAGGAGCCCTGAGAATCGCATGCGCATGTCGAGCAGTTTCCGAGTCAAGGGTACTGGTGATTGTAGGTGTGATGCCCATTGCGCCCCTTGCTAGGTAGCGAAGTTGCGTCTATCCACGCAAAAGCGAAGGCTACAGAGAGGTCGTTGCTACGGAGGAGAGACGGCGCTGTCTCGGGGTTTGGCAACAGTCCTGGGATAGCGATACCAGGGTAAGATGGACTGCTCGCCTGATCCTTGGCCTAAGGCTATGGCTATATCGAATTTACGGTGACTGATTTCTACCTAACCCAGCTCTTTAGCAGGCATGGGTGTTTCCAGTCTTACCTGCACAAGATCGATTAGTCTCGGTCTCTGGTCTGCGTGTTTTGCAGAGGAGTGGTGGATAATGCCTGCCACACATTTTTTGTCTTGCAAAAGATGGGAAAGACTGCGTGACGATCTCTGCAAATGATGGAGGTCTCTTCGGAGACTGCAGTCGGAAAGATACTTACATCTGTTGATAAACAAAACTGCGTGGCACACTACGCTCGGGCAGTGCTAACGAATTTAAAAGGCGTACTGGACCGCCGGGAGGCACCGAGAGATTAAGAGTCCTTTTTCTGGTAAGAGAAGGGATTCTTGTAACTCGTAGGCGCCTCTAGAAGTAAGAAAACGAGACCCAGCCTAAAGTAACGTGTCCAATGGTTCCAGGCTAGGTTCTCGGAAGACAGGGGAGGTATTTCGCGTGTAGTTCAGATATATTATGAGCTCAGGAGTCCCACACTTAGTGCGTAAATAGCATTCACCTCGCAACCATTAAAAAAATGGTCATCTGAAATTTCATCTTGACAGTTAAGGGTCGAATTTACACAGAGGCCATCGGGTGACATTGGCTAATTATGCAGGTAAGGACAATTTAAAATTATAAAACTTTGAAAGGGTGGTTTTATACAAATTAGTTTTTGTGCAAAATTTTTAGTGCATGCTTCCATCGAAGCTTGAGAAGTTAGTTGGGAAGAACAAACGTTAATTGATGGCGGAACACGCCATCCCCTAAAAATGAATATAGTCAATTTCCCAGAAATATTTTTAAGGGAAGAACCATCATTTTCATCAATCACTTGTTTATCATTTTTTGTTATTCCATATATTTTTATAATGTGCTGCCAGTCGTTTACTTCAAAGCAATTGCCAAAGAGCTTTTGATAGTTTTTCGTTGATAAAATTCACTATTAAAATGGTGAAAAATTGGCAGAGACGGTTCGTAAAACTCGAACATTTTGGGGTCGTCGTGAAGCACCTTGTCGGACCACAATACAGAAATTGATGGTAAAATTTGAGCTGATGGGACAACTTAGTTATTATATGTGAAGAATAAAACCCGTGCATGTCACTCAGGAACAACCGAAAATATTGCTCCTGTAGTCGAAAGCGTTGAAGAAAACCCAGGTTTGCCCATTCCTCGTCGTTCTTTGGAATTAGGCATTCCAAAAACGTCATTTCACCGTATTTTGCATAAAGATTTGGGTCTTGAGGCTTATAACGTTCAGCTAACACAAGAAATCAAGCAGGTCGATCATCAACAACGGCGTGTCTTTGCTGATTGGCTCCGTGAAATGCATGAAAATGATCCAGAATTCCATCGAAAAATCATCTTGAGTGATGAGGCCCATTTCCACCTCGGTGGCTTCGTCAACAAGCAAAATTGTCGCATCTGGGGCTCGGAAAACCCAAGAGTTATTGTTGAAAAGCCTCTCTATACTCAACGTGTGACTATTTGGTGCGGTTTATGGTCCGGCGGAGTCATTAGACCTTACTTTTTCGAAAATGAGGCTAGAGCAACAGTTACGGTGAATGGATTGCGCTATCGAGAGATGATTGATTGTTTTTTATGGCTGAAATTGGATGGTATTGATCTGGACAACGTTTACTTTCAATAAGACGCCACTACGTGCCACACAAGCAACGAAACCATGGATCTTTTACGGGAAAAGTTTCCGCACCGTGTTATCTCTCGAAGAGGTGATCACAATTGGCCACCGAGATCTTGTGATTTAAGAACTTGCGACTTCTTCCTTTGGGGCCACGTGAAAGAGAAGGTCTACGCCAATAGCCCAGTATCGACTCAAGACCCCAAAAATGGAACTTGTGAGGCTCTCGAGGACATAGGGAAGCCACATTGCGATTTGGTTATGGAAAATTTCATGAAAAGGATATGGTCCTGTAAGCGTGGTCGTGGTGGTCATTTGCCTGATGTTATTTTCCACTATTAACGGCTTACCTTTCTCTTTATAATGAAATAAACATTCGATCATTTATATTAAAAAATTACATTTTTGTTTTAATATCAAACTAACACGTCTTATTGGAAAACGCTGTAATTTGAACTAAAATACTGGTATTACTGGGAGACTTTTTTCGAACAGCTTTAGCGGCTCAAATTTTAAACCACTTTTTGGCTACATGGTGAATACGGGTGGGTGAAATACACCAAGCTACGTGCGAATAGAATATCAAAGATATTAGACGATCTTGTAGAACGCGTAACGCGCTTCAGTGGAACCTGGTTGACTAGGCGACTATCGAGCAAACCACGCAAAGCCTGCATAACAAACATTTATCAACGTACTCGTAGAATCGACGCTTTTCCAGCGAAGGAATATTGAGGACAGACAAGCGTGATCCATAAAAAATGTAGAGAACCCGGAACTTCAAGAAGACGATCCGGGTAAAACTTTTTTGTACAGCTTCTAGAGTGAACTTCAAACACGTCAAATGAGGCGACGAAACTGGCGAACAGTATTCAAGGATGGGAGGAACCAAACTAGAATATAATTTGACCCACGATAAATGATCGGAAAAAATACAGGAATTTCGTAAGATCAGGTCAGAAATGCGAGAGGCTTTAGAAGCGATTTCGGAAATATGAACGTCGAGCTTCAGCTTAGAGTAGAACGTGACACCTAAGTCCCTGAAATGTGTCAACGTGCTTAGGTACAAATTATTTAACGAAAAATGAAAGCTTATAGGGCAAGGGTTGTTGGAAAATGAAAGATGAATCCACTGAGAAACATTTAGTGCAAGCTGGTTATAAGAACTTTAAAATAAAATGGCATCCAAATCTTCTTGAGGCAAGGCACAGTCATCGTTAGACGACACTAATTTGGGAACATTGACGTCGTTTGCATATAGAAGACATGAGGAGTTGATGACACCGGATGGCAAGTCATTTATAACTAGAGTGAACAATATTGGGCCAAGAATGGATCCTTGAGGAACACCTGAAGACGGATGGAAGGGGGTGGAAAGACACCTTGAAAAGATACCTGACTGACACGATTGGACAAGTAAAAGGGTAACCAGTGGAGTAAATAATCAGTAACGTTAAGAAATTTAAGTTTACTCAACAAAATATTGTGGTGCTTTGAAATGACGCACTTGAAACACATTAAGATTTGGAGCATGGTTCATTCATTTTTCTAAGGATCGGATAGCTTCGACGGGCCTAGATTTCTTTGGATTAAGGGTTTGTGCAGACAGCAGTTGTCAGCATCCTTACGTTTATCCAGGTATTGATTGTCGCGTCAATGTCGAGTCACTGTCTGCGCGCTTACTAGGACCAGGTGTGAGGGAAATTGAGCACGTGGTGAGCGCTTTTCAGTTTTGTCCGGAGCTTAGATTGAGTGTGGGTGCTAAGTGAGTTTATTATGATCTGGAGTTTCTACTGAGTTAAGATTAACTTTTTAATCGCAAATTTATATTTTATGATGGTTTTTGGAAATTTAAATCAGTTCTGAACGCATTTCCTAAGATAGCCTACCTCTTATGAAACATCGAATGACCGGAAAATATAGATATGAAATTTCTATGTTTTCTTTTCAATCAAAATGACTTCACATAATAATTCATTTCACAGAATTATTCCATTATCTTTTCACTACCGAATAATAATTTATTAACAATACATGAAATGACTACAGAAAACCACTTCTCATCCCTCTCAAACAAAATTTGAAAAGCATCACGCATGCTAACGATAACGAACATATCTTGAGGAAATCACATATAAAATATGTATTTATCCATGAAGTACATCAAGACCCATCATCAGTCAAAGATATTGTCATCGGTAAAAGCCTCATCAAAATTTTATGATGTCCTCAGTGAAACTCATTGACAAACAAAAGAGAAATGACTGCTCCTTTCCATTATCTGTTATTCCATCTACCATATCACCCATACATACATATAGAGTATTTCAGCTCACTTATAAAGTTGTTCATCGCCCACCCGAAAAGAAACTTAGAAAGTCCTGAAAGCAACCTAAAATAACGAGCTTGTTTTGTCTTTATTTCTATACTTTTCTTATATATTTTTTTTTATTCCATGCCCACTATTTCTACAACACAGCATTGAAAGAAAATAGTTATGGGGCATAAGGATACTTCACTTTGAACCAACCAAACATTTCTCTCCTATCTCGTATGCGTTCACGGAACAAACAAAAAAGGACAGCTTTTATATTATATTTGTTGAGACTTTGGTCGTCATTTAGGTGGCTTTTCATCGTCGTCAATGTGGATGAGGAAAAAACGAAAAAAAAAAAAAAAATACCCACTCAAATGAAATGAACGACAAGAGTGAATTCTGAATGTCCTTACTCCTGTATATGTATTTTTTATAGAGCTATGATGACTTCGGTGGCAATAGCAGCAAAGAAGTGTATAAGGGTCCTGAAAATATGAATAGTATAGTTTCATGGGAGGGAAGAAGCTTTTCTTTTAGCCTCTGTCATATTTTATATTGACTATTATTTATGTTTTTATGTACTCCTTATCTTTTCGCTGGAAGTAACAGTGGAAAATTCTCAAATAGACAAAGCACATGATAGTCTACACAATTCACCTACAGATCATAGCTGTTCCAAACCACATGTGCTTTTCTGTGCATATGAATCGGTACAATTTATAGGTATACAAGTACATGTACATACAAAAATCCATGAATTCATCATTCGTCATCAACAAATTCTAAGCACATATATACACATATATCATGTACCTAAATTGTTATGTGTAGAGGTAGGAAACATGTACTCGTATGCCACTCAAAGAACCACGTACATATTGCACCATTGATAGAAAGCAAAGCGAGTCTGAAAAGGGAAGATAAACCGCTTATCGGGGTGGCAACAACACACAAAACTACCCTCTTTCAACTGAAACGTTTACCCACCCATGGGCTATGTGCTAGGAATGTACGTACTCGTATGAACAATTTATTTCTATGTGGCCCTTCTTTGGCATTTTAATAACCATGGTTCTGGAACACGAGTTTATGTTGAAAGAGTTCTACAGAACGGTAGGGTTTTTGTATAGAACTAGTGTATGGAGTTTCGAAGGAATGTATGATTATTTGTCACTTTGGCTTGTGTTATGAAACGTTTTTCTTTGGAAGACACTGAATATCCAAGTTTGGAAATATACAGAAATTACCTTTAATTAATTCTTGGAAATTATTATTAAATCTTTCCTTATCAAGTGACATGAGAAGCAGTCTTTAATTAAGACGTCAAAATCGAGGATGATTGGTTTTTTAAAGCTGGTTCACGGTATTTTCAATTAATTTTTAAAGGTTTAATCTTTGAAAAACTATACACAATATAAGAAGTTGTAATTTATTATCAACATCACTGGCACGACAGCCTTTTTCATCGAAATTTTGTAGCCTGCTTTGCTACTAAGTACTTCCTCTTTTTTCTCCCTCACTGTTCATATTAACTGATCCGGAACGGATTTCTACTTCAGTTTTTTTTACAAATGATAGCACAGAAAGCATCAAAGTGGTTTTATGATACATTGTATTCTTTAGAACAGAATTGGCGAAAATTTCATTAATTTTTTCAGGTGGTCATAATTTCTCGGAGGATTAGTGATTTAGGCCACTTTCGGTGACCAAATTAGTCAAATTTTTATGAGATAAAAATTTAGTAAACATTTCACTAAATTTTTAGTGCAGGATTAATTGATCGAACAAGTGATTCAGGTTGAATACCTGCTAGTCTCCTTACAGCTTCAGCAGTCGAGAATCAGTTTTAGTTCAACGTCGATGTCGTCTCTCAATCGAGTACCAAAATCAAGCAGTACCGTTTGCATGTGGTACGAAAATGGGGACCAGATCTTGTGTGAGTTATCCCTTATTACTGTCTCCTGAGGAACCTTTTGTCAACTAAATATTCTAGTTGTTTTTCAACCAGAAACCTGTTTCACTAATTCAAGCAGTATTAATCACTAATTTTTAGTTGCATATTTGGGACTTTTTGAATAAGTGGAAAATAAGTGAAAATTAGTTGTTTCTTACTAATTTACCTTTTAAAGGTAAATTTTTCACTTCTATTCTAAAAGGTTTGAACCCTTAAATGAATTGAATTGTATTGAAATTCAGCAATACATCTCCATACTAGATGATACTTTGGTTGATGTTCTGAACGACGTTAATATTGTATACCTATCAAGAAACAGGATTTCAAACCCTTACTCTTTTGAATAGTTGATTTTTCTCAAAATGTAAATGATTATAGTTCCAACCAATTTTCTTCTGCATATTATCATCATTCCCTTTGATCAATGTAGTACTTACTCTCTAAAAGGAAATTGATCAAAGCAACTTTTTTAGTTTTTTTCACTAATTTAAAAAGTCCTACTTACAAGTACAATTGAGAATTCGTGGCTGATCACTATTTGAATTGGTGAAACGGGCTACTTTTTAGAAAAGCACTAGAATTTAATTATTTAGTACTGAACGTGGACGATACTGCTTGATCGAGGAACGACAATGACGTTGAAGTAAAAATGATTCTCAAATATTGAAGCTTGTAGGAAACTAGTAGATATTCAACTTGAATCCCTGATCTTTAGAAATTTGACGCTTGGCAAAATAAATAGATTGTTTTTACCAGTTTTGACGAATAAAATGCAGTGCACATGTCAAATAAAATCTTACAAACTAAGTTTGAACAGCTTTATATAATTTGGAAATTACGAGCATGTTCATCAAATTTGATTGCTTGCGCTGGTGTTAACATAGTATAGTTTTAATAATTACATGAAATCTGATAATTTATTCAAAAGTGCGCCTTCCTCCTGCAAGAATAATTGCCTATAAAACGGTTAAATTTGCATCTCACTTCAAAATCCCTGGTGTTTTATTTTAAATTGCATCTCACTTCAAAATCCCTGGTGTTTTATTTTAAATCGCCTACAACATGTTGTTTAAAAAACCCTATGCTTTTGGCTTTTAAACATTTATAAGCTTTAGCTCAAACGTTTCAATGGTCTTCCCGCATCTGACATTTATATGCCAAGGAAGAAGTTTGATTTATACGGATGAGAAATTGGTTCCAAAGTTATAATGACCAGGTTTCAGCCCCCAGAATAAGAAGCAAGTTTCGAAACAATAATTTAGATTTTCAGGGTTTCTGCTTGGTAAAATATGTCACTAAATTAGTCTTATCCTTCAAAGCACTTATTAGAAAATAATGGGAAGACACAAAAGGAACAAAATATCAATACGGAAAGCAATTTTTGCTCTCCGGAGAGATTTCCTTTTGTTTGACAACTGAATATGACTTAAAACTAGCAGTGAAAATACACACATATTCACATTTTTGAAAATTCCAAAAAATTATCCTCTGCTTCTTAATATCTTCTTCCTCGTCGTAGCACTACGGCCCCTTTCGAGCCTGCACTCGCTGCAAATAGCGCCTCCAACTATTTCGGTCCATTGACCACGTTTTTCAATTCAAATCCAAACAGCGATGAACTGTCTTCATCGACCAAGTCCCACTGGCATTTTCTCGGTTCCCCCACTGGTCTCCACCCTTAAGTTTTCCCAACGAATACCTTTTTGGGTATCCGTTGTTCGTCCACACGATTCATGTGGCCAGCCTATTGTAGCTTCTGCAGTCTATCAATCGTTGAGACTTCCGGCTCATTAAAAATTTTATACGGCTCATGATTGTATCGAAGTCGCCATTAGTCCCCGTCTATCTTCGTTCCGATTATTCGCCTTAGGACGCGTCTCACAAAGGCGTTCAATATGTTAGCGGATACTTGGGTTGGGGTGCATGTTTTACATTCAAAGCACATCATAGGTCTTATCACAGATTTGTATACTTGGAGCTTTGTTTTCTTGCGTATGCAGCTGATCCTCAATACTTTACGTGCGAGCTGTATTTTTCAGCGAATCATGTCTCTTTCATTACCCATTTTGATTATTTTGGCGCCTAAATGCACTAATTCACCCACATGTCTGACGCTGTATTTGATATGTGTGATAATTTGGATATTTAAAGTATTTTTCTATTCTCAGTGATTTGTAACCCCACTCATTTTGCTTCGCTGTCGAGTTTCAGGAAAAATTCTTTGGCGGTTGTTAACGATTGTGACAAAATGTTGATGTTGTCCGCATAGGCTACCACTTGGCTCGAATTGTATAGTAACGTACCTCTTGTATCGAAAGGTAGCTTTCTTATGGCGTATTCCAGAGCCAAACTGAATAGCAATGGGGTTAGTCCATCTCCCTGTTTTAGTTCAATATTTGTGTCAAAGGTACCGGTGAGTTGGTTATTGATGCGGACTTGGGAGGTTTGTCGACGTCATTGTTATTTTGGTAAGACGGACTAATTTGGCTTGAATGCCAAAGCCAAGTATTATTTGGTACAGTACGTTACGATCAATACTGTCGTGTGCTTGGTTAAAGTCAATGAAAATTTGGTGTACATCTATGTTGAACTCCCAGCATGTTTGACATTGATGGTAAACAATTGATCTATCGTCAATCTACCTGCTCTAAAGCCACCTTCATACTCCCCAATTAAACTGTTGGCATAATTTTATTTTCTATGATTGCCATATACAAGGTATTGATACGCCTCTATAGTTTTCGAACTGAAGTTTGTCACCTTTCTTGTGAATAGGGAATATATTGTAATTGATATGCTTTACTCGCTCGGCATATGTTCTTGGTGCCAAATGTGCTAGATGACTTTATGCGTGGCTATCTGAACACTGCTGCCACCATATTTGATAAGCTCTGCTGGTATCGAATCAAGGACTGGCGCTTTATTATTATTTTGGGCCTTGATGGTGGAACAAACATCATCCAGATTTGGTGGGGCCAATGGAAGCACTCAGAGAATATCTACTGGCTCCGATATTCTAGTATTCTAATAAATTAGTAAAACAATAAACTAAGCAGTTTTAACGGGGTGATTAGCTTTTCTCGTCAGAAGCAGCCATTCCTGATTACTACGGGGTTGCTTAACTTCTGAGATTTACTACAACTTGGTATGCTCGTCTTTTGTCGTTGCTTGCTAGACTTATATCGATGCTACTCAATTGGTAGTTATAGTATTTTCTTTTCTTAATTCCAATTTTCTTATTTGTTACTCTTCTGAGATTTTCAGAATGTTTTCTCTTCGTCCTGGTTTTCATACGTAAATATTGTTTGCACGCCTGATTCCTTTTGTCTAACGCATTGTGGCACTCATTATTGAACCAATCATTTCTTTTGCGCTAGGCTCGATGTCCGATCGTCAGTTCCGCCACGGGTTTTAATTGCCACTTTCACTTCCACCCATAGCTCGTTTCTTGTTTTCACCGATGTGTCTGATAGGATAGGGTCTCCATGAAATTTTTTACCCCAGGCACTGTTTGGAGCGCTTCGTTGTTGAATTTCCGTAGAAGGCTGATCTTCACCAAATACACCTTTATAATCTCGAGGCATTTATTTAACACATCCAGCTCGCTGCAAAATTCGTACTTGATCGTAATACAATTTTTAAAAATCCGACTATCACTAAAATTCTACACAATTTTCTTCCATTGAGTGGCATATTTCTTTTTTTGTGAAGAAAATCATATCGTAATTCTATACTTATGTATTTATTATTATCCATAACTTCGCACTAATATATACCTCCTTAGTAGGTACTAGTCTTTCTTGGTTTCTAAACATGTCAATGAGGTCTTTAAAAGTAACGATAAGGCACAAAATTGTGAAAACCTTGTGGATCAATAGATTCTCGTCAAAAATTTATAAGGCTCCGGTCAAATGCTATTATGGAGGTTCTGAAATGCTGAAATGCTAAACGAACGTATTATAACAATACATGTAGAAGAGTCTCTTTACTCCGAACAAGCAAAGTCCTTTTGGTTCATTTTTGAAGCCCAATAGACTTCAAATATACTTCGTAGATCTATTCAATCGAATATTTTCTTTGGGGTTGGGAGGTGAATCCTATTTACACTTTGAATGTGGGTCTTTCAAGCCCATCAGATATTATGGATCACCCACTTAACAGAATAGTGTCATTGCTTTTCCCTTTTCGGAATTTCTAATTGATTTTTCAACTATTTCCCTCTGACATTGGCTTCATATAACAGGATTACTATACTTTCTTTTTTCCCCTCTTCTCTCTTTCTCTCTCTCTCTCTTTACTCTCTCCGAACTAGCCAAGAGTTCTGTTCAAGTTGAAAATATTATCAACTTTTTTGATTCCTGTTTTAAGCCTTGACGTCGGGCTCATTCTTTGCTGTCGCTCTTAATTTTACACATCGCATGCGGCTTTAACCCTTTCCTTGAAGATCCCTCGAGCAGTTTGCCTAGACGGACTGCTCGATTACTATAATATATGTACCGTGGCGGACAAAAGTCTACGACCACTCCTTATATTGACATTCTGGTTGATTGGCAGCTTTAATCAAAAATCCAATGATGTGCATTTTTTAGTAACGTGACTATATTTATAAACAAGTTGAGTAAGCAGGAGTGTGCTCCTACCAGAAGGTCTTTGTAAACATCCTAGGGTTAGAAACAAGTTTTCTAATGGCGTGAATCGATAACTTGAATTTTTCATCCAATGCTTGAATATGAAATCGTTCAAATTTATACAAAAGATGCACAGTTTCTTTCATAAGCACAGTGCAGCCTCCATTTTAATCTAGCTGAAATGATTTTTCTGAATGCTCGGCCGATTGAACATGTTCAAGTTAAACACTATTCCTTAAATTTTCATGAAAATTGAATGAAAATAAAAGTGCCTATGGCAATTTTAAATATACTCGTATATAGGGTTTTCCAGTAGGAAGTGTTATTTTGAATAGATCTTGTGATTTAACACCTTGCGCTTCTTCGTTTGGAGCCACGTGATAGAGAAGGCCTACGCCAATAGCCCAGCGTCGATTCAAGATCTCAAAGATGAAATTCGTGAGGCTATCGAGGACATAGGGCAGCCACTTTGCAATTTGGTTATGGAAAATTTCATGAAGAAGATATGGTCCTGTAAGCGTGTCGTAGTGGTTATTTGCCTGACGGCATATCTTCTTCTTTATAATGAAATAAACTTCCGATCATTTATATTATAAAATGGCATTTTTCTTTTAATATCAAAATAACACTTCTTATTGGAAAACCCTATATCAACCATAAACACGTGTTATTGTTGTTGTAATTCCATATAATTTAAATGGCTATAACTCACTTGATTATGATTAGATTTCAATTAAATTTTGTGAACATATATATCTTATGTCAGAATATATAATTGCAAAATTTCAAGAAGTTTAATGGTATTTTTTTGATTTTATTTGCAAAAATGTAAAATCTACAAATCATACTATTATTAACAAAGTTGAGCGAATTTCGATTTCTAAGGTATTTTTTGCCCTTGTACTCATAAAGGCCCACGTTCGTGATAATTTTCAGATTTTTCGGCTGAAAGGTGTCCAATCGCGAGGGGGGGGGGGACACAAATTTTGGGTACATTTTGCCTTCCCCTGGACCCCCTAATTTATAAAATGATTTTTTTATTTCAGATTCTAAAAGTTCTAATCAAGACCTTTAATTTGATATATACCCATTTCGACTAAATTTGATAAAAAAATTTTTAAGGGCCAATTCGTTATTAAACATTTTTTAAATTCTTGTTAAGGCCTTAAGTTTCGAGAGACTATTACTTCTGACCTTTTCACAAAGTTTGAGCATTCTAGCTTCAATAGTTTCAGAGGAAATTACCTGTGACGCACGGACATACGGACGGACGGACAGACGGACGGACGGACAGACGGACGGACGGACAGACGGACAGACAGGTCGCGAAACCAGTAGGTCTTTGTAAAAATTTTTTTTGCAAAGACCTAAAAAACAAAGACAAAAACATTTCATAACAAACTTCAGGAGAACTTCGTAAAAACATAAAAAAATGAATGGACAAAAGTCTACGACAGTCAGTGCTGGCTGACTTGTACACAAAATATTTTCAACTAAACGTATTGGAATTTAGAAAACTTTTTGCTGGCTTAGTATTTGGTTGGACCCGCTTTCGTATCAATTACTGCTGCAGTCTTCGGGGCATAGAGGGGACTAAACTACCAAATTCTGCAGATGCGATTTTCTCCCATTCTGTAACAAGCGCTTCCTTCAGCAAATTTTTATTTTTAATGCAACATTTTCGAATTTTTTGTTGCAAAAGCTCTCACACATGCTCTATTGGGCTTAAATCCGGACTTTGTGGAGGTGAATTAAGCTGTCTGGGAGCGTAGTACAACAACCAGTTCTTGACGAAAAGTGCTGTGTGTTTTGGATCATTGTCTTGTTGGAAAATCCACGTCTCCAAGACCCAACTTCTCCACCGATGGCTTCAAATGTTGTTCTAACAGGTTCTTGTGAATATAACGGTCCATCTTAGTTTCTAGAAAAGCCAATCTGCCATACCCAGATGCAGCGATGGCTCCCCAAACTATCACATTACCTCCACAGGGCTTGACAGTGGGAATCAAATTGTTGGTCTCTAAGGCCGTGTTCTTTTTCCTCCATACTTTACTGCGACCATCACTTCTGAAAATGTTGAGTTTGGACTCATTGGTGAAAAGGACGCGATTCCAAAAATCATTGTCCGTGCTAATATGGGCCTTGGCGAACTGTAGACGCAGAAGTCAGTTTTTGGCGGATATTAATGGCTTTTTACGTGGAGTTCTGCTTTGAAACCCATTAATATTTAATGCTCTCATGATCCTTTTTCCTTTCCGTAGCCACTTGTTTCGCCAAATCTGGAGCACTTATTTTAGGATTACTGTTCACTTCTTTTAGAATGAAACTAATGTCTCTGCGTGGCATGTTTTTCAGTCGGCCACTTCGCGGCTTATTTTCGATGGAACCACTGTTTGCAAAGTTTTTGATGATTGTATACATAAAAGTTTGTTTAAGTTTCAGTAATTTCGCGATTTCCGAGCACGATTTATTGTTTTTTAGACTGTACGATCAAATTTCGGATATCACTAGAAATTTTTTTCGCGATGACATTTTGCGGTCTTTACAGTTAGAATTGCAGCAGCACATATACGGAATGATAATAAGAGCAAACAAACAAATACTGATGACATTCTGATATGTTTAGTTGGAAATTTTTTGTGTATAACTGAGTCAGCACTGACTGTCGTAGACTTTTGTCCATTCAATTTTTTATGTTATTATGAATTTCTCCTTTATTCTGGAATGAAAAGTAAATTAAGTCATCCCTCTTCACTTTCATAATTATCAATTCAATCTTTTTTAACCCCCAAAAGCATTTATGTCTAATTCAATGCAAGATTATTTCAAATTATCAACAGGCTGTTAATTTTTTTGCAAATTCAAATTCCAAATGGCACACGTACAGCCCAATTGTATCGCACCCCACTCAATAAATCCAGTCATAAACCAGCTAATAAACCCCCCCAAAAAAAATCAAATCAACACATTTCAAAGTGCTCCACTTTTCAAATCTACGCGCGGGCAATTTCAAAAACATGCACGCATGCTCGCTATAGTACGGGCACATAACGTAAAACTTCCATATCAAGAAAATTGTCAATCATTTTTCATCGACCATAAAACGAATTCCGATGTACTAACGACACATTAAATGTGGCGGTTGTCCTAAAGCGGGAAAGTCACTCATTCGCCTAAAGGCGATGAAATCTTTCCGTAACGTTCAAAATTCAAGACTGTTAAGTTCGCTTGGATAGCGCCCAACGTGGGTCTCACTCAGCCTCAACACAAGCGAACCCATCGACGGCGAATCAAGGAAATGATTTAAAACAATGTAAACCTCGGAATAATAACTCAATTAGCTGAGTGACAGACCAAATCTACAAAAACTACAGGCCGAAAGTACTGTAGATACAAATACAAGATGGTCAATCTTAGATTGATTTTTCAGGCTGCGACCAGTGGTCGCAAGTCATTCGATTTCCACGAATTCTGTGATAAATGTTCGATTTTGTTTGGCTCCCATGATAAGAGAAAGTAAATCAATTAAATTCTCCACGCATCTAGATAACTACTGATTATTATCTGTCTTTTAAATGTTGAAGCTTTTCAAGAAGTAATTTTCCAGGAATTGCTGGAATTATTGCCAATATGGCTCGCGAGGCTCTGGTACGCCACGATCAGTATCCCACATGCATTAACTCGAACAAATCAAATGTCCGTTGGCCGAAATCAAAAATTGTCAAAATCAAAATGCCGCCAAACGCACCAGCACCACAATAACAACAACAATAACTCAACCAACCATCATAATAACAGCAATAGCAACAAGATTTCAGATTTATCAGTGTTGACATAATGAGTAATTGTAGAGGTCGAATGCCTGCGCGCCTTGGACCTGGGGATGTGGACGTGCCTGAGATATTCAACTTCATCCGAAAAAGGTGGACAACTGATTACTTTAGTGGATGGACATGAGCTCGAGGTGCCTCCAAAATTGAAATGACTCCATCAAATGTCTTTTGGGAAATAAAAGAACCAAAAATATTAAAATAAGAAACAACGAACTGATCGATAAAAACAAAACAAAGAGAAAACGAAGAAGAAGAAAAAGTTGAACTGAAATGAAACAAATAAGAATCGATCGAAACGAGAACAAGAACCTTATGAAGATAACCTCCGTAAATTACATAAGTACATTAGCATTATCTTTATCCTTCACGTGTTTCTGTTGTTTGTGTGTTGGTTCTGAAAGCCTCCAAAAGACATATGTCGTATTTTTTATGGGTTTCGATTGTTGCCGCCGTTGATCTACTTGCTGGTGACTGTTTTCGTTTTGATTTCGTCAAGTAATATGTTGAATACGTATTTTTCCTTTTTTGATTACTTTCGGTACATTACTCTGATCGGCCGGCGACCTCTTTCACAACAGTTGATTTGATGGACCTTAAGATGTGTCTGTCATCACGCTGATCATCGGGCACATCAAAAAATTTGAAGAATTAGATTTAACTTGGGAATATGACTTCGGCTGAGATTCGAGAGACCAATCAAGTGAAAAGGGACATCTAATCCTGAATCAATTTTGGGTTGATTGGAAATACTAGTAGCTCCCTAGTTGGATTTTAAAGGGGATTTGCTGAGAGTCGAGTGACAGATTGTGTGAACGATTATGAGAAAAGAGGGAACGGAATTTTTTTCAAAACGTTACCTGTTACGGATGGGGTACCTTTATGGTTTTGTTTTCGTGCGGCTAGAATTGGGAGTAAGACCAAAATGAAATCATCTACTTTTCCAAGAGTGAGACGAATGCTCGAATTGTCTTCATATGTCAATAGAATATCATATTTAAATGCTAGAGAAAATGGTAGTGATATGTTTGTGTCAAAATTCAGGAATCATCCGCGATTGCATCATTCTTTGAGTAATGTGAATTTTTCAACTAACATCTGACAGATAGATTTCAGCTATTATTTCGATGATTTCGGAGTAGTAGTTATTTGCTGGAACACATAGAGATTTTTGTACGTCAAGATCGGTTTATTTGAGGCTTTATTAAACAATTAAGAACAGATTTTCAATAGTCAACATTTTTGACTTCCTAATTTAATGTTAGATTTAATTGCATAATTTTGAATGCTGATTAAGACACTGTAATTACTTTAATAGCCAAATATTCCACGTTGCCTTTACGTGGTCTGTTAAAAAAACACTGTTTTAATTTCGCTGCTCCATTTGGTTCCAGAAGGCTAAAATAGTTGCGTTATGACATACGAATGAAGATCCAGTTTTCTCAGTGGGTGGCTTAAATACCCGCTAGACCCAAAGGAACTCGCCTAGTTCGATACAGCATTGAGGTGATGCTGACAGTTTCTTCGATTTTTAAGAGTGTCATTCACCTTAAGATTCCGTAGCAAATAGTACGCTCCACCTGCCCCCCCTTTTTTGTGGTAAGGAGGCGAATGCCATTTACGCACAGAGTGTGGGACTCCCATGTTCGCAACAAGGCGACTGAACTACGCACTAAACACCTCCCCTGTCAACCTGAGAGCCCAGCCTGGAACCGTTTGACACATTACTTCGGGCCAGGTCTCGTTTTGTTAGGCCGTGGGGCTCCTTCAAGCTGCGGGGTTTCTTTCCTAGCGGGAGGGAAGAGGAAGTGCAGGGCAAGCGATCCCCCAGCCCCAACGCTCCCGGCTGCTGTGAGTCCCTTTTATCTTTTAGGACTGCCCGAGCATAATGTGCCACCTGGTTCCATTTGTCAACCGATTCGAGCATCACCACGACTATATTATTCGGGGTGAGCTCTCCCGTCTCCCTGTAGAGGCTACTTGGCAGCTTGACCCATTTTTTGCACGCAAAAAATGTGTGGCAGGCATTGTCCGCCTGTCCGGAGCAACACCGACAATCGGGGGACCATGACTTACCAATCTTGTGCAGGTAAGACTGAAAACACCCGCGCCCGCTCAAAAGCTGGGTCAGATAGAAGTCAGTTTCACCATGCTTTTGATTTAGGCACGGTCTTACATCCGGCATGAGGTGTGCAGTCCAGCTTCCTTTCGTGCAATTCACCCAAGACAGCTGACAATCGTTGAGCGAGCGCTGTCTCTCTTCGCGAACAACCGTCTCCCTCGCATCCTCGTTTCAGCTCAGGTAAATAGCGCGGCGCTCTCGCCTGCAATTACTCTCAGCGCCTCTTCTCTGTACCTGTGCCAAACGTTTTCGGTGAGAGCGTTGCCCCATACTTCTGCTCCGTACAGTAGCACTGACCCTACAGCACTCATCAAGAGGCGTCTTGTTGATGGGCTACGGAATGATAATAAGAGCAAACAAACAAATACTGATGACATTCCGATATGTTTAGTTGGAAATTTTTTGTGTATAACTGAATCAGCACTGACTGTCGTAGACTTTTGTCCATGCAATTTTTTATGTTTCTATGAAACGTTTTCGGTGAGAGCGTTGCCCCATACTTCTGCTCCGTACAGTAGCACTGACCCTACAGCACTCATCAAGAGGCGTCTTCTTGATGGGCTGAGTCCCCCTACGTTGGCCATATAGTAAGTTGACTCGGAGCTGATACTCCTGAAGCAGCCTTCTCAGCCGTTGATCTAATTTGCTCAGAGAAACTCATCTTCGAGTCGAGCAGTAGGCCCAGTTACTTCACCGATGGCTTCGATTCGATTCCTAAGTCTCCAATACTGATAATCCTTACTCTAGGGATTCTCTCTTTTGTCAAGATGACCACTTTGGTTTTCTCCAGTGCTAAACTGAACCCGCGAGCAGTCATCCAGTCCCTCACTCGGCGCATTAGCATACCTAGCTTAAGTTTCACCCGCACAACGGTGCGTCCGACATCATCCGCATAGCCGACCAAACGCGACTCATCTGGCATCTCAAGTCTCAGTAGCCCGTCGTAAGACACGTTCCATAGGTCCGGACCAAGGATAGACCCGATGTAATTTCCATCCTTCGTTGGCCCTGTGTCGTGTCATAGAGCAGGCTTCGGTCCTTTAGGTAGTCCCTCAAAAGCCACATTAGATATTCCGGAACTTGAAAAGAGTTTTCCAGCGTATCCAGAATATCCACCCATCCAGCGGAGTTGAAGGCGTTCCTAACGTCGAGTGTCACCAACAGGACGATCCGTCGCTTGGTGCGACTATATGCTTCTGCTTTTTGAACCACGCTCACCACTTCTGCAATTGCATCAACCGTTCTGCTCTAAAGCCGTACTGCCGAGGAGATAGGCACGAATCGCGTCAGTGAGTCTTCCCTTGATGAGTTTCTCTAGCACTTTCTCAGCAGTGTCAAGTATGCATAACGGGCGGTATGCAGACGGCAATTCGAGATTTCCCTTCCCCTTGCTGATCAGCACGAGCCGCGCCACCTTCAATCGTATCGGGAAAACCCCGTACCGAAACAAGCGTTGAATGTGCTGAGCAAGTCAGGACAATGGTGAAAGACAAGCCGCAACACCTCAGCTGGAACACCGTCTGGACCTCGACCCTTCCTCGCTTTCAATGAAAGGACTGTCTCTTCCAGGTCCGGCTGTGTGAAGAGTGGGCACTCGACTACTGTTTCACCATGGACAGCGTCAACACGGACGGGATGTGCGGAGAAGAGTGCCCGCACTATCTCGTCCATCTTTTCCGCATCATGTGTACAAGGTTTCCGTAGGGCACCAAGCTTACGTATAACACCTGCCCCTTGCCTTGCGGAGAAGCGAGAGAAAATTTAATGCGAATGATTTATTTATTTATGTTACGTTCTGGTAAGAATGATGTGAATTCATGGGAGGTAAAGCACGAGCCTCAGTCAGAGATTACTCAGCGGGGCGACCATGGTAGCAAGAGTATTTCTGAAGTGGTACGCATATCTCACTAGTGTTGGTAGAATTAACAGCATTTGGTACAGTCAATGAAAGTATTGACTATAGACAGGATGTAGCGGCGCTTGGAACCAATACTTGGCAAGATGCCATAATTTTCAATATGAGGAGTGTCTAACGGAACCGGATCTTTCTCGATAGGATTATGATTCCGTCAGTAAACAAACTTGAGGGTATTGTATAAGATGCAAGGGATAAAGTTTTGAAGGTACGCATGAACTCTTTCTATCATTCTGGAAAAGCAATAATGATTCTTATTTTGAGCAGCAGTCTCAGTTCCTAGGTGACCGGTTGCCTCATGAACTATACAGATAATATTAACTACTATTTCTGGAGGGGCATGAAAGGTGCTAGTTTTGTCAGCCTGTTTCTGGTACAGCAGTCTGTCTAATACATAACGATTCACCGCGATTTAGTTTAAGTCGACTACGGAGGGCTGCCATTTTAGAATTGTGCAACAGTCGGTATCGTCTGCCTCGATAAATGTGATAATTGAATTTCTACTAAGGGGGTGACCTGAGCTATATGGGTGCCAGGCCGCTGAGTAGTATTATAGCAAAAGTCTTAGAGTTCAAGAGGCCAACGAGCTATGCGGAGATTGAGATGTTTTTGAAAGGGTCTGGGTCAGGGAATTAGAATCAGTTACGATATAGAAGGGAAAACTCTCCAGATATGTGCAAAAACGCCTGAGTGCATATATAACGGCCAGAGTTTCCAGCTCAAACGGGACAAGCGTGTCTAGATGAATTTCAGGGATTGCAGTGGCGACCGAAAGTTCACCCACATAGACGACGATCTCACGGGCCCTTCACGAAGTCGTGTAGTTGTTTAGAGATAAAGCATTGAAATGTGGAGAGGCCGTTTTTCAATCTGAACGGCATTCGGGTATATTCATACTGTTCAAAAGAGTGACAAATGCGGTATACCGGATGGATTCCTTAGATATTTTAATCTGATGGAAGGCGCTCCTCAAATCAATTACATAAAACCACGCTTTCTCGTCCAAATACTCAAAACAATCATTTACTCGAATAAGGGACATATGGAAAATAACACAGGCCGTGATCTTATAAAGCCCAAGGTAGCCTACACACATCCGCAGTTCTCCGACCTTCTTCCTTACCAAAACGATAGGCGGCGCATATGGGGAGTGAGTCGCTTGGATAATACGATCACCGAGTAATTGATCAACCTGATTTGGAACTTCTTATGCTAATAGCGAGACAGTCGGTGTTGCGAGCAACGGATTGGGTGATCAGAAGTTGGGTGAATATGGATCTCGTACTCATATGGACGAGATAAGGTCACTAGCTTAGCTAAGTAACAATTAAGGATCTCGGATCTACATTTATTGACCAAAGCTTTCTTGAAAGCCTCTCCAACATTAAAATCGGACCACGTCACATCCCTCGGTCCTGTTTTCTCACTTACATTGTGACAAAAAATTATCCAGAAATTGCTAGTAACACGCCGTCAAGATGCACTACACTCACGCCAACGGTTTTTCCAGTCCTCGAAAAACTTTTCATAAGCATTTTTTGGGATGGCCTTCAGCTCCTTTAGCCAGTTTTGTTTTACATTGTAACAAAAAAGTACCCGGAAATTGCAAATAATACGCAAAATATTTAATTATTCATCAAAATCACACGGAGCCAAATCTTCGAATTCGCTCACAATTAAAAAAATCACAAAGTCGCAACGCACTACTGAAGTGTACCGACTTAAACAGCTGATGTAAACAAAGTGGTTGACAGATCGCGCTTATATTTGGCATAGTAATTAAGGACAGTCCCATCAACTTAACAAAATACATTTTTTTGAATGTTATTTACCCGAGGAAATTAAATTACAATTTCCGGGTACTTCGTTGTCACAGTGTATATGGATTTATTTGTGATGCTTTTATAAAGGGGTTTTGCTCCAATTCACTCGGATTTAGCCATTTGAGGATAAACTTAGATTTCTGCATAGTAATGATTTGACTGAAGGTGAGTGCATTGGTTTGTTGATACACTTGTCTTGTTGGAGTGAGAACTTAGAATATTTTTATAGGCTTAAGTTGGCATCCTGGATATTATATCAAGGTTTTGTTTTGACGATTAACTCCAAATGAACACCGCATAATGTTGCTATGTCAGTACAAATGCATTTAATATAATTTTCTTTGTAAACATTGGAAAATCTCCATATCTTCTCAACATTCTTATCATTGGTGCTAGTTGTCTCCTCAAATTATTTATGTGTGGCAACCATGTCAAACGATGATCTATGGTAAGACCGGGATATTTAATTTCAAAACACTCTTTGCAATTTTTCGCCGCTAATTTTTAGGTCAACTTCTTTGTCTTCCTTTTTCTTCTATTTAAAAATCATGTATTTTGTCTTTGTAGTATTCAATGCTGCCTTGTTTTCGATAATTCATGGACGATATTTATCTAGACCCTCATTGACGATATTCTTTATGGCAACTTGATAATGTCCTGAATAAAGAAGTACAGTATCATCAGCATATAATGTGTGGTGACCTTTCAGTTAACATATATTGAAGTTATTAGTGTATAGCAAAAACAAGGTTGGAACAAGTATGGATCCTTGAGAAACCCCCAATTTCATTGGTCCTAGATTGCTCAAGACATTATTAACTAATGTTCTTCGGAATCTTCCTTACAAATAACTTTTAAAACGTTGTTTCGGTTTGATTTGAATACCATGCGATTCAAGTTTTTTAAGAAACAGGTTACGAAATCTTCCTCAGGTCCAAAAAATTGCAATAACATAATCTCCTTTATCAAGATTTTCATTGATATAACGTGAGATAGAAAGTAACGCATCGAAAGTACTCTTGTGCTTCTGAAAGCCAAACTACTTCGGATTTATGATGGAATTGTCCATTAAGAAAGATTTTAAACGATTATTTACAAGCTTTTCGAATATTTTACTAAAGGCAGTCAAAAGTGCAAAGGGACGGTAATTATTCGGGTCCAGATGATCCCCCCCTTTGAATATTGGAAATATTTTTGCCAGTTTCTCTTCGTCCGGAAATGTTAGATCTCTAATAATTTGATTTCGATATCTCTACTACACACAAAATACATATTTCGTCGTGATTGCGATACATCTATCATATGTCGTTTAAGTTTGATGCTGGAGGAGTTTTCATTGGAGTCAAACACGATCTTCAATGTACTCCTTGCAATGATTGCCTTCCTTCTTCACCAGTAGAATATCCACTGGTCAGAGTTTTGATAAGCCCCGGCTCTTCTTTATTAATTGCTAGTATCGAACGGCCTTTCAAAAAGTCCGTAGGATGACATATAGATGGCGTTACTAGAATTTTTTCCATAGGATTTTTTATTAGTACTAACCTTCAAACGATACGTATATAAATTTGACAGCAATCGGACTATTTATTCGTGAGTTATAGCATTTTGTACAAAGCAACTTTTGTTATTGAAAAAAAAATGGGAAAAAGTGAATATCGAGTTTTGACTAAGCATTGCTTTTTGATGAAAGAAAATACAGTGGAAACGAAACAATGGCTTGTTAAACATTATCCGGACTCTGCTCCATAGAGGCAAATGGTAGAGACGTCGATTGCTGAATTTAAACGTGGTCGTGCCAGCACAAATGATGCAGAGCGCAGTAGACGTGCAAATGAGGCTGTTATTCCAGGAAACATAAAAAATCGACGAATTGGTTATGTGCACGAGCTAGCTAACATTGTAAAGATATCATATGGTAGTGTTTTTACCATTTTACACGAATATTTAGATATGCGAAAGCTCTGTGCAAAGTGGATGCCGTGTGAGTTCACAGTCGACCAAAAACAACAACGCATTGATGTTTCAGAGGATTTTTTGGCGCTGTTAAACTGCAATAAAATCGAATTCTATAGTCGATATGTGAGAATAGATGAAATATGGCTTCACTTTTATACACCAGAATCCAAAAGACAGTCAGCGACAGTCAGAGTGGACAGCAGTCGACGAAGCGAATCCAAAGCGAGCAAAGACGCAACAGTCGGCCAGTAAGATGATGGCATCTGTATTTTGGGATGAAAGAATAATATTCATCGACTATCTCCAAAAAGGAACCACCATCAACAGCGACTAATATTGTGCACTTTTGGATCGATTGAAGGCTGAAATCCTAAAGAAACGGCCGCATTTGCTAAAGAAAAAGGTGTTTTTTCACCAAGACAATGCACCGTGTCACAAATCGAAGAAAATCATGGCAAAATTGAATGAATTGTGCAAAATTGAATGAATTTAGCCCCCAGCGACTTTTTTCTGTTTTCAGATCTCAAGAGAATGCTTGCTGGACAAAAATTTTAGTACAATGATGAAGTAATCGCTGAAACCGAGGCCAAAACGTACTATAAAATTGGTATCAAAAGTTGGAAAATCGTTACACTCGTTGTATGGCCTTCAAAGGCAACTATAATAATAAAATCGAGTATTCTCAAAATTTTGTTTTTTTTACTTATCCTTCGGGCTTATGGAATGACCTATTATGTTCCTTAAAATTCTCCTTTAAAGGTATATGAAGACTTTCTTGATGAACTAAATCAGTTCATAATTTTTAAATTTCTGCATGACATTACGTGACAATACGCGCCTTGTAGAGTGGGACATTTCCTCACATCCTAGAATCGCTACATCCAATCCCTTATTCAATTGCTTGTCATTACTTATCTCCTTCAATTCATTAGTACAAAAAAATTTCATTCAGAACATTAATGGAAGGCTTCTAGCGATTCTTATGTTAGAGGTGATCCTCGTCAACCTCTATTATGTGTTGATCTGGCCATATCGGTGTTAAGTTGTGACCGTGCCTTTCAAACAGCTATTTATAATTTCAGAAAGACAAATTTCCTTGCGATATCCAATACACTTTCTAATATAACGTGGGATAACTTTTTCGCTGGTATCTCGAGTCAAGAAGCCACGTCAAAATTTGACTTCCTGTTGTACAAACTCATTGCTGAACACATTCCAATCTATCACCAAAACAATGGTACTGATGCTCCATGGTTTAATAGAGAAGTGTGTCAGGTGGACTTATATTCACTTAATAAATTACCAGGTATACTGAATAACATGCATTGGTGCAATTCAAGTGCAGATAATCCTGACTCGATTCTTAGTCCTTTGGCACGTTATTTCTCTTCTACCTTCCTTTCAGTCCTCACTTTTCGTATCAGACCATTTTGGCTGATTTTAACATATTGCCTTCTGATATTGAAAATATATTTATCAATATGAATGACTCTGTTGACCCTGTTCCAGATGAAATCCCTTGCTTTTTTGTAAAATTGCTTTCGTCAGCTTTTTCTTCCCTATTGTCTTATTTGTTTAACTTTAGCATTTTTAATGGTATATTTCCTGATATTTGGAAAATGGCATGTATTACTCCCATTTTCAAATCTGACAATCGGTCTGATATTTCGTATCACCATCCTGTTTCTATTCTGTCAACATTTCTCAACATTTTTGAATCGGTAATGTATTCCAAGCTATTTCCTTTGCTAGTCCCTATGCTATCTAATCAACAACATGGCTTCATTACACATAGGTCCACTTTGACCAATCTGCTGGAATTTTCGGATTATGTTTCGCAAGCTTTAGATGCCACCTCCCCGGTGGATGCCATATATACGGATTATCGAACAGCATTTGACTCCGTACCACATAAAATCTTGCTAACGAAGTTGAATTATTATGGATTCTCTGAAGGCATGCTTACATGGTTTTATTCCTACATCACTTCCCATTCATGTTATGTTCGTATAAATGGCAGGATATCCAACAATTTTTTACCATCATCAGGAGTACCACAAGGGTCTATACTTGGCCCTTTATTATTTAATATACTTATTAATGAGATGCCTTCATGTTTAAGTTCACCATCATTGCTTTATACAGATGATCTGAAACTATACAGAAGAGTTGATAACTCACAAGACTGCCTTTATTTATCGAACGACCGTAATATTATAAGTGATTGGTGCCGTTTAAAGCACCTTCATTTAAACATTCCTAAGCCATAATGACATTCACAACAAAAAAATGTTCCATATTTTTCACATATTCAATTGATTCTGAGGTGCTAGCTCGTGCTACTCAAATAAAGGATCTTGGCGTTTTCTTTGACTCTAGCCTTAGGTTTGATGTCCATATCCAACAAATGGCTAACAAAGCTTTCAAAATGTCTGGTTTCGTACTGCGCTACGTTAAAGTCGTTCATAATATTCAAGTAGCAGTTCGCTTGTTTGTCACACTGGTCAGCTTTATTTTCGAATATTGCTCACAGGTATGGTCACCACATCAAGGCTACCTTGTAGCCACTGTCCAGAGCCGGTTTCCAGAATTTTGTTGCATAATTTCAATTTACCTTACCATTCCTATGAAGATCGTCTTTTCTAGTTCAATTACCAACGTTAACCCTTAACATACCAAGGGGGGGTCCTCGAAAGACCGCAGAGGTTATGTTTTAGTGATTCTTCCGTAAATATAATACCCAATTGAACCATGATTTTTGTATCCTCCCGGACACGGTTAGGATAAATATTTCATTGTAATGATTATGATTCGTTACTTCAAAAAAATATAAAAAATTAAAAACACACTTGGGACCGGCGGGACCCCGCTTGGTATACTAGGTTAATAAAACTGATTGGTTCATTTCTTGTTTTTATAGTGTAAGAAACTGTTCTTTTTAGCAAATTCAGACAAAATAAAAGTTTGTATACATATTTACTTCCTTTATCTATGCACGTGCAGTTGATATGAGACAAAGTGCCGTTTCCAAATAACTGTTTCTTCAGTTTCAAGTGGTGTTCGCGTAAAGTGTCGCCTCGTGATCAGTCATTCAGTGATTATTGAGTGAAATATATTGTGTGTTTTTTATGTCTTTTGCCTGTTTTTGCAGAGAAGTAGTGTTAGCTCTCTTCTTACATAGTGTATCGTGCAAGTATTGTGTTTTATTGTGGTATATATTATATGTAAATTATTGCTGGAAAAAAATATTATTCAAATTTTTTTTGTTGTACTTTACTCTTATATTAGAAAATGAATATTTGAAATTGTAAAAGTGGCCCGGCAACAACTATCAGATGATGATATTTTCCGGGTCCTGGGTGAATGTGATACCAGTGATCCAGAAGATACCTTGGACGAATCTGATGCAGAATTCATTCCAGCAGAAGATGGATCAGAGTCTGAAGACCATCTCGAAATGAATAGTGAGCACAGTGACACTGCTAGTGAAGCTTCTGATGAGGACTTCAATGAAGGAGATGAATTTACAGCGAAATTTAGTAGAAAATGGACAAGTTCGGTGCCCCGCGTCACTCGCCGTTGGCTATGTAACATCGTCAGGGGTTCTCCAGGTCCAACGCACGCAACCAATGTTGCAACCACAATGCCTGACATTTTCAACTTGTTTTTAGATTCCAAAATCGTGGAAGCTGTATGTGCCTTCACCAATGCTGAAGCTTTACGAGTTGCTAGTGATTCCAATGCAAATGCAGCTCCAAACAAACAGAAAACTTGATCAAATGTAGATTCTGTTGAAATAAGAGCGTTTTTTGGTGTGCTGCTGATTGCTGGAGCACTTCGCTGCCGAAAGGTATCAATCTCTGAAATGTGGACGACGAATGAAAACATTCGTCGTGCTGTTTTTATTGCTGCCATGTTACGAAACAGATTTGCGCTGATCCTTCAGTTTATCAGGTTTGACGATAAATCAACACGTGTTCAACAAAAGGCAACTGCTGCTTTTCGTGAAGTTTAGGACCGGTTTGTATGACACTGCAAGACACTTTTCGAACCATCTGAAAACATCACAGTAGATGAGCAGCTAGTCGCGCTTCGTGGCAGTTGCCCAATGAGACAGTACATGAAATCTAAACCTACGAAATATGGCATCAAAGTCTGGGCGGCCGCTGACGTGAAGACGTCATATTTGTACAACTTGCAAGTCTACACTGGGAAGCTCCCATGAGATGCGCCAGAGACAAACTTGGGACACCGCGTAGTATGCGATTTGATGGAACCACTGTTTGGATCTGGTAGAGGTGTCACTATAGACAATTTCTTTACGTCCGTGCCAACTTCAGGATTTTTGCTGGAGAAGAACATTACTATGACAGGAACATTGAGAGCAAAAAAGGCAGTTCGTGTACTTTCTACTCAATTCCTAGAAGATTCAGTATCCAGTGAAAGCCATAAAAAGCCCAACTTGATATTGGAATACAACCGCACCAAAGGTTGTGTGGATAATGCAGACAAGTTGGTAAGAGAATATACTTGTGCCAGACGTACCTCGAGATGGCCTCTGAGACTTTTTATGAATATGCTTGACATTGGAGCACTGTATGCCTTCATAATTTGGATATCGAAAAACAAAGACTGGAACAGTAGCCAGAAAAATCGATTACTATTGGAGTTAGGCAAGGAGCTGACAAAACCCAACATTCTTCGCAGGGCAACCAATCCAACTGGTCTCCATCTTCCAGTTGTCAGAGCGATTGAAGCTACGGGAGTATTTATTCCACGCAATACTGCAGCTCAAAGCATATACCATCGACATCAAGTCTGCAGAAGCAGATACAAAGGAGGGAAAGATGTTCATACTGTCCCAGAAACTTAGACAGGAAATTCAATACAGTCTGCAGGGAATGCAATCGATTTGCCTGTAAAACACACAGGAAGATAATTACAACCGTAATATGTGCCAAGAATTGCATCAGTAGCAATCAATGATTGCGATTTATTTTTTTGAAGTTATATAATATTATAAAGATTTTATTTCCCAATATTATGAAGGAAATGTTTAAATAAAGGGAAAAAATATTGCCCACAATTCTTGTTTAGCTGAAATATATTTCCAGACACCTAAAAACGTATTTTGAATAGTCTTACAGAAGAAACAGTTGAGAAATAATGAAAAAACACTGGGGTCCTCAGGAGACCCCAGCTTGGTAAACAACGCTGACGAAATAGGCTTGGTATGTTATGGGTTAAACTCTTCCCGTACATATCTAAATGAGTGTCTGCTGTTTAAACTCTCCCATCAACACATCGATTCGCAACTGGTTAATTGCATACAGGTTCAGAATGCAGTAAGACAAACTCGTATGTCAGAAATTTTTATAGTGCCATTTGCACGTACAGATGTAAGATTCAACTCAGCCATAGTTCGCTTATCGAGAACGCACAATTCCTTGGGGCTTGGTCCTATTCTGCAATCCGTTTTGAGATTCAAAAATGTGCTTAAATCTAAATGATAATACACTATATATTGTTAATGGTTATTGACCTTATTGCATTATATACACTTGTAATTGGGCATAAGCCTGTAAAGTATTGTTTGACAATAAATAAATAAATACCCTAATTGCTCTTATATTGCAGAAGTGAGAATGGACTGGCAAAGTGATATACATGGATGTACCTAAAAATATTTTCGTTGAAAAAAACTAAGAGGCGAACAATAGTTTGGAAGTTGAGGTAACACTAGTCCGACCATATTAACGCAGATATTGTAGTTTGTCTTTGCTCAGTTTTCGGTGGTTGATGGGAGACAATGGCAACCGCAGTTCGCTGCATATTGAATCAATCTGCACCGTTACTGTAAAGCACACACTGCTCACACAGAATTCACCAAAAATCTGCACTTAAAATCAATTCGACTGCTAATTTTTCCCGGCCCCTTCGTTCAGTATGAATTTTTCTTTTCACATATCAATCACAGTTTCATACCATAAGAATCACCTAAGTTTCCTCGAATGCGTATATCCGAAAATCAAACATAACTTCTTAATCTTAACACTACCTGTAAATTGTATCGACTTAACTTTCACTATGCAAGCATAACACTTCTTAAACAAACATTCGGATTCGCAGAAAACATTCCACATGTATCTCCTCATACTCGTACATGACCTGCACGCTCCATTCTAATTCAAAATTCATACGACTTAATTCATACATTACCAGAGGTCGTTATCACTGCAATAATCCACCTTAAAATTCACTGGGCCATATTAAATTTGTGTTATTGAATTTTCCGGATGAATCCTCCTCCTTAGGTAGTCTTTCCTAACAACTCAAATTCAAACGTGCCACCCACACACCCTCCACAATCATTCTATCCATTTCGCTATCTGTAGCTGTCTATCTTATCCCGAAAATTCGCCCCAACGGCAAAAATAAACATTGCGAACGACGTCATCTGCAGAGCAAGAATGTGTAGGGTGGCGGAATTGGTTGGAGCGTACGAAGCAACGGAAATAGAAGTAGAATGCGGCCGCAAAGTGGCAAACATTGTTCAAATTATCCAGGTTTACTTTGGCCCCAGGATATGTGAGATCTTTAACACCCAGTCGAGTCATTAGCATAATGCATTGCAGATGTTAAGGGGGCGTGCGCGTGTTTACTGTTTTTATTCATTTATTGGAGTCGATATGAGAAGGTAATCGAATTGACAATGATTTCATTATGGGGAAGTAATTGAAGGAGTTTGGACTTGCAGAATAGTAACTGGAAGTTAAATTCTTGGAACTTTTTCTATTCATATTCTGTGCATTATATCCTCGAAAAAGCTCCACATCAGGCGCCAAAACCTCATACTAGAGTTTCCTTACTTAATTCCATTGTATTGCATTATCCTTTATGAAATTTCAATTTAGGAATCAATGTTCCGTAGTAAAAGATTTTTCCACCCTACACCTTCATGTATAATAGAGTAAAACCAAAATTATTCAAACGGAGGGCTTGTAAGTATGCACTACCGAAAATAATTCGTCGAACCATGCAATAATGGGAGAAATGTTTTCAACCCCTAACCGAAGTTATTCTTCAATTCAACATTCTATGTCGAGATGGTTGTTTTGTTTCGGTTAAGGTTTTACTTCTGCTCAGCATTCATGGGCAGGATGGATGTTAGCGCAACATTGAATTTTTCCTCTATTCCGTGGTCGCTTCTCACCACCCCTTAGAAAGTTCCCTCAGTAAATATACTTCGCTGATTTTCCAGTTGGTTGTGTTGATGATTTCCCGTTTACATAGCATGCTTCGGTTTTCGTTCGCTACTTTGATCGGACCTACACTAGAAGTAAAACGGCAAGGAAGGGATAAAATTGAAAATGGGGGATGTGAAAATACAAAATTGAGGGTTGAAACGCTGTGGCAAATGGACCAACCAAAAGCTGTATAGAGTGACGAACATACATCTTAGAAAGGACGAAAGGATGTTTGGATAAAATGGGTTGACATTGTATCATAGAAAAGTTATGCAAACGTAACTTTGATGTATTCCTTATTTCATGTTAGTTGGGAGAGTGAAGACCCGAAGAAGAGGATGTGAGGGATGAATTGTGAACGGAAGGGTTTGCTTGACTCCTTTTATTTCGTTGCTTTATCCATAGTATTGGGCGAGATACAATACAAGGATTTGCTGTTGAAATCACAATACATTTGCTATTCGGTGTATTTCACGACGCATGCAGCTACAGACGTACGAGGTCCTTTTTTCGTAGCTGAAAGTTTTTCGGCAAGTACCTATTGTTGTAATATGTGAATAATACAATTTATGAACCAATACAAATAACGAAAGAAATCGAGACGATCACAAAGCATTGAATGATGAAAGCAGTATAAAGGGTTTTTTTCGTCACTTTTGGGACCGAGATATATTTGAGTTTTGTTACATATTTGACGAATTAACAGTGTGTTAGAATAGAATATGGCAGATGTTTAGCGAGGGAAGGAGTTGTTTGGACTTTGATACATTAATAGCATTTTGAGCAAGGATTACAATTTTAAAGAGTTACATGTAAAGCGAGTGCAGAAACGATTAAGGTAGATTGACGTTTTTATCTTTAGCTCAATTAACTCCAAACATGCTTGCACGTTGTAGTCTGCCGAAAATTATGCCCAAAGCGCCCACCTCTTGCAGTAGTGATCGGTTGGGTATCGTTAAACGTCAATAATTTTTTGAAGTACATCTTCTATTAATCCGCCAGTGGTGACATGAACTTATGTTACATAATTGGTGAAGACGGCCCTGTACACTTGAATTTTTGGCCGAATAGTTATGCAGAAGCTTTGGTCATTTTCAGATTATTTATAAATATAAACGTTCTTCGATTGTGATGCAAACGTATTTTATTAACTTTTGTCCATTTATTTAACGATTCATAGTTTTTGAAGCACTAAAACTAAGAATACTAGAAACTTATATGTTTTACTTAATATTTAAAAAAAAAAAAGAAGAAGAATACTAGTACATAATTCGAACAAAATCAGTCTTCGTTTGTCTTTGGTATAAGGAACTTACATAAAATTAAATAAAACCTATATCCCTGAAACAAAAAAACAAAATAAAATGGCTTCAAAATCACTGCTTTTCAATTGAACAATTTTGACAAAAATGCATTACCTGCTCAAGAAGTGAAACTGAGCGATAGGAGTAGTGATCCTAGTAGCGAAGCGAAGCGGAGACCTGAGGATGAGTTGGCTGATGGGAGAAGTGGAACTGGACGAACGGCGTAGCCTAGTAGAAAGGCGAAGCGATGTATCTTGAGGCATGTTGGGTGCATGAAAGCTGAAGGGCGAAGTTGAACCGAGCGAAAGGAGTAGTGAACCTAGTAATGAGGGGAGCAGAGACCTGGAGGCGAGGTGGCTGAAGGGAGAAGTGGAAATAAGCGAAAGGAGTCGTTAACTTAGTAGCGACGTGAAGCGTAGACCTGAGGCGTGTTGGCTGATGGGAGAAGTGGAACAGGACGAACGGGGTAGCTTAGTAGGAAGGGCAGGCGATGTACTTTGAGGCATGATTTATGTGGTGTATGGTAACTGATGGTAGAAGTTGAACCGAGCGAAGGGAACCAAAGCCTAGTAGCGAGGGGAAGCGGAGACCTGGAGGCGAGGTGGCTGAAGGGAGAAGTGGAAATAAGCGAATGGAGTCGTGAACCTAGCAGTGAAGGGAAGCGGGGACCTAAGGCGTGTTCGCTGATGAGAGAAGTGGAACCGGACGAACGGCGTAGCCTAGTAGGAAGGGTAAGCGATATACCTTGAGGCATGATTCATGTGGTATATGGTGACTGATGGGAGAAGTTTAACTGAGCGGAAGGAGCCAAAGCCTAGTAGCGAGGGGAAGCGGAGTCCTGGAGGTGGGGTGGCTGATGGGAGAAGTGTGACTGAGCGAAAGGAGTCATTAACCTAGTACCGAAGAGAAGCGGAGACCCGAGGCATGTGGCTGATGGGGGAAGTGGAACCAGACGAACGGCGTAACTTAGTAGGAAGGGGAAGCGATGTACCTTAAGGCATGTTGATGTTGGTGGATGATAACTGAAGGGTGAAGTTGAACTGAACGAACGGAGCCAAAGCCTAGTAGCGAGGGAAAGCGGAGACTTGGAGGTGAGATGGTTAAAGGAAGAAATGAAGCTGAGGTGAAGTGAAGCACTTGGAGGCGTGTAGGCGTTGACTGTGCTTGCAGTCAGTGGCTAGTATTGCATAAGGAGCAGAATTAAAGAGAGGGTCGAGAATTGTTGTCCGCGATTACTTTTCTCGGCCCTAAACTATAAGATGCTTGTCAGTTGAAATATGGTTGCCGAAATTGCAGGGGGATTTGCTAAACTCTGGGAGAAATTCTCAGAAACTAGTAGTCTTCTGGGGAAGACCGCCCCCACGCACCTGAGGCGAGGCAACTAACTTCGGTTTGGGAGCCACGAAAAGCTGAGCAGAGCTTTGATCCGTGCCACGGGCTAGGGGGAGCCCATGACACGTTACTGTCACCCCCTACACGGTTGAGGAGCCTATCCTTGGCAGAAACGTGGTGGCTGTGGCTTGAATAGCGTAGAAAATAGGTTCAAGCACACACCAGTTGTGTTGCGGGTATCCCGAAACGGAGGGTAAATTGGGACCCCAATATTCGGGTTGTAGAGCGTTGATTGGCGTTTCAAAACATTTCCCGTTTAACGGAGACCGTGAGGTTAGGCCTATTCGTGGCAGATACACGCTTAAAACTTATCGACTTTTTGTGTGTATCACCTGACTGTTTATTGTACTTACATTGAGCATGGCATAGAAGACTACGATAGGCAAGAGTCTTGTTACTCGGGCGCAGTTGTAATTTGCAGATAAGTGGTCTACGACGTCAACACCACCCTTAGCATCATTGTAACTCAAAATTATCTCAGGTTTCTGAGTTTCAGCATAGACTTTTGAATCGTCGTGCATTGTGCTTATTAGCAAAACCTTTTTCACCATTGAAACGTGGGAAACCAATACCATGTAATCGTGGAAAGTAAACATGTTTGACTTGACATTTCGACAGCGCAAAATATTGAAATCAGCAGGAATTTCCTTTTTATTCTTTTTAACTGTTCCTACAGTTTTTAGCCTTTCTGGAGCAGTGCTTCAGCTAATGGTATGCTAGAGTACCAATTATCCGTTGTCATATTCTACCCAGTATTGAATATTGGTTCACATATCCTTTGTACAACAGCCAAGCCGGAATTGTCGAGATTTTATGGGCCCATATTTGAATGTTTTCCGAGATAAATCTCTATGTTAAATATATAAAACATTTTTGCGTCACAAAGGGCTTGAATTTTGATGCCGCAGGTATTGAGATATATTGCCCGAATGAGCACTTCCCTCGAAAAGCTTCCAAGTTTTCATCGACAGTCACAAAGGCCGATAAAGTATAATAAGCTTGGCAGTTCTTCACAAACTTTTCAAATAACTGCCTTATATGGCCAGTCATATCAGGCGTCTTTCTTTGCTACCTCGTAGTTCCATCATCGAATCTAAAAGCCAACAATAGAAACTGAAATAGTTGGAAGTACACAGAAACCCGAAATATTTCCATTGAGCTATCGGCTGTTCGAAACAGCTTTTCTACATTCAGATGATTCGATTTTTGAACCCCTGCTAAGAATAGGAAGCCTATCAAGCAAAGTAATTCATTATAATCTGTATGCCTGGCATACCTTTCCCGGGTGTAACTATTTTTGATTTTGTCGATATATTGGTTGGTATACGAGTATAGAACAACTATCTCCAGCATAGTGTCGTCAGATAAAGCGTTCGAAAACTAAGAATATCTGTTGCACCTTATAAAACTCGCTTCGGGCCCTGGTAACAACCTTATAAAGGGGTTTTCTAATATGAGGTATTATTTTGAATAGATCTTGTGATTTAACACCTTTCGACTTCTTCCTTTCGGGCCACGTGAAAGAGAAGGTCTACGCCAACAGCCCAGCGTCGATTCAAGACCTCAAAGATGGATTTCGCGAGGCTATCGAGGACATAGGGCAGCCATTTTGCGATTTGGTTATGGAAAATTTCATGAAAAGGATATGGTCCTGTAAACCTGGTTGTAGTGGTCATTTACCTGATGTTATTTTTCACTATTAACGGCATACCTTCCTCTTTATAATGAAATAAACATCCGATCATTTACTCGTATATTAAAAAATGGCATTTTTCTTTTAATATCAAAATAACACCTCTGTACATACACAAACAAAGAATAATGAGCTTTGTGGATGACTTAACCATCCTCACATAAACTGACTCAATTTATATTTGATTATAAATTTCACATTATTCTCGTCCAGGAACCCTTTTTGAAGTCTGGAAATCGCCTGCACTTCCTTAACTATTTCATATACATAAATGACAGAACAACATGTAGAGGAGGTGGAACGGCGATTCTTGTGAGAAGGGATGTGAACCATAATCTCATATTGACACCTATTTTACAAACTCTAGAAGCCACTGCAATTCAAGTGCGGACAGATTCTTTTAAATTCATGGTAGTCTCAGTGTATAGCCCCCACATGCGCCTACATTCATTGAAGATATAGGAAAACTTCGGGACTTTCAGGGTCTCATACTCCTTGCCGGCTGCTTCAGTTCTTGTCATCGAAGTTGTGGAGCTGTGAGAAGCAACCGTAATGGAACAGAGTTAAATCGATTCATCACAGATAATCCACTAAGCCTGCATATTCCCAGCTTGCTGCCACATTACGGCCACCAAAATGGTTATCCTCTCGATGTCGATATTTCACGTACCTTTGAACAAGATGTACGCATCGAAGGCCTCGGCGAACTTTTATCCGATCAAAAACCGGCGCTCTTCTTAATAGGCGGAATATACATCGACGAGCCCCTAGAAATAAAGAAACTTAATTGGCAAGCTTCCCAAGTCGCACTTGCTAACGAAACCATTACTCAACCACCTGAAACAGCCAGCGATACTGAAAAAATGATTGAAGAAATCACAGATAAAATAGTACAGGCAAAAGAGGACAACACATTCACAACCCTGGCAAGGATATCAAACCCCTATGAATTCCCTAACGACATCAATGAATTAATAAAAAGAGGATTCTAGTTCGGAGAAGAGCTAGGAACACAGGTGATCCTAGATTACGCCAGGATGCTTATCAAATGACAAACAAAATTCTTGATCGGATATCAAAATTCCGTAATAAGGAGTGGGAGAGTTTCTTGCAAATTCTGGAGCCTGGGTATTACGGTTTCTGGATGATATCCAAATATTTTCGTATAAAAAAAAATACAAATACGACCAATTCATGGCCCTTACAGTATTAAATTCGACAGTTCTGGTAGCGCGGAGGCCTTCACAGATACTCTGGAATAGCAGTTATGAGAAAATTCATCTGATGTGGAGGACTTTGACGAACATGAAGATCATGTCAATCGATTAACCAACAGGCTTATGAGGACAGACATTGCAGACTTTGACCAAATACACAGAACTTGTTTTCAAGAGGTAAAAGACATCATACGAGTATTGAATAGAAGCATTAGCATCAAATTTAATTTAATTTTAGAAAGCATCAGAATTTGATTTAATATCAAAAATCATTGTGAAATGGCCCCCGGATAATATCTTCGAAGCGCTAACAACGACTATAAACGCAATTTTCCGCTTGCGAAAATACCTCAAAATGATTAACACCTCACGTTCCTACAAAACTGGCGACTTATTAGCCTATTATCTTCTCTATCGTAAAAAGTAGAGCGGGTGCTACTAAACCGACTAACCGAGACTGCTACCAAAAAAGAAATAATTCCAGAAGAACAATTTGGCTTCAAGCCAACACATTCCACAGAACTCAGGCTAAACCACAGAAAGTCAACGGGTTTGGTTATGTTTGATATAGCCAAAGCCTTTGATAAATTCTGGCATGCAGGACTTATTTACAAAGTGCATAAATTTCAAATGCCAAGGCAGCTCATCCAAATCATTGGCTCCTACCTAAAAGGCAGGTCATTTCGTTAAAAAATTGACAACCATCTCTCAAACCAGCATCAGATTCAAGCTGCAGTCCAACAAGGACCACTCATTTTCCCAATATTATACAACATCTATATTGCAGGCCTAACCCGACTGCAATTAATCAAAAATCAAAATTCTCTATTTGCTGACACAAGGTCCGCAGGATTGATACAAGGTCTGCAGGATTGAAACCGTTGAAATATACGTACGCGACAAAGTACTTAAACTGCCTAAAATGTCCAGCACTCCAAAATGAAACGTATACAACTATGTGTGGTTTTTTTAACTAAATATATCATAAATAAGAGCAAAATGGTATGATCCCACTAATTACGGTGAGCGAATAATTGGTTACAGATAGACGGGAGCTAGGGTCCTAAATCGCATCTGCTCCAAGTAAAACCACTACAAAGAAAGACACATCATTAGCGGCTCATAATCATGATGTGTTTATAGTTCATTTTTTTATCAGCTTCAGGAATGTGCTGACGACGAAACATATGCAAGTGCCCATGCATGCTGATATCATTCATGCTGACGCGCTTGGTTCGGGCTAGCGCAGAAATATAAAATGGATGCGAGGAAGAAACAATGCCATTCTCAACCGCGAACAATTACGTGATGCCGGCAACCGCAACATATTTCAGACCACCTTTCAATGTTGTCTTTTAATAAATGTTAAATGCTCACGCGACTTGTTTGGTTTCAACTTTTTTACTCCGCAACATAGGACCTCGTTGGAGATCCAGCCAGGAGGGTGCATACAACCGAATGGGAAATCAGCAGCCAAAACCAGTGACCAGATCAGTTACAAATACGCTAGTAGTGGGTTTGGAGCTCAAAGTGCCAAATTAGAACCTTTTCTAATACTGGTATTGTGTATTAATACCGCGACGTCAGTATACAAATTTTACAAAAACCATGTGCACAGATTCAAACAGTGGAGAAGGAAAGTGTCGCATGTGCCTGTTTAAAAGTCTCAACTAGCGCTAAACCCGATGCAGCTGTGGGGAGCGGTCCACCTGCAAACGAAGATCAAGTACGAAACGCGCCTTTCGAAATTAGCCGCGTTGCGTTCCGCGTACCACTCTTCCGGGAGAGCGACATGAAACTATGGTTTGCTCAAGTTGAAGCAGACTTCGCCGCTACTCACATTAGCGACGATTCGACAAAATTTCAGCTGTTTATCAGCAATTTAGGCACAAGGACGATATGGTAGGTCCAAAACGTCGTTACAAGTCCTCCGAACGATGTGAGGTACGAAAGTGTTATGATCAATGCACTTCAAAACTGCAAAATGTATGCGGGCACTTGCTGGAAATAATGTCACGGACACCTTGCTCCAACAAATGTGAGTGTAAGGGCTCTACGTCACACTCCAGAGCATTCTTTCGTAAAAGAACGCATCATTAACGGTCTTGGCAACAGTCGCCAAAACAGTATACAATGTCACCGGTACTTCCCAACTGTGGGCCGTTTCCACTATTACTAAAACCGACGAGGAACTGTAAACCTTACGAGTTATCGCTGAGCTGAGTAAACTAATTTCGGAAATATTAGTATTATGCCAATAGTTTGAGGAGTTGAGTCACCCTTTGCAGCGCGCACTCACGCGCCCATACGAAACGTCCACCCAAATTGAGGTCGGGCTCGAAGTCTCCTCATTCGCATTATGTTTCGGCTCGTCTGATCAACAGGGTCTGCCAGTACCCTGTACGTTTCGGTGCTAATGCCAAAAACTGCAGACCACTTTGATACTTTTTAAAAAACTGCGCCCAGTTTATGCGTAAATGCCCCGATACGGTACATCCTCCGTTTGAAAATCTACTTCAAAACCACCAAAAATGCATTCTTCATCGACACTGAGGCAGACGTCCCCTTTATACTACTTTCAATGAAGCACCAAAATCATCCCGATGCGGGCACGAAACTTGCAGCCAATAGTTCATTGATCAATACGTTCAGAGAACGGCAGCTCATACTCCACCTGGGGTTAACCAGGCCTTTTATGTGGACATTCATAATCACAAACGTCAGTGGAGCGATCATCGGCGCTAACTTCTTCGAAAAATATAGAATCTTGGTGGACATCCGGGGACAAAGAATTATCGACCATGCAAGTAACAGCGCGGCAGTGGCACGCATCATCGCTTCGACTGGACCGGATCCAATATATTGAAAAATAAAATTGGCAACATAAAAACCGAAAAAAAAATTCGTATGGTAGTCGAGATTTCTGATGGCTGCTTCATGTGAAAATAAAAAACAAAGGAATTTCTTCTGAATGCAAGTTTCTCTCAAATTTGAATAAAGCGATTGATGAAATATTTATTTTTGAATTTTTGGCGAGACTACAATTTTAAAACTTAGATTTTTATCTACATTTTGCCTATTTGTTGAATGAATCATAACTGAACAAAATCAAAAACCTTCGTTCTATTTCTAGCAACAGAAGTTTGCCAAATTTGGGCAAAATCGGTCGAGCAGTTTTAAAAAATTTGGACCACCAGACTAACAAATTTAATTCCATAACGATTACATTGAAAGTTATATACAGAAATGAAAGTAGACGAAAAAATATTGAATTCAAATTATATACAGGGTGCGTACGGTATTTGAGGACATGCATAAATGTGACTATTACGTAGCGATTTTTTTTTTTAATTTTTTTTTCTTTTCAGATAAGAAATGGCGGACTAAACATCACTCAGGAAATGAAGAGACATGCTGTCATGGTCGCTATATGTGCGAACCATACAGATTTAGAGACCTCTAATTTTCTTATTTGCGCTCGTTCATTCGTGCATAAGGTTCGCCGTGAATTGTAAGCATCAGGAGGCGATACAGAATCGGTTGCAAAACGCAAAAAGCACGAACAACGTTCTGGCACTGTCCGATCAGCAGAATTTTTAGAGCAAATGCAAGCGATCATAGACGAGGACCCTTCAAAATCAATGAGGGTCCTTGCTAGCGAGCTTCATGTTTCTGAGCGCCTTATTCGTAGAGTTGTCCACGAAGACCTTCGGTATAAGTCTTACGTGTTTATGTCGGAACGAACAAGGGAATAGAGAGCTCTCCGACCAAAACGTCTTTTAAACAAAATCAAACGCCCTGAGGCGCCCAAAATGTTATGGTTTTTTCCGACGAAAAAAATTTGATCAAGATCAAAAGACCAATCGCAGAAATGACAGATGGCTATGTTCAAATCCTATGGAAGTTCCTGTTCTTATGCACACAAAATTTTCAGCCACTGTTATGGTTTTAGGTCTTGTTAGCAACAAAGGACATGTTATGCCACCACACTTTTTTACTCAAGGACTTCGAGTGAACTCTGCTGCATACATCGAGGTTTTGGAGACGGTAGTGAAACCCTGGATAGACGGACCATACATTTTTTAACAAGACTCTGCTCCTTCACATAAAGCGATGGCGACACAAGATTGGATGGCCGGAAATTTTTTTGACCACATAACACCGAACCTATGGCCGCCTAGCTCCCCAGACCTTAATCCTTTGGATTATTACGTATGGGGCGTAGTTGAGCGTGAGACCAATATGCGTCCTCATAATACTACTTCTTCGCTGAAGACTGCTATGAATGCCGTTATGGTCAATAGGAGGAGCATTTGATTCGGGTATGTAATCGTTTCCGTACCCGGATCGAGGAGGTTATTGCTGCTAATGGCAATTTTATTGAATAACTTTATAGCCATATATTTATTTAACGTTGTATAAAAAATTCCTGAAATGTCATTAAATTTTGTTAAAAATACAAGCCAATTAATTTTACTCTCAAGTTGTCCTCAAATACCGTACGCACCCTGTAGAATCTTCGATCTCAGCTCCATAAAGCAGTTTGCCTGCAGCGCCAGCAACACTGCAAAAACACTAACATAAAGTATATTATTTGATATTCAATATTATTCTCCGATACTTTGAGCTAGTCATCAATTCTGAGTTTTTTGGCTAACGCGCCGGCGGAAGAATTCTCGACATTTCTCGATTTTTCACGATTAAAGCACTGCTCCCCTTTTTTGGGTCTATCCTTCTGAATATATTCCTTTGGGTCGTGGGATGTAACTTTGCCCATTCAATTTATATTAATACTTATAAAAATACATAATACAAACAGACCAGTTGTCGCGCCAAGCGGAGAAGATGACAAGAAAGGCCCCACCCAGAAATTGTATCATCTAGGACATGCTGAGTCTTGCTCCAGATGACTTCCAATTCAAAGTTTAAACAGACCAGTTGCGCTTCAAGTGCAGCAGATGGCAAGTAAAGCTAAGGATCCAGAGACTCAATTTTCTATAAACTTCCAGAGTTTTGCTCTAAATGACTTCTAACTCCCAGAGAATATTTTCGGAAGTGGTAGTAAATTAAAAAACGATTTTCAGATCTGTTCCCCCCTTAGTAAAGAAATTCGATACATGGTGAAACCACAGAATACTCCTACTTACCCAGAAGGCAAATTTTGCATTTTACCTAAATTAACCACGGGATCTTGGATATTATAAATTCATTTAATCTGCATGATTAATATACGTCTAAAACAATTTTTTTGAATTTCACCGCAAAGTCTCAGTCATTTGAAGGTCACATGGAGCGAATTTTTCAAAGCTTGCTTTTTGTCCAGGAATATCTATTCTGCGGTCTAAACTTCATTTATGCCGCTTTAGAGAGTCTTCTAACAGAGTATATTGAACTGAGTTGGAGTCTATTACAAGGTGCGTTCCAAATTAAACGAGACTTTGTTGGAAAGTTACATTCCTCCCTGATTTCCAGTGGAAGTTTGGTGACATTCGGTTCAGTGGGAGCGAAGTTATTGCGTCTAAAGTGACACTATGTTTGTGTCATCGGTACAAAAATGAGTTTCGAACAAAGAGCTAATATCAAATTTTGTTTTAAAATCGGTAAAACGTTTACTGAAACATTTGAATTGATGAAAAAAGTTTATGGCGATGATTGTCTATCTCCTGCCAGAGTTCATGAGTGGTTTACACGTTCCAAAGATGGTCGTGAGGGCATAAATGACGATGAACATACGGGCTGCCCGAAATCAGTGATCACCGAAAACTCCATCGAAATTGTGATTGAATTTATCAAAAATTAGCCGAAATCATTGTGGAAATTCATAGAGTTGGACACGAATATCTCCAAAACATCGATTTATCGCATTTTAACCGATCATTTGGGCTTACGAAAGGTCTGTGCACGTTTTGTTTCGCACAAGTAAACTGATGACCACAAATTGCTCAGAATTCAACATTCGAAAGACATCATTAAAGAGGCAAGAAAAGACGAGAGCTTCCTTTACAACATTGTAACTGGTGGTGAAACCAAGCGTCAAAGTTCTGAATGAAACGCCTTATACGAGGCACCACTCAAAAAATCGCGTTTGCAGAAGTCAAAAATCAAGTCGATGCTCATTTGTTTTTACGATTCCAAGGGAATTGTCCATAAAGAGTTCCTGCCAACGGGCCAAACCGTCAATGTAATTTTCTATCTTAGCGTTTTGAAGCGTTTGTTGCATCGCAATGGTCGAATCCGGCCTGAATACCGCGAAGGAGGAAGCTGGCGCTGATTGCATGATAATGCACCATTTCATTGATCCTCTCTTGTGACTAGAAATCGCATTTTAACCATCAATATGGCTCTCTGTGACTTCTACCTATTCGGAAAATCGCATTTGGCTATGAAAGGAAAACGCTTTGCGTCCGTAGAGAGCATCTCAAAGGCTTGTACCGACATCCTGAAGGATATTTCGGTCAATGACCTGAAACACTCTTTCGAAAGGCTTTTGGATCGTGCAAAACAGTGTATCGAAGCCGGAGGAGACTATTTTTAATATATAAACTCGAATTTATCAGGACAAAGCTCCTGTCGTTTCTATTTTCGCTCAGTCTCGTTTATTTTGGAATAGACCTTGTAGATAGAATATTGTCAAACATGAACTAATAAATGGATGGTGAAAGGTTCGAAAAATATTTAAAGAAAGACTTAAAATGAAAGAAGTGTCACTATTTAAGACCAACATAGACACAAAGTGGTTACCAAATACATTTTAGCAATAAAAGCAATTAAATTCAAATCTATATAATTTAATGCGTACAAGTTCTCTTTGAACCAAAATTAGGTTAAGCAACTATTATTTTCAGAGTATTAAATCGAGGATTAAACGTTTAAATTTGTTATTTTTTGATTGTTCAAATATGTTTTTTCAATGATGACGTCCTCGATTTAAATGTATTACATTTACGCCGCTTAATAGATGGTATGATGTAGCCAAAATACTGTGTGAAGCTTTGCTAATAAAGCATGAACATATATTCATTTAAAATATGATAAACTATGTATTTCAAAACAGAAAAATTTTCTAAAAGAATTTTAGCTACATTGAAATATCAATAATTTAATGAAGAATACTGCAATGAAAAAGTGAATAAAATGTTGATTTAATTTCACTGCAATATACTTTTCCATTTAATTCTACTAAGAGTAATAAATAGTAAAAAATCGGAATATTTACCCCACATACCTTGGGGGAACCCAACTGCATCAAGCCCGTGAGTCAATCCAAAATGCCCTAACGATGTCATGGGCATACCAGGCGGCAGTGGCCCGTGAGGTACTGTATGATGCGGATGTGGTGCCCCATATCCATGCGGTGCCAGCTCGCCCGTTTTCAGAAAGCCTGCCATAAAGGCTTCACTTGTATGCAGCGCCACGGCAGGAAATTTTATTTTAATACACTGGATAATCTGTAACGAGAAATGAGAAAGGAAATCATTAAATTTTTAAGTCTTAAGAAAAATAAAGCATAAGATAGTTTAATTCACTTAAACTGAATCAAACTGTTTATAAGAAACAAATATTATTAATTTTATTTTTAATACTAAATTCGTAGGGAACATTTTATTTTCGAGCATTTTTTCGATTTGAACAGATCAGTTTACTATTCCAAGGTGAAAAAATAACTTAAAAAAGGTGGATACGCGTTAAGAAAAAAAGATATTCAAGTTGCAATGTACTACTAACTGACAAGCCTAATAAAATGTAAATAACGTCATTAACAAAATAGACACCTTTCAATTTAAACAATAGCATCTGATATAAAATCATCTTATTTTGACACGAAGTTCTATCACTTCTGGAACCTTAAAACATCACACTACTAAATAATTGACCGTATCATTCCCTCAAGATCTCAAAACTAAAGATACATCTACCAAACCCTCGATATAATCAAACAACTAATCATTGAATTCTCTTAAGCACGGGTGGCCATTGAACAGCTCAGTTCTTTTTTCTCTCGTCTACTTTATTCGGAAAGAAGTCAATGATTGAAATTTTGACAGACCACTAAAATACGTCCGCCCTTCTTAATCGACGAAACTGTTGCGTCTTTTGCAGCAAGAAAAAACTTAAAGGATACTCAATGACTACGTCATCATCGAGAAATAATTGACAGATGTGAAATTAATTTTAGACTACTCATTGCAAGCTATATACACCTTTTGTTAGTTGGTCTCCTATTCTTCTTTTCTTTTCGTATTTAGTTTTCTCCCCGTAACCTTACAACCCTCAACCACAGCCGAAGTGTATCGAGGATAGCATAACTGAAGTACTCTAGTAAAAACCACTAAAAGTTCACTGAATCGTGTAATTTAGTGCGGTAAGTAGGCACACATACGCACTATGACCAGATTAAGCGAGAGATCCTTTCAATTATGTTCCATGAAATATTGTGCATTTTTCTTTCAAAAAATGCTATCTGCATTTTTGGTGACAAATTTGTCTTTTCGAGGGAAAGTATGAACGTTTCCATTTTGTGTATTTCTCTCTGACACGAACCAGCAACAGAACCAGAGAAAAGATATTCACGTCGGTAAATTCTCTTTGAATTTGGATTAGGATTTAAGTATCCACGATGTATTTCAACATGTCTCGTCCTTTCTTTCTTTTTCAACTTCCACATTTTGCCTGAATGCCGAAATTTTTCATTCTATTTCATGTGGAACTCGGGTAAAAGCCATTTTAGGAGACTGGTTTTTCTAATTTTTCACTTAACCAACATGAAAACAATTTGTAGGAGAGAGGGCTAATTTTCGAAAAGATTTTTCTTTTTAAACCATCAAAAACTCTTCGGCAGACATTTTGCAAGAACAAGAATAACAAGGATTTTTTTTCATCATACAACTCGTGTACTTAGGGTTGTGGTGCAAGTACCGAGCAATGAGTATTTAAAGAATTGCTTCAGTCACTAGACGACGGTAGAGGCGAAGGATTATCGATACGAAAGGATGTTCCTTTGTCATGCGTTAATCCTAGCTCGAGATAATCCAAATACCAAGAACGATTCCTTATTAAAATTGGAATGCTCAAGGCGATAACGGCGTTGGTGGTAGCTGCTTCGCAGGTAATTTACAGTAATGTCGGTTACTAGGAAAATAGAGTGGAAATTCAAGAAAATCTATTTTGTGGTAAATTTTGATTTGTCGTCATGAGCAAAATCTATACATATTTATTGATAAAGTAGTTTGCTCCGCCGAAAGAAGAAGGTCACATTTTCTTTTTTCAACGAATTAAAATTCATCAAAACTCTCGTTAATCGAAATTCGTTTTAATTATGGCATACACGTGAAAAACCAGTAAAGTAAATTTGCATATTGTGAATGAAAAAAAATTACATACACTTATTTGCATGATGCAAAAGAAATGAAATGAAAATTTTTCGCATACATACATATATCTAATATGTAAAAATTTCTTTCTCCCGCCAATCAACCGTTGACGGTTGTTTTCTATTTCTAGCATCTTTTTACATAGCCAATAGCACTACCAGTTGATGGTTTGTTCTGAATGATTTAACATAAAATAAACATCGCTACCATAATACGTGCACCATAAATGTGCGATATTATTCCCTCTAAAATTTTTATATCCAACGAATTAAATAAAAGACCGGAATTTTAGCGATAAATTATTCGAGTTGTCGAGATAACAGATACATTTCGTGCTGAAAGATACTTTGATTAGTGTTGTCGGTTTGGTTTGCTGGGGCGCTTGGATTTACTTTATAATTTATTTGGATTTAAGGATGGTTAAACATCCAAGTTACGTATTTTAACTACAATTGATTTGCTGATGTTTTCAAAAAATTCATTCTTAAATTAAATTTTTGAATAAATGATTTCTGTACGGATAAAGCTGCTTGAAAACCTTGAATTCTGTTTTTCATTTAATTTAATAAGCTACAATAACTTCCTAGTCGGTGTAGAAATGACCAGTGATGATATTTACTATGTATATGGCATAAGTCAAGACAAGGAAAGGGCTTGGTGGGTACGACTTGTGATCAGAATCAAAGATTTAGTTAAAAATCAATTTTTAACATACTTACTTACACAATATATCCACCTATAGGGCAGAACTATTTAGTCAAATTGGCTGAATATTTTATGCTTTTGGCTTTACACATCTGGAATAAACAATCAACAAGACGGTTTCTGCGAACTTATTTATGTAAACTTCCACCGTGTAACAGCCCCAGAGAAGTCAAAATTTAACGTTCATTTCGGGTCATAAAGGGTTTTCCAATAAGAGGTGTTATTTTGAATAGCCCGCTATTTCGGTAGATGTCACTTTTGAAGCTGTCATTTTTTGACATTTGACAAGTTGAAACTACGCCATTAATAAAAACGAAATGACAAACGCTTCAACAACGCATTCAAATTTTTAAAATCCACTATAAAAATTGCGAAAGTTTGGTAGAGACGGTTCGTAAAACTCGAACATTTTCGGGTCGTCGTGAAGCACCTTGTCGGACTGCAATACAGAAATTGTGGAAAAATTCGAGCTGTTGGGACAACTTAGTGATGTGAAGAATAAAACCCGTGCACGTCACTCAAGAACAGCCGAGAATATTGCTGCTGTAGCCGAAAGTGTTGAAGAAAACCCAGGTTTGTCCATTCCTCGTCATTCTTTGGAATTAGGCATTCCACAAACGTCATTACACCGTACTTTGCATAAAGATTTGGGTCTTAAGGCTTATAAAGTTCAGTTAACACAAGAAATCAAGCCGGTCGATCATCAACAACGTCGTGTCTTTGCTGATTGGGTCCTTGAAATGCGTGAAAATGATCCGGAGTTCCATCGAAAAATCATCTTGAGTGATGAGGCCCATTTTCACCTCGATGGCTTCGTCAACAAGCAAAATTGTCGCATCTGGGCCTCTCTATCCTCAACGTGTGACTGTTTGGTGCGGTTTATGGTCCGGCGGAGGCATTGGACCTTACTTTTTCGAAACTGAGCCTGGAGCAACAGTTACGGTGAATGGATTGCTCTATCGAAAGATGATTAATGATTTTTTATGGTCGGAATTGGATGGTATTGATCTGGACAACGTTTACTTTCAACAAGACGGCACTACGTGCCACACAAGCAACGAAACCATTGATCTTTTACGGGGAAAGTTCCCGGACCGTGTTATCTCTCGAAGAGGTGATCACAATTGGCCACCGAGATCTTCTGATTTAACACCTTGCGACTTCTTCCTTTGGGGCCACGTGAAAGAGAAGGTATACGCCAACAGCCCAGCGTCGATTGAAGACCTCAAAGATGGAATTTGTGAGGCTATCGAGGACATAGGGCAGCCACTTTGCGATTTGGTTATGGAAAATTTCATGAAAAGAATATGGTCCTGTAAGCGTGGTCGTGGTGGTCATTTGCCTGACCTTTCACTATTAACGGCATATTTTTCTCTTTATAATGAAATAAACATCCGTCATTTATATTGAAAAATGGGATTTTTCTTTTAATATCAAAATAAAACCTCTTGTTGGAAAACCCTGTATAAGGGAAGAAGTTGCTGGTTAAACTAGCAAAAGATTTTGTGCTTTTGACTTTACACATTCGAATTTATCTGAAATATAAAATCGGCAGAAGATTTTACCGAATTTATTGATGTAAACTACCACCAACGCCAGATTATCGGCTATTGTCCCGTTCAGTTAAGATACGTGCTGGTTTATAATCAGAACGTATCCCAGCCGGGTGGACGGACTCACGGCCTAGCGTGATACTGACCATATCACCTTTCCAAGTGCCAAAACATTCGATCAAGATAATAAGATACTCTAACTATCACCAAGCGAAGGCCCGAAAGGGGCTGTAGTGATAAAGCAAAAAAAAAACAAAATTAATTTCAAAGAGACTATTTGCAGCCAAGTTACACGACGGCTATTAAACTTGGTCGGGAAAACATAAATTTTAATTTTTTAAAACATAATTAAAAATTTTTTCTTTTATTTCGACTGTACTTTATATATTTTATCTCGTATATGTGCATTTTGCTTCTTTAAGATGTTCTTCTTCACGTCTCACTGGTACTAACTGCTTCGTTTGGCTAACGTAAACTTTTCTTCATTTTGAGCGGGTTATTTTGTACACACCTCATTTCTCCTCCATGACTTTTTCGTCCTTTACCAATGTCAGTAACGATTTTACTCGTAGCTTGATTGCTTTGTTCGTGCTGATTGCCTCCAACTGGCACTATATTAGGGTGCGTGATAGAACGATGTTTGTAACTTCAGCGATCACAAAACTCACGTACGGCTGAACAAAATTGCACCAAACAAATCGCAGTTCATCATCATTATCTATGGCCTCCTGGATTAATTTTCTCCAATCATCACGCTTCCGCGACCTTGTCCGCAACTTGTTTACTCAGCTTCTATTGTGTCTTCCTATCGAGTGCTCGGTCTTCCCGCTGAATGTCTACCTTGTGCTCTACCCTTTCATGTTCTTTTGGGTAGCCGGTTTTCTTGCAGTCTTTCTACATGGCCCGCCCATTTATGGAACAGGTAGCAGGTGGATTGTCAAAAAGTTCATACTCCTCATTGTTGTAATGAAGTTTCCACTCAGTTACTTGTTTCACTGAGTCATAGACTCTCCGAGCAGTTTGCGTTCAATAACATCCACTGCCTTTTCGGATTTGCACGTCAGGTTCCATGTTTCACAACCATAGAGCAGCTCAGGTTTGACTAGTATTTTATAATTGCGGAGTTTATTTTGCCTGTGCATAGCTCTGGACCTTAGAATGAGAAGCACGGAGCAATATGCTTTATTTGCAGAATTTATGCGGCGTCCAATCTCGTCCTTTCCGGCGCCTCTTCTACTCAGGTTAGCTCCAAGATAAACAAAATGATTCACACTTTCAAGGTTATGGTCGCCTACGGTCAGGTTATGTCGAACTGGAGTTTTCTTTCTCGTTCGAATCATGAATCTAGTTTTAGTTTCATCAATTTGTAGGCGGATTCCATTTGCTTCAAGTTCTAGGCTCAAAAATGCTCCTTTAGCATCGAAGATTGAACGTGCCATAAGATCGACGTCATCAGCATGTGCTACCAATTGTGTGGACTTGAACATTAGTGTACCCAAGGTTTCAACCTCTTCCTGATGACGAGTTCCAGCGCAATATTAAAGAGCATTGGGGCAAGTACATCCCTTATTTTAGGCCTGATTCCGTTATGAAGCTATCCGTTAGTTCGTTGTTTATCTTGACCTGGGACATAGTGCTTGGCATCGTGACTTAAGCAAGCATTATTTTGTGCAGCGCATGTCTGTTGACGCTGTCGTATGCTTGCTTGAAATCTACAAAGAGTTGGTGCACATCGATATTATATTCCCAACAATTTTCGAGCACCTGCTTTACTGAGAATATTTGGTCTATCGTAGACCGTCCAGTTCCAGCGTTTCCCTGATACTCTCTTGTAATATTTTTATAGTACGGCTTCAATTTTCTGTCTATGATTTTGGAGATCACTTTATAAGACGTGCACAGCAGAGCAAAGCCTCTATAACTTTCACACTTTAATTATTTCCCCTTTTTGTGTATAGGACATATTATATTTTTTCGCCAGTCGTCTGGTAACTGCTCCCCTGACTATATTCTGCATATTAGCCGATGCAGAAGGTTATTTAAATGGGGACTCCCCGCTTTGGAGCAGTTCTGCTGATATTCCATCTATGCCAGAGCCTTATTTATTCTGAGGTCCCGTACTGCTACCTGTACTTTGATTGGAGGTCACCCTGGAATCTCTTTCCTTACTTCTGGAATGTTCACAGCTTCAATCGTTGTTGGAGACACTGTGAAAAGCTTCTGGAAAAATTGCAGCCATCTGTTTTTAATATCGATTGGGTCGCCTATGATTGCTTCTTGTGCACTAAGTTATTTGATAGAGCCAGACGCCAATCTGACTTCATGTAGGGTTATTTTTTCGTTTATCTGTTGGATGAATTTAGTTTTATTTTCATAATGTTGATTGTCAGTCGTTTTTTTCTTCAGCACACTATTTTAGCTTGACGTCCAGGGCTTTTATATTGTTCTTCTTTGACCCGAGTTAGTCACTGGATGTAGTCTTTGTGCCCCTGGTTCCGTTTTTTTAATCGCTTCCATTCATTCTTCGTCATACCATTCGTTACTAATTTTCTTTATCTGGTGCCCCCAGACCTCCTCGGCTGCTTCTGTCACCGCATCCCTTACTGTCTTTCACATGGCTTTGTTGTCATCATTACTTTCTCCCGTCTGCGGGGATATGTTAATACGATTTTCCAGCGCTGACATGTATGTGGACGTTACTGAGCTATTATTTAGCTTGTGTGTCTGGTATCTTGGAGTAACGGATGCTCCTTGTTTACAGCTCTTATAAATGCAGCATCAAACCTTGACCGTTAGAAGGTAGTGGTCTAAGCCGTAGGCAGCACCGCGGGACGAGCGCTTTTCGAGAATGCCGGTGGCGGCTCGTTTTTGTCTGAGAACATGGTCGATTGTGGTTGAATGTACGACCGTCTGGGGATTCCCACGTTCTCTTATGGATGTCTCGATGTGGAAAGCGTATGGAGCTTACTGTAAAGCCTCTACTAGTAGCGAAGTCTATCAGTTAGTGTCCGTTCTTGCTGGTCCCTGCATGGGAGGTCTGTCCTCCGGTTGTTCCTCTATGTGCCGTTTTTCGGCCGATTTTTGCATTGAAGTCATCCAGAACAATTTTAATGTGGTTCGACGGCAATGCATCGACAGTGCTTACCAGGATGTTATAAAATTCATCCTAGATTGTCTCTTCCTTATCTTCTGTGGACGCATGAGAGTTGACCAGCCAGACATTAAAAAAAATTTGGTGTTTTTACGAATCACGCAGAGCCTTTCGTTAACGGGCTTGAAGTCGGTTAAAATTTGTTTAAATGTGCTATCAACAATGCAAGCCACTCTGAACTCATGGCTTTCTTGCAATTTTTCGCTTTTAAACTCGGTGTGCGTTCGCATGTCAAATATATCTCCACCGTGCCATCTGGGTTCTTACATTGCGAGAATGTTGATTTAATATTTCTTTATTTCATGCAGAAGTTGTCGCAGTGCACCTAATCTGTTCAATGATCTAACCTTGCAGGTTCAAAAAGAATAGTCTTCTACACGTTGCGATAGTCATTGCGTTTATCCAATCCGATCCAAGACTGTTCTCCTGGTTCCCTGACAAGTAAATACTAAGTTTAGCGTTGTAAGCGCTAAAACTTAGTCGGTTTTGGTCTACGAGTAGTATTTCATTTCCCACATACCCGACTGCTGACTGGTTAGGGCACTCCCTATCCACTACCTGAGGACGCGTCCGATGGGGGACCGAAAACCCCACAATTGCTAAGATAATATCTCGTGCTACGCACAGCGGAATTTCATGGTTTGAAATGATTTTCTTCCACGTTAAAATTCATATGTTCCGAACTGCGGTCTAATAGCTGGTACTTGTAACATGACTGATTATAGTCATATTTTGACATTTGTTAACAGCTGATAATCTGGGTTTCTTAGTATCGAGATGGTGTTGCTGCCACCCTGTAAAAACCTCAAAAAGGGCAAAACTCAACGTTAAATTTGGGCCCCATCATGTTGCGGTATTTTTTTCATGGACGTCCGCTTGTACAATCCAGTTATTACGAGTAATTAGTCACAAATGTGATCAGGAATGACAGCACAAGGGGCAACACAAATCCTTGCACCATGTAACACGCACAGCTCTAAGTAACTCATCAGCTCCGATATCGAAAATACACTCCGCGTAATCTGAATAAGTAACCGTAAAAGGATCGCTAAAGAAACAGTCCTGATCGAATGCTTTCACTCCACGAATTGACGGTGACACATCTATGCAATTTTTATCAATAAACATTTGATCAAGTTTCGCGAATGGAGAACTGTAAAGCGATGCTGCACTACTTTGTACGATGTACAAAATATTTTCAAATATCTTAGAAAATAAAATCGGATCATACGCCAACGGTATTATTGGGGAGTATCAAGGTGGTTTTGGAGCAGGCAGATCGACGATACACTAATTTTTCACTGTCAAGTAGGTACTTGAAAAATGCTGCGAGTTCAACATAGACGTACACCAAATTTTCTTTGGCTTTAAGCAAGCATACGACAGTATTGATCGTAATACTTTGCTTTGGTATCCCAGCTAAATGAATCCGTATTTCAAAATGACAATGACGTCGACGACCTCCCAAGTCCGAATCAATAAGCAACTCACTGACGCCTTTGACACAAATATCGGACTAAAGCAGGGAGATGGGCTGGCCCTACTACTATTGAATTTGGCTCTGGAATAACTCATAAGAAAGCTACCTGTCGATACACAAGGTACATTAATATATAGGCCTAGCCAAGTAGTAGCCTATGCGGACGACCACAACATTTTGCCAAGGACTCTTCCTGGAACTCGACAGCGAACCAAACCTAGTAGGGTTACAAATCAATGAGAATAAAACAAAGCTCATGACGCAGTGGAGGAAAAATATCTTAAATACCCAAAATATCACACTTGGCGAATCCAGTCTCGAAAAGGTTACTGAACTTGTGTATTTAGGTGCCAAAATAACGAAAACGGGCAATGAAAGAGTTCTTCGACGCCGAAGAATACAGCTCGCAAATAAAACATTTTATTCAGTTTTGACGATCTTGAAGACCAGCTGCATACACAGGAAAACAAAGCCCGAAGTAAACAAACCTGTGTTATGCTATGAGTGTGAAACATGGATCCTAACCCAAGCAACCGCAAATATATTGAACGCCTTTGAGCGACGGGTCCTGAGGCGAATAATCGGAGCGAAGCTATACGGCAACCAATGGCGAATTCGATACAACCATGAGCTGTATGAAATTTTGTACGAACCTGAGCATCTTATTGTCTTGATCGTGTGTATCGGCACTCGGGAAGGTGATATGGTTAGTAGTAGTAGCTATGTGTCCATCCAGCCAGCTATGTTGTGTTCTGATTTGAAACCAGTAATATAATAACTGAAAGGGCTTATAGTCCAACCAAAGAAACGCTCGAAAAAATCTCTTTCCCACCAACGGGACTCGAACCAGGGACCTTCGGCTTACGTAGCGAGCGCTCTAACCACTACACACCGCGAACTACTGTTTTTCTTAAAAGGATAGAAGATTTTACTTTTAACATGCATAAATTGTTTTGTTTTTACATTTATATAGGGTTTTCTAATAAGAGGTGTTATTTGAATAGATCTTGTGATTTAACACCTTGCGACTTCTTCCTTTGGGGCCACGTGAAAGAGGAGGTCTACGTCAACAGCCCAGCGTCGATTCAAGACCTCAAAGATGGAATTCGTGCGGCTATCGAGGACATAGGGCAGCCACAATGCGATTTGGTTATGAAAAGGATATGGTCCTGTAGGCGTGGTCGTGGTGGTTATTTGAATGATGTTATTTTTCACTATAAACGGCAAACTTTTTTCTTTTTAATGAAATAATCATTTGATCATTTATATTTAAAAAATGGCATTTTTCGTTTAATATCAAAATAAGACCCCTTATTGAAAAACCCTAATTTGGGAAATAATTCAATAAACTTTTATGTTTCTGTAGTTGCAATTATCTTCGAATGATAATTTGTTAATAAAACTATAGTGTTATTGCTTTTAACGTTTGTGGTGGTTTTAATTAAAATATTGTATTTGCGACTCTCAAATTATTTGTCATTACCGCTGCTTTGCAAATACATATAATCAAATTTCCCTACTCATACAGTCAACTCACCTGTACGTCGGAGAGTTTCAAGCTCTAAATTTATCAAAAAAGTGGTTAGCAGCTCAAGTTAATATTTTAACCAGGGTTCGCAAAAATCCGATATTTATAATAAATATCAAACAATCCGATATTTGATATATATCCCGTATATAGCGGATATATATCACGTTTAGGAAAAGTAAGCACTTCCCAGTCTGTAATTTATTTGAAACTGTCAAAATTGAAAAATAATAAAAATTTCTCTGAATATTTCACTTTTTATTCCTAAAGTCACAAAGACGTGAGTAAAACTTTGATTGATCAATTAGGCTCAATTGTGAGGCAGAGATCTATAAGTGGTGCATCATTGTCTGACTCCCACTCAAATTGGCCTCCGGAATCTACGCCCAATATTTCTTCTTGCATTTTCATATTCGCATTGGATTCCCAAACCCAGTCCATATTGCATGAAGGAACCATACGACAAAATATCTTATGGGAATGGTTGGACTAATGGACTAATTTAAGGGCTTTCTCGATTCCTTATCGCTTACGTATCCGACTGCACAAGACCGAAGGTAGAGAATTTTCTTTCGAGACCAGCTGTTGCGCTAATGCTGACAGCTATTGTTCACATAGTGTTTGAAATCATTCTTTGACATCCCAGTTGAGCCATTGATTATCGTTTGTGTTCATATTTAGGAGCTTCCACTAATTCTAAAGGTAGAGTCTGTTTAAAATTTTCCCCAAAAAGATACTTAGGAAACATTGATGATTGCGTCAGGAATGACGTTACAATAGGCATGAAATCGGGCGGCATTTCAGCAAAAACTTTATCTCTTTGATCATTGCTCACATTTTTGCCCAGAAATCGGTGATCCAACATATCAGCCAAAAAATGAACAGACTCTAACGCCATGTCACGTCGATAGCGAAATAAATTCTTGACTTCTAATGTTTCATTTTCTTTATCCTCTTCGAGCCGGTGCCATAATTCTACTGCCACCCACCGATATTGTTGTTCCATTTCTTTGGACTCTAGCTATTGGATTCAAGCGTGACAACCGTTGAATTGCATTGTTCGTGATTTGTGTATCATTTAAGATTTCGAGTATGTTTTTGTCAACTTCAATTTTATTTTTTTGGCATGTTTGTACCAATATTCCTCGATTAGCAAGGTAAGAGCTAATACAATTACTCGTTTTATTCCATCGAACGGTTATAGGCATTACCAAATTTTTACCACCGGCAGCCTTGTACCAACTTGCGGACTGATGTTTATTCCTAAAATTTGTAATCTTGTTTCCGAAAACGCCTTTGATTTCAACGTCTTGCGCTAGCAAGTTAGTATATGCGCACAGCAACCATATCGAATTATGCTATTACTATCTTTACATAATTCGTGCCTCATGTTTTTGACGTTAGCTGCATTGTCTGTAACGAAGCTCTTAACAATCACTTTGAAGTTTTTGTTGGTTTTTGTAATGAAATCCATAGCAATTTCAATGATATATATCCTCTGATATATATTGGCGAAGCCTGATTTACGTGATTTACTTTGGTGTAAGAAAATGATGCCTATTTAATAAAGCTTTGCATAAGTGATTGCACTGTTCAATTTCAAGTCATCTTTGCAATTTTATTCATGTTTGGATAATAGAGGGTTCAACTTTCCCGTGCTTAACATGTTTGACCAATAAATACTATTCAATGGATCTACTCAACTAAGCCGGCAACACTAACACAACAAAAAACCAGCATATCACCGCTAAAAAAATTATATTTCATGGAATTTACTAAGAAGCTTGACATTATTGATCAATAAAACACCACGAGGTCTGAAAAACCACTTCATTGAATCCATAATTTTTCCCTTGCCATAGAGCCCGTGTATCAAAGAAACTCTTCACCAGCAAAACCAATGTTTTTTATTGATGTCAAAGATTTTTTAATAGTAGCTAGAGCAGCATTTTTCATCAAAATAAATTTATTTCTAATATTTGCATAAACACTGGGAGCGTTAAAATAATTTTTTATCTGCAAAAAAGAAAACGACATGGCTCTACCACTAATGCACCGAATATCATAATAGGATGGTGTTTAAATTGAAATAATGTGTGGATATCTGCCTCTTCTTCGTCTGCCTTCTGTTAAGTGACCTTGTACAGTAATTTTTTCTTTTTCTTTTTTTTTTGGTAAAAACTAGTGGCCAAGCTAATGTAGCCGCAGTGGCTTACGTGATATTAACAAATGAGAATATTTTTCTTTGTTCGGACACGATCCTTTCTTTATTGTCTGGATTGCCTGCGAATTTTTTATAGGTTCGAAATGTTGTAAATTTTCGAGTTTTGGAACGACAAATCAAATGTAACGTCCCATAGTGTCTTTATTTGAAAATTGTCGTCCTCAATGGGACTGTGTGAAGAGGAATTTTTATGTCCGGAAATGTAATAGATTGGTCAAACTATTCAGTAGGTCACGTGCGAGGTATAACGACAAACTTGATGATTTAACTAGGAAAAAATTGGGTTTTATAAATTAATTTAAATTTTAAAGAGCAGAACCAAGGCAATCGCAACTTTTACGCTGCCTAAATCAAGCCATAAAAAATTTGGACGGTTTTGTTTTTGACATCAGATTGATTAGAAGCCATCAAATGTGAATGCATTCGAAAGAAAAAGTTTGAAATGAATTTGCTACCGGTAAAAGTCTTTTCAGCCTCTTCAATCATTTAACTCAGCGATAAATTGCGCGATCTGCGGGAGTCCTAATTAAGATCAACCTCATAATGGATGGCATAGACCAATTCAAATAGTAAGATCGTTACTGATCACTCCAGCCGGCAATCATTCATCTGTATCACTCTCCACGTACTCTAGCTAAAAAATATCAGCCAACATGCATAAATATTATTAATATCTACTTTAATGGAATGCTGTTAACATTGACAGCAACATCTAGCTACCGTTTTGCGCGGATCAGGTGCTGATTTTCCACTTTTTCCAAATACAGGTTTCCGAGCTCCATGGACCAGCCACACCGCACGCTGCTTCATTGGAAAGGTCTATGAACCTTTTCCCTTCATTTATCATAAATGGTAGATTTTACAATCGAAATCATTTTTAAAACAACACAAAATCAACGGGACAGCAGCGTTTTCGATGTTACATTAATTTTTCAAAATGCATATTCATAGTCGCCTTGGATGGTTTAATTAATTTGTCGGATTTGTAACGGCTACTTAATTATGGAATATACTCGCGATCGCGAGTTTGTCTCTGTGCCCGAGTGTGATGCTTGTGGCGACTTTCTTTCCATGTTTCCAGGTAAGCCATGTAGGCCACATCGAAAAGGATTTACATTTCTCGTATGAATATTAATCAAAACGTGTAGATTGACCAATATGATTTATGGCATTGACATTTGATTAACTTCTGTAAGATGTGTTTCGCGTCCCCGGACATTTGCTCCATCTTCTGCTACTTCCACGCCGCCGATGCTCTTTCGTTACTGTGCCACTTACTGGAGTTTATGGTAATTAACGAAAATGAGATTGATTAGATTAATTACTTGGCCGTGTATGCCTTTGGCACTAATTATTTGATTGTTTTATTTGGAAGAGCATGTTACGTTTCGAGCTCGCATTTCTTGCTGCTACATTTTAACGTCGTAACCGCGAAGGAATTAGTATGAGCCGTAAAATTGTACAAGAAGGTAATAATGATTTTGATTAACGATCACTAAAGTGATGTTGCTCTTAAGACTGCAACCGTAAAATCGCTATAACTGACATCAGTTTGGCCTTACTACGTAGTGCTGGTAGTGGTACGTGAGTGTTGTTCGGACTACGAGCTTGCATTCACTTGAGCGCGGAAAAGAATCCGCGAACCAACGCAATTTCGCGGCGATATCACATCTGCTGTCTATCTGACGGTCCGTCGTGTAGTTTTATGCTTTTATTATGATGTGCATTTCGGATCACCTATCAATAAATTTCGATAATGAAAGGAAATATTGGCGACGAGATCATCAATCAAGATTTAGCGATTTTTAATAGTTTGCAGAAGCTGCAAAGCTTCTTCAACACGCCAACGAGGTGTTTATCGAATTACAAGCGGATTACATTATTAGCTCGTGATTTTATCGGATCAATATTTAGCTGTGAAGTTGTAGAATGAGTCGTTCAAAATTCAGGATTTGGCATCTCAAGATTTACAGATTGTTTGTTTTGACAAAGCATTTAAATCGATTTGGAACTCTACCAGGTGCTTATTTGCGGATAAGCCGATTTATTAATGCTAATAATATTCATGTGAACATCTGCATTTGAATTAGAGCAATTAAATAACATTTTCGCGGTTTCTGCTCTTATGGTCGAATTTTCTTCAGATAAAATAACTCAGCAAAAATCGCGAATCTTTGCTAAATTTCGTAGATGTATCATTTATTTCAGTAGTGGAATGAGTTGCGTAAAATTAAAATAAAACCGAAACTTGCAATATTTATTTCAATGTCGTTTGAACACCATGTCGAAGGAGGACTACCTTAAGATTGATCACAGCAGCAGAGATTAAGAAGTAAACGAAAGCATACAGAACAGTAGCCGAATGCAACGTAATGTCGTGATTAATCATTGAACAAACCAACAGTTGTAAGTTATTTTTTGAACTGTTGGCGGCAAAAAATGAGTTAATATTGATGTTTATGATATTATTCAGGGATTTTATTTTCACATGGGGATGGATGTAGGATGAGGAAAATAAACATTTTAATTTATCAACGCCAAATTCGGCAAAGTATGGTTTGAGTGGGGTCAACAATTTAAACACATGTATTTCCAGCACACTTATTTTCCCAAGAATATTTAATTTGTTTGTTTGAAGAGGCAAATCATTCTTGATTTGCTGATTCTAAGCCAAATCTGGATAGATATGCTAGAAATCAGTTCATTAATTCTTTGATATTAATTGAGCCATCAAATTTGATATTCAACTCGCAAAATTCAATGACTGGGAATGTGGAAACGCCTGAATTCAGATGCATACCAAATTATTTGTATGCAAGTAGATTAAATGGACTATACGAGGGTAGTCCCAAAAGTACCCGACCTGACTTATGAGTGCAGGTAGTTTTAAAAAAACAATTACTGCGATTGACAATACCACCTTTCAACAACTTCATGTGAAAAATTCAAATCGGTACGTTTATTATTATTTTTTTATAGGCATCTAAAGTGAGCGCTCTCATTGAATTTGTAGATATGGAAAAAATCGGGAATCGTTATGTGATACAATACTTTCATTTGAAAGGTCTTAGTCCAACTCTACTCTGGGGACGTCTGCTCATTCGTTTACAACGGTCAAATATTGGGTAGCTGAGTTTAAGCGAGGTCGTACGAGCTGCCAAGATGAACACCGCAGTGGTCGACCAAGTGAGGTTACTACGTCAGAAAATGTGTAGAAAATCTACAAAATGGTATTGGATGACCGTCGACTAAAAGTGCGCGAGATAGCAGACATGGCAGGCATTTCAAAAAGTGCTGTGCATCGCTATTTGACTAAAAATTTGGACATGAGAAAGCTGTGCGCAAGATGGGTATCGCGTTTGCTCACAAGGGAGCCAAACAGCAACGTGAGGATGATTCCGTCGAGTGTTTGACAATGTTTCGCTGGAATAAAGCCGAGTTTTTGCGTCGATTCATAACCATGGACGAAACATGGTTCCATCATTTTACACCTAAGACCAAGGAGCAATCAAAGCAGAGGACTGAAAAGGGAGAACCGGCTCCAAAGAAAGCAAAGACAGTTCAGTCAGCTGGCAAGGTCATGGCATCCGTTTTCTGGGATGAACATGGAATAATATTTATTATCTCGAAAAAAGAAAAACAATCAGTGGTGCGTATTATGTAGCCTTATTGCAGCTTCTGAGTGATGAAATCAAGAAAAAACGGCCTCATCTGACGAAAAAGAAAGTGTTGTTTCATCACGACAACGCGTCATTGCGATGGCTAAAATCAATGAGTTGAAGTTCGAATTGTTTCTTCACGCACCCTATTCGCCAGATCGGGCCCCCTCGAATTATTTTCTTTTTCTGAATTTGAAAAAATGGCTCGGTGGCAAAAGATTTGCCAACAATGAAGAGGTAGAGTCTGCGGTTAGTAGCTATTTTGAGGAGCTCGACGGTTCCTACTATAAAGCGGGTATCAAAGCTATTGACCATCGTTGAGAAATGTGTATCGAGCTGAAAGGAGAATATGTTGAAAAGTAAAAAACATTTTCGCAATTTTTTTACTGTTTTCTTTGTCAGGTCGGGTACTTTTGGGACCGCCCGCGTATGTATGTATAATTTTTCCGAAATGTGTTGAATTATCAATAGCAAGCGGTTTTTGTGTGTTATTTTGATATAAAGTATGCCCTCGTTAAAAGCAACTGCTAAAAATTCGGGCAGATGCGCTGATTGAGGTTGCTGCAATGACCGAATCGCCAAAAAGTTGAGCCTTGGATTGGAATTGAGCACTAACACGAAAAAATTAAAAACACCAATATTTTCCATCGTTTTTGAAATAATAAACGACTAAATAATCGAGAATTATTGTTGTATTAATATGGTTTCAAAAATTTTGTCTGAATTTTCGTTCTTATTGAAGAGATGTGCTGAATGCTTGGAAAACTTGCTCTGTTTTAATTTTTGACTCACGCCTATGCTTTTTCAAAGGCAGCTCAACCTCCTCATCTTCATTGTTAACCGACATCAAAGGCTTCCAACAATTCTGCATAACTGAAAGCTTAACTTTGCTCTGTTAGCATGCTTTCCGACCGGGAGCAGGGGCTTTTTTATAACCCACAAATGTTTTCGTTGTCATGTGCTTGAAAAATAAGCCAGACTCGTATGCGTTTTCGCAAATTGAGCTCTTTTATTTTATTTTTGAAATGGATCAAAAACGGTTCAACGGTTCCCCAAATTTTCACCATCCGAATTCCAAACCGTTTTTTGAAATTGGAAAACCATTCATTACTGGCATGGAATCCCTTGATTTTCTCTGATTTTTTGATGAAAAGAAAAAGCTCTGCGGAAATCGGAACATTTTGCCTGCGTTCCCCATGGAGCCACTTGTACAAGGCATTTTCTATCCTTCGATAGGTACTCGTAGCTTTTCAGAATTACGCGTTTTCCCGATCCGCTCCCAGAGTTCGATACAAAGTAGCTAAGCGCATCTTTTTAGAGTTTTGCAAAATAATTTTACAAAACCCTACTAAAATCGCGTCTTGTCTGTCCATCTGTCCGTTCGTCCGTGTGTTACAGCACTTTTTCTCGCAAACTACTTAAGCTAGAAACATCAAATGTTGTATGCAGGTCTAAAGTAGTGTTCTCTTTAAAGTTCAACAACAAAAAAATTTCAAAATGGGTTCAAGTGGGGTCTCCCCATATCGAGGGTTGGCCCCCGAAAAAAATTTCATCAAAGGTAGCCGATATGGGTATCAAATGAAAGGTCTTGATAAAAAATTTGACACGTTTTGCTTCGAGGGGCGCACAGGGAGGGGAAATATACGAAAAATTTGTGTCCCCTTTCGCGATTGGACACCTGTGATCCGAAAAATCTGAAAAAAATTATGGAAGTAGATGTTTATGAGTATAACAACAGCATATACGTTAGAAGTCAAAATTCGATCAACTTTGTTAATAATAATATTATGTTCGAATTTCACATTTTGAATACAGGTGCAATCTATATTTGGACCTCTGCATTGCTGACGCAAGACTTGAATTCAGCTTGAAAAGTCCTCAACGGAAATTGCAGGTGCTTCCTTACGATAGCGACTATAACGCAATCGTAATGGTAATCAATCATCAAAGGGATGATGTCTTCCTCATACCAGTTCACTATGAAAAGCATCGGTTGAATTTTGAAAAAATGGATTGGGGAAATTTTCAAAAGAAGTTTAATCGGGATTACCAGAAGCAATGTCTTCTTTCGGATGATGGCAACGCTTGCTCAATAGTTCCTAATGACAGGAATCTAACTAACGATGAAATAGATCTCTATTTGTCGAAGTTAGAGAAGCTGACGTTGGAAATGATTGAGTGAGTAGTTCCCAAGATTAAACATCAAAACACTACAAAAGTATATGAAACACCAACCATTGCAAGGCAAAAAAGATTGAAAAGCCTTCTTCTCACATGCGTCAACAACATTTATTGTCGATTTTTGGATTACAACCATCATTCGTTGGCTTTGTTGAAATTACACCTGAAAAATGTCTGGAATTTCATTCGTTCATACTTCAGGAGTGAGCTCAGTAATCAATGGGCGGAAAAACTGAGGTTATTAGCCCACAGGACCCAGATGGCGTTTTCACGGAGGTGAATAGTTTATTCCGTAAAAAATCTCGAGTGCAGATATCGAATCTTGAAGTCGCTAGTGATGAGATAAATCTTCTCGATAGGGCTGGTCTCAAAATTGATAATACGACTCCGGATAGAAATGGAAACAGGATTATATGTGACGGATTGCAGAAACTTGCCCTGATTAGAACCCACATTGAATTGGTTCATCTACCAAACCCTGAGAGAGGGAATCAAATATATTCACAGGTCGTTGAAGCTAATGTTCCCGACTTCAAATCAAGCCTTATTGGCGAGCCAATTCTTCATTTCAATGAAACGTTGATAGCTAACCTCATACCGAGCTTGAATCTTATTGAATATTTTGTCAGCTATGGAGACTTGTGTTTAATATTTGGCAGTATAAACAACGAGAAATAATGTGATACTGACATTTGCCTGAGGTTGCTATTAGGAATTATTACATATTGTTCGACAGCATGTCGAGCAATTCATATTTTCCAAATGAGTGGAAAAAGGCTAAGGTCTTTCCGATCTTGAAGAAAGGAAAAGAATCTTCGTGCTCTAAAAGGTATCGCCTTATCAGGTTGCTGCCTAACCTTAGCAAGGTGATGGAAGTGATATTGATGCCGAGTTGCCAATTTGGTTTTCATGCCAGACATTCGACTATGAATGTAATAACGAAAATAACCTCAGAAATTTGTTGAAAACTAAATAATAGAGAATGTATTGGACTGTGTCCCCAGATATCATGTCTTCATGATGTGGAATATGTTATACGGGAAATCATTTGTTGTAAATGATGGAAATCTGACGACAATGCGCGATTTTAAGGTCTTGAATGGTCTACAGCAGGGAACAGTGCATCACTGCCTTTCTCAATATTCATTCGCAAGCTAGTGAACGGCATTGATTTTAACGTGTCGCCGACTCGATCATTAATAGCGTTTGCTGATGATCTGATCAGTTATATGGCCGACCGAAATGCTACAATAGTTCAGAGCAATTCAGGACCTAATTGGAAGGATTTCTACATTATGACTGGTGAGGGATGTTTAGAGCGGGTTCCACATAAATTGTGTGTTTGACACCTTGGTGTTCATTCCGATCAGTATCTGTGCTATACTGAACAGGTCAAAATTATGTTTAGTAGCCATAGCCTTTCGAAGACTCTTTCATTCTAGATACATTGACCAAAAGCTCAAAGTTAGCTGTTACAAGACGCTGGTTAGACCAGTTTTGACATATCGATATTCGGTCTGATATAATCGGAGTGCTGGTTTAATGGGAATATCACAAAGAACCGGAACTATGAGAGAAAGTTGCTTGAAAAATGGTAACCATACCAATACCAAAGAGATGAAAAGGAAACCCCGGGATGAGCTGGTTTACAGGCTCTCAAAAGAAATAATTGTAACTCAGTTGCTTGACAACAGTGTCGTGAATATGGCTTCGAATTGTCAGCGATTGTCCCTTATTACAAAAGTCGATCGGATTGGTGTGGTTAACAAAAACTGACTATTACTAATAAAAATGTACAATAAGTATGTCGGTTCCATGAGGCATGGTTTACGAGGCAAAAATGGTGGATTCCACTTTTTGCCTTAGGACTGGATGCATTTTTCCAAACTGCTTGACGAATCAAAAGAAATTGTGTTACTCACTGGACCTACTGCAGGCCTATCGTGATATCCTTTTTACCAAAATACGGGAAACTCCCAGCTAAAAACATTAGTTGCGGAGAGCCTGTTGTATCGACAGTTTCAAATAAACTAGACTAAGGCAGTTCAGCAGATCATATAGAGAAAGATTGTTCACAACGCTGCTGCAGGCTATGCAATGAACGCACAAGAAAAATTTGTTCTAAGTCCAATCTAGGCTTACATTTCAAACGATGGTACAAATTCCACAACTAATTAGAAGTAGTGCGTATATTTCGAACATAAGTAAATTCACGTTCTTTGGAGAATAGGATTATGATAAAAAAAAAAAAACAACGAAAGAGAAGAAAATAAGTTGTTTTCTTCTTACTGTAATATGATTTCCAAGGTTTAGAAACAACGACCAGTGTCACCTATGGATGACACCTCCTTAACAACAACAAAAAAAAAACTTAAGGGATGATTGTTTTGAATTTTATTCAATTATTATTTTAAATATGCAAACACTTTAATCGGTAGTCTATTATTTTATTTAATCATATATATCATGAAAAAAATTTTTAATCAGCCCAAAAAATAATCTTTTTCATTCAGGTAAAAGCTTGGGAATCGACGAGTTAAGAACCTTTGATATTCGATTGATACTGACCAATGGAGAATTTAGATTTTTTTCATGCAAATTGAATTGATTTTGCAGCTACGAATTATGTCCAGGTTAGATTCCCTGTTAATCATTCACTTCAGGGACCACTTGAATAGTGTTCTCCCATTTCTCTAGTAGTTGACATCACTTCATGTGTCTATGGCATGATGTTCTGATGAGATTTATAGTAAAAATGGCAAAAATTAAGAAAAAAACGTAGGTATATTACATGCAGATATAAATTGACGGAACTTAATATATATATATATATATATATATATATATATATATATATATATATATATATATATATATATATATATATATATATATATATACATATATATATATATATACTCGTATATATATATATATATATATACTCGTTTATATATATATATATATATATATGTATATATATATATATATATTAGTATAACTAAAAAAGCAGAACATATCTATGGCAGATATAATCACTTAAGTAATCCACGTGGTGTAGTGCTTAGAGCGCTAGCTTTGTAAGCCGAAGGTCCCTGGTTCGAGTCCCGATGGTGGTAAGGAGATTTGTTTCAAATGATCCTTCGGACGGACTATAAACCCGTTCAGTTATCATAAGTACTGAACGCATCGCATTTGGCTGGGCGAGCACATGCCAAAAGGATGGTACTGACCATATCAACTTCTCTAACTACCTCTAAGCGAAGGCCCGACAGACCATGCTAAAGCAAAAAAAAGACATAACTTAAACCTGAATACTTTTTACTTCTGTAGGATATGAGAATTTGCAAAATAAATTTACGGGTAGCAATTTGGAAACAAGTTGAGTAAGGAGGAGATTACTCCGTGCAGAAGGTATTTGTAACCATCCTAGGGTTAGAAACAAGTTTTCTAATAGCGTGAATCGATGACTTGAACTATTCGTCCAATACTTAGGTAAGAAATCGTTCAAATTTATACAAAATATGGAGAGTTTCTTTCATAAGCACATAACAGCTGTCATTTTGATCCAGCTTAAATAATTTTTATGAATTACGATTAACAACAATTCCTCAAATTTTCATCAAAATTGGAAGAAATTAAAATTGTTTAGGTTAATTTCAAATATGTTGTAATTGCATACAACTGAAATGGCTATAACTCACTTGATTATGATCCGATTTCCATAAAATATTGTGAGCATTAAGGTCTTATATCAATCAAAAAGTCTTGATTTTATGGGCGAAAATGTAAAGTCTATACACAAATCATACTATTATTAACAAAGTTGAGTGTATTTTGACTTCTGTTGCCCTTGTACTCATAAAGACCCACCTCCGTGATTATTTTTAGATTTTTCGACTCAAAGGTCTCCAATCGCGAAGGGGGGCACAACGTTTTGGTACATTTTTCCACTCCCTGGACCCTCTGATGCATAAAATAACTTTTTAATTCTGACTCCCGGAGTTTTAATCAAGGCCTTTCATTTGATAAACCACTCAACTAACTTTGATTTTAAAAAATGTTTAAGGGCTTTTTCGTTGTAAGGGGGACCCCCTTTAAAAAATTTTGAAACGTTTTATAAGACTATCTTCTGAGGGACCACTTCTTCTGCCCTTTTCACAATATTTGAGCTTTCTAGCTTCTATAGTTTTTGAGGAAACGTGCTGTGACGCACGGACAGACGGACAGGCGGGACGCAAAACTAGCAGGTCTTTGTACAAATTTTTATAAAGACCTAAAAAATCGAAATTTTAATTTTATTAGGAACGCAATCATTCTTGTCGTATTATCCAACGTCTCCTACATTTCCCTATACAAGACACCATTTTATACCTTCTAAGACTTGAAAATGTAAAAACCATATAAAATACATATCTAGAGGGAATTTAGATTTATATCTTTGGGAAAATCGATAAATATGAGGAATACATTTTAGTTATAATGAACAGAGGCCTAAATTTCAATGTGAGTAAAGTACTTGTCAAAAATTTAATATACCTAACGCATGTTAATAATACATAATCATATAAATAGAGAAAGACACACCCGTAGGGGGAATATTATATCCTCTGCAAGAAATTATATCTAGCATGTATATAAGGGTGTTCATATATGATCGAGACAAATGCTCTAACACGTTTATTTACTATAGAAAAAATTTACAAAAATTTACAGTTTTTCTAGGTACTCCCCCTTACAATATACGCATTTTGTCCACCTTTTTGGAAGCTTTCTGATGCCGGTATCGAAGAATTCCTTGGGCAACTCGGACAGCCATGTGTGCACGAACTCCTCTACTTCGTCGTCGGTGTTGAGTCTTTGACCTCGGAGGGCTTTTTTCAGCGGTCCAAACATGTGATAGTCACAAGGCGATAAATCCGGACTGTAGGGAGGGTGTTCTAGTATCTCCCACCCCAATTTCGATATTGTATCGAGCTTGAGACGACAAACTTCCAACCGCGTGAATTTTTGCTCGAAGTTCAGCAGTTTAGAAACCCATCCGCCGTTATTTTGCGATCTTGAAGGTGTTCGCGGATGATAGACTCTACATTATCAATACTCATGCCGAGTTCAGCCGAAATGTCTCGAACATTCATCCTACGGTCCTCCAAAATGAGTTGTTCTACGCGGCAAATGTTGTCTGGTGTGATGCTGGTTCGCTGTCGACGATCATGAGGCTCATTCCCGACGGTTCCGCGACCATCCTTGAATGTTTTGGCCCGTTGAAACACAGCAGCCCTACTCAGGCACTCACTACCGAACTGATTTCGTAAACGCAGAAAAATTTCCGTGTTTTTAACGCCTTCCCTCACTAAAAAACGAATGACAATACGTTGCGCAACGGCGATCGGCACTTGACGTTCACTCATGGTCGTAGCACGCGCGTGAAACATTCACTGCCGACAAAAACTATGCCACCCTATTTGCGAGGGACACAGCTATCACATACTTAAGCCACGACCTTCAAAACATACATGCGCGCCATTTACAACGTTTGTCTCCATCATATTTGAACCCCCCTCGTAATTATACTTGCCACAGGCATATTGATAAATATGTTTTCATTGTTTGATAATTTAAAATTTTGGAGTTATTTGCCATAGTTTCCTGAAACATGATCTAAAAAGCTTTCAACGTTATACTCGTCTAAGCTCGAGTGTAGAATAGACCCATATAATGGTTCATAATTTGTGGACAAGATGGTCAAGTTATCGCTTAAAAAGTTTCGCAAGATTGTTTTAAATAGAATCGAAGCAACATGGTTGAATTTTCGAGAGGATCTTTTCTCTTAACCAAACAGGTAGGTAATATAGTTAAATGACTGAATGAAAATATTCAAAGCCACATTTTAAAATTATCGAGTAAAAGAAGCTTCTTGATATTTCTATTCCGTAACCGATGCTCACGGCTGCTTTGATCTTTCAGTGTTCTACTCGCACTTTACAATACCTTGTACCACTAGAGCATAACCATACCATATAGGCAAATATGGCCTAATGCAGAAGCAGTTTCTACTAAACAAACCACAAACTCAACATGGTCTCACCACAGTCATGTTTAAACGATTTTTCCAGTGATTCCGTCATCATAAATTTAATTTTACTCTGTTGCTTACTAATCACCTTATTCTAATCAAGATTCGAACTGCAAAAAAAAACGTCCAAAAATTATCTTCCAATCGATAAAAAACACGTGAAGCATTCAAAATCACGACGAAAAGACTGGAAGCCTCATTTTACTCATTAAATATTCAGTAATTAGTTGTGAATAATTTTCTTGCCAAGACAAAAAATCCATACCATATTATGCATTATTAGAATGAAAGGAAATCGAAAGAGAGGAGGAAAACAAACAACCTAATTAATTTATGACCAAAGAATCAGTTCAGTGTACTGAGCGATTTGAATAAAAACCAGAGGAAAAAAGTAGTTTAAATATTACGAATGCGCAGAGAAAAAGCTAATTAGCTTACTAGTCTTTAAATTTCAATTTTTAGCACGTTATTTGAAATAAGAAATTTCCAAATGTGAAGACACCTACGCAATGTCGTTAGGGATGTAAGATCACATGTGGATATTGGCGCGACAATATGGTTTTTTTACTGGGGTTGCCAGCGGTTGACAAGTGCTGATTTAAATTCGGGTTAGTTTATCTCAAAATAATCACTTAATTATTACGATTAACTGTCGCAAAGCCAAAATTACGGTAAAGTGTAGGATGCCAAATTAGCTTGTCACCCGCATAGTTAATGAGAATTTCAAATAATCAATAAAATGTTCAAAGTGACACAAAGAAAGATAAACTATGTTTTAAGAAAAACCACATCTGGCAACATTCGACTGCTTCTTCATAACATCCAAAAATATTCCGAAGAAGCTGTTTAGTGGCTACCTTTTTGTAAATTATCAATTCATTCTTGACATTCACACTAATTTTATTCAAGTCAAATCAAAATCAAATTTGTTGCAAATTTCCACATAAGATTCAGAAACATATTGCCGGGTGATTTGTATATATCACGGTACCGGCAACTGTCGAAGAAGCTGCGTGAAATCGACGAAAAAAAACAACTTGAAAATAAAATTTCAAATAAAATTCAAAATGAATTTCCATACTCTCTCGACTATTCAACTGGTCATAATATATTTGTATTCCAAATTTGTATAGTAATTGGCTTGGACATATTCATAGAGGCTATTTCTATCAACCCACCGCTGTGCTATACGGTCCTTCGGCGGTTGCTGCTACTTCATCTTTGGCTGTTTCTTGTCCGCGTCTGCTGCTTCTCTCTGGAACCATTCACATTTAAATGGATTTGATAATTGCCACATTTCCATTAATTAATAAAAAAGAACAGTAGTAAATTTATTTCGATATAAAAATTTGTTATAATATGAATGTTATGATTTTATTTGATGTTTCGGGTTTTTATTTGAGTTTTGTTTTATTTTGGTATTCTAGCTAGAATTTAGACAATGGGAAGTTGTTCCTGTCGATAAAATATCGGGTTTAATAAAATGCCAACAGGAGCTATTTTGAATAGCAAATAATGTCATTGGTAGGATACTTTTTTGGTATTGATACTTTTATACTGTTTTTAGATAAAGAACTTGTTAAAACCATGCATTGTTTGTACATCTGAAAGGTTTCAGAATACTTTAAAGCTATAAAACGCTTTACTGAATTCTGTACCTGTCGTTCCATTTGCATGTTTTCCCTACATAGGTCATAACAGATTTTTACAGAAATTACAGAAGTTAGATTCATCAAATTTTGTGATAAGGCCAAAAGTGGTATTTTAATGTACACTCTATTTTTCTACGGAATAGGCTTTCCTCAATACTCTTTAATTACCAGGAAGACATCAGCTGAAACCTCTGGTGCACTAATGTTCAAGCCCTCACAATTGATAGGGTATGTGGCGGATAAACAAAACGGCAGTGCGAAGGGTACTGTTCCCAACAGATCACAGAATTGGTGAATTAGGAGGGCACCTCGGCTGCACCTCCAGATGGCACTTCGAGCTAAGCTGAGTCGCCTAGTCCACCACCAAGAATACACAGCAAATGTGGCAAAATTCCGGGGGCAAGGGAGAAAAGAGCAAGCAGCACAATGCGCGAGAATGGCATTGATTTGGTAGAAACACCAATTCAATTTTGTTGCACCCTGCACTGAGTGCCCTATGGATTGAGGGATTAATCAGAGAAACCCACCCGAAGACCTTCATGCAATTAGCAGAAACGCCAATTGCACAGAAGTTTATTAGTCGGGCCCCACCGGCAAAGCACCAGTGGGATCAGCCAGCGAAGCCCAGCCAACCACCTCAATGCAATTAGCAGAAACGCCAATTGCACAGAAGCGCCTTAGCCAGACTTCATCGACCAATCACCTCACAATCTAACAACGCTATCGGCAGTAACGACTAAGGAAACTCACTGCCCGCTGTCGGATTAACAAATTTTATTCATCACAGCCAAAACAATATATACAAATTTTTTGCTTATCATACAAATTCTCATGTTGCATATTTTATAATCATACACTAAACTCACAAAAAAAACGCTTTACTCAATACTAATCGTTATAAATTTTAAAAGAATGAGATGACAGGAGTAGAGGCGTTATCTTTCCGTGTTGTATGTCCATCAGTATGTTGATTATGAGGTCTGTTGGAACTCAGAGATGGTTAAGATCAACCTAACTGACAGCGCGTTGAACCCCTCTGTCGTTTTGAGCACGTCCAAATCCTAGTTCATGGGGTTGAGGGCGTCGATCAAGTTTAGTACTTGATACATTTTGGCTAGTTAACGATCAGTGATCTCTGAGGATGTGGTGATTATATTTTGAGTGGTATTGATTATGCTGGTCTGGTTTCGAATAAGGGCCGGGATATGCTGGTCGTCTGATTTGAAGTCGGTAATAATGTGGGCCATTCGTTCTGCATATTTCGAGTCTAGTACTCCGAACAGAGAGTAAGCGACATTTACAATCAGGTCTAAGCGCGACCATCTTGATTTTCGGTTGTGATGCAGGAATTCGTTTTTCGTTGCAATCTGGGCAAGATTGAGATAAAAGTGCTCAATTGTCTCTCTGCAGTGTGCCTGTTGGATAACCAGTGAGCATAACGTCTGGAAATTGATCACCTCTCTGTCAATCAATTCCTCTTGCCTCCAAAACGATGTCAAGTTGCAGTAGGCAATCAGGGTCCACTCGTCCTTTATAAGATTCGTTGTGCATTGGGATTAGCTGTACTTCTTTCGTTACTCGTGCGGAAAATACACAACACAGTACGATTAACGTCATTAGAAAACCGGCAACGATCCTTCTTTTCTTTTTTGTTGGTTCGGTCGTACCAGTTGTTGCTTAGCTTTTGGTAAGCCACGGTTCTTCTATGTGTACAGCTGGGTCCTCATCTACGAGTATTGCGTCTGGTACATCGTGACCAGAGTCTATGGGGAGTTCTGCCGCCTGACTGGATCACTGCTGTTCTCACCTTGCCGTCCTTTCCTAGTATAGTCCAGAAATTATTTGAATACGTCGGAGAATTTGTTTGGGTGTAACTTGAGACCTTTTCTGTTGCAAATGAAATTAAGCTTACTGAAAATGTGATGACCAAATAGATCGAAATACAATGCATGAACTGATTATGATGATTGCAATATGTTGGTGTTATTTTGGTAGACAGGAAATTTCGACTGATTTTATAGCAAAAAAAATATGATTGAAAGTTGAACATATACATTATGCATGAACAAATTATGCACAAAATAGCAGTGTGAAGGGTACGTATTGCACCCGACAAGAAAAGAATTTTGACAGTAGAGAACCGATTCTGTTGTCCTTGGAATGGAGGCTGGAGCTAGTTACGAATGATGGGGCAATTTTGCATGGAAAGGAAAAATTTTGGCGCGCGACCAGATGATCTCACGAGGGAACACGAAACGTGATAGTGGGTTGACGAAGAGAATTTCTTTATGATTTCTGGGAACTGAGTGGAAAAGAATGAAGTCAGCAAGATATCATCTTCCGTTGAAGGGTAAACAAAATTGTGTTTCGACCTTCCGTGATAAGATCATTTCAATGGTTAGGAAGACTGCATACGCGATGAGCCATATATTTACATGGTCCCTGCAGTGTCTAGTACTCAAGGATATGCGACTTGCACTATGTGGGATGATAACATGTTTGATGAAGGGGCACGACCTTGTTTAAGAAGTTATGATGATATTGCCATCACTTGAGTGATTAACTGATAGCCTATGTATTAAAAATAAGCATTCGAGTAGCCCCATGGTGATCAGGAGTGGCTCCTCTTAAGAAGAGAAACTGGTCACCCCATCGAAACTGCTTAAGTTGTTGTTTTACTAGGTTCAAGTTAACTACACTCCTCAAGTTTTCATTCTTTAAGCAGAGATGAGTGGTTCACTTCAGCCACTGTAACATCTTTATGTTTGTCATTCCCCTTGTAATACAACGACCCTCTTCAGGAAAAGTAACGGTTGCTTTTTGTACAATGTTAAATCATAGCGGGCAAAATTTCGCTTAAAATTTTGCAAAAGGCAGCTGATACTGTCATTAAAAATAGGAAGAAGCTTAAAACGGTAGCTCGGGAACTAGGAATTTGCGAAACGACGTTATTTTGTTATGTCACAAAGCATAAGGATGATGTGACACAAACAGTGAGCAATTTTTCAAAACATATTTTTCACTTCAACAAGATTTCAAAAAATTATTGAAATATGCTTCGATGTACTTTTGTTTTGCTAGAGGAAGTGGTAAAATTGGTTGAGATGGCACAGCGAGTCTTTTCTCGAAATTCACTGACCAGTGAAGCGATCGCTGAAATGGGAGGATACCCGACGAATGCACGTTGCGACAATTTCGTTGCCAATTCATGCGAATGATCAAGGCATGTATTACGGCTGTTTTTTTGAAATTGGCTCCCCGCAAATCTATTAGTCGTTTGAAAATAACTAAAATTGCTAGTCTTACACGTCGCGATATCAAACAAGTTGTGTACAAGTTATGACCAAGTATTATGAACATAACGTGTTAATTAAGGATGTGTATCTTCTAGTATAAAAGAAGTACGAGGTTGTGTTTTGATTATGTCGCCACAGGGTACGATGGCATTAGGATATACCATCTCACCCATGGGTAGACAAATATTTTATTTTGTATTTGCAACTTCAGGAAAGATAATTGTTTGAAATGCATTTTCGAACGGCACCATGCATCGGAAAATCAACAAGGCAGGCTTGGGGTGAAACAAATATAAGAAACGCAATTGCAGCAGTTCGCGACAAAATAATGGCATGGAAGATGGTGGCGAAAGCATATAATACTACACTTTGACGACAAGCAGAAAAGGGCGACTCGTCAAAACGATAGTTAGATGGTCATAAAGCTACATTTACGAAAGATTTCGAGCAAAAAATAATTCAGCACTTACGTTGTTGGTTTTGCCGAAAAAAAGTTTGGATGAATAGGTGTGTTCCTTAAGTGGATGCAGCATTTTGTTAAATATGCTTATCCATCAAAAGAAGCTAAGGTTCTGTTGCTTCTGTATGGGCACTCTAGTACAACGTAAGCCGGTTTTACTTCACACTTCACTGCACGCATAAACTGCAGCCACTAGATGCCCGATTTTTAGCCCGTTCAACACATTTTATAATGAAGAATTGCATAGATGGCTAAGAAATTATACCGGAAGAACTTTTACAAATTTACAAGTGACTAAGATTTTTAAGAATGCTTTTTTTCGAGCGGTTATAGCAGTCAATGGTCAAAATGGATTTGTTGGGAGTGGTATTTTCACGTTAAATGAAAATATTTTCACTGAGGGGATATACGCCCCTACAGATGCCACAGACAAAGACCCTCTGCCCCTACAGCACCGGATGACTGTGACGATGCCCAGAACTCTCAATTGAACAATCAAGCATACCCAAAACACAGAAAATTTTTGAAATCTGCGGCAGATGATAACAGTGGTGTACAGAACTTCACTTCAAAGGATGGAGTTTTAAGTGATCAGTCAAACAAATAAGCAAAAGTGGGGCTTTTGGAACCTGACGAACTCCATCCAATCAATAACTCACAGCTTGTGAGCTCTGAGATCAATGAAAAATGTAAGCTAAGCCCAAGAATAGAATATATTTCTCCATTGCCAAGATCTGTACCAATGTAGCGAATAACCCGTAGGAAGGGTAAATTCAGATTTCTGAATAAGTCTTAACAATTATTGCTGAAAAAAGAAGCTCGAAACTCAATCATACTGAATGTATCTAGTCATGAGGAACAACCAATTACTACAGAAGAATATCCTTGTTGAATTCACTGCACGGAGCTTTGAAGTTAATCTCGCTGAGGGGAGTGCTGACAGCAATGTGAAGCCTGGCATCAGTGGTGTGTTGCGGAATGCATAGAACTACCAAAAATGGTTACAAACGTTATTTATAATATTTGTAAGTAGATCCACCTAGCAACATCGTAAATACACGTTTTTTTCTAAATACTTCATGTGGGTACGTTTGGTTGTATGCCATCTCAGACATAGGGGTTGGGTGAGATGAACTATTTTTTTAAATTTTTTATGATTTTGAAAAGAAATTATTTTTTGTTGAACTTTTACATTGCTTACCTACGTTTAATCAATAGTTCTTTGATACAGAATTGCTATTTATTTGAAAACAATGAGCAGCTTTCAAATAATAGATATTTATCAAATCTATGCCATCACAGACCACTTTTCACTAGAATCCTATCAAGTTTTGAGCTGCGAAAAATCCATAATTATTTATTATTTTTGATAACGTTTCATTAGTATTTACTTGTAATGGAACCAAGACAACAGCTTCGGATTGGATTGGATAAATGGCAATGATTATTGCAACATTTAAAGGACTTTTCTATTGGAACTTGGAATATTAGATCATTGAACAGACCAGGTGCATTGCGATAACTTTTGGATGAAACAAAGAAATATAAAACCAACACCTTCGCAACGCAGGAAACCAGATGGCACGGTGAATACATATTTGATATGCAAACGCATACCGTGACAAGGAAGCTTATGGCACATAGAGTAGCAACCGGAGAACACAGCCTCCATGTATAGCCCAACGACAACGGACAACGTTTGGTAGACTTCGCTGCTAGTATATGCTTCACAGTAAGCTATACACACTTCCCAAATCAGGACATCCACAAGAGAACGTGGGCATCCCTAGATAGTCGCCCATTCAACCAGATACAAAATCGAGCCGCCACCAGCATTCTCGACACGCGCTCTTTCCGTGGCACTGTCTGTAATTCAGGCCACTACCTTATAAGAGTCAAGTTCCGATGCCGTACCTTCAAGAGTTGTGAACAAGGAACATCAGTTACCCCAAGGTACCAGATACACAAGCTTAGTGATAGCTCAGTAACTTTCATATACATGTCAGCGCTACAAAGTCGCATCATTACATCCCCGCAGGCGGGAGAAAGTAAAAATGACATCAAACCCATACGGAAGACAGCAGGAAACGCGGTAACAGAAGTGGCCAAAGAACACTAGGGGCATCGACAGAAGAAAAGTAGGAACGACTGTTACGACGAAGAATGCAAGGAAGTGGTTGAAAAAAGGAATTAGTCATGCAAAGTATACCTCCAGCAACCAAATCTGGCCAAAGAAGAATCATATAACATGCTCTGACGACAAGCCGACAAGGTGTGCCGAAGGAAGAATCAACGCAACAGATTAATGAACACATTACTCTACATGAAGTTAGATCGGGGTATGGTTATGTTAAATACTTAGGTGCACAAGAAGCATCATAGGTAGCCCAGTCGAAATCAAAAACAGATAGCTGCTGTATTTTCGGAAGCAATTTGTAGCGCCCCTAACAACTACTGAAGCTGTGAACATTCCAGAAGCAGACCAAGATGACACAGTCTCACCACCAACTAGAGACGAAGTAGAGACAGCACATGTTCTCAGAAAAAAAGGCTCCTGGACTAGATGAAATACTAGAAGATCTGGTCCAGGCGGGGGCCGTATCAAAGTAACCTTCTCCATCGACTAATATGCAGAACATGGTCAGAGGAGCTGTTGTCAACAAGTTTAGTTGTGAAAATTATAAAGGCATCGCATAGAAGGTATACTACCGGGGCGCGCAACCCCCACAGTGCCTGTTGCTAGTGAGAAATTCACGATAAGAAAGTTGAATGAGAGAAAAAGAGATGAGTCTTTTATCATTTTAACTGGAAGAAGTACCGCTTGATACCTCCGCACAAAATTCACTTTTCTGCCCGATTGTTGGTCGTTGCTGTGGTTGAACCTGGTGGTCACCGAGTTGCTGAGATCGTTGATGGTTATAGATTGGTTACTGCTGCGGTAGCTGTTGATTGTTAGCTGACCAATCTGCTTGTTATTGAGCATTTAGTTGCTAAGGTAAATCAGGCGCGCATTGCCTGGAAATCAACGTGCCTTTGTGTGCAACAGCTTCTTTTGGGTTAAAAGCTGGAATAAGTCAATCGGTGGATATCACTTTGCCATCTTTTTTAGGTAAATTTCTCGAGAGAAATTTACCTATTGCGGAGAGCATCATATATATATATATATATATATATATATATATATATATATATATATATATATATATATATATATATATATATATATATGGGATATAACGAAATTTTTGACCACGCTAGAGGTTGCAATTTTGCTTCGATTTTCACCAAATTTTCAGGAAAGGTGTATTGGGTAATTATCTCGGTTAAGTTCGTGAACCAGCTATATCGGCTGGGCAAAAGCAAAATGGCGGCCATTTTAGACGAAAAATCGTGATTTCTGTTCTCACCAAAGTTTAGCTCCGATTTGGATGAAATTTGGTACAAAGGTTCAATGATGTATGTGATGAATCTCACAATAAAAAATCCAAAGTCGGTACGGCAGAAACAAAATGGCGGCCGCTCAAAGGTCGAAAAACGTGCAAAATTTTGTTGTTGTAATAATGGTCAAAGCTTTCAACAAATTTTTATGAAATTCGGTAGTTTGATAGAAGTTATAAGTATCTAAAGAATTACGTAAAAAAACTGGAGGTCAGGTTGCAAAAAACAAAATGGCGGCCAGTTGAAGGTCGAAATTTCAAAGGCTTTTAAAAGTCGCAATTTTGATCCGACATATATGAAACTTGGTTTCAAGATAGACATTACTACAGTTTTTGATATTTTGGTGACCATGCATGTGCAAATTTCAAAATGGCGGCCGTTTAAATATGCGTTTTTTTCATGTTTTTGTGGCCCTCTAGCGGTCACATTTTCCAACGGATTTTGATGAAACTTGAGATTATGAATCTCTGTACTATGTTCTTGTATTTTGCAGGAAATTATTAAAATTGAATGAAAAATAAAAAAGTCGAAAATTTAAAGCCTAATATTTTTAGCTGCCGTTTTCTTTAAAAATTGAATTATTTTACCCTGTCTAGAGTGTAACTCCTATTTGAACGAGATAGTACATTGATTGATGAGGTCCTAGCATACAAAGATTTAAAATAATCCATAATCAAATGCATGCATTCAAAATGGCGGCCCCCAAAGGTCTGAAGGCAAGCGCAATTTGCTATTTTAGTGCCAACTGAAATAATGAATATTTTTCATGGAAACGTTTTAAATGACTTTACTTGAAAGAACTTATAAACCAGATCATTTTTAAGATATTGTAAAATATTTTTAACAATACCCTAAAAAATTATAAAATCGCGACTTGTCTGTCTGTCCGTCCGTCCGCCCGTTTGTTCGTGCGTCATATCAAGTTTTCTCGCAAAACACATGAGCTAGAATGAGGAAATTTTCTACGTAGGTCAAAAGTGGTGCCTCTTGAAATTTGCAGTGCAAGAAAATATTTTAAGGTATTTAAGGGGGGTCTCCCCATATAGGCGGGTCTCCCATACAGGGGGATGGCATATAATTTTTTTTATTTCTGTAGCCCTCTCTAGCAGCCAAGATTCTCAACAGATTCCGTTGAAACTTGAAATTATAAGTTATTAAGGCAAGTTGATTTAATTTAATTATGCAAATCGAATGACAAATAAAACAGTCGAAAATTTACAGCTTAATATTTTTAGCAGCCGATTTCAATAAAAATCGAAATGACGGCCCTCACAGTTCAGAAAAAAATTGAAAATGTATATATTAATGGCAATGCAAGTGCTGATTAAACGTTTATGGAAATCTTTTGAAATTAACTATTCGAGCTATTTAAGCCTTTGTGTGGTTACCACTGTGAACTGTGTAAACAGCAAATGCGAGAAGGACGAAACCGGTATTTATATGTTTACAACAATTTATGATCCGCCGATTTTCAATATGTAATCCATACGCGTGCAACTCAATTTAATTAGCAAAATATTTGCGCCCCGATAAAAGGTCTCTAAAAACGAACGTAACCAGATTTTTTTTATGTTAATAAATACCCACGTGGTACAACGAAAATTGCAGTAAGAAGTTTAGTAGTAGGCAAGCCAAATTCTTTTTCGAAACTTTACGCTACATACGAGAAATTTACCTTTCCGGCTGGCGCTGCCAACGGGGATTTTCATCTTGAAGGCGAAAGTTTTATCATTTCGGCATACCACTTTTTACGGGCTATCGTGGAGGCAGTTTCTTTTCGCATTGCGACGTATATGGTCATGGGTGGCCAGTTTGCAATTCTTTGAAAACAAATTTTGTTTTCCCTTTGTGGCGTTTGGGTAAAAGGGCAAAGTTTTTGAGTTAATGACGATGGATGCTTAGTATACTTTGACTCCACCAAAAACTCTCCAGGTAATCGCAGCGGTTCACCATAGGTGAGTTTGGTGGGGAAAGCTTTTAAATCCTTTCACCAAGCAGCTCGTGTGCCGAGGAGGACTGTTAACAAGACTCGAGTCCATTGCGCGTGTTGATGACATCTGATCGCTGGTTTCAGATATTAGTGCGAGCACACTATGAGGTCAATTTGAGACTGTCGATTCGTTACGCAACTTAAATAGCTTCAATTCGAATTGTTTAACTTAATCCGTGGTGATTTGTTGTTTTGTCAAGTATCGGAAATGCTTCGGGCTAACGCATATAATCGTGTTCGCAAGTGACACGGTAGTGGTTCCCTTCTGAGCTCGGTATATTGATGATTGTTTGAAAAGCGCGGTAGGTGTTGTAAAAGCGTTTATCGGCGATCTTATATGGCGTGTTAACTTGAACCGCTGGCATGGAATGCATGCGAACGCCCGACAAAATGCTGCATTGCCAGCTTGGCTGTGGCTATTGCTCCAAGATCTGCTAGAAGTAAACTAGGGTGAAGCCGACTTTTCGAAATTGCAGAGTTACAGAGTTGTAAGGCCTAGAGTTGTTTGTAGAGGTGTCACATACAAATGAGGTGCTTGTGCCTAGAATAATGACCTTTTCGAGCTTGAACGATGATGCCTGATTCAGGAGCGTATTAAGCTATACGTCATTCTCTTAGTCAGCCGCAAGTGCAGCGTAATCAATTTGTGACTCTATCGACTCGATACATGAGAGGGCGTTGACGACGACGTTGTCCAGAAATCGATGGTGAATTGTCCTATAAAACGATGGTAGCCAGATAGGTGTGACATAGCTTTCTCCGGCATTTGGAACGATGCGATCATGAGTGGCAAGCATGTTTTTGAAGTACTTAATGTGTTTGAACGTGCTGCATTCGCCTGTGCGGGGCTCAGTTTCTTCCAAAATAAATCTAATCGCTCTAATACGCCACTTTCTTTTTTTTGTAGTGCCATATAAGAATTTGGTAATGTTAAATAAATGTCCTACGGTCACTTTTGGATCAGGTGTCAAAAAATTTAACTTTCTTTATATTCTTTTTGTCTAACTAGGAGATGTCCTTTGCTAGCCTTTTACGATTTTGAAGGAGTAATATCTATCTATCTTTATAACATGCGGTAGACATTTTTCAGGCAAAGGTATTTTTAATGGTGTTCCGGATTTGTTTCACTGTGTTCTAAGGTCACTTCAATTTTGGGCGTCCATCGTGTATAGTTTAACTGTGTTCCTGGTTCAAGCAAAAAATCTAGGAAACTTCTGTTGACGAAAACTTAACTTGGCTCCTTGGTGTCCAAAATATGGAAGCGTAGTCAATCAAAGTCCCAAAACAAACAAAGTAATGCAATGATAACTGGCCCACTTTTGAAGATTATACCTAAGCTCATTGCTACGAATCGGTTTGTGTACTTTAGCCTTATTGAACGACACAAGAAAGGTAGTGTTGCAAAAGATGTGTTTAGTATTCCACAATCAAAGTACGTGGAAATATAATTTTATTCATATCGTACATGCATTTGTAAAGAAAATAATGTTTTACAAAATAAACGAATAAAATGGTCTCAGAGCTACCTATGGTTTTAATGTGTTTAATTTTAGGGTATGCATGCTCCAAAATCTGAGGGAAAGAAGTTTTTATAGCGAAAGCTATTGATCAAATTCACAGATCGTTAGCTCGATATCAAAATATTTTTGAAATTCTTTCAAGAGATTGAGGACATAGTTAAACTTTTGCCTGCAGCTACGAAGATATAGGTATCGATTGATGTTCCGATTCAAGATTTCTGCTTATAAGCTAATCTAATGTTATTTCGATTTTTTATTTTTCACTAAATTAATCGACAGGATGTGCCAAAATTCCTTCTTCAGAGCAATCGATTTTTAATTGATTTTGAATATTGAGATACAGTTCATGTATTTGACACTAAAATGGACTTCAAAAGATACCCCAGAACATACTGAACATATACAGGTATAGTCAGGTACATACAGTTCTGTAAATAAATTGTAAATGCCTAACTGTTCTACATAGAGAAACATGTAATTGATTTGTCCTGATATATTAATTATCTTCATTATCTTAAACGCATGCGTAGGGCGGAGGAAACAATTAGTAGCATTTAATTAAATCAAAGCTTTCTTCGCCCTGCTAGTCATAAACAATTCTAATGCTAATCGCTATACCATCTTCTTCAATTTTCAACCTCCGCTTCCCACCGAGTAGTTTATAAATAATGAAAAATTAACAAACCAGATGCTGCGGCATGCTGTTAAGACACCTTAAAAATTACATATCCTCCCTATTAAACAGTAGCCTCTACAGCCGTAATACTATTTCTTATTAGTTTCTTGGGTCATTTCAAATAATTTTAACATCGACCGCGTGACAGAGCATCCGCGCTGCGTTCGATCATCATCTTGTTTTTTATACCGCTCTTGAATTTTTATATTCATGTTCTTTTACTGCTACTAACCAAGTTAAAATTTATGACATAAATTTTGAAATTGGTATTAATTTCTTTTCATCTTCGTTGCTGCTGCTCGGCCGACGATTGAGATTGGGAATTGTGGAGAGTCCCCCGCGTTCGAGTCCCACCGAAAAGGGTTGCAGCATCCAGCCAAAGGTATTTCGAGAAGAGTTGAGTGGCATTACCCTTCCAATGTAGATTTCACTCCAGCAGCAACAACAACAATAACAAATAACCAAATTCTGATAACCGTATAATGATGACCGTGAAGAAATATGAAGAAGTTCATCAGCGACACAATTTTTGAGATTCTCCGTGGTATTTTTTTTTTCTTTTGGTTGATATGCTTTTGGAAAAGACGTTGATTATTATTTTTTTCAATATGAGAGTTAAAAACTCACTGTGTGAGTGCCGTTGTCAAATGGTAATGTCCAAATATCAAAATGTAAAAACCAGTTCGTGATAACGAAACATGAAACACAAAAGAATAAAAAAATGTTCAACTCTTAACTGGACATATTCACATGAGCATGTTAGAGAGGAGCTTGTTGTAACATACGATGGACCTAGAAGATGGTCCGTCCGTTTTAGTTTTCAATCTTCACTTGTTCTTTGTGATTTGTACTTTCTTTTTCTTCCATTCAATCTGCCACGTTCTGTGTCTGTTTCATCTTCCGTCGCGACATCATCAACATCACATTTATACATCTGCCCAGTTATTTTTGAAGGTATTCTCGTAGATATCAGCATACGCGGGGAATTATTTATTGATCAATTCAATAATGTGCTTTTTCGTTGTCGCCGTTATGGGGCCTCAATATTGATAAAATCGAAAGTAGAAGAAATGAAATATATTGGAATAGGAAATGAAAATCGATTTGGAGGCAAATATAGTTTGGTGACGCTGAGGCGGAGATCGAATAGGTGACTGTTATTTTATCGGTCGTGTGCCGGCCTAATTGGAGACTCACATTAGGATTTTGCATAAATTTTTCGTAATTAAAAGGGGATTTCCTCTCAAATGAATTTCATAAAGAAATACTTTCAAGAACAAAATATTCACTTGACTTTTCCGACTTTCCTTGACTTAACGCATAAAAAAATGAAATAGGGACTGCGTAATTCCTGCATGAATAGACTAGTGAAGTGTTCATAATCTCACTATACCTACTACACTTTATCATGTTGAGTTTGCTAATTACTTAAGTGGCAAAAATAATTCATTGCATGCAAATTACGTTATTATGAATTAAAAATGAGTCAACCTTGAAGAAAACTGTATCAGTCGAGTATGCATAAATATTTTCAGTCGTGACTGGAGCTGCAACTAATTTTAGAATGTCCAATTCCTTTCATAAACTGTCACCACTCACTGTTGAAAAATAAAAATCTCAATGGAAATTATTTAACACATTCAACATAACACAGTGCAGGTAGTTAATCGCCAAAATATTTATTTTTTCTTCTAAAATAATTATAATCCGATTAAATTTGGCAATATTGTACATGCATGAGTGGCTTGCTTGGTATCTAAATAAATACATATATGTGTGTATGTGAATAAATACTTATTGAGGACAATATCATATTGAAATCATTGCTTAAAATAGCAAAAATCCTATTCGTTTTGAAGAGAAAGTACATTAACTACGTTTTTGATCACGTTATATGAGACATATCAAATCAATTTCATCAGATACCCTTCAGGCATTCATAAAGTTACCAAATCAGGTAGGCATAAATATGTGAAAAGGCATGAGTTAATGACAATTTTTAAGGGAATATACTTGCAAAGATAATTTTAGGATTTTGTTTTATAAGTAGTAATAAATAGTAATACTGCTAAGGATCTCCTATCTAAGTATCCTCACTCTTAATAATTGAGCTTTGCGATCTATGGTGACACCATTTTCTAGTACGGACCCAATTTGCTCTTTTCGTGAATTTAGGAACTTTTCAAAAAAAGATAGATACATGTTTTCATATGAAAAATATGGGGAACAGTATCTTAAATGATTTGCCCTCTTTGCGGTGTAGATGAGACTCAGGCTGGTTGGCATAGATTTTGGTTATCGATTTTTCTATTTTTTTCCGAGAAACATGCAGCAAGTTTGATTTTTGTGGATTATCCATTAACCTCTCTGCTACAAATTTGTACAGCAACCATGCCTTGGGAAAGGTGTTGTGTACCCTTAGAAAATATATCCCGAAGTTTTCCTAGAAAGCCAACTAACCCCAGTTGTGTGGTAAGTTGGCATACCTGTAGGGGCTAGTTGGTATAACTGAAAAAGATTTGGTTTAGAAGGCAAAGCAATTTAAAAATATTGTATTTCATTATGATTAAACAATAAGCAAGTACACGGATTATAAACGTTCCAAAACATTGCGTTGCCGATCAATAGGAAACAATATTGGCTGACTAGTAATTTGTCTAAAAAGGTCAAGTTTCCGCAGTATTTTGCTCCCTTTGGACCAAAACCGATCCTGGACGTCTAGCCATTTCCAGTAGTATGATGTTTTGTCAAAGTCGTAAGACAAAAATAGTTTGTCGATGCGTGACAGGTATTTCATCAAAAAAATATAGGGTTATCCATTTTACGCTTGGGAAAGTAAAGCTAAAGAAAACACATTAAATATTCAAAGGGAAACGAATATAAAGATTGAACCTTGCCATTATACGTGAAACACAACATCATTCAAATGTCCTCCGCGGGACCTCTTACAGGCCTCAATCCTTTTAAGGTAATTTTCAATGACTTTTCGGCACATTTCCGGCAGTATCTCGGCCATAACTTCACGAGTATTGGTTTTCAATTGCTCAAGATTTCGAGGATTGTTCACCTAAACACGATCTTTCGCATAGCCCCATAAAAAGAAATCCAAAGATGTTATGTCGCAGGATCTTGCGGCCCAATTGACATCACTCAATCTCGAAATTACGCATCCTGGAAATTTCTCTTGCAAAAGTGCTCGATTAGCCTGTGTTGTGTGGCTTGTGGCTCCATCCTGTTGGAACCACATGTTCTCCAGATCATAACCTTCAATTTCTCTCCAAAAATAATCGGTTAACATCAGTCCATAGCGGTCAGAATTGACTGTAATGGCTCTTCCTAGATCGTTTCCAAAAAAAATATGGGCCAATAACACCACCAGACCATAATGCACACCAAACGGTCACTTTTTCCGGATGCAAAGGCCTTTCTGCGATCACCTGAGGATTTTGAGAGCCTCATATGCTGCAATTCTCTTTATTTACGTAACCACTGAGCGAAAAATGAGCCTCATCACTGCAGAACATTTTGTTCGAAAAATCGTTATCAATGGCTTGTTGTTCAATCACCCAATTCGCATACATTCAGCGTTGTGTATGGTCTTGAGGCTTAAGTTCTTGAGTGAGTTGGGTTTTGTACGGATGGAGATGCAAAGCCGAATGCAAAATTCGCCACAATGAGCCGTAAGACAAGCCCAAATGTTGAGCAGGTCGAGGAATCGACAAATTCGGGTCTTCCTCCACACTTTGAGCAACGACAGTGATATTTTCAGCAGAACGAATATTGCGATGATGCACAGGCCTTGCAATATCAAAAACCGATCCAGTCTCTTCAAATTTTCTCACTGTGTTCGAAATTGTTTGCTGTGTAGGTCGATTATCTCGACCGTAATCGGCTCGTAAAACCCTATATATTGATACAGCAGAATCACCATTTTTATAATAAAATTTAATAATTTTAACGCATTCTTCGACTGTTAAACAATCCATATTTCTAAATGGCAAACCTTCAGCTAAAAAACACGCTTTGGATGACATTTAATTCCGACAGATCTCAAATGGCAGGATTATGATTTCCTAACACGAAATGGATTACCCTGTATCCTTCTTGGTATTGAAATTTTTCACACGCCTCAGCTCCATTTCTATTATTCTTCTCATTAGAATCTGTTACTTTTACTCGTAATTTAGAATCATAATTTTTACGTAGTTCAGGTTCTGCGAAATATGTGTTCTGCAAGGAATCATCATTGTTTCGAGGTTATCCATATATAGTCGTATGGGAATTTTTATTATTACTGAAGATTCAGCATTAGGGATTCCATCGAATTCAGATTCGGTAGAGGAAAGCTCTAATTTCTTTTTAACAGTGTCTATTCTATATCTTGCGAATCTTTGCCTTATTACGTATTTTACCTGCCAACGAATTTCTCACTGGAGCATCTGTGAAAAGTTCAGCTTTTCTTTGTTTTCTTCATCAATTATATTGGGTGTAAAACTTAATAACCGGAATTTTTCAGCGAAATTTGATGCTTTATGGTGGAAAAATCTTACAATATATTTTATTCAAAGTATTGTCCATCTGAAGCTACAACATTTTCCCATCTTTCAGGCAATTTATGAATTCCATCCCAGAAAAATTGCCCCGGCTTGACGGCCAAAAACGAATCCATCCAATTTCGGATGCCTTGCTCTGAAGTGAAATGTATTCCGGTGAGGGCGTTTTGCATCGAGCGAAATAAATAAAAGTCAGGCGGAGCAAGGTCCGGACTATAAGGCCAAAACTTCCCATCCACAATTTTCCAAATAGTTTTTCACGGGTCGAGCGTTGTCATGATGAAATTATAGCCTCGTGTCTGGTCGCATATTCCAGGCGTTTTTCGATGATGGCACGCTTCAAACGTATTAATCGTGTTCGGCGCAGGTCTCCTGTGATTGTCTGGCCCGATCTCAACAGCTCATAATATAACAGTCCCTTCTGAACCACCAAATACACAGCATAACCTTGGCGCCATAGATATTTGGCTTCGCCGTTGATTTGGCTGGTTGGCTGGGCTTCACGTATGACTTGTTGCGCTTGGGATTGTCATAATGGATCCATTTTTCATCCTCAGTCACGATCCGATGCAAAATTGATTTCTTTTTATGGCGCTCAAGCAGCATTTCAGACATACAGAAGTGCCGTTCAATGTCTCTCGGCTTCAACTCATAAGAGACCCAATTACCTTGCTTCTGAATGTATCCGGCGGCTTTCAAACGTTTTGAAATGGCTTGCTGAGTCACTCCCAACGATTTGGCAAGTTCGTCTTGCGTTTGTCACGAATCCTCATCGAGTAGCGTCTCCGATTCTTCGTATTCAAACTTTTATGGCTGTCCTGGGCGTTCTTTGCCTTTGATGTCAAAATCGGCATTTTTGAAGCGTTGAAACAATTCAAAACACTGTGTTTTCGCTAAAGCGTCGTCGCCATAAACTTCTTCAAGCAAACGATGACTTTCCGCAGCAGTTTTCTTTGCGAAAAACTGACCCAACAGAACCTCCCGCAAATGCCGTCTTTTTCTCCAATTTTCGAAGTTATTCATCGTGAAAAATAATAATGATGCACACAAGATCAAATTGTTTTGTTGACTGATTTTGATAGCTGTCAAATGTACCTTCAAAATTACATATATATAAAGTTCGAGCTTTCACGATATTTGTTAGTACGGACATCTAGCGTCAAATTCCGGTTATTAAGTTGTTCGCCAATATTGCTGTCACGATTCTGCTTTCGGTGATAGGCAGGCTAACTGGTGTGGAATAGGCTAGTTGAATGTTGAGGCTAAAGCAAAACTGTGTGGTCGAGGATCATTAGCTGAGTCCGTCAAACGAGCAGGTGTTAAAGTATACGCTATCTCTACCTGAGGGGGATGACAGTAAAAATTCTACATCGTCAAATATAAGAGCATATTCTGCTAACTCGAAACTCAGTCTTCGGTGCAGGGTGAAGAATCGCTCTATTGCTATACGCCGGGGGGAAAAGCTAGCAGAGCTGATCCTTGTCCGCATTCTGCATGCGTCGAACCTCCCATGTGAATTGTCAATGTTTGATGAACCGATGGGATATAGCGACATTGACGTTACATGTATGAATGATGCTGCATATTTTCGAAGGTTCAAGTAGAGGTTGGTGTCTGGTTGGGCGACGAGTGACCAAAACCACATTGAAGTCTCTAAGACTTCTAATGAGACGGCGGATGACCGTCGCCTAGCTGAGTTGACCTAGAGCCTGACTTTGGAGTGGGAGAAGATAAGATATGAGACGCTGATACAGGAGGAAGTCGAAGGCCTACCTCTTGTAGACTACAGCGGTCTCAGCATCGACAGAATGGTGGCTTATATTCATGGCTGCTTTATCCGTGTTAATGATGCGGCGCTCAGGAGGAGTCATAAGGCTACTCCTGACCATGTCGCAGGGTGAACGGACGAACTAGCTGCCAAGCGGAAGTATATCGGGAATGCAAGAAGGAGGTTCCAGAGCGCCCGATTCCGGGAGCTGAATACTGTTGCGCAGCTCAAACGGGAATACCAGAAGCTTATGAAGTCTAAGAAGGAGCATTGGCATCGTTTCGTTTGTGACAGGTGTATAGAGTTTGCCGGTGTCGGGGCTTCACATTCGTGAGAAGGCAATCTTGACCTAAGTGGATGTATTGAACATTTGCTGGGAGAGATAGGCATTTCTCTTCTTCCATCACTTGCGAAAGAGATGTAGAGGATTATGGTCTAGAAATTGGAGGAGCTGGTATCCGGGAGTCTGTCGAATAGGCAGTATGGTTTCCCTACGGGGCATTGCACCAGTGATACGCAGCTATATGTCACGTCCACGGTGCGGGCAAGTGAGTAGAGGTATGTTCTTGGAACATTTATTGATTTCAAGAGCACTTTTGATCACTTGAGCTGGCCAGCTCCATGCAGTTTAAGTCGTTCATCATGGGTGTGGTATGAGGGACGAGCTTTTAATTATGAGACAACAGCCCCATTTCAAGGGCCTGAAAGATCGTCTGCAGGAGGGATTGGGGACTTCGTAGAAGTGCCCTCAAAGGGATATATGGTGGCGTGTTTGCCGTATGTGTGGCCTATTGAGAAGTCTTGTCAGGCAATGCCAGAAAGTTTTTCTGCTTGTGTGTCTACCTGTTATCGTACAGTTTCAACCGTTACCTTGCAGGTTCTAAGAAAATGTTTCGATGGGCCTCGGAATGGATTTGACTCACGGCAACGACCTCGCAAATAATAAATGGACTATGGGATTGGATACTGGAATGTCAGATCACTCAATTACCCTGGCGCTGATAAGGACCTTTTTCAACAGCCCAGTCAATATCAATTAAAAATACTGGCAGTCCAGGAAACGAATTGGATTGGAAACGACTTTCAAGACATGAGATCGCACACAATATTCAAAAGTGGGACGCCTACTGGAAAGCGAGAATTTGGAGTGGCCTTCATGGTGGATAGGGAGTTCAAATCGCACGTTATTGATTTCAAGGCAATAAACGAACGGTTGTGTGCGATCCGTATAAAAGCGAAATTCTTTAAAATCTGGCTGATTGATATTCATGCCCCGACCGAACAAAAGAATGAAAACCCGAATGAAACGTTCTACAATCACCAGGAAAGACTAGTCGCCACATTGCCTACAAACGACACAAAATAATTCTGGGTGATTTCAACGCTAAGGTTGGCAATGAGCTATCTCATCGGGGAACGACTGGAGGATATAGCCTCCACGATGAAACAAATGTCAACGGCCAGCGCCTGATTGACTTTTCATTTAGCAGAAATCTAGTCATACGTTCGACTTGCTTCCCACATCGACGCATTCAAAAAATGGCCTGGGTATCACCCGGAGGCAACACACAAAACCAGATCGATCATTTTCTGATCCAACAACGTTGGGCCTCGAGCATATTTGACGTCCGTACATACCGAGGAGCCAAATGTAACTCAGATCATTACTTGATCAAATTTAACTATCGATGTCATATGTCAAAGGCATATTCAGCAAAGACCAGCCCGCTACAAAAATTTGACATCGAAAGGCTCCAAACGGCGTCTGTGGCCATAAATATCGAAAACTTGAGCGAATTTGTGTCTTTAGGCGCCAAAATAACGAGAACCAGTAACGAAAGAGACGAAATATGCCGAAGAATACAGCTCGCAAATAAAATATTTTTTTCAGTTTTGACGATCTTGAAGACCAGCTGCATACACAGGAAAGAAAGCTCCAAGTATACAAATCTGTGATACGACCTGTATTATGCTATGGGTGTGAAACATTGAGCAACGCGTCCTGAGGCGAAGAATCGGAGCAAAGCTAGACGGAGACCAATGGCGAATTCGATACAACCATGAGCTGTATGCATTTTTTCACGAGCCGGAGGTCTCAGCCATTGTCAGACTGCGGAAGCTGCAATGAGCTGGACACATGAATCTTATAGACGAACAACGGATACTCAAAAAGGTATTCGGTGGGAGAACTGAAGGCCGGAGACCAGTGGGTAAATTGAGGAAACGCTGGTTTGACTCGGCCGACGAAGACAGTTTACCGTTGCTCGAATTTCAAAATTGGAGGGGGCAGTCAATGGGCTGAGACAGTTGGAGGCGCTGTTTGCAGGAAGCGAAGGCCCGAGAGGGGCTGTAGTGCTACGAAGAGGAAGAAAAAGAACGCAACAAAGAGAGTGCATAAGAGCGACAGCAGATGGTATCATAAAGAAGAACAAACTCAATAGATCCGACGCAAAGAGTGATGAAGAAATGAAGGTGATCAAGACGCTTAATGAAAGGCCAGTATACTCATCCTACGTGAAACCGGACGAGGAAAATGCATATGTAAGAAAAGAAAAAAAGGATGAAATAAAAAATTAAAAACGGGGCGTATCGACCACTGAGAATCAACTCACTTTTAGAACCAATGAAACAGGTAAAAACAATTTAAAATGATGCCAGTTATTTGATAAAAAACAGCAGATTACGAGTGAAGAATTCAATCATCCCCAGAATAAAGGACCTCCCTAAAGATACATAAGCCTGGGACTGATATCAGGGAAATTATTTTAGTGGAGATATCACCTACACAGCGACCAGCAAAGTGATCAGTAGAAGAGTTCAAAAGTATGCAACTACAATTCAACACGCATCTCACGAAAAGTACGACAAATTACAGAAGATGAAATCATGGTCTTTTTCGACGTAAAGGCCCTATTTTCTAGCATCTTGATCAATGAAGCTATCAAGATTATCGAGAAATGGCTGCACCAACGAAAATCGGAACCAAAGTGGAATAGTGAAACAAAATAATGCATCAAACTCACCAGATTATGTATGGAGGAAAGTTATTTCGAGTTTAAGGGTAAATTTAACACAGTTCAGGAGAGTTGTAATAGACAACCCCTTATCTCCGTTTTTCACCGAAATGTTTTTGCTAAGATATAATCAATATTAAGAATGGAAAATCGCGTTCCGAGATTTCGGAAGAGGTACGTTGACGTTTTTGCCATATTAAAAAGAAGTATTTAGGGCGAACGTTAGGTTCACTTAACGGATTACACAAGAACCTACGCTTCACCTATGAAATGGAGAAGGACGAAAAAATTACTATTTTTGGAGGTTTGTGAGATATATAAAGATATATAAAAAACCAAAAGATAATAGCAGAGTAATTCCCAATACTTCAAATCCTTCCTTCTATATTATCCAACAGATGCAAACCAGCCTTTTAAGCGAGAAAGCGAAGAAGAAAATAGCGCACATTTTTTATACGACCAGATTGAACATACTCGGTTACTCCAAGGAAATTGTAAGGAATTTAATATGAAAGCGTTAAGCTCTTAGAAAATTGGAATCAGTCACAACTCTCAAAAAAAAAACCAAAGGAGAGAAGGAAAATATTACTAAGCTCCAATCAAATCTTATGGTCAATGAAATATAAGCTAAGGAAACAAGGATTAGACTTGATCTTCAGCAGCAGAAACAACCAACTGCTAAAGCTTTCAGCACAAACCAAAGAACCGGTGGAAGAAATGACGAAGTCAAGCATGTGCAGAATTACGTACTCCAGTTGCAGGGAAGTAAATGTAGGTCAAACGAGAAGAAACATGGAGACGCATTTAAAAGGACACTTTAAGGAAGCGGGATTGGCGTAAAAGAAAAATTTAAGGTAGTTCAGATCAAAAGTAGCACAGCAAATCGTGCTGGAGAATCATTTGATCAGTATCGAAGATGCAAAGATTGTCAGCTATACCCAACGAAACTAGACGCGAGCGGGGCATCGAAATCTACAAAACGCGTCAACAATATCTTCTCAAGAAGGATCAGGCCAAAATTCATTCGCCTTTGCATAAGTTCATAAGGAAATATGATTTAATGAATGGTTTTCCTCCCGGTGACACAAATACCAGCAATAATGAGGGCACGGTTGGAGTGGGTAATTACGAAGGATTCATGTACTGCAATGCCAAACGTGTTTTTTCAAACGCGAGTGTCGTTTTGAATCATGTAGACACTTTTAACATGAATTACTTGTTTTGCTTAAATACACGAGGACCATGTGTTAATGTCACATGGAAGAACGAGTTAATTACACATGGGAAATACGTCTTCATTTCACACGGGAAACGTGTTTTATTTTAACACTGGACATGCGTATTATTTTAATACGGCATACACTTGTGAATCCAGGATTCGGAATTAAATTTTTTGTTTATACTGTTTTTTAATGTATTTTTCTAAACATAATGCTAATCCTTTTTATTTCACAACGCATATACATACATCGGGAACAAATTGTTGTCTTCTTAAGTGTCCACTTAAGAAGAGAGCCTATTTTCCCCCGAAATCTTTGCGTCTGTTGAGATGGAGAAACGTACCATGAAAGTAATACGCAAATGAAACATACTTTTCCGATTACGGGGACAAAAGTAACATTTTACTTTTGTTTCCATAGTGCTTTGTTACGTTTATCCTCAATCACTTCTTTACCAATGCATTATCTTCTTCTTCTTAGCACTAGAGCCCTTTTCGGGCCTTCGCTTCCTGCAAACTGCGCCGCCAACTGTCTCAGTCTTCCAATTCCAAAATCCGAGCAGCGATGGACTGCCTTCGTCGACCGAATCAGACCAGCGTTTTCTCGGTTTCCCCACTGGCCGCCGGCCTTCAATTCTCCCAAAGAATACTTTCGTGGGTATCCGTTGTTCGTCTATACGATTCATGTGTCCAGCCCATTGCAGCTTCCGCAGTCTTAAAATCCTTGAGACCTCCGGTCCGTCAAAAATTTCTTACAGCTCATGGTTGTTTTGAATTCGCCATTGGTCCCCGTGTAGCTTCGCTCCGATTCTTCGCCTCAGGTCCCGTCTCTCAAAGGCGTTCAATATATTTGCGGATGCCTGGGTTAGGGTCCATGTTTCACACCCATAGCATAACACAGGTCTTATCACAGATTTGTATACTGGGAGCTTTGTTTTCCTGTGTATGCAGCTGGTCTTCAAGATCGTCAATACTGAATAAAATATTTTATTTGCGAGCTGTATTCTTCGGCGTATTTCGTCTCTTTCATTGCCCGTTTTTTGTTATTTTGGCGCCTAAATACACAAATTCGCTAACATTTTCGATACAGTATTCGCCAAGTGTGATATTTTGTGTATTTGGAGTATTTTCCCTGGACTGCGTCATGAGCTTTGTTTTATTTTCGTTGATTTGTAGCCTTACTAGTTCTTTGGCAGTTGTTATTGACCGTGGCAGAATGTTGATGTCGTCGGCATAGGCCACTACCTGGCTCGACTTGTATAGTAATGTACCTCGCGTATCGACAGGTAGCTTCCGTATGACGTACTCCAGAGCCAAATTGAATAACAATGGGGCCAGCCCATCTCTCTGCTTTAGTCCGATATTTGTAACAAAGGCATCGGTGAGCTGGTTATTGATGCGGACTTGGGAGGTTGTCGACGTCATTGTCATTTTGGTAAGACGGGCTAATTTGGCTGGGATGCCAATGCAAAGCATTATTTGGTACAGTATACATTATAACCCACCTGAAAATGGAGCTTGCCACACAAAAATCAATTTATGAAATAAGTCAACGATCTCAGCAAAAATAATGGCCCAAATAGCCACATGAATTTATATCATTTAGTGCCACGTTAACACTAATTGAATAAATGTCAAAAAACTTCCTTTTGGTACGCAAAATCACGCGGCGTCTTTTAACACAAATTGACGGGTCGATGCAGGTGTGCTGACTGAATTCAAGCGATTGAAATGTCGTCAGCTATCTTCCAATGGCAACGGAGTAGAATTTCTACTATTTGATAAACCTAGATTGCACCCGGTCTCCCCAATATGTAGGAACCGTGTTATTTCACTCGTGTCTAGCGTGAAACGTCAAATTGTGAACACAGGTATACCATGCCGATTGCTGAACACGATATATCCGTGTTATTTTCACACTGGTTATTTTTTATCTGTGTTTTTTTTCATTCGCTTCATTTTGAAACCGTTTCATTTAAACACGGTTGCATGGAAGCTCGCGTTACCCGTATTAAAAAAAATCTTTAACGTGTTAAATCTACACGGAAAAATTTTGTAAGGTTTTGGAGTGAGGGCGATAATAAAAAAAGGATAATGACGAGTAGGACAGGATGCAAACACCCAGTAATATAAAGCAGACAATTTGCGATTTTTTCCTGAATCGAACCTGCACTGATGGAGCTGGCTGGTATTTGCAAAATTGCAGGAATTAAAGGAAAATAAATCGAAACGTTTATTTGATGAATGTTTTATCCATTGAAAAATTGAAAATTAATAGAGAGTCATCTAATCCTCTGGGTTGACCTTCAACACTATTTATCAAAGATGTTTGAGTTGGGTATGATAGGAAAATTATTAACTAGCAGATCTAGTCAGACGCAAATTAATTTGCAATTTTTTCACTTTGAATAATTGAATAAACTTATTTATGATAAATGACAATGTATAGAAAAATGTGTCAAAGCAGAAATATTTGAATTTCTGTATATAAGGTATTTTTTCCGGTTTTCATATTTAAATCCATAAAAACCATTTATCAAAATCAAAAGTATGGAGATACTAAGTTATAGTTTTATACTGATATTTTCAATCACAAAAACACAAAAATGATCAAAAATTTTTTTAATTACTCCACACCTACTCATCTGAAAAAATGTCCATTTCTTTGATCCAACGGTGAAACGATAAATCAAAAGAGCTCCATATTACTCTTTGTTTTCCGCTAAACCAACCACCATCAACCATTGATGTTGATCAATCAATTTAAAATCTATAAATAACCAATCCAAACCGGATGTTATATTGTTAATATCGTGATAGATAATAAAACATTCAGTTATGCAATGGTAGATCTGCATTACTAATGATGAAAAAAAGATCTTTGATTTCTTCATCTTGCCAATAATAGTTTGAAAGAACTCATTGAGTTTTCCAGTTTCAATGAATGATTGATTTACGTTGATTCATTGATTGATTCTTTCATTAGTTGTGTGAGAATAATGTTCGATTTTAGCGTGTGTAGCAATCGCTAGTGAGTAAGGGATCTTAGTTGGATGCTATGTTGCAAGTACGTATACGGACAATAGTGATTTTTTTCTTTTGACCTAGTGCTTCTCATATATTGTAATGCAGGGAATAGAAAAATTATAGATATTGTTATGTTACACTTTTTCTATCACCGGTCCAGTGAAATTTTCCCAAGCTAAGCAACGGTATCATAAACTTTTTTGATTATTGATTTCATTTCAGTGCAAGTTTGATTCAATAATTTATTCTCTAGAATGAAAGAGTAGAAAACGATGGAGAAACTTTGAGGTTTATTTGATATATCATATGGACGCAACTGATTAATTACTCTATCAAAAGGTTAATCACCATTCTAACACCTGTTTGTTGTCTCATCTGGACTCCATCTATTACCTCATTGAAACATGATCCTGTCGTAAAATTTCCAGATTGGAAAAAAATTGTCTCCATTTCAACTTCAAATATTCACAATTCATTCTTTTCTCGGATTCCACTCACTCACTATCAGTTCGCTCTCGTATTGTAATTTATTGAAGCTTTTAAGCATTTTCAACGTTCCAATAATGGCTTTTATTTTTTTGTCATACAATCTCTAAGAAGTTGCTGTTGTTTATCCATTTCTAAAATTACTTTGGTGATGGCAGCGAGGAACAAGCAATTTGATGACCACCTCAATGAAATTGTTGGAAGAGGATGAAAAAATATCAATATTGTAGATATACTCGTATATTGTATTAATGCATGATTATTTTCTATTTCCAATACACAGTTCACTCTCCAATCGATATGAGTTACGAAGAATAAGAAAGAAATCACAAAGACGCGGCGAAGAATGAAAAAAAAATTGTAGATCTTTCAGATGTTTTGGTTATTGTTGGCGGTAGTGGTGGTGTTGCTTTTGCCATATCCTCAAGTTATCTAAAAGCACTTCTCACTAAAAATAACAGCAATTCTAAAGGTCATTACTAATGAAAACCACCTTAGATACTCCTTTTTGTTGGAATGGAAATTTGAACCGGGATTTCGTTGGTGGCATCGTAGGCTTGCTGGGGGAATCTCACAGTCCGAAGAGCTTGGTGACAATCATTTTGTAATTTAGGTCAATTTTTCTGCAGAAATCTAATTTTGGTTGAATCAACAAAGACGTTAACTGAAACTGAGCTCTTCTGGAAAAGTTTCCGAACTGGACCCAGAAGAACAGAACTCCAATTATTGCTCGCATAATCAAATAATTGAATTTTTCATGAAAATACCAAATTGATTGTAAATAGTCATCCTTCAGTTTGCATACTGCACCGTTCAACGTCTCTACAGTTGGCACGAGCTCAACAGGCCCCGATCCCTTAACACTTAGACTTTTCTGATTTCAAGTGTTTTCAGTAGTGGCTTGGAGTGCTCTCGAAATAACGTTGGTAACCTCATCATCATTTCATTGACGAAAAGTGGGTATCGTAATACTAACAAAACGCCCACTTACAAGGACAGAGCACGTGATACACTTCTCAAGAAGTTTTATTGGTTTAGCGAAGCGAAAAACGGATCTCGTCGGCATGCAAGATTTTAACCGCGCGACAATGCTGAATGGGATGCCGAAAATGAGTCAGGACCGCAATCACCACTATTGCCTGGCATTTCCTGTATGTTGCGGGGAAATCGAGGCAAAGTCCTTGAAGTGAGTGTTCGATTACAAAATCTAATGTTTATCCAAAAACTATTAAATTCTTGCCCCAATTCACTCAGTAAGTGCGTCATAGGTTGTTACCTTCGGAATCGCACGAGAAATCACAGGTTGCCTTGCTACCACCATTGTCGGCCCTTTTTTGTGACCGCGCGCGGTACTCCGGCGTGTTGTTGTTGATTCGAAAGGTAGAGGTGTACGATAATTCGATGAAATCATTGATGAGATTTTCGGTCCATTTCAATATTCTTTGTGGTGTCCTATTGAAAAACATGAGACCAAGTGGTGGAACCTGTAACTCATGTTCTTTCTTTTTGGGTTCCAGTAATTTGAGATTTTATTTTCTATTATGAAATAGAGTAACGATAGAAGTAAATACTTACAATTGGCTTTCTAAGTATCGATGCCGATGATCTTTTGATGTACCGGAGGGTTAGGATGTTTGGAAAAGGGAAGCGTGGAAGGTTATTAGACTTTTGATTCGATGACGGACATTGCAGATTACACTACAATGATTTTAGGACGATCGATTAGAAAGACAATAAGAACACGGTTGGGTATACGTATTTTGAAAAGTTGAAAAATTCACTGGTGCGGAAGAATGCGCTTTAGCTTTTGGTATGTGTGAAAGATTGTTGACCTCTTTGGGAATATTTGTTTTCATAGTTTTAACTCAGCCATGTGGTATGTGGCATGCAGGTTGAATGAATAACAAAAATAAAATGGAAAAAAATATAACTGAAGAACACACGCTTTTTATCCAACTTATAAAACTTCCACTATATTAAGCCTGCTTTAGACGGCTTTCCTATGAGTGCATCTGTGACGTCAAATGATTTAAGAACTTTGATCCTATCAAAAGGGTATTCAGATTTACCAAGATCTGCCGCAACAATCCGCAATCGCGTGGTAAAGCCATAAAATTAAAGCGCAAATAAAAGCTGAATTGTTTAAATTAAAAAATGAAGGAGAAAGAGTCGAGCTCAAACAAGAAATACATGAATATAAACATTCATTCATGTAACACAGCCTGGAACTTAGGACTGGTTCGCATAAATGAATCATTAACAGCTGAGGCATTTGTGCGAATATTAAAGGAGCGCCTTTCTGAGTTAAACATTTCTCCTGATTCTGATATTGTTGCAATAATAACTGATGGTGCAAACGTCTTGCTTAAGATTGGAAAGCTTGTGAAAGCAGAGCACTAAGTTTGCTTTGCACATGGCATTCATTTAGCCGTTTGCGATTTGTTGTACAAAAATATAGACGGTTTAATTATGAACGTGGATCCAGATGATGTTGACGAACATCTTAGATTAGGTTTAATTATCGAATTAAGCTATTTTCGAGAATTGACAAACGATCACAATATTAAAAACGTGGTTAAAAAAGGTCGTCGAACAGCTGTTCTGTTCAAAAGATCACCTATGAAGAATGATACAATTCTTCAAAAATATGTACAGCAGGAACCTAGAAAAGAGCTAACCTTTTTGCTTGACTGTTAGACGAGATGGAACAGCCTCTTCACAATGCTGAACGCTTTGTTCTTATAAAGAATAGCATTCAAAAAGCCCTTATAGACCTGAATAACCCAGAGGTTTTCGATGAATCTGATTTAGATATCATAAATGAAATATTCAATGTTTTGGCGCCAGTTAAGCTATCCGTAGAAACATTTTGTCGTTCTGACGCAAATTTGTGCATGGCTGATGCAACTTTAAAGTTTCTTTTTAAACAGTTGAGTGGCAATGAGTCAATTATGGCGACTAGATGAAAATCACATTTGTTAAAACGTTTACAACATCGCTGACGTAATGAATTAAGTGGCGTGTTAAATTATTCACAAAATTCTCACAATGAGAGTAGTTGTTTGGATGATGATGTAAAAGATTTATTTTCATGTCCAAGCAAAATCAAAATTAAAAACCAGATAACTTCATTATTTGAAAGGTTGAATACTACTTTTTGTGTAAACATTGAAGAAAATTATCATAATACGTCAATGGAATCGACAACTTGCAGTACGGCGGCTTTAACATTAAAAGATAAGCTTAAACTGGAAATCAACAATAGGTTGAAAACATTAACTCCTGGGGGTATCAAAGAAACAGACTTTTCAAAATTGATCAAGCAAGAAATGGCTCTTTTCAAAGCAACTAAAACTCGAGGTCACAATTTGGAACAAATTTATAAATATTTATTGACAATACCTCCCTTCCATCGAGGCGGATTGCGCTTTCTCAGGCTTGGGGACGAAACATTGGATGAGTTCGTCTTTCTAAGATTTTATCGCCGGAATGCAAATAAGATGTAAAAGCTTAATACCTTAAATTTACCTCGTTAATATAATAACATTAATCGTGATATCTGAAACATATTTTGTTTATTACAGCGAAAATTTAATAAGCTGATTTTAGAATGTCAAATATTAATGTGTTTATCAGCAAAAGTAATTGATTAACTTAAGTTGAAGCCGAATTTTGTGAAATTAAGTGACAAAGTATTATATCTTATAACTTTATTTAATGATAACAGTTGATATAAGAAGTAAAATAGTGAATTTGTGAAGGACATCTAAGATTAGTTGCGTAATTTTTTAATTGCGAGCTTCGTTTATTGTAAGATTTGCTTTGTATTGAATTTTCCTGCATTTGTGATGATTATGTTGACATAAGATAATGAAAAAAGTCAATTTTTGAAGAGCACTCAGACTTTTATTCCCTTTTTAAATTTCCCGGGCTTATCCCGGGACTATCTAGAGACAATCCTGAAATCCCGGGATTAAAAAAAAAATTGGGATTGAATTCTCTATATGCCATTCATATATAAACCCCAGTTTAATATCAAGTTCAACGTATGCTTATATTGAAGAAAAACTACCTAAATTTACTCACTTCCTCTTTTTCTTAGTACCGCAGCTCCTCTCGGGTCTTCGCTTCCTGCAAATAGCGCCTCCAACTGTCTAATTCCTAAATCCGAGCAGCGATGAACTGTCTTCGTTGACCGAGTCAGACCAGCATTTCCTCGGTTTCCCCACTGGTTTCCGCCCTTCAGTTCTCCCAACGAATACCTTTTTGGGTATCTAATGTTCGTCTATACGATTCATGTGGCCAACCCAATGCAGCTTCCGCAATCTTACACTCGTTGAGACCTCCGGTTCGTCAAAAATTTCATACAGTTCATGGTTGTATCGAATTCGCCATTGGTCCCCGTCTAGCTTCGCTCCGATTATTCGTCTCAGGACCCGTCGCTCAAAGGCGTTCAATATTTTTGCGGATGCTTGGGTTAGGGTCCATGTTTCACACCCATAGCATAGCACAGGTCTCATCACAGATTTGTATACCCGGAGCTTTGTTTTCCTGTGTACTATGCAGCTGGTCTTCAAGATCGTCAAAACTGAGGTAAATATTTTATTTGCGAGCTGTATTCTTCGGCAAATTTCGTCTCTTGCATCACCCGTTTTCGTTCTTTTGGCGCCTAAATACACAAATTCGCTCATATTTTCGATACTGTATTCGCCAAGTATGATATTTTGTGTACTTAAGGTATTTTTCTTCGACTGCGTTGTGAGCTTTGTTTTATTTTCATTGATTTGTAGCCCTACTAGTTTTGCTTCGCTGTCCAGTTTCACGAAAAGTCCTATGGCAGTTGTTGATGACCGTGACAAAATGCTGATGTCGTCCGCATAGGCCACTACTTGGCTCGGCTTGTATAGTAATGTACCTCGCGTATCGACAGGTAGCTTCCTCATGACATACTCCAGAGCCAAATTGAATAGCCATGGGGCCAGCCCATCTCCCTGCTTTAGTCCGATATTTGTATCAAAGGCATTGGTGAGTTGGTTATTGATGCGGACTTGGGAGGTCGTCGACGCGATTGTCATTTTGGTAAGATGGACTGCTTTGCCTGGGATGCCAATGCAAATTATTATTTGGCACAGCTTGTTACAATCAATACTGTCGTATGCTTGCTTAAAGTCAACGATAATTTGGTGTACGTCTATGTTGAACTCCCGGCATTTTTCAATTAGCTACTTGACTGTGAACAATTGGTCTATTATCGATCTACCTACTCTGACACCATCTTGATACTCCTCAATAATACTTTTGGCGTCTGATACAATTTCATTTTCTAAGATTTTAAAAAATATTTTGTACGCCGTACAAAGTAGTGATATGCCTCTATAATTTTCGCAATGTAGCTTGTCACCTTTTTTTGTGGATAGGGAATATATATAATATTGATTGGCTCCACTCGTTCGGCATATGCTCTTGTTGATAAATGTGCTTAATGAGTTTGTGAATAACTTTATGAACAGTATTGCCACTATATTTGATGAGCTCCACTGGAATCTCATCGATGCCCGGCGCTTTATTATTTTTTTGGGCTTTGATGATGGAACAAACTTCATCTAGAGTTGGTGGGGCCAATGGAAGCTCTCTGCAGACATCAATAGGCTCCAATATTCTGGAGCTGTGGGAAGGATTAAGGAAGTTCTTAAAATATGATGCCCATCTTTCCTTCATTTTGGTTTTATCAGCGATGATATTGTCGATGTCATCACGACAGAGCGTGGTTTTGGGCTGATAACCACATTTCAGGTTTTTCACTACTTTGAATGCTTGTCTTTTGTTGCTGCTCACTAAGCTTACATCTATACTCCTCAATTGTTCGTCATAGCCCTGGTTTTTCTACTTAAGTACGTATTCTTTGTACGCACGATCATCATGGAACCAATCATTCCTCTAACGCCGGGCTTGATGTCCGATCGTCTGTTCTGCCACGGCCCCAATAGCCGCTTTTACTTCCATCCAGAGCTCGTTGCTCCTCTTTAACAATGCGTCCGATAAGATGAGATCCAGCTGGTTGTCAATGGTCTCCGTGAAATTTTCGGCAACAGACACCGTTTGGAGCCTTTTGATGTCAAATTTTCGTAGCGGACTGGTCTTCGTTGAATATGCCTTTGACATACGACATCGATCAAGTAATGATCTGAGTTGCAGTTAGCTCCTCGGTATGTACGGACGTCAAGTATGCTCGAGGCCCAATGTGGTTGGATCAGAACATGATCAATATGGTTTTATGTGTTGCCATCCAGTGATACCCAGGTCATTTTATGAATGCGTCGATGTTTGAATCAAGTCGAGCTTATGACTAGATTTCTGCTACATGCAAAGTCAATCAGGCACTGGCCGTTGTCATGTGTTTCCTCGTGGAGGCTATATCCTCCAGTCGTTCCCCGATGAGATAGCTCATTGCCAACCTTAGCGTTGAAATCACCCAGAATTTTTGTTATGTCGTTTGTAGGCAATGAGTCGACCAGTTGATTGTAGAGCGTTTCTTTCATTTCTTGGTCGTTTTCTTCGGTCGGGGCGTGAACATTGATCAGCAAGATTTTGAAGAATTTCGCTTTTATACGGATCGCACACAACCGTTCGTTTATTGCCTTGAAATCAATATCGTAAGATTAGGACTCCCTATCTACAACAAAGGCTACTCCGAATTCTCATTTTCCAGTAGGCGATCTCATGTCTTGGATGTCATTTCTTGCTTAGTTAGTTGAAAAATTTGACGATTTCGTAGTATGAAAACTCAGTCTTGACAGATTGTATGTTAAAAGTGGAGTCACTTCGCCGCAGTTCGGTCGATTCCATCTTATTTTCACAGAGGATCAAGAAACCAAACTGGTAACTTGTCTGCAAGATATGAATGCGATGTTTTTCGGCCTTACCTTGAATCTGCTCTCTTAGAAAAATAACATCGAAGCCTTCAAGTTTTACAGTAGCAAAAAAACCCGGAATATTAACAACCTCCGACAAACCTCCAAACCTTCTCTCAGCAAAGGAGAAAAAATAAGTCAGCATGATTCCAAGAGTAGAACGCGACCAATTGACAACCGGCATCAGGTGCTTAGATGCAGCTGCTTGTTTTCTTTCACTTTTCTTTGTTTTAGAAGAAGAACATGTACTCCGGATGACAGGAAATCAGGCGAAGTCTTCTTAAGCAGGATGCATAACTTCGTAGAACAAGTGCGGTCAACAGCTGACAAAAAGGATGGGATGATGATGACAGCTACAAACATTATCCTGCACTTGTATATGCCACCAAAAATAACGTGGTGATAGTATCCTAAGAATACCATATGACTGTGTAAGGCCCACTGAAAGCGCATTTTAGAAGGATGTTCAATATTTTTCAACAATTTCACCCCAGCCGCATTATTAGCCAGTACAATATAGCTAACTCCGTATTTACAAAACGCTAGTCAAACTTGTGCTGTTATTTGGAAATGAAACATTGGCCCTGACAAGCGAATCCGAAAAGATAGTTGACGTATTTGAACGAAAAGTGCTCCGGAAAACTACTGCCCGATGAAAGAAGGAAAAGAGTGGAGAATATGTTACAACGAGGAATTGTATGAACTTTTTGACGATCCGCCTGTTTCCTGTTGCAAAAAGTTACGTAAATTGCAATGGGCGGACTATGTAGAAAGAATATTATAGGGTAGAGCACTAGGTAGACGTCTAGCGGGAAGACCGAGAGCTTAATGCGAAGACACGATAGAAGCTGATAGCAGATCCTTGTTGGGAGTGAACAACTGGCGGATAAGGTCATCGAATCGTGATGATTAGAAGAGATTAATCCTGAAGGCCAAGGCCAGGCTTGGTTGTCGTGCCATAGATGATGATTACGAAGAATGATAGGATAATAGGGAATGCAGCATGCTTAGTGCTCATCAAATGACTGCCTAAATGAAATTTCAAAACATGTTTTTTTGTACATCAGGATCTAAGCATAAGTAGCTCGGGAAAGTTAAAATGATCGGTTCGGTGATTTGTAAATATTTTAGCACGGGATGAAATAGACAGACAACAACATCCTTTCGCAGCTTCAATTGATTTTTTGTCGCAGAAGACAGACTTTCAAGTTGTTTTTCATAAGTGGCGCATCTCGGAGTTTGGTCAAAGTTAACGAAAGCGTCTTCCAAACACTAACAGCGAAGAGATTATGTTATACTTTATTTTTTAGGCTTTCAGTATCATGTAAATTTATGGCTGATTTTGATGCTTTTTCTTCGATAACATTTAGTATGACCTTCGAAAAAATGGAGAAATATTGTTCTGCCTCTAAAACACAGTGACATCTAGGTTAATGATTTCTTATAAGGTTCGGGAAGTTGATTACAAATATTCTGAAAAATACCCGAGGCTGAAAAAGAGGATTCCGGCAGCTCAAAAAAGAAATGAGCTTTTGGGCCAAGTAGATTTAAATTATTTTTAAACATTGTCAACCATGATCTTGTGTAAGACTTTAACGACCAATTAATCCTGTATTCAACGGACTAGAAGCTGAGCATCATTGAATAAATGAATACTGGTCGGCGCTACCTTATTAATGAAATTGGGTAGATGCTTTTTGATTTCAATTAAAATTACTCAAGTATTTTTGATTTGAAATAGCGATGCTACGTACAATAAATTTATTTGTGAATTAAAATTTCTTGGCATATCCTGATTTTTGGGGATGCGGTTGTTTTTATGGAACAAAAAAGGGAATATGTAGCATTAAAACTGTTTGAAGCTTGTTTAGCACATTTGAGTGGCGATACATCAATGAATAAATGGAGAGGCTGATTGTACTTTTACAGTCACTAGATGAAGTCATATTCCAGAAAAGATAGCTTTTAAGGCTACGTGTATTGTAATAAGTGAACATATGGTAAATAAAAGCTATTTTAACCTTTAGATTGTATCGTATTGAATAATATGACAGCCACTATTTAGGAAAAAGTTTTATGTAATACCGTATAATGCCTTCTTCATTGGAGTTTGAAAAAATGTAAGTAAAAGGTAAAAATGAGCAGACTTCAGCGAACGTTTTTTTAGTGATTCAAACTCAATCCTTTCGAACGATTTTCGAATATGGTATCATGATCCTCATTTTAGGGAGCTATTTAATTTCACGGACTATACGTATTTTTTTTTTGTATATATAAAAATACGCAATGAAATTCAATAATGCGATTTAAGAATTAAGCGATCCGATTACTAGAAACATATATAGGTCTTACTAAACTACCATGAATTTAATCAGAAGTCACGAATGCAAATATTGAAGGAAAAAGGCAAAAAATAATCAAAAATTTCTCCGTAAACTAAAAAATTTGCCAAATAAAGTCATGGCGTTAAACGTAATTCAGACTGGATATAGATGATATGATCTAAATTTCAAGAAAATTATAAAGAAATTCAAAATTTGACAGAGGCTGATTATTTTTAAATAAAATTTCAATAAACAGCAACCACAAGAAAATATTATTGATTAAATCGGATGAAATTTGTAGTCTTATATTTTAGCATATGTAAATCGGCAATGAAAAAAGCTTTAGCAAGACATTGGCTACACCAAGAAACATAGAATCTTAATAAGCTTAATATATTTTAAAGGTAAAAATTATTCAAACATCCTTCGCAACAAATTTGAACGTATACTCTAACATACAATTTTTTTTGAAAAATCAAATACTATGCTCTCCAGAAATGATGAAATATTCCAAAAGAGTATCAGACGTATGCGATTGAAAACATCTCGTTAACAAGGGTTTGTTCTCGCACTTATTTCTATCGTTAACTGGACCAGCGCAATAAAACAGGTTAATAATTAAATAACAATAGAATAGTGCCACGGGCAATTGTCTCAAGATCTTTGATCTTCACTCGCACAACACTTGCCCGGTAGTTTTTTTTATTATTATTTTTTCTTCTTTCAATTTCATTTCGTTTATTTACATTTATTTCCAGTTGCGTGTTGTAGGAACAATAACAATATCATATCGAAAAATCATATTCTTAACGATTTCCTGTTTGCCTAAAAAATCAAGTTCACTCCAATATTGTGTGTAGGTGGGTTACAGTAGACTGTTTAGTTTTTATTATTTTTCAATTATTCATTTTTCATTTTATTTTACTTTTAAATTAAGTCAAAATGTTGCTCTGACTAAATAGGGACTTGATAGCAATCAAAAGTTTATTTTTTATTTTGATTGTTATGAACTGTTAATAACGTACCTTACGTACGACTTTTCAAAATATTATAGCATATTGCCAAATCAAATTGAATTTACATTAACCAAACTACATTGAAACGAAATTTCAACTACTTCATATTCTGTGCGTTGGAAATGCGAGCGGGTACAACTATCTCGCTATTAATTAAACGCAAATTGGCATATCTATTGACTCGGTGGCAGATATCTGATCTGATCGTGTAATTTTTAGTCATAGATAAACGCAATGAACTCCGGCCATGGCGTGCCGTTTCGACTCGCGACTGCTGTAAAATTTATTAATGTATTCGGAATTCAAATCAAAAAGTGGAAATAAAAGTGGTCTGATTGTGGCTCAAGTTTGCACGATATTTCCAATTGCCAAGATGGGTTTGCGCGATTAAGATTTCCGGTTTATCTTGGCTGCATGCATTCCAAGTTTGTCACTGCATTTGCATGAACGACAAGTGTGAGGTGGTGGTGATATGATTCGAGTTAAGGGGGTAGTCGGAGAATATTTCCGGATTAATATCTGTTTTCTTTTTAACCGTTCTTAGGACTGAACTCAAAATATAAGAAAAAAATCACCAAAAGTTGGTAGGAGATGCGTAAAATCAATTTTTTTTAGTTTTGCAAGCCAACTACATACTCCCACCCTTAAGTTCCCTGTTATTCCAATTCCTTGAGCTTTACATCCATCAGATACGGCTAACGAAATAATCGACTCAAAACAAATTGATCGGTCGCGACAGCGACAGGTCAAGCGTCCATTAAACATAGCACACACGGAATCAAAAGACAAATGACTATTAAACACACAAATCTTAAAGATATTTATCATCTCTTGATCATTTCTTGAATGGGAACAAGTTGATAGAGTGCAGCATTTCATAAGTTGCAAGTTTCGATTTTGTGTGGTTTTTTCTCTATTTTCTTTTTGTTTTTCTCGATATTTTCTAAATAAATGTTGGAGAAATTTCGATATCAATTCGCTGTCCCAAGAAGGGTCATATGTGCATTTTATCAACAAAACCAACCCAAGAAAAAACCCGCTAAAGATGAATCTTGTCTTGCGGGACATTAGATGCGAGTTGAATGAAAATTCCAATGACGACGACAACAACGATGACGACAACGATTCCATCAGAAACCTGAGCACTAGGTGTCAAATTTATGTCTTACGATAAAGTGCCTTTTCGATTTGTTTTCGTCGTCTTTTATTTGATTTTTTATTTTCTTTATTTTAACATAACGTCCAAAATGTAATATAGCACTGATGTGTTGAGTTCAGTTCAGATTTTTAAGGCAATTCGACACACAAGAAATCACGAAGTGGATTTTAATGGACGGCAAGAAGCGTCGCGATGAGTCCGAATGAAAACTCATTAATCGAAAACGAGAAATCAATTTGCCAAATTTACATAAAACGGTCATTTTAGATAACAATTTTTCCTTTTTTCTTTACCAGTCAATAAACCAAAAATAAAAGCTAAAGTAGATATTGGAAGCAAAAAAAAAGGTGAATTTCGGTACTCTAAAATATGGTTTTGGAATTTCGAATTCTTTTTCTCTTCTTGGTTTTCTGAAAGTAGCAAAAAGTCTACCAACAATTATCATCTGAGTCAGACGTGTATGAATAGATTTTCTATACTATTGTCTAGAAGACGTGCCAGATAGATTGTTAGTGCGATCGATAGATTGCTCAGATATTTTTGAATAATTTACTACATTTACCGAGACAGTTGAGAATCACTTTCAATGGCCGTTTATCTAAGAGAGTGGAAGATTGATTTACCTTAATACAAATTTGAATTATTACAATAAATTTGAACAAAAAAATTATCTGCAAATAAAATCATAAAAAAATAAATTCAAAAAACTTGTAAGACCTGGTTCGGTTTAAATTCGGTAGGATAAAATGTGACAAAGCGATAAAAGCTGCTAATGGGGTGTTTTCATAAATCGAATGAGTATAGCTGCAAGATTTCACCGAGAAAGTATGGAAATTGTCATAATTTAGATAAGAAACTTGTTTTTCCGCCTTTGTTATCGTTCTTTAAGTTACATGTGAAAAAATTGGGTTTTTAAGTATTTCCAAGAAAATATTGTGCTATTGATTAGAGTTAAGTGACTATTAAATTTTCAGTGAGCTGGAATTACATTAATAAATATATTTTATTGTTAAGCTATACACCAATTATTTTCAGCGAGAATAATCACTTTTTGAATCAGCCTTGATTGACTCATACCGAAAAATTGTTTCCTTCACCTAAGTACCATAAGTCAAAGGCTCTTCGCCTTGACAAGACAGAAAATGAATAAGCTTAGAAAGAAATAAAGATTCAAACATTCAGATAAGATCTTTACTCTGATCTTGATAAATATTCAATTTTCATATCCGTTTAACTCGATTAGAAATAATATGCAAAAGAGCTAATTTTTATTCTGATATTTCTGTATCTAGAGCTGCTACCTGTTTCCGCTTGAGGCAATTTCGAAAGTTTTGTAACATTGATTAATTTTTTTTTCGTTCAAGAAAGAATTTGCGTAGGTGTTAATCATTTGACATAGATATTATTGTTAAATGATAATCTCATTATTGTCAAGGCTGTTCAGATTGATATTGTGAACAGTATTGTATGAGAGTGACTTTAGCTTTAGATGTTAAGTACCTTAAAATATTGAAGTAGTTGAATACGTAATATCTATTCACTGATACATAAAATATCGCTAAAAGAATTTGGACTTTAAAGCTTTATATTATTCTTCCAACTTAAAGATTTATCATAAGAATGAAGGAGTTACAAGGAAGTAATTGCAGTCAAAGGATTTTTGCTGACTCGGATATCGAACGAAATAATTAGGATTGTAAAGAGTTTTCCAATAAGACGTGTTATTTTGAATAGCCCGCTTTTTCGGTAGATGTCACTTTTGAAGCTGTCATTTTTTGACATTTGACAAGTAGAAACTACGCCATTTATAAAAATGGAACAATACACGCTTCAACAATGCATTGAAATTATTAAAATTCACTATAAAAATGGTGAAAATGTGGCAGAGACGGTTCGTAAAACTCGAATATTTTTGGGTCGTCTAGAAGCACCTTGTCGGACTGAAATACAGAAATTGGTGGAAAAATTCGAGCTGTTGGGACAACTTAGTGATGTGAAGAATAAAACCCGAGCACGTCTTTCAAAAACAGTCGAGAATATTGCTGATGTAGCCAAAAGTGTTGAAGAAAACCCAGGTTTGTCATTTCCTCGTCGTTCTTTGGAATTAGGCATTCTACAAACGTCATTACACCGTATTTTGCATAAAGGTTTGGGTTTTAAGGCTTATAAAGTTCGGTTAACACAAGAACTCAAGCCGGTCGATCATCAACAAAGTCGTGTCTTTGCTGACTGGGTCCTTGAAATGCATGAAAATGATCCAAAATTCCATCGAAAAATCATCTTGAGTGATGAGGTCCATTTCCACCTCGCTGGCACCGTCAACAAGCAAAATTGTCGCATCTGGGGCTCGGAAAATCCAAGAATTATTGTTGAAAAGCCTCTCTATCCTCAACGTGTGACTGTTTGTGCGGTTTATAGTCCGGCGGAGTCATTGAACCTTACTTTTTCGAAAATGAGGCTGGAGCAACAGTTATGGTGAATGGATTGCACTATCGAGAGATGATTAATGATTTTTTTATGGCCGGAATTGGTTGGTATTGATCTGGACAACGTTTACTTTCAACAAGACGGCACTACATGTCACGCAAGCAACGAAACCATTGATCTTTTAAGGGAAAAGTTTCCGGACCGTGTTATCTCTCGAAGAGGTGATCACAATTGGCCACCGAGATCCTGTGATTTACCACCTTGCGACTTCTTCCTTTGGGGCCAAGGTCTACGCCAACAGCCCAGCGTCGATTTAAGACATCAAAAATGGAATTCGTGAGGCTATCGAGGACATAGGGCAGCAACTTTGCGATTTGTTCATAGAAAATTCCAGGAAAAGGATATGGTCCTGTAAGCGTAGTCGTGGTGGTCATTTGCCTGATGTTATCTTCTACTATTAACGGCATACTTTCCTCTTTATAATGAAATAAATATCCGATCATTTATTTAAAAAAATGGCATTTTTAATTTAATATCAAAATAACACCTTTTATTGGAAAACCCTTACATTGATGAGACAAAAATGCAAATAATGACGCAATAAAAAAGCACTTCTGATAGAGATGAATGTATCCCTGTTGATATAAACAGGCCTGTCGAGAGGGGGGAAATCCTCTCAGGCCCGGCCTTCCTAAAGGGGCCCGTAGGTTTTATTCACCAATAAAAAAGTTTTGTGTTATCTTCTCCTGAAATTCTTACCACTTGAAAAAAATTCCTAAAAATTGTAAATTAGCAAATAATAACTAAATTTAGAACAGAAAATGAGAAATTGTTTAGAATTTTTTTCAAATTTGGCGTTTTTATTTTATCGTGCTGCTCGTGCCGCAGTAGGATGGGCGAGTCTACACGTAGCCGCAATCAAGTTTGCGCCAGTGGCCGCAAACAAATCAGCTGAATCCTCTCTCAGGCCTACCTGTTCATTTTCTATACGACACACATTTTATCTATGTATGTGTATCATACGCATTCCATTGCCATCAATCGTCATGTGCACTACCGCACAGCATTGTCACGGGTTTCTCGCCAGGACCAAGCACACATTTCTCATTTGCTATATATAATTTCCCTTGAACTATCGATGGATGAATGATTGCCTTGAGCCTTCTAAAAATGTCTGAGGCGAAGCTGGTAGGCATGCATTTATTGTAGATCGTGCTGCTTGGTTGTTTTGACATGTGCAAACCTCTTTAGTACATTTTGGCTTCTCTCGACGTGACGTTTTCGAAGTTCTTATTCATATGGTCATGGCGAAGCTCTAAATCTCCAAATAGTGGTGCATTATATTTTTTACATCCACGAATGTTGTTTGTTGACGTTATGTCGAAATATCAAATGGCAGATCGAGAGTTTTGATATAATGGACGTTGACAGAGTAAAATCAAATTTCATAATAGATCGAATTCCACTTTCCTTCCATTATATGTTAAATATTGTATTTTCCATTCGCGAGTTGTGAGAAAAAATTTTCTTATCATGTTTTTCATCTCTCAGTTACTATCAAATTTTGTAGAGATTAAAGTGATTATTGGTAAGAAATTTTTTAAAACTTTAAGACTTTACAGAAATTACAAATTTAGCAAATTGTTAAATATTTCATAAATCCGCTAGCTATATACCATTAAGAAAAATAGAGAGTAATTAAAAATAAAATTTTCATATTAGATGCATTATGTTCAAGCACAAGTCTGGAGGTCAAAAGCACAAAAAACGCTTGGAGCGAGTCAAAAAAAAAAGGAACATTCTATACAGCAAAGAAACCTCTTTCTATAAAATTTCCGACCGAAAAACTCGATTGTTAGAACTGTTAAAGGTTGTCAGTATGCTGATTATATGATTTACAATTAATATTATGATTTATCGCTTTTAGATCTTGCGCATTATCTTAACCATGAAAACATCGTTCTACCCGTCTCTTCAGAAAGAGACGAATCAAGGGAAGCTGCAAACAATGACGTAGTTATTCAAAACTTGGGAACTGGAAACTCTGGAATCGACATTGATTATGGTTTACCTTCAATGGAAACACAATCCATGCGAAAGACCTAAGAAGAACAGCTGTATCTTTATGATTTTGATATTGGCTCTGTATATACTGAATTTGTAGTGAACGATATAATTCGTCCAGGTCACCAAAAGATGCCATCTTCTATTCCACGTGATCGTAACGATGAGCTATTTTCGGCCTCACTTTTATCGAAGACTTTGCCAAATAGGGAGAGGGTGGAGCGAGATTGGTTGGTGTGGAGTAGCTTTATGAACGCTTTGTTTTGCTTACCTTGTCATTTGTAAAGTACCAACCCTTTCAATCGTCCAAAACTTTGCTGTCCTACAAGGTACTCAAAAACCAAGCTTGGAACAAACTATATGATAAGTTATCAGCTCATGAAAACTACGTTTAATGGCGCTCATTGAGAGGAAACTTCAATTGATATACTTCTAAATGAATAGATTATCAGTAAAACTAGAAAATGGTACGAAACTTTACATCGAATCCTAGACACCATTTTGTTTCTTGGCGAAAGGGGCCTATCATTCAAAGGTGCTAGCAATCTTCTAGGAGAACGGAACAATGGAAATTTTTTGGGGATTTTAGAACTGATCAGTCATTACGACCCAACACTTCGCGAATATTTAGAGAAGGCTAGGATTAGTCAACAACAACACAAACGCTTGCAGGTTCACTATCTTTCGGTTGAGTTTCAAAACGAATCGATTCAAATCTGTGCTGAACACGTTAAATCGGCCATTCTGAAAGAATGTAAAAGTGCCAAATACTTCGCTATCATCGTTAATACTACACTTGATTCGAGCCACGTCGGTCAAACTAAGTTTATTTTGCGAAACGTTCATTTTAACTCGAAGAAAAAGATATTTACTATTCAAGAACGATTTCTGGCTTTTGTCGATTGTAACCGAAAAACTGGCCAGGCGTTTGCTGGTTTAATTTTCGATACTCTAAAAGAGTATAACATTCCTCTGGAAGACTGCCGAGCACACGGTTAATACAGTGGTGCTAATATGAAAGGATCTTATAATGGGGCACAACGTCATATTCTGGAGAAAAATCCAAATGCTGTTTATTCGCCCTGTGCAACACATAGTCTCAATTTATGTTGGTTTGACTCTGCAGAATGGTGTGAGTTAGCAATTACTTTTTTCGGAGTTGTTCAGAAATGCTATACCAGTTTCAGCAGCGGTCTACAACGTTGGGAAATTCTCAAAAAAAATATAATGGGTTCGCTTCACAAACTTTCAGATACAAGGTGGTCTGCTAGACCTGAGGCAGTTAAACTCTTTGCCAAACATATTTCAGGATTACATAAGCACTAGAAGGTTTAACTAAACTTAAACTGACTGCAGAGACTCCTAGTGATGTCAACGGCGTTCTGAAATACCTGCAAAAATTTGGGTGCATCCTGATGTTCTCAATGTGGTTTAAGATATTGACAGCTATCAAAAAAAGGAGCAGCATTCTTCAAGCCAGAGACGCTACTATTGACATCGAAATTCAAAATCTCGAAAGTTTGCTGTCTGACATGAATTTCATTTGAAATCAATGGGATGACATTTAAAGTGAATGCAACTCGGTTGCCATTCAATTGAGATTTTATCAACCTTCCCTAATACTCGAAGGAAAAAATGCAAGAGGTATTCCGATGAAAATGAAGATGACGATGACACGAGTGCAGACGATCACGAGACCAATTTCAAAAGAACACATTCTACGTAATAATTGACGCTGTTATTGCAGGAATATCCAATAGGTTCAATGCCATAATGTTTTCTCATTTTTATAGTTATTCACAGCAATGGGCGAAACCGAAATTCAAAGTGACCTGCCACAAATTTCGTCCAAAAACACAAATTGGACGTTTCTGAAGATTTAGGTGATGAATATACAAAGGCAACTTCGAAGAAAAGTTATCACCCTTTACATTGCTAAATGTGATCTTTGTTCGAAATCCGGAGACGATTTTCCAGAATGTGTGTGTTGCCCTCCTTGTATTTTGCATTATCCATGTTACTGTCTTCAGTGCTGAACGTTCATTTAGTATTCTTACTCGCATTAAAAACTTTCATCGATCATGTTCTTCACAAATGCGTGTTTCAGCTCATGGCACTCTTTGCATCGAGGCCCCATTAGCTAGGGAGTTGGTTTTTGATACTGTGAAAAGAAATTTTGCAGCCAAGAAAGCGAGAAAAGCTAATTTACAATTATAATTAATAATTAAATATATTAACTTGACATTACAATAAAACTCTTAACTCCAAAAAGTGGACTACTTGCTTTCTATGTTTCTATTCAATACTTTGATATACCAACTTATATTTATTTATATAGCTTGTTATGGAAACAATTTATTTCAAAAAAAAATTTCCGAAGATTTTATAACACTTTTCTTTATAGAATTAGCATGTTGCGGGGGTTTAGGGACATTAATTGTTTACCCCCACACCCAGATTTTCTCTCGACGGCCCTGGATATAACAAAGAAAACTGAAATGATTATGTGTATTTAGGCTCCGAAATGAATAATGATGACAGCGTACTAGCGATATACGACAAAAATACAAGCCAAAAAGTGTGCTGAAGAAAGAAACAACTGACCGCCAACACCAAGATCCAACAGATAAACGAAAATATGACCGTGCATGCAGTCAGATCGGCGTATACCCCTATCAAACAACTAAGAGAGGGCTCAATCTACAAACATGTCTTTGAAAAAGTGCACGAGGAGCAATCGTAAGTAAATCAGATGAAATTGCAAAATCCCCGCGGCATCACCAGCCAGAAAGGCGAATTTCTCGTAAGTATCCTTATTTTTAAAAGCAAATCATAATTTGATTGGCCGCTAATTTGACACTGTTTATAGAAAATGTGCTGTTGGATAAATACTTCCAATGTAAGCCATTACAAAAGTTCCATGAAAATATTGTATATTCAACACTTTAGTTGCTACTAAAATAGCGAATTTCGCTTACTTTCTGATCTTTCGGGGCTGCCATTTTGAATTTAAGTATTGGATTTTGGAGATTTTTATAGGGCCACTTGGGGAGAGATGCACCACTTCTAAATTTATTTACACAAAACCACATGATAACACTTTCAGACATGTTGTAAGTTTCGCTTCAGTCTCTGTTGACGTTCCGAGCTGAGCGGGCAATTGAGCTTTGTTACTTGTGGAAAATAATACTGAATATTGGTATTTTCTGAGAATTTCGAGCCAAAAGTTTACATAAAAACATAGTAAAACAGTTTCAATTGATGATGTTTAGCCTGTACGAGTCGTCTTCATTACTAGGTGCATGTTTCCCTTCATATACGGAGAGATGCACCAAACAAATGTCAAGTCGATCACATAAGCCAATTCAATACTATTTATAATTTAGAATATGCCCAGGGTGTATAAAAGGAAGGCAAATATAGCACCAAGAGGGTCCTGGACTGAAAAGGCCCTAATAAAAGCTATCTCAAAGCTAAATAACGAAGAACTTAGCTTAAACGTAGCGTCCATTCGTAGGGGACAGCGTTTGGGTGACTTTACAAAACGTGAATTAGGGCCTCCACATGCTTGGTATAGAGTGCGAAAGGAAATTATTTGCCCACATTAAACACCTTGCAGCTGCAGGATTCGCACCTGATCGCACTTTGGTTCGATCGATGGCATTCAAATTTGCCGAAAAAAATCAAAATACATACATAATCGATTTATATCCAATGTAGACGGAAATGACACGTTACGATAGGTTAAAGTTATTCCTCGAAAGAAATAAAGATATTTGCATACGCCAAGTTGAAGGATTATCCATTACAAGGCGCAAGGCCTACAAAGGGAAAGCGTGGGGAAATTCTTCAAAATTTTACAGGCCGAGCTTACAAAATATCACCTTATGAATATTCCAAACAAAACAAGTATTTACCACATGAACGACGCAAGAATTCAACCTATTAACAAGCCAGGTAAAATTTCTGCTTTAAAAATACATATAGTATGTGAATTTGTTTGAGGTAAAATTCCTGCTACTAAAGGCTGTAAAGATGTCCACGTAATTACACCGATAGAAAGGGTAGAAGCAATAACAACGATCGCATGTAATAATTTTTAAGGACAATTTTTTACCCCTAGTATTAATAATGAAATGGCAAATAAGAAAACAGAGTTCGAAGACGATTTACCCCTGGATCAAAAGTCCTTATGAATGAAAAATTGTCTTATAACATATAAACAGGGAACTATTCAACATTCCATCTGCTAAACGTATGCAGTTGGTAAAGGCACCAGAGAAGCAAAAAAAAAATTGAAATTAAAACGAAAAATAGGAAAAAGCTACAGGTTCAATCTTAAAAAATCTATGTGAAGATAGGGAGAGTTGCGATAATTTCTGCAACAAATGTTTGTAGAATTATTATTCGACTACATTCAATACAAATTGGATTTCTAATGAGCAATGTCTTCAGTGGTTGCAGAAAGCATGCACTATGTATTCTTGCTTGTGTAACCCTTGTGGCAGAGATAAGGAATGAAATTCCAAGGAACGACGAGGAACGGACAAACCTGGGTTTTCTTCAACACTTTCGGCTACATCAGCTCGGCTGTTCTTGAGTGACGTGCACGGGTTTTATTCTTCACGTCACCAAGTTATCCCAACAGCTCGAATTTTTCCACCAATTTCTGTATTGCGGTCCGACAAGGTGCTTCACGACGACCCAAAAATGTTCGAGTTTTACGAACCATCTCTGCCAAATTTTCAACAATTTTTATAGTGAATTTTAATGATTTCAATGCGTAGTTGAAGCGTGCATCGTTCCAATTTTATTAATGGCGTAGTTTTTACTTGTCAAATGTCAAAAAATGACAGCTTCAAAAGTGACATCTACCAAAATAGCGGGCTATTCAAAATAACACCTCTTATTGGAAAACCCTTTATTTGGCCATATTTTAAAGGAAGTGCATCTGTAAATATGAAGTTTTTTGATTCAATCCCCCGGATAAGGTGCGCTATTAAAAGTTACACGGACAGGCGCGCGCGAGCAAAATGCAATTTTTTAATCGAGGGTGTTATTGTTTTGAACAAAAACTTGATTTTAATAAATATCAGAGTATCTATTTCGAATATTAAGTGTCGCTTAGAAACTAGATCACAGAAATTCGGTTCCATGCAGGAATAAAAAGTCTTCTACACTTTGTACTTAACATTTGGCTCACCTTCGACAAAATAAACATAAAAACAAAAAGGCAGCACATATTCAAAAAAATTTCCGTTGGCACCATTGAAGATTACATTAGACTTTCGTAGAATGACAATATTGCAATGGAAAATTCATGCTTTAATTTTCTGACTTATGGTCCAATTTAGAAAATAATTTGGTTTCAAACAGAATTTAAATCATTTTAATAAAATGCGTTGAGGGGTATGGCTGTTAAACAGGAGCCCAACAATCTGAAAATCCCCGCTATTCTAGAGATAACCTAAAAACCTGAACATATTTAGAGCTTAATAACATTGAACTTACTATAAAATTTAGTTCAAATCGAATGAAAATTATGACTCCTGAACGCTTTGAAGCTTTGGAACTTTAATCAGTAGCCATTTTGAATCTGGAGAGCAAATCTTGTACATACATTTTCTGCTGTATAAGAAGCTTTAATCTGAACAGTTTTACAATTTTTCATGAAAATCTAGTGAGCAATTTGGTTGATACTAAATACAAAAATCAATTTTGCTTCTTGTTTTCGACATTTGAGGGGCCGCCATTTTAAATCGTTTCATTTTATTTTGTGTGGTTTTTGCAGAAACCCACCGTTTAGTCTAATTTAATCATTGTGGAAAATGCTAAATATGTCAGAGATACACTTTGGTCAGAATGAAAATCACAAATTTTTGGTTCAAAATAGTAGCTAATAAAATTATGATTTCAATTTTCAACTTGTTTATTTATCATCTGATTTGAACTTCACCTAATAACTGGCAATATCAAATTTCATCAAAATCGGTTGAGTAGGTTGGCCACTAGAGGGTCTCAAAAATCCGAATAAAAATACCCGAAAAAAAAATTTTCAAACTGAATAAATCAAATGTCACGTACTCAGTGAAGAGTAGATTACTGTATGAAAAAACATGCTTTTTTAGAGTATTTATATGGTGCACAGAAACAGCTAGATCCAGGCTCAATTTTAGCTTCAGGAAGTAGTTAAACCACTTCCTTATAAATTTCTAGTCCAATGGGATTTTTTATACCAATTCTTCGCCTGCTCAATAGCCACTTTTTTGATTTTCCTTAATTGTGTGCTTGTGCTCAGATAAAAAAAAAATGTTTTTGCTTATAATTATTAAATATACTACTTATACAATAATATATTTATTACTCTTGAAACAGATTAAACAAAAAAAAAATAGAAATGAAATGAAAAAAAATTGCTTATCAGGCGAAAAATACTAACGTGGGTAGGCGCTTGATGGGCAAAATGCGCAACTTGAGGACACTACTCAAACAAATACTCCACTGCAAGGGTACAGCGGCTTTAAGTTGTGCCTGAATTAGATCAGATGATTGTTCATAAACATATAGGAAGGGATTGAGTAGCTAGCGACGAAATTATGTCGCTAACATTTAAAAAACCGCAATTAATTTTTACGTGAGCAAAATGCTCAAAGCGCGCTTTCTTACGGGTTAAAACGGATTGTATTGCGTCTCGCATTTGACTAATTATTTCAAAAGTGCAAGTGATTTCAAATAAAATTAACGATTTCTCTTTGTAAATCGAAGGATCTTTCTATGCCTGAATTGTGTTATATTCTATACATTATTTATTTCTTGATTTTGTCAGCTTTGACTACTTTGAATGATACTTGTGGTTTTTGCTTTTTTGGGAGGGTAAATCTTCATTTTCAGTGATCATTTAATATCTTCAATTGTTTAATTTCAGAAACTGTCTGTTTCTGAATGTCAGACGGTTCAAAAGACGAAGGCTGGAAAAAGAAGCCCAAAGGCAGAAACAAACTGGCGCTTTAAAGAGTTTTTTTAAGAAGCAGTAGACATCTGTTGGTATCGAGGCAAATGACGATTCAGTGTGTCCAGTACCAAATCCAGGAATGAACCAAATCACCAGAAAGCGTATATGAGCTTCGAATGGTCAACATATCCAAAGTAGCAGGAACTGGCATTACTCCGTCACCGAACGAAAGTACAATAAAAATTGACACCGATTCGGCACTTATGGAAGCCAGTTAATTAGCTTTAAGTACAGATCCAGCTTATGGGCAAGAATTTTAGGAGATACCGAAATAAATTTTTTGGTAAGACATGGTCCACCTCAGCCATTGTATAACTTTGAATTTCTTTCCGATGAAACTAGCCGAAAATTTAGTCCTAATTATTACAAACGAATTTTAAGCAATGAAGAGCAAGTTGTGAGAGACTGGCTAGTGAACTCTACTTAAAAAACGGTCTATATTGCTTTTATTGCAAAATTTTCGGTTGCGTGGCCAGTTCGCTTTCAAATGACGGCTTTAAAAGTTGGAAGCATCTAGTCGAAACTTTAAAAGACGTCGAAATTTCCAAAAATCATGTCTAGAATTGAGTCAAAGATGCGGCTGCTCAAAGGATTATGAATGCTGAAACCAATCATTGGTACGAAGTAGTTTTGAGAATCGTAGCTATTACTAAAATGCTCGGTAAAAGTTGTCTGGCATTTCAAGGTACAAACGACAAACTGTTTGAGCATAATAACGGGAACTTTTTAAAAATAGTTGAGCTGCTGTCTGAATTCGATGCCATTATGGAGGAACATGTTCGTAGAGTGCTGCAAAAAGAGGAAACCAAAGCACACGATCTCGGGAAAAATATACAAAACGAGATAATAGAGCTGTTGCATCAAAGTGTCAAATCCCATATTGTTAATGAAGTAAAAAAAGCCAAATACTATTCTATAATTTTAGATTGCACTCTAGACGTTAGTAAAGTGAAGCAAATGACTCTGTTAATTAGATATGTTTCAATCAATAAATTTGATTCTCAAAAGAGGTTGAAATAAAAATCAACGAAAACTTTTTGGGCTTCATACCAGTTGAAAGGTCTACAGGGAAATAAATGTCTGAAATCATAATCGGAGAACTAAATGCGTACCATGCAGTAGTCACTCCCTCAATCTAATGGTTAATGATATGGCAAAATCATCCTTGGAAGCTGCTAATTTCTTTAATATGGTTCAAAAAATATATTTATTTTTTTCTACATCTACTTTTCGATGGGCAGTACTTTTAAAATATGTTCAAGGTTTAACTTTGAAACCCTTAAGTGACACTAGATGGGAGAGTAGGACAGAGGCCTTAAAACCTTTAAGATTTCTTATAGGCGATACATATGACGCACTGCTAAGCATTTATGAAAATCAAGAAATTGATAATTTAGTAAGAGACGAAGCCTTGGGCTTATTGAAATGTATGAAACAGTTAAGGTTTTTGTGTTCCATTGTACTTTGGTATAAAATATTAAATTGTATTAATCCAATAAACAAGCTGATGCACACAAAAGATTTCGATCTAGCATCTACACTTGACCTTTTACAAAACTGTAAAGCATTCTTTAAGGATCTTCGATCGGATAAGTCCTTCAATGAAACTATTGTCGATGCAAGAGAACTAGCTGACGAAATTGACGTTTAGCCTGATTTTGAATCAACAATACCACGACACCGCATAAAAAGAAATAATAAAGGCTTCTCATACGAAACACAAGATGAACCGATCGAAGATCCCAAGGAAAATTCAATCTATTGCATTCAATGCAATAGATGATAGGTTTGAAAATTCAATCTATTGCATTCAATGCAATAGATGATAGGTTTGAACAACTTAGTCACCATAGTGACTATTTTCAATTCTTATATAACATATACGATTGGAAAACAATGTCTAAAGAAATGCTTTTAAAACACTGTATGGAGTCTTTTGACTGATGGTGATTCTGCTGACATAAATGGGGTAGAAATAATAAAGAAATTTCTGCGGTATCTGGACTTTTAGCCAAAAAAGAAAGCCCAAGCAATGTACTGAAATTAATAACAATGTTAAATTTTGCTCCAAACCAGAGTGTTGCCCTGAGAATATTGCTGACTTTATCAATAACTGTTGCAAGTGGAGAAAGGAAGTTATCTAAACTAAAATTAATAAAAAAATTTTTACGTTCTACTACCACGCAAAATCATATTAATGGTTTGGCTCTTTTAGTGACTGGGCATGAAACTTAAAAGAGGTAATAAAAAAGTTTGCAGAAATAAAAGTGAGAAAGTAAAATTTCTTTTGACTTTAGCGTATACGAGTAGTTGATGTTACGTTTGTTTTGTTGTTGTAAGTTCGTTTCAATTTTTACTGTTTTTTCTACTTATAATGTAAAATGTTTTTTCTAAATATACGCTTTGATTATAACTGAATTATTTGATTTTTATCTGAAAAAAAAATCAAAATTTTAGTTTCCACATGTTTAAGGGGCGGCAATTGGTCTTTTTGTCTGGGGCGACGTAACCGCTGGAGCGGGCGCTGACCATTTCTGAGTGAAATGGGTCAAGTGCTGTTCAAAAGAGGAAGTTAGAATACAAAAACTCCTTTGATGGAGAAGATCAAAATCTTTCATTTTTGAAAGCAGGCTACTTGAAAAAGAAAGAAGTCCCTAAACCAATGAGAAAACATGTGCCAAGAGGCCTCAACTAATTTTAAAAAAAATAGAAACTATTCAAAAATTAGACTAAGTATGTAAATTTACTTCAGATACCAACAATTATTATATAATTTTGATAGATAGAAAAAATCATTTAACGTCTATTACAAATTCCATAAGAATTACACACAATGACAAGTGATAATTGCAAGTTATGTAGCTTTTCTCCTACTTTAGTTTAATAATAAGTCATCATAATTTTAGCGTTTAAAGTAAAAAAAAATCTTGAAATACAATGGTTTTCAATTGCTCAAGCGTTTATCTATTAGTTTCGGTCTTCTTAAAATATGTTGAATTAATGAATTAAATATAATTACTTCCAGGTACTGTTCTTTGGCTTCTGATATATAAAATGAAATAAAGTTTCACACTAAGCAAAACAAAACAGTATTGGCAGTTACTGTTTTTTTGCTTAATAATTAGTAACACTAGTTACAAGAAGTGAAGCCTTTTAAATTAAGGAAATATTCTACTGTTTTTGAAACAAGATATTTGATTTCTAGAGAAAAAAATAACCTAAAACAAAAGTATGTTACTTTCGCAATCGAGATGAAGAGCTAAAAGGTATTTTGTAATAATGTGTATGGCGTTTATTTATTGGTAGCTCAAAAGCAAGTTTAAAGGCTGTTCTTTTACATATCCGCAATAAACTTCGCTCTATACTATTAGGCGAGGCTTGTTACATGAAAGAGTCTTATGAAAGTATTAAATTTATCTTGGGCAAAATTCAGTATAACGAACACAACTGGAAATTTTGTGGGGATTTGAAGGTGATTGCCCAATTTTAGGATTACAACTGGGGTATACAAAATACTGTTGTTTTATTTATGAGTGTGGTAGCAGAGGCCGAAAAAATCATTATGTTAAGCAATACTGGCCCAAAAGGCAATCTCTTACTCCAGAACAAAAAACTTTAAAAATCCTCCATTGGTGCAGCCTGAGAATATATTTTTATCACCTTTACACATAAAGCTTGGGCTTATGAAGAATTTCGTGAAAGCTATGGACAGGAGTGGTGACGGCTTTTTATATTTGAAAGAAAAATTTCCTAAGCATAAAGCAAAAATTAAAGAGGGCGTATTTATTGGCCCTCAAATCAGGCAATTGACGAAAGATGATAGTAGTAATTAGTAATTTAGAAAAATCAGCTTGGGAATCCTTCATGAAAATAACTTCCAACTTTCTAGGAAATCACCGATCAAGTGACTATAAATGTATTACCGCGGGGGTTTAAACTACTTATAAGGCAATGGGCTGTAATATGTCGTTGAAAATACATTTTCTTCATTTACATTTAGACTTCTTTCCAGAAAATTTAGGCGCAGTCAGCGATGAACACGGTGAAAGATTGTACCATAGAAAAACGATATCAGGGCAAGTGAAGAACACATACAGTCTACGACAACTCCTTATATTGAGATTCTGGTTAATTGGAAGCTTTAAACAAAAATCCATTGATGTGCATTTTTCAGTAACGTAAATATATTTATCAAAAAACAAAGACAAAAACATTTCATAACAAACTTAAGGAGAAATTCGTAAAAACATAAAAAAATGAATGGACAAAAGTATACGACAGTCAGTGCTGGCTGAGTTGTACACAAATGTTTTCAACTAAACTTATTGAAATTTTAAAAATTTTTGCTAGCTTAATATTTTGTTGGCTTCCTTTCGCATCAATTACTGCTTGCAGTCTTCGGGGCATAGAGGCAACTAAATTAGCAGTTTCTACAGATGTGATTTTCTCCCATGCTGTAACAAGCGCTTCCTTAAACAAATTTGTATTTTTAATGCGACATTTTCGAATTTTCCGTTCCAAAAACTCCCATACATGCTTTATTGGGTTTAAATCTGGATTTTGCGGAAGCACATTAAGTTGCCTGGGAGCGTAGTACAACAACCAGTCTTGACGAAAAGTGCTGTATGTTTTGGACCATTGTCTTGTTGGAAAATCCATTTCTCTTCAAGACCCAACTTCTCCACTAATGACTTCAAATGTTGTTCTAATAGGTTCAGGTTGTCCTAACATAACGGTCCATCGTAGTTTCAACAAAAGCCAATCTGCCAACCTCAGATGCAGCGATGGCTCCCCAAACCATCACATTACCTCCACCGTACTTGACAGTAGGAATCAAATTGTTGGTCTCTAAAGCCGTGTTTTTTTTCCTCCATACTTAACTGCGACCATTACTTCAGAAATTGTTGAATTTGGCCTCATCTGTGAAAAGGACACGGTTCCGAAAATCATTGTTCTTGTCAATATGGGCCTTGGCGAACTGTAGATGCAGAAGTCGGTTTTTGGCGGATATTAATGGCTTTTTACGCGGAGTTCTACTTTGAAACCCATTAATATTTAATGCTCTCGTGATGGATCTTCCCTGGACATCCTTTATTTCCGTAGCCACTTGTATCGCCAAATCTGGAGCACTTATTTTTGGATTACTGTTGACTTCTTTTAGAATAAAACTAATGTCTTTGCGCGATAACTTTTTCGGTCGGCCAGTTCGCGGCTTATTTGCAATGGAACCACTTTTTTCAAAGTTTTTGATGATTGTACGAAATCGTTTAAGTTTCAGTGATTTCACGATTTCCGAGTACGATTTATTGTCTTTTTTATACTGTACGATCAAATTTCGGTTCTCACTAGAAATTTCTTTGCGTGTTTCATATTGCGGTTTTTACAGTTAGATACTAGCGAAAAAACTAAAACAGAATATACGGAATGATAGCAATACCAAGTAATCAAATATTGATGACATTCCGTTGCGTTTAGTTGGAAATTTTTTGTTTATAACTGAGTCAACACTGACTGTCGTAGACTTTTGCCCACCCAATTTTTTATGTTTTTAGGACTTTCTCCTTAATTCTGGTATGAAAAGTTTTTAACTTTATTTTTTAGGGTTTTGCAAAATAATTTTACAAAACCCTACTAGCTTCGCGACCAGTCTGTCCGTCTGTCCGTCCGTCCGTGTGTCACAGCACTTTTTCTCGGAAACTACTTAAGCTAGAAACATCAAATTTTATGTGTAGGTGTAAAGTGGTGATCTCTTCAAAGTTCAACTACAAAAAAATTTTTATAAGGTATTTAAGGGGGGTCTCCCCATATAGGAGAGTGACACCCCGAAAAAAAATTTCATCGAAGGCAGCCGAGATGGTAATCAAATGAAAGGTCTTGATGAAAACTTTTCAAAACAGGTCTTAGTTTGGGAAAATTTGCATCGAGAGGCGCACATGGAGGGGAAATACACGAAAAATTTGTGTCCCCCCCTCGCGATTGGACACCTGTGATTCGAAAAATCTGGAAAAAATCAAGAATGTAGGCCTTGGTGAGTACAACAACAACAAATACGTGAGAAGTCGCAATTCACTCAACTTTGTTATTAATAGTATGATTTATCGATTTTATGTTTTCTTGAATAAAATCTTAACGGTACCCTTAAATTCAATGAAATTCAGTACGTAGATGTCTATTTATAAGATTGATCTATCCTGAAAGTTGCATAAGGATTGAATCATATTTAGCGAAGTAAAAGCGGTTTGAATTTTCCTGAATTACTATGGAACAATATGCGCTGCATTTATTACTATGGCAACATATGGCTATGGAACAACATGCGCTTTTTACCGACTCCGACACTACAGTTTTGCTAGGATTCGCATGCAAATTTCTGGAATGATAGGTGTCATGTATATCTCTGAGAATCGGTTCAGCTAGTGGTATCAATAATCGTAAAACAAAATAGTGGCTGTTTTAAATACGAAGATTGAATAATTTTGAGTTATTTCTTCCCAACTTCAACGTTTAAGGTGCATGCTTTGAACACTTGATTCAATTGAATGAATGACTGAAGCTGAGTACCTACAATTAATGCTCATAAGTGAAACAAGTCAAGGATATGGGAGAGAGCTCCTAGCAAAAGGGTTTTGTAACCATTCTAGGATTCGAAAAAATTGGCTATTAATCGATGATAGCCATTCAGGAGAGTGGCCCCTGAAAAAAAAAAATTCATCAAACGTAGCCGATATGAGTATGAAATAAAAGTTTTCAAGGGAGCTTTTCAAAACAGTTGTTAAACTGTCAGTTTTTGCTTCAGTGGGGGCACAGGGGGGAAATACATGAAATATGTGTTTCCTCCGTCGCGGATGGACATCTGAAATAATTATCAAGAGAGATATTTATGAGTATAACAATACCAAAGACCTCAGAAGTCGAATAAAATCGTCTTTGACATGTTTCTTGATTTGATTCGATCTGGTGACTGCATTTTGTAAATTGAATACGAAACCCTTCTGACATGAGCGTAGGTCTATTTGCCCAACTTGTTTATAATTATAAATTTACGTTACTGAAAATTGCACTTCAATAGATTTTTGATTAAAACTTCCAATTAACCGGTATCTCAAGATAAGGAATTGACGTAGACTTTTGTCCGTCACGGTATGTTAGCGGATCACTGCTGGAGATTAAAACGAGACGTTTCTGAAGCAAAATACAGACGAAAATCATAAAAGTAAATTCATTTTAATGTTGCAATAAATCGAAATAACTTCTTTTTGTTGATTAAAATTCAAAATTTCTAAAATGTTATAAAATGGTATTACAAAAAAACTATTCGTATTTAAAGCATTTTAATTTTATTTCTAGTATCCTTATCCTTGTCCTAAACATAACTAGACAACAGTATTCATGTTGCATGCGAAATTTGTTTTTTGTTTTGTTGACTATTGTAATAGTTTGATTTGTAGATTTTACATTTTTGCCGATAAGTCCAAAACAATACCTTCAAACTTCTTTAAATTTAGCCATTGATTATACAGATTGATATAAGATTTTTATGCTCCCAAAGTTTTATGGAAATCCAATCATAACCAAGAGTTATAGCCATTTCAATTGTATGGTATTGCAACAACAATAAAACGTGTTGATGGATGATACACATTTCAAATTGATCTAGACACTTTTATTTTCTTCCATTTTCATAAAAATTTCAGGAATAGTGTTCAATTTGATTATCTGAAATTGGCCGAGCATGCAGAAAAATTATTGAAGCTGGAACAAAATGGCAGTTGCAACGTGCATATGAAGGAAATTCTGCATCTTTTGCATAAATTTGACCGATTTTTTACCCAAGAATTATTCATTCGTCACCAATTTACCCTATTAGAAAACTTGTTTCGAACCCTAGGGTGGTTACAAAAACCTTCTGGTAGGAGCACTCTCTTACTTACTCAACTTGTTTTTAAAGGAATCTTGAGCATTGTTGGAGAAAAATACATAGTTGAATAATATTCAATTATGTATTCTTCTCTAGCAACGTAAGGATATGGTCCATACCACTGCTAAGGAGTCGTGGTTGGAGCCCTGTTTTATCGAATGGTTACCGCTGGACCGATTGGGCTGAAATTTCATATTCTGGAGCGATTTTCGATACAAAACCGATGAGGTGAGGAAGAATTAGATTTAAGCAATTTTTCAATTAAATTTAATGTATTTTAGAAAGGTACACTACATTCTGTCGTCTCTTTACAGCTACCCAATTTATTTTCTTTAGAAGGGTGTCCTTCTAAAGGAATGTAAGGTGTCTTTCTAAAAAATAGACGGGTTCCCTTTTAAATAACAATAGTTAGCATCGAATATCTCCTCAACTTGAAATATTTGCCATGTAAACTATTTCAGCGCCATCGGGCTTATGTTAGTATACATACATAGATAAGATGAGGAAACATCCGATGTAAACTAGCCTACTTTAGAAGGTCACCCATCTACTTTGTAGCAGGGCAACGGTCTATTTTGTAGGGCACCCTTCTTTCCTTGAGGACACCCTTCTTAAAGAAATGAATTTGATAGCTGTAAACTGACGAAAGAATGTGACACTTCATACTGTCATGTCAAAACTAAAAAAATATTAAATTTAATTGAAAAATTGCTTAAATTCAATTTTTCCTCACCTCGTCGGTTTATTAATCAAGAGGTGCTTTCGAATATAAAATTTCAGCTCTACCGGTCCAGCGGCAATCATTCGATAAAACAGGGCTCCAATCGAAGTTTCGAGACGATGCGATTTTTTTTGTTTAAATATATACCGCTGGACCGATTGGACTTAAATTTGTTTATTCCGGAGCATTTTTTGATTACAGAGCCGACAAGGTGAGGAAGAATTAGATTTAAGCACTTTTTCAATTAAATTTAATGTATTTAATTTTGTCATGACAGTCAAGAAGCACCACATTCGTTAGTCAGTTTGTAGCTTCCAAATTTAATGCCCTTTGAAAGATGTTCTTCTACAGCAAAGAAGGGTGTCATTCTAAAGAATAGACGGGTGCCCTTCTAAGGAAGAACAGTTTACATCGAACGTCTCCTCAGCATGGCATATTTGCCGCTTAAACCCATCCCCGTATGAAAAATTTCAGCATCTTCGGGCTTCTGTTAGTATAAATATTTTAAAAACTGATTTATAGCCGAAAATTCACCAAAAAGTTATTGAATAAATATTTTACTTGTCAACTGATGGACGAAAGGGAAGCTTTTTATCTGTCGCGTCAAAGCTTAAAATGTTAAAATAAATTGAAAAAGTGGTTGGAGCCCTGCTTCATCGAATGGTTACCGCTGGACCGATTGGGCTGAAATTTTACATTGGAATCAGTTCTTGATTACAAAACCGATGAGGTGAGGAAAAATTAGATTTAAGCATTTTTTCAATTAAATTTAATGTATTTTAGTTTTGACATGACATATTTTATTTTGACATCACATTATTTCGTCAGTTTACGGCTATCAAAAACATTTCTTTAGGAAGGGTATCCTAAAGGAAAGACGGATGCCCGACAAGAAGTACCACATTCGTTAGTCAGTTTATAGCTTCCAAATTTAATGCCTTTTGAAGGGTGTTCTTCCAACGGAAAGGAGGGTGCCATCGTACAGAATAGATGGGTGCCCTTCTAAGGAAGAATAGTTTACATCCAACGTCTCCTCAGCATGACATATTTGCCACTTAAACCCGTCCTCGCATGAAATATTTCAGCACCTTTGGATGTCTGTTAGTATATAAAGATTTTAAAAACTAATTTATAGCCGAAAACTCACCAAAATGTTATTGAATAAATATTTAACTCAACTGATGACGAACGGGGAGCTTTTTATCTGTCACGTCAAAACTTAAATATGTTAAAATTGATTAAAAAGTTGCATAAATATAATTCCTAGTTCTTTATTCAAAAAGTGCTCCGGGATATAAAATTTCAAACCAATCGGTCCAGCGGTAAAAATTCGATAAAACACTGCTTCAACAAACTGCGTTTTTATTAAGATTTTTTTAACAATCATTGACAAACCCTAACAAGGAGGCAAACATAATTTGACACCACAAGCTACCGAATTCAATGTAAAATTACCAATGAACCTAATTGATTTTACATACATAGCTTTCGAAGGAACAGGATGAAAATTATATCTTCGAATAAAAAACTGATCGACTTACCAAAAATAAGTTTTGTTTCCTTTAGTTTCTCGCTAGTTGCGATGTATTCTGGATCAGTAAACCTAATTGGTTCGCACTTCACACGTTATTCTGGCTAAAAAGCGCTTCTTGATATGCCAATAAGTTCAATCGATATACGATTCACTTCAAAATCAATAACAAAGATAGTACTTTAAATTTACTAAAACAATTTTTTGAGTTTTCACACTGAACACTTTCCACTCAGGATAGAATTTTTAAGAGATTGTCACAAATAATCCACGTTTGGTTGGTTTCATCAAAATCAACACAGAATTCTTCTATTGATAAGTATCCAATTTATGATATATCCTCAATAATTCCTCTGTATCAAGTGTGTTTCATTAACATCACGTGCATAATCATACATTTATAATCACTAATCCACAATGCATAACAAATTTTACGTTTGAGTATGTTTTATGAACATTCCACGCATGCACCTAAACGTAAATCCTAACAATTTAAGACGTTGCCAATAGAAAATTATCCTTTACGAAACACAGTTTATTTTCGTTTTTCTTCTACTTCAACGACTGAACGATGACAAGACGTTTTATTGTTGATATTTTTCTCTCGTTCCAAGATGCATATAAATAAAAAAACAGAACAAACATTAAATATTATAATCACTATTTTGCATTTACAGTAGCAACAACACACGCGAAAATTCGTAGATACGAATCGAACAAAGAAACCCCAGCAGAGAATTGAGAATTCATACAACTAATGTTTAGGTAAAGATCTATGCAATTTTCCCGTTGACGTTACCGTCGTCCTAGTCGTTGTTTTGGTTGACGCACCGTTCCTCCAGTCTCGACGAGAGTAAAAAAATTCCAATATTGAAAATTCCCGCCGCACTCACTTCGTCCAACAAAACGTATTCATACCGAATGCCACCTTCTAACTGACTTCAATGCTCGGCGACAACCCAAAAATCCAAGAAAGTTTCCATCAAATAAAAAAAAATCCATTTCGGAACTGGTCTCTCTCCTGCAGAGGTGGGAAACGACCGACCGAGCGGACAAACCGGTCACGCCGAGCTCGATTATTCGTTGATGTGTTCGTGAGGAAAAAAGATAGAACCGGTCGTGCGTTAACCAAACAACAGAAAACCCTCCTCCTGAATTGCGTTCTCTTTTTCACTTCTCAACAATAACGGCTCAATTCGAATTCATATATCTTTTTTCTCTTTCACCTCTACTCGACATTCTGGTTCGCGCCCACACTGAACAGTTATTACCTGAATCCAAAATGGACCCCAAGTGAATATTTATGTCTCTTTCATTCTTCATCAGCATTAATTACCGTTCACGAGTCCGCAAAGAATCCACAATTGATGGAAGGAAAAAGGTTGTTTGGGAGTATTTGGTGAAGGGGCAGGGTTGCGTACGCATGCTATGATGTACCAAGTAAGAAAAATGTTTGAAGGATGGGCAGCAGATGCGAAGTATAGGCCTAAGACACTCCCCTTCGCCATGCCGGTTTTGGCGCTAGTTGCCGCACGAGCACAGAAAGTGCTAGCGAGCTCGGATACTTTGAATGGTGAGTGAGATAGATAACGCTCTCATGTGGGTACAGCGTGTATATGCGTCGGTACATAAGCGCCAGTGTAGCGCCCCATACTTCCGAGGGGGTGGACCTCAGCCCTGGGGGCGGTTGTAGAGTTCGTTCCTGGTGTATGTAGGAGCCCAATACATTTTTTAATGATTTTTTTCTTCAATTTCTGTGCAATTCAGCTGGCTGTCTTCTAAAAAATAAGTTTTTGTCCTCATTCTCTGTATTTTTTATATTATTTTTGTTTATTTATTTGTGTTGAGAATTACAAGGATTTTTTTTGTTGGGCTCGCTTGAGATGGACTTCGTTGACGGTAGAACGTGAAGGAAATGTCAATTTGATGGTGAAAATTCGCACATTCCAACTGTTCGCTTGCGATGTAGATGAACTTTTAATAGTCATAATTTCTCTGCTGGCGATTCAATGCTACTCATTGCGTATCTATTCACCATACAACCAGTGCAAATGACAGATGTAACTCATACAAAAAGATTCCTTTGTCCTCGCAGCTACGTGTATCCTGCATATGTTGGAAAAGGTGCGAGCGAGACCTAATTACAGCCTTACAATTCATTTTCCCCAATTTCATGTCTCGCTACAATTCATAGCGGTAAATAATTTTTAATTGAAGGTCCCCACGTTTGTATTGAAATTTCATTTGAGTTAAATTTATTTTTTTATTTTATTTTATATTTTGTTAACCCCCATCATATACCTACTTTCAGTCAAGCAATTTTTACGAGCAATTATTGTATACATTTATTTCACATTTTAAATTCTTTTATTTTTGGAATTTTAACGTTTGGGGAGCGTTGGCTTTTGTAGACATTCGCGTATTTTATTGAAGGGATAAATTGTGTTTATTGTGGAAAATTTAAACACTTAAAGCGTAACATAGGCCATGTTAATGAGGATATGCGAATTTTTCGATGGCTGCCGGTCGACGACAGGCCAATTTGTCCTCTGGATACAAATGGAGTTTGTTAATGGAATGGACACCTCAAATCGCAATGGAAAAGTATTGAGTGCAATGGTATTGAAAAAAAATATTTAATCCGATTTTCGTTTCTTCAACAACGAAATTGAAAAAAAAAGATACAATTAAGGCGTACAGCGCTCTTGTAAAATTATTGCTAATTGTTGAAAGCACTGCATGCAGCCAAGGCTTGGGTATTTGAATTTGGATGGAGTTCATTTAGGTTTTATTTACAGACGGGAATTAGGTTATTAACTGACGTAGATTTTGTGGCATGTTGACTTCAAGGAGATTTTATCTGATTTAGATGCATATCCAGGCTTTCGCTCAGGGCGCCATTTTCGACATATTTTTGGAAGTTTACTTGACAGAAAATGTCAAATGTGTCAGTGATGTAGCTTGATACTAAACATACTTATTTATTTATTTAAATACAACATAATTATTTATTTAAAATTCCATTTAACAGATTAAACACAATCTAATTACAAAATGGAATAAAACAAACAGAAAAGAAAATTAATACACATTAGAATTAAGTGAAAAAGTTAATATATAAAGAAATTCAATGATATTGACAATAGTAAGTAACTTAGAGGGAAAAAAAACAAAATACATATAAAATTAAATTAAAGCACAAGCAAGTCTAATATTTCCTCCAATAGAGTTATAAGGATCAGGCTTATTAATATCAATTTAAAAACTAGGTATGAGTCGAAAAAAGGAACAAGCTCAAGCTTATCATGTATTCTTACCATTCGTATAATGGGAGAATGAAAATATAAATTTGTACGGAAATACGGTAGTACGTTTTTGCCCGAGAAGAACGCGATAGTTGGCGAAAACGTCAGTCTGCATACAATGCTGATGAAAGTTGATTGTGACAGAGTTGATATAGAAAACACTGATCCAGATGAATGCGACGAGAGGACAGAGTAGGCAGACGTAAGAAGGATAAACGACAGTCATAAGGTTGATATGGGATTTTGAATTTGTAAAACAAGACACGCATAAATTTTCACTGTACATTCTCGTACGAGTAAATGAGGTAGGAATGTCAATGAGACCAATCTACAGAGCAATATTCAATGAAAGGATGGACAAGATAGATAAACAAGCAGACGGGGGTAGATATATTGGTAAATTTATAAGCATGCCTGAAAATAAGTCGCAATACCTTTGAGGTCCTAGAAGTCGCGATTAGAATGTGTGCATCGAAATTGGGCTTAGGTACAAAAGTATCACATAGATCTTTAGCAGAGCTCACAGCAGCGAGTGGGACTTCATTTAACATATAGATGAAAGTCAGCAGAGATTGATTTAGATTAAAAGTCATTTGATAGCATTTGACAACATTAAGACAGAGGTAGTTAGACGAAAACCAGTTACTTAGTGCAATCAGGTTCATCTGAACATATTGACAATCTTGTACAGACCCGATAGCTCGAAACACTTTGAAATCATCGGCATGCAGTAGGTGATTGGAGGCGATAACCGAAGGATGATCATTTATGAACAATAGGAATAGGAGGGTACCTAAAATGGAACCTTGAGGAACAACAGAGGATGGATAAAATGGAATAGAGGTAGTTTCACAGTAACTAACACATCACATACGGGAAGACAGGTAGGAATCTATCCATGATATGAAACGGCCAGCAACTCCAAAAGCTTTCAGTTCGTAACAGACAAGTTGATGGTTGAGCATGTCAAACGACTTCGGGTAGTCAGTGGAGATGACATCAACCTGCAATCGATTGTCTAGAACCTTAGCAATGTAATCGGTGAATTTAATCAAATTTGAGATTATAGAGCGACTTTTGAGAAACCCAAGTTGTTCCTTCGACAAGCTAGGGGTCAATGAAACTGAAAGCCGGCTATGTACCAGACGCTCGATTAATTTCGGAAATTAAGGAAATAGGACGATAATTGGACACAAAAGAAAGATCACCACTTTTAAGAATAGGAACAACGTTTGTTCTTTTCCAATAAGTAGGGAAAGTACCATTCTTTAGACTGAGGTTGAAGAGAAAAGCCAGAGTGATACAAAGTGAAGACGCTAATGACTTGACAACAATATTCGGTTACTCATCAAAACCAGGTGAAATATTAGGATTAAGTAAATTAATGAAGGATTCAACTTCAATATAGTCAGTGAAAAGTGAAGAAATGTCAATGGAGTGAAGTACAGGTATATTAACTGCATCGGAGAGGAGGAGAGAAGGGATAAAAGTTGACGAGAAGACCTTAGAGAACAAGTTGGACATATCCTGTGGAGAAGAGCTAACGATATTAATCCAGTGGACAGAAGGAGGGACAGAAGAGGAAGACTTGAAGGATCTAATGTATGACCAAAAGGGTTTCGCATTATTCACCCTAAGTGAACTCGCCAAGCTACTGAAGTAGTTTTTCATTGCAGTCTTTACATCTTTTTTTGCTACAACACGCAGGTCACAAAAGCGGGCTCTAGATTCTTCAGTACCACAACGCTTGAAACGGCGGTGTGCCTTACTTTTACCATTCAAGGCACAACGTACTTGTTTAGCTAGCCATGGTTTCTGTTTTACTTTGCGAAGAGCTTGTAAAAGTGTGAAGTCTTCAATCAACTCATAGAGGTAATTATAAAACTTACTCAGAGCTTCCTAACCCTACAAGTTATCAAAAAACTCCAGCCAGTCAACCAAGTTCAGTTCAAAGGCCAGAGCTTCGTAGTTTGCTTTGAAGAAGTTAAATTTTGGAGAAGGAGCAAAAGTACGGTGTGTCAAAGGTTCAATTGAAAGATCGAGCGATAATGGCGGATGATGACTATTAATGCGCACAAGATGATTCAATGCTAGGGAAACAGAAAAACAGTAACGGGGAAAGATAGAAGGAACAAGGTCAAGTACCCGACCATTTACCATTAGGGATATTATTAAATTGCGTCAGAGTGATAGAAACGAGGAAAGATATAAAGAAGATGCATCGGTTGATGAAAAAGTGAAAGGAAGGTTCTTCGCCCATTGTATTGTTCCAAAATTAAAAACACCGCATACTAGAATTAAAGATTGTGGATGATGAAAGAAGACATAAGAGGAAAACTTGTCAAAGAATGCCTCGTACACATACAAAGGAGGGTTACTAGGTATGTAGACAGACTAATAAAGATGTTTTGTTAGGAAGGAAGACCTTGATAATTACACAATCCACAGTACGGGAAAAGCAAAAATCAGCACAAAGAGAGCCACGTATTGTATTACTAACAGCTACAAGAACCCCACCTCCATATTTTTTATTTGCAGAGGCCAAATGCCGGTCACAACGGTATGTTAAATAACAACATCAAGGAAATTTTCCGAGTTTAAGATGTTACTTTTTAACCAGGTTTCCGTAAAGAATATAAATGCATCTTCACTGAGCTATAACAATAAAAAGAGCTTATCAAGCTTGGTCCTTAACCCTCTCATATTTTGATAATAGAGTGAAACATTAGAAGCTAAGTTACAGTCATAAAAATCTTATACTCCGATTTGCATTCCGGCAGTAATAGCACGTGTAATCATACAGAAAAAATAAAATATAAAATTTCCTTTTTTTAAGCGCTATTTATTATTAAATTTCTTCACCAGACACCGGTATTTCGAAGACATGTTATCCTCTTCATCAGTGGCGGTATTTTGAAGCTGTTCTCACAATCAACCGAATATTTAAGCCTTTCACATTTAATGGCAGATAAGATGCATCAGGTAATAAACATAAATATCCTTAAGTACTATTGTACTACGGGAAATAACATACAATTATAATGAAATTAAACGTTAGCTGAGGCACGTATCAAATTAACAAAGAGCTTAAAGGTAAATTTATTACCGGGAATTACAAAAAGTTGTAATGCAATTACGGGTTAGCTATGGCAAGTGAAATAATTGTGGAGATTTTATTACTAAAAATTAGTTATTTGATAATTTTAATTAGGTGACTATATCCATTCCCTAGATCCGTATTTACATCCATGAAAATATTACCACTTTCACTTTCCAAACTAGCAGACGCCAGTTTTGAAAACAACCGGTTTACACTTTTTTTTAACCAGGATTATTTCAATGACTAAAGTCTCCCGTTCCGTTCCGAATATTGATGATTTCAAAAAAACTTTATGACTCTTCGGTGTGTAATGTTTTTATGTCTACGTCCGAATGCGCAACCGACCTTTCATCGGTTCTAGACGTTAAGTCTGAGTAGTGCCAACAGATGGTACCAACCGGTCAACCAATCCGTGCACCGTAACCCATTCGCGCGGTGGCTGCTTGTCGGCCAGCTAGATCGGAGAGGATTTTGGTCGCGGGTCTCCGAATGGGTTACGCTCATTTACAATATTCAGCCGCCTATACATGCCCGTTTTCAAACGCGTTACAAAACAAAACCATACGGAGAGGAAACCTATTGTACGTTACTCCGTATTTCTTCATCAACCAGTCAAAGAACAAAATCTAATTTTTACTTCGCGTTCCCGAATTTCCGACGCGGTACCGAAAAGTATACTACGTTAACTCATCCCAACGAAAGCTACTCTAATAAAACGGCAAAACAACAAAGGTACCGCGTACCGCGCGCAACGCGAAACCGACTTCAGCGGATTTTCTCAAACCCTACCCTCGTGACAGCATACTTACCCTGCACCTCCCCTCCCGCTGAAAAGCAGAACTACTGGAAAGCAAAGTCGTGTTTTAATTAGCAATTCATGTTATATAAATGTTTATTCATAAATATAAATATGATATTAAGAATTCTAAATTATTAATGTAGTTTATTTTAAATTTATGATCTTTATATACAACTTGTACTGTTTTGTTTGCATCTATTTTATTTATGTAATACCTTTAAGTTTAATTTTATGGAAGATTCTTATGGTGAGTGAAGTGATTTTTGTAGGGCGTAAAAAGATGAAAGCTCAAAATTAAAAATCTTTAATCAGAAAAAAAAGAAACAATTGTTAAAGCATATGGAAATGTTCATAGTGACAATTGGAATTTAATTATTTATTAATTTTTATATGATTGCTTATTGTTTTTTTTCCAAAATTATCAAAGAGCAGTCTGGCCGTTTAGATAGTCGGGACGATTAAATTAACTAGGTTGGATAGATTTTTCAGACCTATTTTGCTTTCTACATTAATTAACCAGGCCGATTTGTTTCCAAAGTACAATAGGGTTGTGATCAGTATGTTTACATTCACATGATTACAACGGTGCGGGAAGCAAATGGGAAGGATTTACTATTCTAAATGGAAGGTATATTTCGGGAAGGTTCCTTGAAGTTAATATTTGAAGTTTTTTGTTAATTAGATTTTATTAATTTACAACAAAGTGTAAATATTCATTTCAAATGAGTATTTATGGTTCAAATGTTTGAATGATTTATTTTATAGTTCAATAAACTGGATACGTTATGACAGACTGGAAAAGATATCACAAGGAGTGAAAGGTGCCAGGGGAAAAATTTAGTAAATTAAATTATAATTTAAAATATTTACTGGGTATTTCATGGGTTATTTGTGTTTTACGTAATTGAATGTAAGAAATAAATAATTCACTTATACTCATGACAAAATATTAAGAAAACTTTTCTTGCTTTGTGCAATTAGTTACAACCTTTATAAATGCTAATCAACGCTTCCTTTCTCAATACCTTGTCGACTACTGTTTCATTATATCAATAAATTTTCTTACTTTCTTTTGACAAGTAACATTTTCACTCATTTCTAAGAACAGTGGAACCTTGCTTTCAATCAAACAGAACGTTCTCTACATTCTTGAACCCTATATCAAAGGAGTTGGCGAAACAGTAATGCAGTCGAATTTGATAAATTCTTTTCTTAGATTAGACCTACTTTGGGAACTCTTTTAAAGTCAAAACAGCCCACCTTACCGTTGTTGAGGTTTGTGCTAAAAATTTCAGTGCTTACGATTTTCGATCAATTAGCTAAAGGGTCGCAGCTAGACGATTGACTTCCAACAATAGGTGCGGCGGCAGAAATTTCGATGAGGATATAATTTTTGTAGTTTCAGTTTCCGCACCTTTGAATATTAGACTGAAGATTGTAGTTGCAGGGATCCAATTTAAAATTAATTATTCGAATCTCGCAAAATTTTGAATGGTCCAGCCATTTCAGACGATTTTCTCTCCCAAATTATGTTTACGCCACTTGTATCAAATGTTGTCACATCTAACTACCGGGTATTGTTTGAAGGTTCCGACTGCTTCAATAAATTAATTATTTCAGCCATATGCTGCGCTGCATTCATTCCCCTATTTTCTGCGGCGATTTTTCTTCATTCTTTCCTGTGTTTTCCTGAACCCATCCAAGAATGTGTTGCAACGTTATTCTTTCTATTTCATTCGTAAACTTTATTGCTAAATTAGCATTGGAAATGTTGATTATTCTTCGCACAGAAAGTGTACTTTAGCCTCCAATTTTTTATTCGGCAATTCATCATCAAAAGAAAGCACTCCTTCGTAGTAAAAATGATTAGGTTTTGTTCGAGGATCTGTTTCGAATATTTCTCAACACGTTTTACTGATTTCTTTTCAGATTTTTCTTTTTTAAAGATCCATACATTAGACTCAATTAAACTGTATTTCTCTTCTTGATTTTAATCTTAAATTATTAATCCTAAACACTTTGAATTGATATATTTCCCCACGTAGAAAAACGACGCATCCAATCAATACTGAATACGCTCGTCTAGAAACTTCTGTGTTATATTGTAGTATTAATTATGTGTAGTTTACTTTTTTCCTTAAAATCGAGATATTGCAAAAGCTTCCTATAGCTAGAATGCATCTACGCGCCGGTCACCTGCGCTCCTTACTTGGATTTATTCGTTTTTAAAACTAACCTGCAACAGTCGGTTGCCGAGCGTGTATCCATTAAGAGCACGTATCGCCATTGCAGCTTCATCAACATTTGTCATCGACACGAATCCGTATCCTTTTTTGTTTTGCACTCTAGCTTCCAACGCTGTTTTTGAGAGGATTGAAACAGTTTTCGGGACGAATCGACCGTGGAGCAAGTTCTGAGTACTGAACACGACCAGCTGTTAGCGATGCGACCACTTCGTATTTGTGCACCGTTCGTTCTGTTTGATCCTTCGCTGTCGGTTAAAACTCCTTAAAATTCCTGCTGCGTGGCGGCCACTTCAAGATAACCTCCTTCTGCGTTGCGGCCACTAACTCCACACTTCAATTCCATGTCGCTGTCAAATTCTGTTGGCATCCGACGACCAAATAGACGTGGGATGTGCACTGGTCGCAACCAACGTAGAATGACAAGCCACCTAGCAGCGAAGTGTGTTGGTCGTGGGCACCAGCGGCGTTGCATGATTCATTACAGGTGTCACGTTAAACTTAAGGCGCAGTCTCACAAACCTGATGTTTTCTGTCAACCCTCCTATAGACTTGTTGAGCTTCAAGAATGTATTAAAAACTGGAGTCTGCTAGTTTGGAAACCTACTCACTGCATCTGAAGATTGCTAAGAGCTTAATTGGAAGAAAAGGTGATATTTTGGATATCATAGACAAAATACAACGGGCCAAGGAATGTGAAAAGGCGAGAAAAATGAAGATTTTGGACAAACAGTTGGCTACTTTGCAATATAAAATTCATGTGAAACGCAATCAACGGGAAAAGATTGATTTTATCCTCAACTTTGTCATAAATAAACCATCAGAAACCTTCACAAAGGACCAAATGAACCTTTTAAATAAAGGCTTAAAATACGCGCTCACAAGCAACAATTTTCCAGCGGAGGACATGGATATTGAGGCTAGAATACGATTAATGGATTCTGATGAAAAGCAATTTGTACGGAAGAGAACTGCGGAGATAATTGGAGCAAGTCGATTATGAGGAATGAACGAAAATGCCGAATGGAAGCTGTTAAAAGAACTAAAAGAGAAAGCAGTGTATTATGTAAGGGCAGACAAAGGGAATTCTGTGGTTATAATAGACAAGAAGCAGTATGATGATATGGTTCTTTGAAAATTGAATAGCGGAGATTACCATCAATTAAGAGCAGACCCTCTACCGGACTTGATAAACAGAGTGGAAAAAGTCCTTAAAGAACCAAAACCAGTAATTGGTGACATTAAAAAACTTAGTGTCTAACCCCTGCCTACCTAGAATAAAGTGTCTGCCCAAAATCCATAAGGAGGGGACTGAATTAAGGGAAATTATCGCAGCCATAGCCATAGCCCATATTCCATACAAACTTAGTACGCGATCAATGAAGAATAGGGATGAACTTGTAGAGAAGCTTCAAAATGTGAAAGTTGAGGAGGGCTATTGATTGATTTTCTATGATGTCAAATCACTGTTTCCCAGCCTGCCAGTTAACCAGTCCTTGGCACTGTTTGAAGACTGGCTGTTGAAACAGAGTGATTCAATGGAATGGAGAAGACGGGTTAAATGCTATAGTAAATTAGCAGCTGTACGTATGAATGAAAACTATGTTATTTTCAGGGACAACTTCTTCAAAGGAACGAGAGGAGCAGCTACGGGTAACACTCTTTCACCTCTGTTGAGTGATATTTTCAGGGGTTGGCTGGAGATCGAGGAGGAGAAAAAAGGAATAATGCCTAACGTATGGGCCAGAAATGTGGACGACATTTTCACGATGGTTAAAGCAAATGAGGCAGAAGAGTTACTATATGTACTCAATATGATACACCCTAAAATAATATTTACGATGGAAAAAGAGAGTCAGGGCCAATTACCGTTCCTTCTTTTGATCATAAAGGCCTAAGGTGGATTAGAATTTGACATCTACAGGAAGAGCACAAGTACCAAAAGAACAATCCCCTGTTCTTCTAACCATTCTTATGCACAGAAAGTGGCTGCATACAATTGCATGATCTACCGAATGTTAACAGTACCATTGAATAACCAGCGTCTGGAACGAGAAAAACAATACATCGTGGACACGGCTAGCAAAAATGGTTAAAGGAGAAATTTGATCGAGTAACGTATTCGAAAAATGGGGAAACAACATAGAAGAAAAAGGAGAAAAAGAGTGGAATCTATAGGACCAGCTGCCCAAAATGCGATAAAGTATATATTGGACAAGCGAAATTCTTGGCAAAAACAAGATTCCAAGAACATATTAAGGAGGCTGAACAGATCATCGGAAGAGATGGAATAGAAACAGCAAGATAATCACTAGCCAGACATATTATTGAGGAATCTCATACTATTCAATGGGCTAATTTAGACATATAGGGTGATTCTTAACAAGTGTACACATTTTTGTCGAAAAAAACATAGTTTTTGTGAAGATTGAGCTGTAATGTTTATTTATCATGAAAATTTGGTCCCTTACAAATAAATATGAAACATTATTTTGGGCATATGTGCACCTCGTGCTGCTCAAACGATGATTGTAATTTTCGATGACATTTTCACACATTTCCGGCGTTATTCGGCGTATGTTGGCTCGAATATAGTTTTTTAATGCTTCAGTAGTCTGGAGAGCATCAGCGTAAACACGATCTTTCAGAAATCCCCAAAGGAAGAAGTCACAAGGAGTCAAATCACACGATCTCGCCGGCCAATTTATGGGTGGAACAAAAAATTCACGTAGAGCACGAAACGTTTGCACTGGCGATTCATTATTTTTGTAAACAGTTTTTTTTTCGCTGATGTGTATGATGCCAGAGTTAAAATTGTAAAAGACCAAACTATCATAATCTGTCAATATATGGACCTAAAATTGGTGATAAATAAGAGTTAAGGCCCATTCACATGTGTACACTTGTTATGAAGCAGCCTTTAGTACAGGAAGTCCGGGACTGGGCCAATTTAGATATAGTTCTGCGAATCCTTATGGATCTCGAGAGTCTCCAGTGAACAACGTTTAAATACGAATCTAGGGAATGGATATAGTCACCTAATTAAAATTATCAAATAACTAATTTTTAGTAATAAAATTTCCACAATTATTTTACTTGCCATAGCTAACCCGTAATTGCATTACAACTTTTTGTAATTCCCGGTAATAAATTTACCTTTAAGCTCTTTGTTAATTTTATACCTGCCTCAGCTAACCCTTAATTGCATTCTAATTGTATGTTATTTCCCGTAGTAGTACGTAAGGATATTTATGTTTATTATTAAATATTAAAGGTTTAAATATTCGGTTGGTTGTAAGAACAGCTTCAAAATACCGCCACTGATGAAGAAGATAACTTAAAGTAGAAATAAAAAACTTCCTTTTAATTTTGTGTATTTTATTTTTTATTTTTCTTTTCGAAATCCATTTTCGACCGTAATCGTTCGAAAAATAAAATACACAAAATTATAAGGAAGCTTTTTATTACTAATTTCAAATGGAGTATTTTGTGAAAATGAATTCGATTAAAAATATTGAGGATTAGTTGTCTTCGAAATGCCGGTGTCTGGTTAAGGAATTTAATAATAAATAGCGCTTAAAAAAGAAAATTTTATTTTTTATTCTTTCAGTATCTTATACTAGTTCGTAGGTTGCGGACTTCCCAATACACGAAAGGACTTTCTTCTTCTTGAGCTGAATGGTTTAATAAGTACTTAAGGTGGCCAAGCTTCAGGATTCAAAATAATATAGTATCACCAGTTGAGGGCACTGTAAGCTTGAAAGAAGCTACCACTCTGTCCTCCAGATTATCCTTAGTCAATTTTTTGGCAACTAATAACTTTAACAGCTGGCCCAAATTTTTTGCAAACGTAATTTTTTAGGTCGTCTGTGGTTTTATGGTAGCGTTGGCGCAAAATAAAGATCTCCTTTGGAGGGGATACGATATCAAGTGATGGGACTTCACCATCCGAAATCAGAGTAGCCACAGCCGATGTGTCAACACCAGATGAGGGTGTAAGACTAGGCGAAGGACTATTTTTGGCTTTAGGGATCGCCCCCCGATCGTTTGATGAGGGTCCCATAAAACAATATGCTGTGTTGCTGCTGAGGCCACGGGAGAACTTGAACACGACGTAGTAGTCCTAGAACCGGCAGCATGATTCGGGGTTTTAAGAGCCGATAACTTTGCCAGCGATTTACTTCGAGTTAGGATGTAAGGTCTTTGTACAGGCATATTTCAACAACTAATATATTTCTGCTGTGCTGTCGGCGTAAGTAATTGCGTCTGGTTATGTACATCAGTGATATTCACTGAAGCCAGAGTTTTGGATGTCGCGTCCTCTGTAAATCTCAACAGGGTCTCAAATTCCGGGCATGCACTTCAGCATTTAGTTTGAAGATGTTTAGGCTCTTCTTCTATCGATCTGATTATTTTGTTTGGCACAAAATCGAAGTATGTATACTGAAACTAATACAATTGATCATAATTAATTTTAAAGCTAAACTTTTTAATTGGATCATTTCACCCTTTTCACATCAACTTAATGTAAATCTATACGACAAATTTGCTCTACATTTGAAGCTTATCTAATGTCGCGCGGATATCGATCACTCTTTCGGATGGCTCCGATAGCTTTTTAAATTACTTTTTATGGAATTGTTTGCAGCTACATATAAATGAGTTGCATATTTTGAATAATAATTTTTCTGAAAAATTATTAGAGAAGAAAAATGTTAGAAGAAGGTGGTTTCGACGTGTGCACTAATTCTCCTCAGGCCATCACTCTTACATACACACCGGTGATGGCGACCACCATGCTCAGAGATGAGGGAGTTAATTTTTAATTTTTCTACTTATGCAAGCTCAATATCACGTCGAAACCACCTTCTTCTAACATTTTTCTTCTCTAATAATTTTTCAGAAAAATTATTATTCAATATATGCAACTCATTTATATGTAGCTGCAAACAATTCCATAAAAAGTAATTTTAAAGCTTATTCTTTGGAGAAAAACATTTATTGGCTTTAACCTAAAATCAAACAAAAATATCCTTATTTAGTAACAAGACTTATAAGTATAGCCTCTGATCCTTTTTAATTGCCATAATGGCCAAAACATTATTTGGATCAACAGCACTATCCTAGTGACACGATAGGAGCGTCATTGCACTGAGCGTTTTGTTTTTGGTTCTACAAGTATTTCGAAGCACCGTCTTCACTCTTTTCATTGTAAAAACTGTACGCTCAATGCTTGACGTTGTGACGGGAATCGTCGCTAAAATCACGAGAAGGCTATTGATGTTAGGGAAAATTTTTTTCACATAATTCCGAAACCGCTATAACTTCAGTATCCCCTTTCACTGCCTTTATTTTGTTGCACCAAATCTGATACTCTCCTGACCAGGCCGAAAGGAAACACTTGTCGTCAAAGATTGGTGACAAGACTGCTAGCTTGTTGGCATTATTAGGGGAAGCAAAACCAGGAAGAAGTGTTCTTGTAAACTTACAACTGAATTTTCCAAGCATCACTGAGAAAAAAATACGCTCATATCAAATAAAAATCATTAATTTCGAAAGATTTGCGGATTTGATTTTGCGCCAAATAAAAGTTCTTTGCAATTAATAGCCCCTTGTTTGAACGTAACATGAATGATGTTAAAACAGTTCTCAAATCAAACGATAAATTCTTTTGATCCTTGTAAATATTTTTTTGATCCAAAATAAATATGTTTTGTTTGGAAGAGCCGTGTTTAAGGTCAAGAGATTACTCATTTCTGTCAAAAGAAATGGTATGAAATAAATTAAAAGAAAAATCGGTTGATTATAAATACGAAATTGGTACAAGTTCTTGTAAAAAAAGCACTGAAGAAGAAAGGACATTCCTTTCCAAACGCGCGTTTGCAATTAAATAAAAAGTAATATTCACCCAATAAAAAGGAAGATTTTTCGGTTATATAGTATCGTATTACAATGGTCCAGTCTTTCTTATAATAGAAATACAATGCACCAAAAAGTGATGTTTTGGTTTAAGTGGACCTATTAATTCGAAATATAATGCATGATGCTCGTGCATGGTACTTTTAAATTCATCTAGATTTTGATTTGAATAAGCGGATAGCAAGCAAAAGTTAATTATTTTCAGCAAAAGTAATAAAAAACCCTCCGATATTTGCTACCCTGAGGAACTTTATTACCAATATAAAAGGGCAAAAATTGTGAAAAGTGCCACATTTTTCGGGAAGTCTTTTGAAACTTTTTCATTTTTAGGGTTTTGTAAAATAATTTTACAAAACCCTACTAGTTTCGCGACCAGTCTGTCCGTCTGTCTGTCCGTCCGTTCGTCCCTTCGTCCGTGTGTCACAGCAGCTTTTCTCGGAAACTACTTTAGCTAGAAACATCAAATTTTGTATGTAGGTGTAAAGTGGTGATCTCTTCAAAGTCCAACTACAAAAAAATTTTATAAGGTATTTAAGGGGGTCTCCCCATATAGGAGACTGACCCGCCGAAAAAAAAATTTCATTGAAGGTAGCCGATATGGGTATCAAATGAAAGGTCTTGATGAGGACTTTTCAAAACAGGTCTTAGTTTGGCAAAGCTTGCTTCGAGGGGTGCACAGAGAGGGGAAATACACGAAAAATGTGTGTCCCTCCCCTCGCGATTGGACACCTGTGATCCGAAAAATCTGAAAAAATCAGGAATGTAGGCCTTGGTGAGTACAACAACAACAAATACGTTAGAAGTCGCAATTCACTCAAATTTATTAGTAATAGTATGATTTATCGATTTTATGTTTTCTCGAATAAAATCTTAACGGTACCCTTAAATTCAATGAAATTCAGTACGTGGATGTTTATTTATAAGATTGATCTATCTTGAAAGTTTCATGAAAATTGAATCATATTTAGCGAAGTTATAGCGGTTTGAATTTTCCTGTATTACTATGGAACAATATGCGCTGCATTTATTACTATGGCAACATATGGCTATGGAACAACATGCGCTTTTTATCGACTCAGACACTACAGTTTTGCTAGGATTTGCATGAAAATTTCAGGAATGATAGGTGTCATGTATATCTTTGAGAATCGGTTCAGCTAGTGGTATCAGTAATCGTAAAAAAAATAGTGGCTGTTTTAAATGCGAAGATTGAATAATTTTGAGTTATTTTTTCCCAACTTCAACGTTTAAGGTGCATGCTTTGAACACTTGATTCAATTTAATGAATGACTGAAGATGAGTACCTACAATTAATGCTCATAAGTGAAACAAGTCAAGGAGGTGGGAGAGAGCTCCTAGCAAAAGGGTTTCTAGGATTCGAAAAAATTGGCCATTAATCGATGATAACAGTACAAGAGAGCAGTGGCGGCTGTACCTTAAGTGCGCTCGTGCGCTGAACCACCAATTCAAAAGATTTAAAAATTACAAAATTACTTGATCTTTATTTTTAAATTACCATATTAATATTTATATTTTTAACATACAAAAACATATAACAAATAAAATGTCCAACTATGACGAAGCAATTTAAGCGCTTTGCTAAACTATTAAGACTTATTTTCCCTGTAAAGAAACATTCTCGTGCGCTTCGGCGAGCGCACGAGGACTGCTAATACAACTTGTATGGGTTACGAGCTAATACGCCTGACGCATGAGACAAAAGATAGTTCATAGAAATGTACCGAGTAATGAGTCTGTTCTCGAGCGCCGCACGTGCGATTTCGTTTGACGAAATTCGCCGGGTCTGCGACGGCGGCCATTAGGGATGACATCTCGTTAACAGTATAGTTTCGCTGTATCTGTGACGCGTGTTAATTATTGTTTGTTTACATTAAGTAATTGTTTTTTATTTTCGTTTTGATTCTATTCTATACTGTGTACAGTGTGTGTGGTGTGAGTGAAAATGAGCATAAACATTGACTATATTAAAGACAATAACAAAACTTTTCAAAATAAAGTTGACATAAAATTGGCCGGACCGCCAAGGCCCTTTCTAGATTTAAAACAACAGTGCAAATCGAAAAACAAAGCATTTGCGCGAAGTTTTAAAAGTGAAATGTATAATAGAAAGAAATGGTTGTGTGGATGTGAGCGTCTTAATGCATTCTTTTGCTTTCCTTGCATTATTTTTGGTGGAGAATCGATTTGGACAGAAACTGGAATCAAGGATTTGACGCATTTGAGTGAAAAAATAAAAAAACATGATTCTTCGCAAGTACACCTACAAAATGTAATGAGTTTGTCCGTGTTAGGCACAGTCGACATTCGTATTCAGCTAGATTCTGTGTATAGAAGTAATGTCCAAAAGTATAACGAACAAGTTGATAAAAACAGATATATTTTATCACGTCTTATCGATTGTGTCAAGTTTTGTGGTGCATTTGAGTTAGCTTCGCGAGGTCACGATGAAACAATTGAGTCTAGTAATGCTGGGGTGTTTCGTGGATTAATAGACTTTGTATCAGAGTTGGAAACAAACATGAAGGAGCATCTCACATCGTCTACAGTCTTCAAAGGTACGTCAAAAACGATTCAGAATGATATTTTGGACTCAATTTTATGTGTGTACACAAAGAAGTGCCGGATATTATAAAAAAATGTGAATACGTAGCATTTCAAGCTGATGAAACTACCGATGTATTGACCACTATGCAGATGGTAATGATTTTAAGATACGAAGAAAACAGACAGGCTCACGAACGGTTTTGGAAATATCTTACGCCGCATTCCCATACTGCTGAAGGACTTAGTTCTGTTATTATAACAGAATTACGGGCACTTCAAATAACTCCGCAACAATTAATAGCACAATGTTACGATGGCGCCTCTGTAATGAGCGGGAATGTTGGTGGAGTACAGGCTAAAGTAAAAACCGTCTATCCAAATGCTTCATTCGTTCATTGTTACGCCCACCAACTAAATTTAATAATAGAAAAAAGTGTAAGTCAAAACAAAACCGTACAGAAATTTTTTGCTAACCTTCAAGCTTTTCCAAAGTTTTTTTCACGATCACCGAAGCGTACAGAGATTTTGAAAACTATACTATCAAAGAAGATTTCAGCTGCTCCACAAACGAGATGGAACTTTAATTCGCGGACGGTTGACACGGTACATAGCTACAAGGAGCCTTTAAAGGAATGCATGACCACCATTATAGAAACGGAAAATGATACTAATTCTATAAATCAGGCAAATATGCTTCAAAGATATTTGAACTACAGTACTTTTTTATATTGGCTTGAATTTTTTCAATCTATTCTGCCACATAGTGAAATTTTATTCAAACAAATGCGAAAACGGAACATTGATTTGGTTCATATAAAAAACTGTATTAATGATTTTGAAATCAGTATACAGAATGCACGTAACACCATAGATCAACTTGAAGAACCACCTCAAAAAAGATTTAAATCGTCTAGCTCTGTCATAGCAAAAGAAGTGTGCGATATAATTATTATTCAAGTGAAAGACAGATTCAATTTTTGTAATCATTTGATAGCAGCCAAATTATTTTACTGCGAGAACTTCACCACGTACCGTTCTACTTTTCCCGACAAAGATTTCACGATCACAGTTTCCACTTACGCCGCTTTGGACAAATACAAATTGAAAAACGAACTCTCCGCAATATTGTATATTGCGGAGAGTTCGCAATATACAATATTGCGGCACTATTTGCGACGATTTCATCAACGCAAATAGTGCAATTGCAGTTTTACAATTGTTTTATAATAATGACCTCACTGAATCATTTTCAGAGTCAATGAAACTGTTGCGAATTCTGCGCACTATACCAATGACTTCGGTAGAGAGCGAGCGATGTTTTTCGACACTGAAAAGAATTAAAACTTTTCTGCGAAACACCATATCTCAGGATCGGCTAAATGCACTTTCTGTGCTCAGTATTGAAAAAAAAATTATACAAACTATTCCCGATTTTAATAAAAAGGTGATTGAACATTTCGCTTCAGAAAAATGTCTTCGCATAGATTTAATGTATAAAAAATAATAAAAATAAACATATTTTATGTAAATTGTTGTTTTATTAGAATTTCTAATCTTAATACTTAGTGAGCAAGTAAAGTGCACCACCAGTTCGATGACCCACCAGCCGCTACTGCAGGAGAGTGACCCCTGAAAAAAAAAATTCATCAAACGTAGCTGATATGAGTATGAAATGAAAGTTTTCATGGGAGCTTTTCAAAACAGTTATTTAACTGTCAGTTTTTGCTTCAGTGGGGGCACAGGGGGGAAATACATGAAAAATGTGTTTCCTCCGTCGCAGATGGACATCTGAAATAATTATCAAGGGAGATATTTATGAGTATAATAATACCAAAAACCTCAGAAGTCGAATTTCGTTCAACTTTGTTAATAATAGTATGATCTTCGTATTTCATATTTTCTCCAATGAAATCGTCTTTGACATGTTTCTTGATTTGATTCGATCTGGTGACTGCATTTTGTAAATTGAATATAAAACCCTTCTGACATGAGCGTAGGTCTGTTTACCCAACTTGTTAATCGTTCGAATTGAATTGAAACGGGCTCATTTTTACTTTCATCAGGTGAATATGGAAAAATCCGAGTTTGGTCGTTCAATTAAGCCAAAGTTACAAAACTACATTCAATGAATTTGGATATAATAGCTGCCAGCTCAAAATGACATATCGCCTCGAATAAGTCATGCATAATATCAGCGGTAAAATTTTCCACCGCATGTAAAGAATATATTTCATTGAACATAACATACATTCTATTTTTATACCTGTGAACCGAAAATCATTTTTAGCTAAGTCTTTGTCATATTCAGAAATAGTTAGAATGGAATCTTCTATCTTTAAAAGTTTACTTTTTGTCCGATTGCAAATTCTACGGTATCTTGATAATCTAAAGGATTTACTAAAACCTAAAATACTTTTAACACTTAAATTATCGCCTACTATTAAGATAAGAGAGAAAAAAAACTTGTAGAGCCCCTTCATCGGTTTGTATTGTTGCACCATTTTCTTGAAGATCTTACTATTGTTCAACTAATTTATGCAATACAGTAGAGTTACCATAAATATTCAAAGTTTTCGATTTAACAAATCCTGCACAAAGAAATAAGAATTCGGTCGATCAAACCCGGCATCCAAACGTATCCAGCCTTACGCAAATGGTTCAAAACTGTTTAGTGATAGATATTCAGTTCCTTAGCAGTGTCATGGCTGCTTATGTGTCGGTCTTCTTCAATTTTTTGTAAGGATTCATCGATTTTTGATCTGCGCGAGGTGCATCTTTGACATCGAAATTTCCAGAACGAAAGCGAGCGAGCCATCTCTTGGCTGTGTATAATGTATATTGACTGTAGACACAACCAGTTTTTTCACGAGCCTGCAATGCATTCACACCTTGATCGAAGTGATATTGTAAAATATAACAAATTTTTTCGGAAATTTCACTCATTTTTAAATGAATACAACTTTTGACACGAATGATGAAATACAAAATTGTTTTATGAAAATTGTAGATCGGAATGTCACCTTTCAAACGCATGTTAGTTTGACTCAATCTGATTAGTCCTGCCCGATATATGACAACGAACACCATCTAGTGACAAAAAAGGCTCAATACTTTTTAGACTATCTAATATTTTAGAAACATAGCTGAAAGGAAATTAAGTAAAAAAAAACTTATTTTGGTAAATATTCCCAAAAACCTCTTGGCGCTGGTAGACACCGAACCTCGATGTCAACCTTTCTACTACCTGCACCCTACCGCGCAGTTCCACCACCACAAAAACCTTAGATACCCTCACCAAAAAAGAAACTTTAGCTTCCCTCACCACCATCACGGGGAGAAGGGAAAAAAACTTTAGATTCAACTTACCACACACTATCACTTCGAATAATATCCCAGGCTTCGTCGCCTGATTAACGACTCGGGAAACGTATTCCCAAGCCACACTCTTCACTCGGTGTAAATTCAAAATTCCCCATATTCAAGGTGCGTTCCAAAATAAACGAGACTGAGCTCAAATAGAAACGACAGGAGCTTTGTTCTGATAAATTCGAGTTTATCTATTCAAAATAGTCTCCTCCGGCCTCGATACACTGTTTTGCGCGATCCAAAAGCTATCCGAAGGAGTGTTTCAGGTCATTGACCGGAATGTCCTTCAAGATGTTGGTACAAGCTTTTGTATGCCCTCTACGGACGCAAACCGTTTTCCTTTCATGGCTAAAGGCAATTTTTCGAATAGGTAGAAGTCACAGGGTGCCATATCAGATGAATACAGTGACCAATTGATGGTCAAACTGCGATTTCTAGTAAAAAAATCCGTCACAAGAGTGGATCAATGAGATGGTGCATTATCATACAATCAGCGCCAGCTTCCTCCTTCGCGGTATCCAGGCTGAATTCGACGAATGCGATGCAACAAACGCTTCAAAACGCCAAGATAGAAAATTGCATTGACGATTTGGCCCGTTGGCACGAGGTCCTTGTCTACGATTCCCTTGGAATCGTAAAAACAAATGAGCATCGACTTGATATTTCACTACTGCAAACGTGATTTTTTGGGTGGTGGCTCGTCCGGGGCCTTCCATTCATATCGGAAACACTAATAGTACAGTAAATATAGCACGAAAAAATAGGTTTGGTCTAAGAAATGACCTACTGGGATTTGACTTGATAAATCGATAGGGGGGCATAAAAAAAACTTAACTTCAGATTTCCGAAGTGATCCCCCCCCCTGCTTTTGAGAAAATCCAAAAACATTTTGAAACGTGTTTTTCTCGGAATCTATGGGTTTTAGAGAAAAGTTTATTGACAAAAAATGTTCAGGACACTGTTATCTACATTTTATCTCATTGAAGCAAAGTCGTCCGACTTAAAATACAAAAAGTAGGTGGCGCTAAAGTATCAAAAAAGTGGTTTTTTGGCATTTTCAATAAAAAAAAATTATTTTTTTAAAATAATGTAAATGGGAAAGTTGTTGGTCATAAAATTATCTACAATTTTTGTTTAAACAATTTTTTTGAAAACTTACCGTTAACGAGCTGGAGCTTGCCAAAGTGTAAAAGTCGTACATTTATGTGCCGCGCCGATGCGTGTATGAATGGAATACACGCATCGGCGCGGCACATAAATGTACGACTTTTACACTTTGGCAAGCTCCAGCTCGTTAACGGTAAGTTTTACAAAAAAAATTGTTTCAACAAAAATTGTAGATAATTTTATGACGAACAACTTTCCCATTTACATTATTTTAAAAAAATAATTTTTTTTATTGAAAATGCCAAAAAACCACTTTTTTGATACTTTAGCGCCACCTGCTTTTTGTATTTTAAGTCGGACGACTTTGCTCCAATGAGATAAAATGTAGATAACAGTGTCCTGAACATTTTTTGTCAATAAACTTTTCTCTAAAACCCATAGATTCCGAGAAAAACGCGTTTCAAAATGTTTTTGGATTTTCTCAAAAGCAGGGGGGGGGATCACTTCGGAAATCTGAAGTTAAGTTTTTTTTATGCCCCCCTATCGATTTATCAAGTCAAATCCCAGTAGGTCATTTCTTAGACCGAAAATGCTATATTTACTGTACTATAAGTTTCATCGCCAGTTACAATGTTGTAAAGGAAGTTCTCGTCTTTTCTCGCCTCTTGAATGATGTCTTTCGAATGTTCAATTCTGAGCAATTTTTGGTCATCAGTTAACTTGTGCGGAGCAAAACGTGCACAGACCTTTCGTAAGCTCAAATGATTGGTTGAGATGCGATAAATCGATGTTTTGGAGATATTCAACTCCGATTCCATGAATTTCAATGATGATTTTGGCTCATTTTTGATAAATTCACGCACAATTTTGATGGAGTTTTCGGTGATCACTGATTTTGGGTGGCCCGTATGTTCATCGTCATTTATGTCCTTACGACCATCTCTGAAACGTGTAAACCACTCATGAACTCTGGCACTAGATGGACAATCATCACCATAAACTTCTTCCATCAATTCAAATGCTTCGGTAAACGTTTTATCGATTTTAAAATAAAATTTGATAGTAGCTCTTTGTTCGAAACTAATTTTTGTACCGATGACACAAACATACTGTCAATTTAGACGCAATAACTTCGCTCCCACTGAACCGAATGTCACCAAACTCACTGGAAGTCAGAGGGGGATGTAACTCTTCAACGCGTTACCTCATTCACAGATGGGGCTTTTTATGACAAAAGTATCGTTTATTTTGTATGAAAACAAGAAGATGTTAACCCTACGTTAAGATTATTTACCATATGTATTATTTCAAAGTAATTCTCATCAACAATTTCCTATATAATATCAAATTAAAAGTCATTCACTGCCTTCTATTCCCTAAGCTAACCAGGGACTTAAGGCAGCCGCCGCCAATTGTTTCCTCCTGCAGGAACTTCATCAAAGCCGTCTCGTCCAATTTTCCACGTTCGCTTCTCTTGTCCGTCTACTAGTGAGTTTTTGCAAATTCACTCGAATTCGTACTTGCAACTTCCACTTGGTAAATTATTTATCAATTAGCACTCGTCTCGGCTCTCCGCCAAGAACGCAAAAGTAGAAAAAGAAAACGCACCAATCTTTCTTGACTTAAATAATCTCGGATAACGGCCACTCCTCATCCACAGGGAAATTTCGTCCAAGGGTCTACCACCCTCCAGGAGTGGTTTTTCCCATTCGCGTATGTGGTTCCCCTCGCTTCGGTTCTACTCAAAATAAGTTCCACTCGGTGGCCGCCCTGGTGGAAATAAAACAAATTACGAGCTGAATGCATTTGGCTGAAAGTTTGATCTGTCAGTAATGTTTATTTACGCCTTGACGCGAGTTAAGGATTTCGCTGATAGTAGATACCAATCCATTCCAAACCGTGACGTTAAATTTTCTTAGAGAATCTCATCCCCGGCGTGAATTGTTACGTTTGTACTAACACAAAGTGTGTCGTGCGGGGTGATTTCCAACCATTTCACATATCGTACTTTCAGTTACCGATTCTTGATTCACCCAATATCTAATACAGTAGGTTTTAATATGTTTTCACCATCATTATTGACATTATGTATTCGGTGATTCAGCATATCCAATAGGTCTGTTGTTTCTTCCAATAGATTTAAGTGCACACCGTGCTCACATTGGCCCATGGTGTTTTCGGTGCTTATTACTGCTAGCGTTGCCTATGATATGGTGTGAATCGGCGGCAACCCAGCTTTCTAAGTTCATTTGTATGGCATTGAAAGGCAAAAATGTTACGTGGCTTGCTTTTAGTAATATTACAGTTAGTAGTTTTACGAATGAAAAATAAAATTTCTTGCCTTGGCTACAATATGACATCATCATAAAAATTTAGTCAAGTGCGGTTCGATATTGCATAGGTTTAAATTTTACAAAATCGCGTATGGTTATGTTTGAATTGAGCGTTACTAAGAAAATTCAATGTTCATCCGTAAAAACACAGCCTCGGAATGGATTGGACCTACGGCAATGACCTCACATCCGAAAAAGAGACTATGGAATTGGATCCTGGAACGTGAAATCACTCAACTACTCTGGCGCTGTTGAGGACATTTTGCAACAGGCTAACAAATATAAATCAAACATACTGGCAATCCAAAAAACAAATTGGACTAGAAATGGTATTCGCACACAATATTCAAAAAGGGGAAGTGAGAGTTCGGAGTGCCCTTCATTGTGGGTAGGGAGTTCAAATTGCACTTTATTGATTTTCAGGCAACCAATGAAAGGTTGTATGCGATCCAGAAAAATGCGAAATTCTTCAAAATTTGGCTGATAAATATACACGCCCTGACCGAAGGAAAGGATGAAGAAATGAAGGAAACATTCTACAATCGCCTGGAAAGACTAGTCGACTCATTGCCTAAAAACTACACAAGAATAATTCTGGTTGATTTCAACGCTAAGGTTGGCAATGAGCGATCTGGACACGACTGGAGGATATAGCCGCCACGATGAAACGAATGACAATGGCCAGCAACTGATTGACTTTGCATGTGGAAGTAGTTTAGTCATAGGTCTGGCTTGCTTCCCATATCGACGCATATATAAAATGACCTGGATATCACCGGATGGCAACACACAAAAACAAACCGACCATGTTCTGATCAAACAACGTTGGGCCTCGAGCATACTTGACGTACGTACATACCCAGTAGCGAATTATAACATAGCTCAGAACACTATTTGATCAAATTCACTTATCGATGTAGTATTTCAAAGGCGTACTCGGCGAAGACCAGCCCTCTACAGAAATTCCACATGAAAAGACTCCAAACGGTGTCTGTGGCCAAAAATTTCATTAAGACCCTCAATAATCAGCCGGCTCCCATCCTATCAGATGCATCGCTAAAGACAAGCAACGAGCTCTGGATGGAAGTGAAAGCGGCAGTGGGAAAACCGAAGAAACGCTGGTCTGACTCGGTCGACGAAGACAGTTCCTTGCTGCTCAGATTGCAAAATTGGAGGACGCGGTCAATGAACCGAGACAATTGCAGGCGCTACTTGCAGGAAGCGAACGCCCGAGAGGAGCTGCATTGCTCAGAAGAAAAAGACTATCATTATTAGCAACTCATGAAGGCCTAACTTTTTGTTTTTTCAGATTTTTTGACTCAAAGGTCTAATCACAAGGGGGCAGGCACAAATTTTCCGTAAATTTTGCCTTCCCCTGGGCCCTTCGAAGCACAAAATGGCTTTTTTGTTCCAGATTCTAGACATTTTAGTCAAGGCCTTTCATTTGATACCCCACTCCACTACCTTTGAAAAAAAGATTAAGTATTTTAAAATGTTTTCAGTGTTACTTTGAAAATATTGATATGTTCTATAAGACCTCAACTCTTGAGGGACCACCACTTCCAACCCTTCCACAAAGCTTTTGCATTGTAATTTACTGTGATGCACGGATAGACGGATCGATTGACGCACAGAAAGGATGCGAAGCAAATAGGTCTTTGCAAAATTCATTTTCGAAGTCCTCAAAAAAGCAGAAATAAAACAGTTCATTGGCTTTTTCTGCTGTTAGTCAACCAATTTTCTTTTGTTTTTTAGCGATGTGTAGTGATTTATAAGTTTCCAAAATGTCCGTAAAGGACTGCAGCGATGGTCTGCTGCCTCGGCAGAAGAAGATGGAGTTATCTGCCGAGAATGCCCTTGTCTGGGGACGCATGAATGCGCTGGCAGGCTAGCGTTGCGGTGTCGTGGGGCGGGTTCATTCACCCAGCACAAGGACTCACTACAAAAAATTTTGCACTCACAAATTTCTTGGGATCGAACAAAGACAAGGCGACCGACGTCGCAAAAAGTGTAGGTAACTACACAAGGGACAACTGACTTGTTCAAGGAACAAGAGTAACAAGTAAAAAGAAGTGGAAGCAGGGTGACCTTGTCCTTAACCGGAGAGGCTCATGGCCCACAAATGAGAGAAGGGCAACCGGGTGGTGATGGAGCCCCTTCGCACCCACCCAACCGGAATAATATCCATATTTGTTGCAGTGGCCAGGTATTCCTCTTCTGAGTGGAAAACTCATACAACTTAACTTGCATAAGTCTTCCCATCAGAAGAAAAGTACCCTGATGACCAATTTATGCCATAGAATTATACAATTCGATTGCATAACTCTATGCCATAAAGAGGCACTCTGCTTGGGCCACTCAACCCGTGACGTCACCTGAAACAAAGAAGGATTAGCTATGTACCCGGCGGCTGGCTCATGTTTGGTAGGGATAGCCTGCCACCGTACCGGGTCCTATACCCGGTCAGAGTTCCATAGAAATGAAGGTTTTCAGGTTTTAACAATTCATTATTTTCATTTTAAAACATTCGTTGAAATTCACAATGTAGCCAAAATTATGGATTTCTTAGATCTTTATGTTTCCTTTAGTATATATACTATATATATTTTTTTTCTTTATACAAAAAAAGTATGATGTGATCGTGTCATCTTGTTAGTGTTTGAACAATTTTTATTTCAAGTTTTTAAATGAAATGGATAACTTAACAAATAAGCAAAGAAACCATCCAACACTGTACGCTCATTCTACATGCTCAAAGTTCGAACGTTACAAGAGAGTTCAGACCATTCAAAAATCAAAATATACTATGAAAAGATACTTAACCCCTTTTTTTTTATTTTACTGCATGCAACTAAATTTCGATCCAAAAACAATTAGTTTGTCATTGTACATTAAATAAGTTCGAATAGCTACTTCGCATAAGAAAATTGGAATGCCAAATTATTAAAATATTGATGTAATAATAAACCCTTTCGGCTGGTATACAGAATGATGACTTAAATTTAATAAATTGAAAAAAAGGGATTTGATTAACAAAAATATTTTTCCTGACAGTTTTCCTTTTTATATGTCAACTTGTGTCGTCTCATTTTAAATCGTATACTTTTCGCTATTAATAATATATTTGAGCGAATTTATTTTTATTTTATTTAGAAAAAATAAGGGTACTTACCCTCATGGTCCGTCGAGCGCTTGATGACGATGCAGGTATCCTCTAAAACTTTCAATTAATCAATTTTCAAAAAAAAACGTTATAAATTTATATCATAACTAGAGCGAGAGTTTCTTCACGATCACTTGAAGATTTAAATAAAATTGAGATAGTTCACTTTTGAGAATTTTCAGCAAATCGCACTGGTAAAAAAAATGTTTATTCCAATTAACATTCTATTATTATGTTTAAGACCTCCTGAAAATGTACGCTACTACGTATTGCAGTTGGAAGCTAACTCGAAAAATTGTATTAAATACCGAGCGCATCAACACAAACCGAATCAACTACTTTTATTTTATTGCCATTGAAGATGCGACACACATTCATAGACGATTTTCTTCTCGGACAGTGAATGATACACACAACACTTCCAGTCAGTCTGTTACATGCAAAATCTTTTCTCATCCTTTTCCTTTTTTTTTCACTGATTATTGCGTCGCTTTCCGAATATTCTTGTATCACAAATTAAAGGAATTTCCTTCAGCAAATATGCCACAAAATACAAACTATTCAAATCACTTTCATTTTCGCTGCTCCTCGACTTGAACAAAACAATCAACCAGTTGTTACACACACCCACAAGCAAAAAAATGAGCGCTTTTACAAGCTTCGCACACTAGGAAACGTAAAACTCAGACAAAGTTGCAATCGCGCATTTCCTCGTAATTAAGACCCGAACACATTCGAATCCAAGAATTTTCCTATTGCAATTGGATCTTTTCCTCTTCAGGAATCAGATACGATGATTTTCTTCGAGTGGAGATGAGGGAAAGTTGGGACGTGCCGTAAATCGTGGAATCGCTTGACAGACAACTAATTTGCAAAGATATGAAAAGCTTGGCGCCGCCTTTATTGCGTAAACTTAACACGTTAAATTGTTTTAACCGTAAATTAGGCACGAGCTTCTGTCCGAACAGTATGAGTATGTGAATGCTTTCTTTCTTTAACTCAAAGTTGGTAACGGGAAAATAGAAACCGCTTCGCGAAACACCCGTTCACCATAGTGATTCCACAAATGCGAATGTCACATTCCTTTTCGAAGTATTTCAAGCAAATCTGACGAACAATTTTCCGCGTTTCTCCCTTCAATTCGCTTGGCGTTATCTTCCTCCGTCAATATCACAGACTACAATTTCCTTGTCGCTGGCGCGCGGGAACTATCTACGCGGCGTCCGCGCTGTGTGGCGGTTTCGAGCAGACTCCCTTCTGGTTTTGAATTTCTTTTACTCCCGTTAGGTTTTTTCTCAACTACGGCCAGAAATAATAGTAATGCTTACATCATAATTATGCATGCATAAAACTACGATTTTATTTAATATATTATAAGATACTGTTATGTATAGTATTTTCAATAATTTCCATTTTATCTTGAATTTTCTTCTCTTTCATTCTATATCATTATCATTAAGACAAAATCATTTGGACTTAACGTACCTATGCTCGTTTTTGTAAAAATGAGGACTGTTTTTCTTTTAGTTCATAGCATTTTTTGAAAAGAATTCACTATAAAAAACCAACTTAATATTTTACTAATGCTACTGTGTTGTTATAAACAATGAATTCATGAAATTCCTGATCTTGTTCCACGCGAATTGTATTAAGATATTTAATACTAAATGTAGGCTGAAAATAAAGAGCGGAAACGCGCGATGTACATTTAAATGAGAGAATGTTTAAATAAACTAAATCGTAATGGAAGGAGAGCTACGCAAAATAGAAGAAATGCTTTTTTCGCTTGTTGTTTACTAAAATAATACGCATATGTATGTCTATTTACTTGATTTGGTACATACATATAAATATTACTTTGCGGTTGTTTTCAAATTATTCCCTAAACTTACTAAGAGTACATATTGCTGCATAATTTTTCACATTTTCCTTTTTATATTTGCCTTGTTATGTTAAATAACTTGCATTTGATAATCACCATTAGAACTAAATTAAAGTTCTTTTACTACTCTACTCTGACATTTTAAATTTACAGCGCAATCTCCATTCAGCTTATTAGTTTGATTATTGATGAAAAAGGATATTTAAAAATTAAGTGCATCACACGATACCAACCATCCGGGGCTCTGTTTTCTTTTTCGAGAACGTGCTGCCCTTGACCGGGCGGTGAACCATTTGCAATAAGGCGATCATATCGCATCAATGGCCAGTCAGCGAACCAGACACAGACACACGTATGTATAAGACATTTCTCTGCTTATCCCCTGACCATCTTCTGGTTACGACTCTCGATATCGCGGCTTCATTTCTACTATGAGTTTGAATGAGAGAGTTGCCTTCGATCGTAGTCACCTCTCCGGTAGTCTAAATAGTCTCCCCGCTCGTGGCTCCACTCGTTAGGCATGTATCGATCTCGGTAAGGATGAGGACCCGGCACTCCGTTGCTTACGTAATAATTGAAAGGCATGTAGTGTCCTCCTCCTCCGCCTGTTGATGGTGTTGCTGTCGTTGCTGAAATGCATGAATTTGTTAGCTGTACTGCACGGTTGGTGGATATTGGTAGATCGTGTCCACGTGTGCTGACTGGAAGGTGGTCTGAAATGGTCAAGTGGCTGAGACTCATCCGTCGCCGTGTACTGGAATTTGCGGATGTTTATGTTGACATTGCAATGTGCCGTGCTCAATTACTACCGATGGACGATCCTTACTGTTATCAATAAAAAAAAAATAAATTTTCATGAAAACAAAATGCAATTCCAAGCTATTAAATTGCGTCAAAATTTCAAATTCAATTTAGTTTTTTTAAATTCTTAATCATTTAATTCAATTATTTGGAGACTAACAATCATAAATCAAAATAGGGTTTAATTATTTGTAATGAGTCTGATTTCGTATTATTATAAATAATTTTAAGTACTTGATTTTTAAATGAAATTTAAATTTTGTTGTGTTGTTGTGTGAAATTGTGATTTATTGCTATTTTATTGAATTTATTTTTATTTCAATATCATTTTGCCAAATTATATTGTATTGTAAGGACATATAAAAGTGTATGTTCTCATAAACATAATGAACGAATGTCAAAATAAAAAGTTGTGCATGTAAAATCTGTAAATTAATGTTTTATTTAAATTTTCAAAAATGATTCTGATCGAATTTTGACAGCAGGGTGAGCGAATACTAGTTTTTATAAGCACATAATCATACTAACCTTATTCCAAAACAGAGCAGAGCAGATTTGTGGGAGTGTCCAGAGTATCAAAGAAGGATTGTAATTGCTAGGAAGAGTACTGACTACAATTTTGATGATGATTGTTAATCCCAAAACTCAATCAAGCGACAAATTAACCATCTTTTATGCCAATATAAGAAGCAAGTTGAGTGATATTCAAATTTATCTGCAGCAAAATCCTGAAACGGATCTGATTACTAAACGAAGTGTGGATCGATCCTGAAGAAGCCAAGTATTACAATATTCCGGGATATAGCTCCGTTTTCTCCTGCAGGCCCGGAAGAGGAGGAGGTAAAGCAATTTATATAAAAAATACAATTAATTTTGTGACAAAGAGAATAACAATAATAATTGAAATAACCTGCGATGGTAAAAGCTAAAAATCGGTGGTTACTATAATCTCAATCGTCTCAATGCGCAGGGCTTTTGCACAGTATTAGATGCAATATACTCTACTGAAAAAAATCTAATCACAGCTGCTGACACAAACATAGACGTGATTGCAGAATCTCCAGAATCGAGAATGTACAAGGATACCCTTGAAACAAACGGAGCAGTCATTGTCAATAAGGACAAAATTACCTGCCTAACCAAGTACCTGCCTAGGTCACATAGCAACAAATGATAAAAAAATTGCCGAAAACATTAAATTCACACTTCAAGACTGGCCGGATTTAGGTCATCGTGTCCTAAAAATTATCGTCCATAGTCAAAGTCTCAGTAAGCAAAAATCTACTCACAAAATATTCAGATATTTAGACAAGGAACTTTTCAAATTGAAATTTCAACAGTTGCTAACAAGCCAAAAACCTGAAAACCTTATGGAGCTCAAAAATATGATTATAGAGTCCAAGCATGATTCTACCATTGATAAAAAGATCAGATGTCGACAACATACATGGATAACAAAGAAAATTATTAAGGCTGGTATTAACAAAAGGAAGGCTTATAAAAAATACAAAAAGAACCCTGAAGATCAAGCACTTAAACATCTGTATAACCAAGCCCTAAAAGAATCAAAACGTCTCATATTAGAAGCTAAATTTTCATATTACTCCAGAAGATTGGAAACAGCGGCAGACAACTCACACGAAATATGGAAAATAATAAATGAAGTAAAAGATCATGGATCATGTTGTCAAATGCTGAATTTTTTGGCATTGACTCAAGCAATGTAGCACACCCATGTGGAACAGCATACTCGCTAAACCACTTTATTCAACAATTGGTGAAAAAATTACCAGGGAGCTTGGTGAAAAGTCAACTAACTATTTCAATATCATAAATAGCCCACCTAAGTCTTTCTTTCACATTCATCAAACAACTAAAAGAGAAGTATTAAATACAATCGAAAATTAAAAAAAAAAAAAAAAACGCAGCACCAGGTATTGACAACATCGCCACACATGAAATTATTCTAGTCAAAGAGGAGATAGCTGAACTACTGGCAAATTTTATAAACGAGCATAATAGAAATGGAACATTTCCGGACGAAGAGAAACTGACAAAAATAATTCCAATATTTAAATGAGGAGATCATCTGGACCCGAATAATTACCGCCCTGTTCTACTTTTGACAGCCTTTAGTAAAATATTCGAAAAACTTATAAATAATCGTTTAAAATCTTTCTTAATGGACAATTCCGAATCAGTTTGGCTTTCAAAAGAGCAAGAGTACTTTCGATGCGTTACATTATGTCTCACGTTACATCAATGAAAGTCTTGATAAAGGAGATTATGTTATTGCAATTTTTGTGGACCTGAAGAAAGCTTTTGATACGGTTGATCATTACCTGTTACTTCAAAAACTTAAATCGTGTGGTATACACGGAAAGCCGGAACAGCTTTTTAAAAGTTATTTAGAAGGAAGATTCCAAAGAACATCAGTTAATAATGTCTTGAGCAATCTAGCACCAATAAAATGGGGGGTTCCTCAAGGACCCATACCTGGACCAACCTTGTTTTTGCTATACACCAATAATTTAAATATGTGTAAACTGAAAGCTCACCACACATTATATGCTGATGATACTGTACTTCTTTATTCAGGACATGATAAAGTTGCCATGGAGAATATCGTCAACGAGGACCTAAATAAATATGTTTCATGGCTTTTTGAAAACAAGCTAGCATTGAATACTACAAAGACGAAATACATGATTTTTAAACAGAAGAATAAGGAAGACATAGAAGTTGACCTAAAAATTAACGGCAAAAACTTGCAAAGAGTGTTTAAAATTAAATATCTCGGTCTTGCCATAGATCATCGTTTGACATGGTTGCCACACATAAATAATTTGAGGAGACAACTAGCACCAATGATAGGAGTGTTGAGAAGATATGGAGGTTTTCCAATGCATATACAGAAACTTGTATTAAATGCATTTGTGCCAACAAAGCAACATTATGCGGCGGTCAACTAAAGCCTATAAAAATATTCTAAACCTTTCAGTTCTCACCCCGACAAGACTAGTGTATCAACGGACCAATGCACTCACCTTCAGTCAAATCATTACTATTGAGAAAGCAAAGTTTATCTTCAAATGTCTAATTTCCAGTGAATCGGAACGAAGCCCCTTTGCAAAAGTATCACAAATAAATCCATAAAATTCAAGAAATGCCAACAATTTTGTAATACCTTACGCTAGAACTGATCAACTAAAAAACGATGCAACGAATGATGCTCTGCGTATATCCAGGTACAACAATCTTCCAGAAACAGTGAAAAACGTAAACTCATTAGTGGTTTTAAAGAAAAGACTTGAGGAACATCTAATAAATTCAAATTAATGATAAGGCCGGAGGATTGAAAATACAGTATCTTAGGGCATTTTCGACCCTAACGTCGAGATACTTAAAGACAGCTAGTTTTTATAAAGTTAGAGTTTTTTTTTACTGCGTCGTATTATAATATTTTTTAGGGTTTTGTACTAAAATACAAAACCCTATTGCAATCACGACCTGTGTCAGTCTGTCCGTCCGTCCGTCAGTCTGTATGTCACAGCACTTTTTCTCCGAAACTATAGAGGCTACAGCCATGAAACTTTGTGGAAAGGTCAGAAGTGGTGACTTCTTGAAAGTTCAGGGGTGGGAAAGTTTTTCAAATGGGTTTAAGGGGGGCCTCCCCATATGGGGAGGTGACCCTTAAAAAAAAAGTAGGGTGTCATTGGAAAGGTCTCAATGAGATCTTTTCAAGACAAGTCTTAAAATTGCCTTATCTGTACCGAGGGGGGCAGGGGAAGGGTAAATGTACGAACTTTTCGCGTACATCTCCCCTCGTGATTGGACACCTTTCATTCGAAAAATCTGAAAAAAATCATGAATGTAGGCCTTAATGAGTACAACAGCAACACATACATGAGAAGTCGAAATTCACTCAACTTTGTTAGTAATAGTATGATTTATCGATTTTATGTTTTCTTGAATAAAATCTAAACGGTACCCTTAAATTCAATAAAATTTGGCAAACGGATGACTATTTATAAGGTTTCATAAAGATCGAATAGTATTTAACGAAGTTATAGTGATTTGAATTTTCCTGTATTACTATGGAACAATATGCCCTGTATTAGTATGGAAACATATGGCTATGGAGCCATATGCGCTTTTACCGACATAGACACTACAGCTTTGACAGGATTTGCATGAAAATTTCAGCAATGATAGGTATCATGAAGATGAGTACATACAATTGAAAAAAGTTGAAGAGGCAGGAGAGAGCTCCTAGCAAAAGGGCTTTGTAACCATTCTAAGATTCGAAAAATAATAGGCCATGAATCGATGATTACACTACAGAGGAGTGGCCCCTGAAAAAAAAATTAATAAAAAGTAGCCGATATGAGTATCAACTGAAAGTTCTCTATGAGAGCTTTTCAAAACAGTTCTTAAACTGACAGTTTTTGCTTCAGTGGGCGCACAGGGAGGGAGGGGGTGAGAAATACATGAAAAATGTGTTTCCTCCCTCGCGAATGGACACCCGTGATCTAAAAAATCTGAAAAAATTATCAAGGGATATATTTATGGATATAACTATAACAAATACCCCAGAAGTCAAAATTCTTTCAACTTTGCTAATAATAGTATGATCCTCAAAAATGACATGTTTCTTGATTTTATTCGTTGCTGGTTACTGCATTTTGTAAGTTGAGTACAAAACCCTTCTGACAGAGCATAGGTCTGTCTACCCAACTTGTTTTATCTCTGAGAACTGTGCACGAATCAGACTAGACTAGCAGGAAAGGAGTACTTCACAGCATTTGGTGTGTCCCATATACCGATGTTTTAGCATTGCCTGGAGGCACACTTAGGAATTGACGACGTGTGAAGTGCAGATCGCACGAGCGTATTACGACGATGAAAGAATGGTAGGGAATAGTGGTATTTAAAAAAAAATTATTGATGTCTTGTATTTATTATTGATTATGTTTTGATTGCTGATCACACCTTCAATTTATTTCTCATATGGCTTTAACTTTCTGTAAATTTTCCAAATACCTTTTCAAAAATTTTACCCTTATCAGGAATTACATATGTAATGCAGCGATTAGTAGTTTATTTAGCTGTTAAGCTTAATTATTAGTTTCAATTCCTTAAAAGTCTCAATTTTTCAAAAGGAAATCTTCAGAGGCCCATCTATATGCAGTGAAATTTGAAGCATTAACTATTGTATTAGAATAAGGTAATACAAATTCAAATGAAAAACAGTAACAAGCTGTTAATTTTTAAAAAAATTATATTTGTTCAAACTCAATTTGACCTTAAAGACGAAGCGGGGAAGTATAAATTCAAATCATCAGAAGAATATCCTTGCGCTCTTTAGCATATTTTCACTATAGTACATTGAACATTTAATAGTCAATTCTGCTAGAATTAATTAATAAAAAACTTTACTTGAAATAAATTAATCCATTGGCAACGTTTCATCTTTGAGAATAATTTTGGAAAAGATCTCAGAAAAGTAATAGCTGAAAAATAACGACCGAAAGGATTAATTATTACCTGGTATTATATTCACATATAAGTATACTTGCCTAGTTCGAACACATGAACAAGTCGATATTGCTATCCATCCTTTACCTGGTGGTCATCGTAGCTCACTGTTTTAATCCTATTCTTCAGGTAAAGTGGCCCTCAATCCTTGGCTACCAGCCACTGACCGGTCCATCTGGGATTTCCGAAATTATGCTAATTGCGGAAGATTTCAATGGACGTCCATAAGTGAAATGTATAGTGTAGACTTTACATGGTTCCGAGCATTTCATTCAAACACAACTAAGAACATTGTTGCCCATCATAAACTTATCATCATTACTTTTTCCGTTCGCATCCTACCGACTTCCAGTACTTTTCCTTTTGTTCCTGCTTCTCAACTAAATTGCACCCAAGATTTCGCTCGAGTAAATTGTAAAGGTTTTGCTATTTTTGCTTACAGTGAATTTTATTATCTTTCAAAAACTGTTGACTTTTGTTCCTTTAATTGTTCAGTAGGACCGTGTAAAATTACAGGGAAAATATGGAAGTCCTTTTTGCAACACAATTGTTTATATGGTCTACTTATGATCCTTCTTTTTCTAATGCGACCTGGCAGGTTAGTTGGGCATGAAAAGTTTTCATCAAACTTGAAAAGGATTATAGGCAAATAGATATTCTCAGATGTACTCGTACCTGGTTTGATTTGAAATATGGTTCCAGGACATGGGCAGAAGGAATTGTAGGTGCAATATAAATCACACGAAGTTAATGATTATCTGGGATAAGAAAAATTTTTGGGTGTCATTTCTGGTTTAGAAGGAGTTTACTTGCGAATTTACAAACACACATTTAAAGTCGATTAATTCTACTCTTTACTTGCAGATTTATAGTATATGTAATTGTAATATGTACATAAATGTTATATAGATTTTAATGATTGCCTTGCATAGGTCTCTTTATGAGCCTTTACTAATGATTAAAGTCCTTTTAGCATCATTTCGCTAGAAATAATGAGCAACTCTTTTTTCTTTCTCTGTAAATAGGTTAAAATCATTTCCAGTGAGGTGATATAATTTTCGTAATTTAAATGCATTCAATTTTCAACCGGGCTATATAAAACAATTTTGTTATAAGAATAAAAATTTTAGAAAAGAAATAAAACCAACTTAAAAACTCAATAATACGGGTGAAATAAAATTTATGGAATCGTAGCCGTTTCGGTTACGACTAAGTTAATGCTATTCACTTTTCAAAATGGCGAAACTGATTTGGCTCAGAATCTATAGTCAGTTTGTTTCTAAATGTTTTTTTATTTCATGGATCTCACTGATAATATGAACCCTTAAATAAACAATGACCTGACTATATGCTGAACATATTACGATTTCCTTCTAAATTTTTGACGTGATTTTTCGTTTGGCGGGAACGGTTTGGCAAAGTTTTAAGCTGCAGCAGGATTTTTTTTTAAATTAATAATAAATTTTTGCCATAGAATTAAAATAAAGAACGCCGTAAATTGATTAATAATTTTTTTAAGTAATTTTTAACACGTTTGAAATTCTCATGAACGTTTGTTGACAAGAATAATTTTTGGGTGGAGCTCGTAGTAACCAATCCATTCTCTGTTATGTAGGAACAACGATATTGGCAGTACTGCTCGTTCGAGATGGACTAGATCTGTCAAAGTGTCACTCTCTCTCACTCTCAACTAGCTATTAGATATATTAAGCAGAAATCAACAAAGGTTATGAGCTCAGGTATCGCATTCGGCAAATGAAAACTGCAAGTGAATATGAGTCAAAATCACCAAGGTGACGAATTCGGAAATATGAAATTTTGTAAAAAATATAACGTGATGGGAGTCCAAAAAATAACTAGCAATATACAAAAGACTCTCAACAATGGCGCTGTAAAAGAAGCGCGCAAAATACTCACATTTTCATTATTTATCCGGGTTTTCAAAGAGACTGGGTGTATCCTAACATCATTCAGGGAACGTATTTTAAAACCTGGATATTTTTGTTGAAAATATAAATTTCATAAAACATATTTTGAAAGCACGATATTTCAATAAATGTTGAAAAAAAATATATTTTAAGTTGTACTCAACATGGTCTTCTGTTAGCTTTTTTTAATAAAAAGTAACATTTATGAAGCACATGTTAAATATTCTTCAACGAAAGTTCTGTTTATTTACAATGGTTTAGGTTTTATTGTTTTTTTGTTTTTTTTCTAGAAATTTTAATTGCAGATGAAGAAGATACATTTTATCTTGAATTAAATAATTATATATTTACTACGTTCCCATAAATGACGAAACGTTCACTGAATGATCGCGACGTTCACGAAATGAAAATAGAATTTCGGAAATGACTTAGGTAACTAATTTCAGTATTAAAGAAATGACAAATGTTAAAGAAGGAACTTTATTTTTAAGAATTCAAACTGTTAGACTTTATAAAGAAGTATAAACTATGCTAAAAGTAAACTTTTGCTGTGAATAGTTTTAATGAAAAGTATTGCAAGAACCTTACGTTTAAAACTTTTAGATGATGCAATCATTGATCTAAAGATTACATGAGAACTTTAAGTAAAACAAAATGAAATTAATACTTGTATAACAAACTTAAACAGTCACTTCAAATCTTTAAAGTAAGGAATAGAGCAAAATCTAAAATTAAACAAATAGTAGAGCACACATTAGTTCATGTATTTAAAATCAGCTAAAGTTTCTCATAAATATCCATTTCATTTTCAAAATGATAGTATGGATTGTGACTTGCTCTTTTATTGACTGAGGCTTAGGAATAATTTTTTAAACTTGCTCGTATATAACGTACGATACATCCTTGTAGTCAATTTTAAAGTCTCTGGCACTGTTACGAACTGACTTTAGGAATGTGACCTTGATTTCTCCCTCATCGTCTACACTAGTTCCAGCAATCGCAACATATTTGTAAAACAGATTCCTACTTTTCGTTGGAACATTAGTCAATAAAAATGTTCCGGGTATTATTTTGTTAGGATGGATATGTTCATCTGCGTAAGACGTATTAGCACCCATGTCTCGTTCTTGTTCTTTTTTATGACGCACTGTCATAAGATCTTCATCCTCAAAAGCGGATGAACTGTACACCTCATCATATATGCTTTTTCTAGGTTTCAAATTATCTATTAGCTTGAAGTCTAGGGGTGTCATATATTTAGAAGCTTCCGTCTCTGTATCAAAATGTTGTTTTCTTAGTGTGGTGGATGTATTTCTAATGGGTTGTTTTTCCATTTGATGTATGTTTTCTAAATGAGTATTTGATAATATATTTAATTTAACTGCTCTTTGGTTTTGACCGTGCTGGTCTAGTTTAATCACATTCCCTAATGCTTTTTCCCATGTAATTTTTGTGATATTCAAAATTCCAGGAACTGGATCAATTTTTTCGGGAACTGTATTTTTGATGCTAATGATTTCCTCATTCGTTATTTTACGCAACATGACAGCTGAATCTTTGAAAATTTCAATGAGATCATCTGCATTTTTGACATCTTTCCCCATTAGTACATGCTTGTCTGCAGTCCTCTTCAAATATCCTCCTATTCCGTCTATCGGACCTTTTCCATGTCCTGGCTCGCTATAAAACCAAGCAGCTTTGGTTATTTGTTCACAGCACTCTACTTAGGTCCTCAGCCACAAATAAACGTTGGTGCGATTTCTATATTGCGACGTAGGCCCATCTGAGAAAAAGAAAAGCGTATCAATGTGTTGTTTATCCACAAGAATTTTTCTTAATATTGGTTTCAAGTGACCCCATACTGCATGGGCTTGATGGTCTAGACAGTCGCTAACAGTGGCAAATGAGGATGTCTGCAAATTGTTCTTATTATCTACTATGTTGGCTAAGTCCTTTTTCTTCTGCCTATATTTTCTAGAGTTTCTTTTCCACAGAGCTCTTTGCTTACGCTTCTCTCTCTCTGTCATCGCATTTATAGATTTTGCTTTATTTGCAGCCTTCTTTTTTTGATAATATTCTCTATCCTTCGCTTTTTTCAACTCTCTCTGTTCTGCAGTTAAATTATTTAAAAATTTACGTTTTCTTGCATTCGCTTTTTGGCGTTGTTTTATGTAAGCGGCGCTATTTTTATTGATATTTTTTTTTTGGAAATCTTTTTCTTTCTGAGTTCTTCGGTCTCCATGTTCCTAGGCTAAATCTAAAACAAATGTAAAATTAACTGTAACAGCAAGTCGAACTCTTTATTTTAAATAAAACTTACAGCTGCTCTTCGAAGGTCGTACTATACTAAACAACTACTATTGACTTTTGTTCCAGACGAAAAACCAGCAAAAACGAAAATTTTGAAATTCGGCTTAGATTACGTTTCTACAACCAAAGCAGTAAATTTAAAGTCACTTCAATTACTACTATAATTCATAAAATGAATATGATCATTTAATAACACAAATTCACAAAAAAAGCAATTACAGGTTAAATCTTAATAAAAATATAATTATGGGAACATAGTTGTCATTACAGGAACACATGTCATGTTCGACAACGTTCTCGAAATGATCGTTGCCGAAATGATTTTTCAACGCTTCGTAATGTTTTAAATAGTCATCGGCCATCTTGTATGTCACTTTATCACACCAGCGGAAAACGATCAGTATTATTCAATGGTATTACGACTAATTATCTTCATTTATTGGTATGTTAATGACATAGAAGCGTTCCCGTTATGATGCACTATTGATGTACGACACCAAAATAAACAACTGAAATAATCTTACCTTGAAAATTATTTGAAAATCACCACAAAACAATCGAACGCTATCTCACTTGATATATTTCAGCTCGCGACCGCACAGCCGCGCTAGGTATGCCATAATTGGACACTCCTTTTTTGACAGAATAGAGTGCGTGCACGAAGTGACCTACAGACTACCGGACAAAGTTGCGTGTAAGATAAAATCTGAAGTTGGTCACATTTTCTTTATAAATTATTGTGATTATGATATTCTACTAAATGTATCAAACGTGCTGGAAAATTTAATTTTTCAGTTAGTATTTCATTGTTTCATGAACATGTCATATACGGAAATGGGTATTGGGACGCGTTCCCAAAATGACTTTTTCCCCAGTTTCATGAGAGAAAAAAGAATCTTAACATCTTTTTGCAAATAAAAATGAAGGGTTAGATAAAATTAACTAAACCTAGTAGTTAAAGATGATTATGACCCAACTATTTCAAAATTTTATAGGTGAAAATGGTGTCGGAACCAAATTTGCCACCTTGGTGATTTTGAGCCATATAGACATATTCAATGTAAAATAAGTGACACGTCGTTAATTGCCATTTTTTGTTGGTATCCATCGTTCGACCACAGCGCATGAGTGACACTGAAGATGACTCAAAGGAGTCGAAATACCTCTGCTGATTCAAAAAACAAGAACCGATGGCTTTTCAAGGAGAAAAAGAGAATTGGGCTGCGAATATAGCTTATCAAGTTCATCAGATTATAGTTGTTCTTATTGTTCACAAAACTTTCAGTGAATTTATTCATTCAAAAAACTCTCAAATAGGAATTTGACAAAGAATGAAAAAAAAACACGACGAAGTATCAAATATTTCTTCACTTCTTAATATTTTGAATAAAGCTTCGACAAACGCTACAGCTTTTTCAGTTACTCTCGACACTATTGAGAATGATGCTACCCAAGTATCAATTTTCGAGCCTGATACGGTTTCAACCAAATAAATAGAAATATTATGAAACTTGTAATTGATTTATATGGGAAAATAACTTTAGATCGTAAGACTGTGTCATAAATAATAGCTGATGTAGAAAATCTCATATTTTTTCCATCAATGGAACTTGTTAATGAACAGTTATCAGATTTTGCGTTAGATTTCAAGGTTGTTTTCGAAAATATAAAAAAACTTTTTAAATTAAATTAAATTCAGAATTTAAATTTAAACAAGTTGAGCAAGCAGGAGAGTGCTCCTACCAGAAGGCCTTTGTAAACATCCTACGGTTAGAAACAAGTCTTCTAATAGAATGAATCGATAACTTGAATTATTCATCCAATACTTGTATATGAAATCGTTCGAATTTATAGAAAAGATGATGCACAGTTTCTTTCATAAGCACAGAGCAGCCGACATTTTTATCTAGCTTAAATGATTTTTCTGAATGCTCGGCCGATTGAACATATTCAAGTTAAACACCATTTCTTCAATTTTCATGAAAATTAAAAGAATTAAAGAATTAAAAGTGCCTAGGTCAATTTGATATAGGTATCAACCAAAAACACATTTTATTGTTGTTGTAATTCCATACAATTGAAATGGCTATAACTCATTTGATTGTAGTTCGATCTCGATTAAATTTTGTGAACTCATATATCTTATATCAGCCTATGTAATTGGAAAATTTCAGGAAGGTTAAAGATACCGTTTTGATTTTATGGATGAAAACGTAAAAACTACAAACCAACTATTAACAAAGTTGATTTCTGAGGTATTTCTTGCACTCGTGAAGGCGCACATTCATGATAATTTTCAGATTTTTCGGCTCAAAGGTGTCCAATCGCGAGTAGGGGGGACACAAATTTTTGCAACATTTTGCCTACCCCTGGACCCCCTTATTAATAAAATATTTTTTTTTATTTCAGATTCTAAAAGTACTAATCAAGACCTTTCATTTTATACCCCACTCGACTACCCTAGAAAAGAACAAATTTTTAAGGGCTAATTCGTTATACAGGGGGACCCCCCTTAAACATTTTTTAAATTTTTGGAGAAACCTTAGCTTTATGAGAGACCATCGCTTCTGACCTTTTCATAAAGTTTGAGCGTTCTAGCTTCTATAGTTTCTGAGGAAACTAGCTGTGACGCACGGACGGAGGACAGACAGATCGCGAAACTAGTAGGTCCTTGTAAAAAAAAATTTTTTACAAAGACCTAAAAATGTTTAACTGAAAAGAATCTTTATTCAGAGCCAGAGTTTCAAATCAATCATTCTAAAATTGGAAAAGTTTGGAAAACCTTCCGTGAAAGGGACATTGCTGCCACTTCGTGATAATATTAGACGTTTTCTGAAATTGCCTGATGTTTTGAGTAAAATGATTGTAAATTATAAACATTTGATGGAAAATCAATCAGTCATTTCAAACATAGTGCAAGGTACAATTTAGAAACAAAAAATAAAGCATATGGTTAGCGAATATATTCTACCTTCCATATTCCACCAGGATGACTTCGAACTAAATAATCCTCTTGGTTCGAAAAGACGTAGCGATAAATTATCAGCATTTTATTCGTCATTCATTCGTCTATGAATGAAGTTTTCATGGCTCATATAGAAAGTCTAATCGAACAAGCAGGCTTGTTGCCTAGATTTTGGGTACGGTACGTGGATGATATACCCGTAATAATACCAAATGAAGAGCGAAAGAATGCATTCCAAAACATAAACAATATTCATCCGAACATCAAATTCACGATAGAAATCGAAGAAAACGGAGAAATACCGTTTTTAGATCTGAAACCCATAAGAAACGATAATAAAATTCAATTTGACATCTATAGAAAACCTACTAGTACACAACGCACAATTATGACCGACTTTAGGCATAGTTTTCAACACAAAATGGCAGGATACCATGCCATGATCCATCGTCTGGTAACCACGCCTTTGAACAATGAAAGGTACAACAGCGAAAAAGAATACTTCCTATTAAGTACGGCGAAAATCAGTAAGGTAGCCAGGGGAAGGGGGGTCCGTGGGGTCTGGACCCCCCCCCCCCGAAAAGTTTTATATAATATCCAGTCGGGTAGACAGACCTACGTTCTTGTCAAAAGAGCTTTGTAACTATCCTAGCATTAAACACAATCATACATCCAATCGTCGCAGAGGAAATCGCAGAGGAAATCGCTGAATTATTTTAGAAAAATCAATAAATCCATTCAATACAAAATAGCCGCCATTTTGTTTAAGCTTAAATAATTTCGTTAAATGCTCTGCTAATCAACGTATTCAGTTTAAACTTTACCCCAAAATTTTTAATGCAAATCTGAAGAAAATTGTAGTGCCGAGGCTGTGTTGAAGTAACTACAATCGTACAGATAAATATCAGCAAGTGATTTTGTCGTTGTAATTCTTATAAATCAAATGGCTACATCTCACTTGTTTATAATCTGCTTTTAATAGAATTTTCAGTGCATAAGGCAAATGTCTTGGTGCACATGTTTGGGTAATTTCAAGAAGTTTAAGGGTACCGTTATCGTTTTATGGAATAAAATATAAAATTCACAAATCATACTGTTACTAACATAGTTATGTGGATTTCAATTTGTGACTTTTTTGTTGCCTTGTACTCGTGAGGACCCACCTCCTCGTTTTTTTTCAGATTTTTCAAAGGGGTCCAATCGCGAGGGGGGTAGACACAACATTTTTCGTACATTTTGGCTCCTCCTGGATCCTCTGATTCAAGTTGACTTTTTGATTTCAGATTCTTGAAGTGCTCACCAATACCTTTATTTTGATACTCCACTGGACTACTTTTAATGAAAATAACATTTTGATGGGCCAGGTCGGCATATTGGGGACCTCATGAACCTTTGAAAATGTTTACTAGACCTGAACTTTTTATTGATCAAAAATTTCAACCTCCCCACAAAGATTGATGCTTGTAGCTTCTAGAATTTCTGAGAAAACTTGCTGCGACGCACGGACGGATGGACACACAGGATACGAAATGGGTAGACCTTTGTGAAATTCGTTTTATAAAACCTTAAAAATACGACAAACAATAGAGAAGGATTTTATTTGAATAAAACGCGCATGGAAATGAACTTGCTATAATAGGGATTGTTAATAAATGTATTTCAGAAGTAATTCTATTATGATATTACTAGTATACAGATTTTATGTAATAATTTCAGCATCATAGAACAGAATCAGTTCCACGGAATTTGTTGCTTTCGTGGAAAGTGAAAGACGCTTTCAGCTGTGATCGTTTGAAACACAGAGATGACTCATTTGGTGTTCCTGTTCATACGAGCTCAGTCGCATTGATTTCTCGTGCTACTTTGCTTACATTGGCCGCATTGATACGAGGAGCTAAAAATGGGATTGTAAACAAGTTTGACGCGAATGCTCTTTCTTTTACAAGTCGGCGTGGGGTTATGCGTGTAAACAGCCTGCTTGCCGAGCTACTAGTCGAGCTGCGTCGTGGGCATCGGAACGCAGCATAATTATTTTCGCTCTTGCCTGCCACCGCATAGTGCCGGTACTCGCTGCTAGCAGAAATTTGGGTGTCACCTGAAATCCTCTACAGTCTATGTGTCTAGTCTAGTCTGTTATTGTTTTTTAGTGTTCACGGGGCCCCTTGCCGCCTGTCAGGCCTTTTCGTTCCGCTACCAAACAGTGTGTTAGTGTGTCTCCTTCTTCTTCTTCTTTTTAGCACTACAGCCCCTCTCGGGCCTTCGCTTAGAGATAGAGTAGTGTGTCTCAGTGATCATTAAATTGTGTATTTATGACTTAAATTTTTTTTTGTGTAGTAATACTCGTACAATCATGAAAAGATCTACAAAAATAACTACTTTCTTCTCAAAACAACAAAAAGTTTCAATAGGTAAGTTTAACGCTGCAATATTATTCTGTGTGATTCCTCGTACATTTCCAATGCAGTGCCACCACTGCTTATTGGGTTTCACGCAAAAGCTTTGAAAGTATTGTAATATCCAATTGTACGAGTATGCCTATATTTTTGGTTAATAGTTTTCCCGAAAAGAAGTTGCAACTGCTTATAAATTAAATTAAATTAAATATTGCAATGTATACTCGATTTTTGATTATGCAACTGTGGTTTTGAAAATCATAACTGTTGGGCTCGATGGCAAACTTCTTTATTTAAATAATCCAAATAAATCCAACAATTAACTTTTTAGCTATTAATAATATTCCAGTATTCTGGCTGTCACTTTTTAGGGTTTTGTAAAATAATTTTACAAAACCCTTCTAAAATCGCGTCCTGTCTGTCCGTCTGTCTGTCCGTCCGTCCGTCCGTCCGTCCGTCCGTCCGTCCGTCCGTGTGTCACAGCAGTTTTTCTCGGAAACTACTTAAGTTAGAAACATCAAATTTTGTATGTAGGTGTAAAGTGGTGTTCTCTTCAAAGTTCGAATACAAAAAAAATTTTATAAGGTATTTAAGGGGGGTCTCCCCATATAGGGGAGTGAGCCCCCGAAAAAAAAATTTCATTGAAGGTGGCCGATATGTGTATCAAATGAAAGGTCTTAATGAGAACTTTTCAAAACAGGTCTTTGTTTGGCAAAGTTTGCTTCGAGGGGCGCACAGGGAGGGGAAATACACGAAAAATTTGTGTCCCCCCCCCCTCGCGATTGGACACCTTCCATCCGAAAAATCTGAAAAAAATCAGGAATGTAGGCCTTGGTGAGTACAACAACAACAAATACGTGAGAAGTCGCAATTCACTGAACTTTGTTAGTAATAGTATGATTTATCGATTTTATGTTTTCTTGAATAAAATCTTAACGGTACCCTTAAATTCAATGAAATTCAGTACATAGATGACTATTTATAAGGATGATCTATCCTGAAAGTTTCATTAAGATTGAATCATATTTAGCGAAGTTATAGCGGTTTGAATTTTCCTGTATTACTATGGAACAATATGCGCTGCATTTATTACTATGGCAACATATGGCTATGGAACAACATGCGCTTTTTACCGACTCAGACACTACAGTTTTGCTAGGATTTGCATGAAAATTTCAGGAATGATAGGTGTCATGAATATCTTTGCGAATCGGTTCAGCTAGTGGTATGAGTAATCGTAAAACAAAATGGTGGCTGTTTTAAATGCGAAGATTGAATAATTTTGAGTTATTTTTTCCCAACTTCAAAGTTTAAGGTGCATGCTTTGAACACTTGATTCAATTTAATGAATGACTGAAGATGAGTACCTACAATTAATACTCATAAGCGAAGCAAGTCAAGGAGGCGGGAGAGAGCTCCTAGCAAAAGGGCTTTGTAACCATTCTAGGATTCGAAACAATTGGCCATTAATCGATGATAACAGTACAGGAGAGTGGCTCCTGAAAATAAAAATTCATCAAACGTAGCCGGTATGAGTATGAAATGAAAGTTGTCATGGGAGCTTTTCAAAACAGTTGTTAAACTGTCAGTTTTTGCTTCAGTGGTGGCACAGGGGGGAAATACATGAAAATGTGTTTCCTCACTAGCGAATGGATATCTGAAATAATTATCAAGGGAGATATTTATGAGTATAGCAATAACAAAAATCTGAGAACACGAAATTCGTTCAACTTTGTTAATAATAGTCTGATCTTCGAATTTCATATTTTCTCCAATAAAATCGTTTCTTGATTTTACTCGATCTGGTGACTGCATTTTGTAAATTGAATACAAAACCCTTCTGACATGACCGTAGGTCTGTTTACCCAACTTGTTTACTTACTAGATCATTTACACATATTTCACGTGTATGTATTGCGATATAGACAAATGTTACAATCATACTGGAAAACCTTATTCCTATCGTACGAATAGGTCTAGACTTTCAGCCCGTTGCTCACTTTCGCAAGATGGCTGGATGCGAAAATTCACATATTTCAAGCTCCATACATAAATATTTGCAGTTCATGTTTTTTTTTCTAGGGGATCCTTCATCATCAGAACTGCAAGAGTCTACAGAAACAATTCTCTCTGAAAGCTGTGATGAGATACTTTCGGGAAATATGCCGCTCGAGCCAGGCTTGCATTCGACACTTATGTTACCGAAAACTATAGCGACGTCTGTAAGCCAAACGCAGTCAAAGGATATTCTGGTACCAGAGGGTTCTAGTGACTTCTTATGTTTCCAACCGGATACTTTCGACGTGGCAAGCATAAAGAAGCATGGAAAATTGGATGACAATTTGAGGAAGAATATTTTATCGACCGAAATAATACCCAGTCACCCATTTAAGTAAACACAATTAAAATTTCAGCCCTGCTGGGTAGATAGGTGGTCTTGGTTAGCATGCTCCAAAACCGAGGATGGTGCATACTCCAAAGTGTGTTTTGTATTTTATAATGAGGCCTATGGAATGGGTAAAGGCAACCACGAAAATCCTGGATCACTTGCTATCAGCCCATTCAGATGCTGGAAAAACGCAATTGAAAAATTTGATAGCCACAGCAAACTTCAATACCATTGTAAGAGCATATTGAATGCAGATCATTTCCTTAAAGTCATGTCAGGGAACATTGAAGATGTGGCAACCCAGTTAAAAAGTCAACGTGCCAAAGAACGTGAGGAAAATAGAAATGCTCTTAGACATATTGTAGAAACAATTCTTTTTTGTGGAGAAAATGAGCTTACTTTGAGAGGAGATGATGACAGACCTCTCACTCTTCAAAAACCTGGGAAAAAAGATGGGAAGTTCGGGGCTTTATTGAGGTTCAGAGCCAACTCTGGTGATCACCATTTAAAAATGCACATTTTGAATTGCCGAAAAAATGCTTCGTATTCAGCCCTGAAATACAAAATGAAGTAATTGAAATAAGTTCTACAATTATCCAAGAAAGCATTGTTAGAAAAATAAAAAAAACAGACTACATTTCAATCTTGGCTGACGACACAATGGATGTATCCACGATTGAACAACTATCGTTGTGTATCAGGTATGTTGATTTTGAAAACGAAAAACCAGTTCTGCGGGAGGACTTCATGGGATTTGTTCCAATTTTTGGTGCGACTGGTGAAAATATTGCAAAATCTATTCTAGATCAAATTGGTAAAATGGGACTGGATATGGCCAAATGTGTAGGTCGGGGGTATGATGGTGCTTCAAATGTGTGTGGCCATGCTAAGGGTGTCCAATCTAGGATAAAAGAGCAGTACCCTAATGCAATATATGTGCATTGTGCCAGCCACAGACTTAATCTGGCATTGTCTGATTCTATGTCCACATCAAACGTCAGAAACTGTTTAGATCTCAGAAGAGAAGTGGTTAATTTTTTTAGGAAGAATGCCCATGCCAGTCAGATGCTAAAAGATGCGATCCAGGTACACATACCCGAATCTAAAAAGAAAAGGCTGCTTGGTATATGTGAAACCAGATTTATTGAACGTCACACAAGTTTGCTAAGTTTTGTTGATTTGCTAGAGCCCATTTGTATTAGTCTTGAAGAAATTTCTCAATCTGACCGCCAAAGTTCAGGATCAGCTGGTGCATTTCTTTCAGCCACAGAAAAAAGTAGTTCCTTGATTTCTTTGTTGGTGTTTGAAAGGCTCTTAAGTGTCACGCTTCCGTTGTAAATATACCTTCAAAGTGTCTCTTATGATTTAGCTAGTGCTGTGAGATGTTCAAATGATATTATCTCTACTCTGCAGGAACTGCGCTCGCTGAAGTTGAGTTTAAAAAAGTATTTGTTTCCGCCTCGATGCTATCGAAAGACCTTTTCGGTGTGGAAATCCAAGTTCCAAGGGTCAACAAAAGACAAACTTGCAGAGAAAATCCCCCCAACAAGCTCAACTGAGGAGTACTACAGAGTTGCAATATGGATACCATGCTTGGACAATGTAGTTGCAAGTTTAAAAGAAAGGTTTACCAAAAATGAAGACATTTTGACTGCCTTTCAAATACTTCTTCCTGATTTTGCCTCACCTAATAATGCCAACAAGCTAGCAGCCTTGTCACCATTCTTTGACGACAAATGTTCCTTGGCGGCCCTATCAGGAGAGTATCAGATTTGGTGTCACAAAATAAAGGCAGTAAAGAGGGAAACTGAAGGTTTAGAGGTTTTAGAGCTGTGTGACAATTAATTTCCCCCTAACATCAACAACCTTCTCGTAATTTTGGCAACGATTCCCATCACAATATCAAGCGTTGAGCGTACATTTTCCACAATGAAACGAGTGAAGACGATGCTAAGAAATAGAACCAGTAACAATAGGCTCAGTGCTCTAGCGCTCCTGTCTTGTCACTGGGATATTGCCGTTGATCCAAATAATATGTTGGACATTATGGCAAGGAAAAGGACCGGAGGTTGTGCTTATAAGTCCTGTTATCATATAAGTTTGATTTGACTTTTCTACATGTTTGACTTTAGATTAAAACCAATAAATGCTTTTTCCAAAGATTACGCTTTAAACTTAAATAGAATGATTTTCTTGTTTTTGTATGTTGTATTTTTTCTGATTTGATGTTTTCTGAATGTTGTAAGTATTATTTTCTGAATGTTATAAGTATTATAAGTATATTATTGAGTAATAAATATAGCTTGAAATAAGTATAAAGTATAGGCAATATTTTAATTAGTTTATACAAAATATTATGCTAAGTTATACTGGAAATGTTTATACTTTGTGTATATAAGACGCAAATTTGAGTGGCGGGGCTTACTTTGTACATATTAGTTATCACCCACTGCAATAGTTTTCTTTATAGGGATACAATTTAAAATATAAGTGAAAATGTGTGTATCATTTTAAATTAAACATTTACTTTTTACATTAAAGTTTCATAACAAAAAGTTCATCGCTGCTCGGTTTCTGAAACTGAACGACGCAGTCTATGGACCGAGGCAGTTGGAGGCGCTGTTTGCACGAAACGAAGGCTCGAAAGGGGCTGTAGTGCTACCAAAAAGAAGAAGTCATAACAATTCATATAAATTAGATTACTTTTGTGCGAAAACTACACGTCTGTAGTCGTCATTTTGTTCCTTACTTTTAAAAATTCCTGGTGTCTCCCTTACTGACACTTTTGGCATCAACCATCATTTGGACTCCCTCCGAAACAAAATCCTAGTTACGTCACTGGCGAAAATAAACGAATACGACAAAGAAAGCATTGAAGCTATGATAAAAAGGAAAACGCAAAAGCACTCAAGAAATAATCTTACGACCTTACAACCGTTAGTTGAAACAGCTAAGAGGATAGCAGTTACATACTCAGCACACTCGCGAAATATTAGCAAGATACTCAAGAGGTACAAAATTGAAATGGTATCCTCGAGTCGTAATCTCACAACAATGGCACAGCTGGGATCTGGTAAGGATCCAAAAACGATGGACGAAATGAGCGGGATATACAAAGCTGCATGTGGAAGCTGCTCCAAAATATACGTTCGACAAACCAAGCGAACCATACCGGTCAGATATAACAAGCATATCAGGGAAGCGATAGTTGTAACAAAATGCCCGAAAAGGCAGATTAGGTCAGCGATAGCAAAGCACATCGTGGAAGAAAACCATTCCATGGATATCAGCAATGTATGTGTACTTAAAAACGTAATTAACCCAAGAAAATTAGACGCTATTGAATCAATGGAGATAATCCGAGTACCTGCGCACCTACGACTGAATGAAGACGAAGGAAATTGCAATTCTAGCCTGCTAAGACTAATTAAAGGAAACGAATAGCAATTAAACAATATGTAAGTAATAAAGCAATAAAACTGTTGAGATAAGATTGAAAAAGTAAAACGTATAAATTTCAGGAACCCAGAATAAGATCAATTGTACTGAAGAAGACGTCAAATAGGCGTCGAAAGTAGCTATTTTACTGAAAAATTTTTTTTTTTTTAAATAATCCAATGTATAAAGGAAAAAATCTGTATCTTTTTTGTGTTAATTAGTAAACATTGGAAAATAATTGACGCATAAATTATATAAATACAAATAAAACCGTATTTCTGATATTAGCAGCGATTACAGGTGATAACCTTGGATTAAACTCCATAATGGGTTACACCACATCATTATTGCAAATGCAATAAAGCAGAAAGTAAGGAGCAAGTAACCGAAAATAATTTTTTCCTTAGAACGGACGAAAATTATTACAAAGCTTATGCAGTATTAATATTACCGATACTGGAGTGAGAGAGTTTTGCGTTTTGAATTAAATTCCATCATTTAAAATTGTTATCCACGATTTTTTGAGGGTATATGTCAACTTGAAATTTCAAATTGCCTGGAGTACTCTATATCCGGTAAAAACTATTTTAGCTTAGATAACCTAAATCTAATTTTCCATGTGCCAAAGCAGAAGGTTTAAATATATCTTCAATCATGTAAATTCTCATCAAAAAGAAAAAAATTTCAAATGTCGGCATCAGAAACAATGTTTTTTTTGCATTATTTATCAATTATTGTAGGTGATTTGGTTCCTCGAAATGATAGCGTTTGGAAATTTTTGATCTTAAGCTTATTTCCATTGCTTCAATGCCATCATACACTGCTCAAGATTTAGGACATCTTTGCATATAGACGTCCTTTAAATCGCTCCTGTCAAAAGTTTTTAAAAATTAAATTAATTTTTTTAAAAAACGTCAGTGCGAAATTAGTTTTGATCGAAAAAAAAAACTTATAGTATAGTGTCGAAGTAATCGACTCAGGAAATTTCTGTCGATTTTTTTTACTCGATTGGTAAAGAAAAGCAAAGAACCAAAGTAAAATTCAGGGCCGCTGGTATGGAGGAGCCCGACGGCTTCCCACCGCTGGGGAAACGACGAATACAAAACTGACGATAATCACCAAGAGAAAACATAACGCAGAAAACTCCGCAGATGGAGGATGAAAGCTGTAAATAATAGCGGACAATCAACAAATGGCCAAATTGCAAAAAGAAAATGATGAACTAAGGCTAGAGATACAGTCCCTCAAGGATCGATTCAAGAAAGGGATGAAGCCTCAAAAGACGCAGCCGCAAAACCTTCTTGTTGAAGGGTTTGGACAGCGGAGAGGATACGGTCAATCTTCTTCAGGTGCTCAAAGAAGCTGCACCAGATATTGATTTTGTTTCAGTCAAAGCCTTTGCGACAAGAAGGTCGACCGTAGAAAGGAAGAATTTACCACTTTGTCTGCTACGAATTGCAAATAAGAGCTTTAAGTGCTTGAATTTCAGAATGGTGAGGTAGGAATGCCTCCAGAAAATAGAAGTCAACCAGTGTTACCGGTGTCAAAGATTTGGACATTCGGCTGCCAATTGTGCCATGCACTATTGGTCCATCAAATACAATGATGTTCATGCTCTCGGTGAACGCAAATTGGCTCAGACGGAGCCTAAAGAAAAATCATACTGCGTTAACTGCGCTGTTTTTGGTCACCCAGCATCATGCTCCCGATATCAAGATTCAAAAGTTAAATTTGCTCCAAAGCAAACACAAGTACACCGTGATATCATACCTTCCAACTTTGTCAAGCCCGGAGTATCATTTGCACTTGCCGCGAGAGGACCAGCAGAAAATGCTGGAAATAATGTAAATAATGCAATTGGCAATAATGAGCTGCTTCTCAAAATTTACGAGCAACTAAATACTTTATCGGAGAGAATCGACAAACAAGATTCAAAAATTAACTTTGCTTTTCAGTGTTTAGGTCTTTCAAATGCCTCATCATAACTTGTCCTCCAATCATATTCCCATGCATAGGCTTCGCCTCATATCGGTCAACATCAACTCCATCGTTGCTATATATCGACGTGATTATTTCCTTGAATTTATTGTTAAGCAAAAGCCTGACATCATGCTTCTCACTGAGACCCACCTCAATTCATGGCACTCCATGGAATTCAAAGACTTTGTATTCGTAAGAAACGATAGGGTAAACGGTAATGGCGGTGGCACCGGGATATTGGTTAGAAGACCCTATTCTTTGCAAAATATTGAAAAATTGAATTCAAAAGCTTTGAATTTCTTCAAGTGTCCATCATCAAAATTTCACTGCCAGATGGGGATAACCTCTTCCTTATCTCTGCCTATGCAACTGGTCAAAATGTTCTCAAGTTCAAGGACGAGCTCAATTCTTTGTTTGAAATACTCGAATTGAAAAGGCTGCATAGTTATTATATTCTTGCCGGTGACCTGAATGCCAAGCATACATCATGGCTGAACGCCACCAATAATCCAAGAGGTGTGTTCCTGAAATCGTGGATAACAGAGAACCAAATTTAATACAGGTGCAACCTATATGGGTCAGAGTTCCCAACATACCATAGGACAAATTCATATTTGGACCTCTGCATTGCTGACGCAAGACTTGAATTCAGCGTTAATAGTCCTCACCGGAAACTGCAGGTGCTTCCTTACGATAGCGGCCATGACGCAATCGTAATGGAAATCAATCATCAAAGGGATAATGTCTTCCTCATTCCAGTTCAACACGAAAATCATCGGTTGAATTTCAAAAAAAACAGACTGGGGAAAGTTTCAAAAGAAGTTTAATTGAGAGTACCAGAAGAAATGTCCTTCTTCTGATGATGGCAATGCTTGCTCAATGGTTCCTAATAACAGAAATCTAACAAACGATGAAATAGATCTCTATTGTCGAAGTTAGAGAAGCTGACGTTGGAAATGATTGAGAAAGTAGTTCTCAAGATTAAACATCGAAACAATCTGGAAGGATATGAAACACCACCCATCGCAAGGTTAAAAAGATTGAAAAGCCTTCTTCTCATACGCTTCAACAATATTTATCGGTAGTTTTTGGACTACAACCATTGGCTTTGTTGAAATTACACCTGAAGAATGTCCAAAACTTAATCTGTTCATACTTCAGGAGTGAGGTCAACAATCAATGGGTGAAAAAGCAGAGGAGTATTAGCCCACAGGACCCAGATAGCGTTTTAACAAAAGTGAATAGCTTATTCCGTAAGAAGTCTCGAGTGAAGGAATCGAATCATGGAGTCGCTAATGATGAGATAAATTTGCTCGATAGGGCTGGTATTGAAATTGATAGTACGACTCCAGATAGAAATGGAAACAGGATTATATGTGAGGGATTGCAGAAACTTGCCTTGATTGGAACACATTTTCAATTGGTTCATCTACCAAACCCTGAGAGAGGGAATGAAATATTTTCAGGGATCGTTGAAGCAAAAGTTTCCGACTTCAAATCAAGCCTAAATGGCGAATCAATTTCTCATTTCAATGAAACATTAACATCTGACCTCATATCGGGCTTGAATCTTATTGACTATTTTGTTAGCTATGAAGACTTGTGCCTCATATTTTGCTGGATGAACAACTATAAATCATGTGGTACTGATGGTATTCCAAATGTAGTTCTCCGATATTTGCCTGAGGTTGCTATTAGGAAGTATTGCATATTGTTCAACAACATGTAGAGCAATTCATATTTCCCAAATCAGTGGAAAAAAGCTAAGGTATTTCCGATCTTGAAGAAAGGAAAAGAATCTTCGAGCCCTAAAAGCAATCGTCCAATTAGCTTGCTGCCTGACGTCAGCAAGGTATTTGAAGTGATACTAAACAATGCATTAAACGCCCATATTGAGGAATATGTGTTGGAGCCGAATTGCCAATTTGGTTTTCTTGCCAGGCATTCGACCACAACTGCGATAATGAAAGTAACATCAGATATCTGTTGGAAACTAGACAACAACGAGTGTATGTATAGTTCAGAGCAACCTTCAAAGAATGTTTAATGATGTGCAGCTCTACACTGACAATTGGCAAATGAAAATCAATGCGCAGAAGTGCGATACAATTTTGTTGCAGACAACGTTGCATGGGGCCAGTCAAGACCTGAAACGTAGTTGGGAGGGTTTCCACATTATGGCTGGTGAGGTCAGTTCAGAACGGGTGTCACATAAATCCTGTTTTCGATACCTAGTTGTTCATCTCGATCAGTATCTGTACTATACTGAACATGTCAAAATCTTGCTCAGTAAGGCAGAAAAAGTAGTCATTGCCCTTCGACAACTCTTTATTCAAGGTCAAAGTTATTTGTTACAAGACCCTAGTTAGACCAGTTGTGACTATGGATGTCGGATCTGCTACAATCAGAGAACTAGCACAATGGAAACATTAAGAGTTTTCGAAAGGGAATGTGTTCGTGCATGCACTGGTTTGTACAGAAAGCCTCAGATGGATTGGAAGCACTATATATCGAATAGAAAAATTTACCAAACCGGTAAAGTTACAGGAGTCGATATCTTCATACTGAAATTTCTTCGGAATCATATCGCAAGATCTGTAACTGTGAGTGGGAACCCCTGAATTTCACAGCTATTCCACCCTACAGACGGGCATATTGTGATTTGTCTCACTATTGGCTATGTTTTGGACTCTGACGGTGTCCCAATCATATATCACATATATAGACGGGCAGCCGATAAGAAGATAAAATATCCTCCAAATTTGAGTTCACGAGACCAACAATTCCAATGGAGATCCTCATTTGATAGATTCGTTGATGCTGGGCGAGCTGAGATGGAGCATTGCTATTAAATTTGGCTCTGGAGTACGTCACAAGAAAGCTAACTGACGATACACGAAGCACATTGCGAGCGAAATCAATATTTTGTCACGGTTATAACAACCGCCAATGAACTTTTCCTGAAACTCTACAGCGAAGCAAAACTAGTAGGGCTATAAATCAATTAAAATAAAACAAAGCACATGACGCAGTCAAGGTAAAATGCCTCAAGTACACAAAACATCACACTTGGCGAATACAGTATCGAAAATTTGAGGATATTTGTGTATTTAGGGGCCAAATAACGAGAACAAGTAAGGAAAGAGACGAAATACGCCGAAGAATACAGCTCGCAAATAAAATATTTTATTCATTTTTGACAATCTTGAAGATCAGCTGCATACACAGGAAAACAAAGCTCCAACCATACAATTCTGTGATAAGACCTGTGTTATGCTATGTGTGTAAAACATGGACCCGAAGACAAGCATCCGAAAATATATTGAACGCCTTTGAGTGACGGGTCCTGATGGAAATAATTGGAATGAAGCTAGATGGGGACCAAGGGCGAGTTTGATACAACCATGAGCCGTATGAAATTTTTGACGAGCTGGAGGTCTCAACGATTGTCAGACTGCCCAAGCTGCAATGGGCTGGACACATGAATCTTATGGACGAACAACGGATTCTCAAAAAGGTAATTGGTGGAAGAACTGTAGGCCGGAGTTCGGTGGGGAAACCGAGGAAGCGCTGGTTTGACTCCGTCGACGAAGACAGCTCATCGGTGCTCGGATTTAGGAATCGGAGGACGTGGTCAATGGACCGAGACAGTTGGAGGCGCTGTTTGCAGGAAGCGAAGGCCCGAGATGGGCTGTAGTGCTTAGAAGAAGAAGAGTAGAATATTGAATATTAAGGCCAGCACAAAAGAAATAATTGCTTCGATGATGAGTGCCAAAGTAGGTTGGACAATAAAGATCAGGCGTACAAACAATACGTCAATAAGAAAACTTTGACAAAGAGAGAAGAATATGAAAGTCTAAGGAGAGTAGCGAACAAGATCATTAGAATTGAGAAAAGAAAATACTATGACGAACAATTGAGAAGTTTAGATGTGAGTCTAGAAAGCAATAACAAAAGACAGGCGTATAAAGTATTAAAGAACATGAAACGAGGTTATCTGTCCAAGACCCTGCTCTGCGGTGATGACATCGGTGACAATATTGATGATAAAAATAAAATTGTATTATTTATTGAAATCTTACGAATCTTACAGCTTCAAAACAGCAGAGCCCATAGATATTTGCGGAGATGTTCCAGTGGCCCCATCACTCTTGATGAGGTTAGTTTGAGCATAAAGGCCCAAAACAATGATAAATAAAGATCAAGGTTGCTTTAGAGCAGATATATCGACCATAGACCAATTGCTTGAAGTCAAGCAGATACTTGAGCAATAATAGGAGTTTGACGTAAACACACTTCAAATTTTCGTTGACTCTAAGCAAGTGTAACCCTTCTGTCTTCTTTTAGCAAGATTTTCGAACGCATAGTTTATAACAACTTATATTCCCTTCTACTTCCTAATTTAGCTATGCAGCAACACGGTTTTATCAAAGGCAGATCCACTCTTTCTAATCTTCTCTCCTTCTCTCATACGGTGGCTTCTGCTATAGATCAAAGAAATCAAGTAGATGTTATTTATACTGACTTCTCAAAAACTTTTGACTCTGTCAACCATGGTTTTCTACTGAACAAGCTCAAGGCATTAAATATTGACTCGACCCTTCTCCACTGGCTATACTCCTACCTCTCTAATCGTGAGTGTGTGGTAACGTATAAATCTTGTAAGTCTTCCTCCTATTGTCCTCAGTCTGGTGTTCCTCAAGGCTCAATACTTGGTCCCTTATTATTCTTAGCTTTCATAAATGATCTGCCATCCTTATTTAACTCTTCGTCACTTATGTATGCTGACGATTTGAAAATTTTCAAAATTATTCATTCTCTAGATGACTGCTTTCGACTGCAAGCAGACCTAGATAATCTTGTTTCCTGGACCAGCTCTAACTACCTTCCTTTAAATATTAGCAAGTGTCTCCTTATGTCTTACTCACGTAAAAAATCTCCATTTTCTTTTGTTTATTCGATCAGTGGCACTGCTCTTGGGGTAGTGACCACTCATAAAGATCTTGGTGTAAGTTTTGATGATAAACTCCGCTTTGATCGCCACATTTCTTATATTGTTTCGAAGGCGTCTAAAATGTCTGGTTTTATTTTAAGAACCTCTAAAGGCTTCAATAATATACGGTCTTGTACCTATCTATTTCTATCGCTGGCTCGTAGTCTATTAGAGTATTGTGCTCAAGTATGGTGTCCTCATCAGCGTTATTTAATTGATGCGCTTGAAACAGTGCAGCGTAGATTCACAAGATCTCTTATTTTCAAATTTCAGATTGCATACGTTTCCTATAGCGAGCGTCTCGTTATGTTACAGCTCCCCTCTTTATTATCTCGCAGGATCTTCCTGGATGAATGCCTCCTGTACAAACTTTATTACCATCTTTTGCCACCAGCTTTGTGCGACAATATATCGGCTTTTACTCCTGAATGTATGAGTAGATCTTCAGTAATCTTTAATATCCCGTTCGCCCGAACCGAGATTTTTTTTAACTCGCCTTTTGCTCGGATACCCCGCAATCACAACATTCGTGGTCTTGGTCCTATACCTTCTTCTTTTTACGAATACAAATCTCGTTTAAAACGGGATGTTCTTGAATTCGTTTTTATTAATTAAGTTTTCATTTTGACTGTTTAGCGGATTATAAATTCCTTTATGCTTTTATATGTTTTAATATAAATTCTTTTACTTTTTTATTATTAATAACTTTTGCCTTTTTTCATTGTTTTTCTTACTTGTCTATATTATAATTGGAGTTTACTCTGTACATATAGATATTAAATAAATAAATAAATAAATAAATAAATAAATAAATAAAGTGTACAATCAATGAAAATAAAACAAAACTTATAACGCAGTCGGGGAAAAACACCTCAAATATACAAAATATCACACTTGGCGAATACAATATCAAAAATGTGAGCAACTTAGTGTATTTGGGCGAGAAAATAATGAAAACCAGAAAATTAAGAGACGAAATACGCCGAAGAATAGAGCTCGTAAATAAAATATTTTATTCATTTTTGACAATCTTGAAGATCAGCTGCATACACAGGAAAACAAAGCTCCAAGTATACAAATCTGTGATAAGACCTGTGTTATGCTATGGTTGTGAAACATGGACCAGAACTCAAGCATCTGCAAATATATTGAACGCCTTTGAGTGACGGGTCCTGAGACAAATAATCGGAGCAAACCTGGACGGGGACCGGTGGTGTATTCGATACATCCATGAGGTGTATGAAATTTTTGACGAGCAGGAGGTCTCAACGATTATAAGACTGCAGAAACTGCAATGGGCTGGCCATATGAATCGTATGAACGAACAACGCATACCCAAAAAAGGTATTCGTTGGGAGAACTGAAGGCCGGAGACCAGTGGGGAAACCGAGGAAACGCTCGTCTGAATTGGTCGGCCAAGACAGTTCATCGTGGCTTGGATTTGGATTAGTTAATGGACCGAGACAGTTGGAGGCGTTTTTGAGGGAAGCGATTGGCCGAGAGGTGCTGTAGTGCTACGAAGAGGAAGAACTAGGTGCTCATTAGGCAGGCTAAATGCAGGCATGCACCATTAGGATCCAATTAGGCATACCTAGCTAAGACGTGTCCCATTGGGGTCCCATTAGCCATGCCTAACTTGGGCAAACCCCACTGTTTCCGCATTAGGCTCCAATGCCCATTCAGGTGTGCCCAAACTGATTTTAACTCAAGAAGCCAATATAATGGAAAATCTGTGCGTTGTAATTGTAGCAATTGATATAATTTTTTTTCTTCGCTTTATCACCACAGCTCCTTTTGAGGCTTTGCTTGGAGATAGTTAGAGCATCTCGTTATCTCGATCGAATATATCAGCACTTGGGAAGGTGATATGATCATTATCACACTTTAGCCATATGTCCGTCCAACTAGCTGTGATGCGTTCTTGCTTCAAACCAGTACGTATCATAATGAAATGGTTTATAGTCCGCCTGAAGAATCTTCTTCTTCTCTTCTTCTTCTTAGCACTACAGCCCCTCTCGGGCCTTCGCTTCTTGCAAATACCGCCTCCAACTGTCTCAGTCCATTGACCGCGTCTTCCAATTTCAAAATCCAAGCAGCGATGAACTGTCTTCAACGACCGAGTCAGACGTGCAATTCCCGGTTTCCTCGCTGGTTCCCGGGATTCACTTCTCCCAACGAATACGTTTTTGGGTCTCCGTCGTTTGCCCATGCGATTCATGTGTCCAGCCCATTGCAGCTTCCCTAGTCTTACAATCGTTGAGACCTCCGGTTCGTCAAAAATTTCATACAGCTCATGGTTGTATCGAAGCCGCCATTGGTCCTGGTCTAGCTTCACTCCGATTATTCGCCTCAGGACCCGTCACTCAAAGGCGTTCAATATATTTGCGGGTCTTCGGGTCCATGTTGGACACCTAAAGCATAGCACAGCCTTATTACAGATTTGTATACTTGGAGCTTTGTTTTCTTGTGTATGCAGCTCAATTGGTCGTCATAGTATTTTCTTGTCTTAATTCTAATTATCTTATTCGCTACTCTTCTGAGATTGTCATAGTGTTCTCTCTCCATCCTGGTTTTCCTATCTACGTATTCTTTGTAGGCCTGATTCTTTTTGTCTAACCCATTCTGGCACTCATCACCGAGCCAATCATTCCTCCTACGCCAGGCTTGTTTCCCCAAACCCATAGCTTCCATGATTCCTCATCCCAAACCCTCCACCTATTGTATAAGACGTAAGAGGGTGAAGGCGAATCTTGCGCACCTGATATCAGAATCGAAGTAGTAACAATGCCGCCGGAATGGAGGTTGGGCGACGGGTAAACTCCCCGTCCCTGTAAAACCCTACAATGTTTCGAAACCTGCACATGGGCCTTGGAATGGATTGGACTCACGGCAACGACCTCGCAAACGAAAAAAAAGACTATGACATTGGATCCTGGAATGTCAGATCACTCAATCACCCTGGTGCTGTTAAGGACCTTTTACAACAGGCCAGTCAATATCAATTAAAAATACTGGCGATCCAGGAAACGAATTGGACTGGAAAAGACATTCAAGACATGAGATCTCACTCAATATTCAAAACTGGGAAGCCTACTGGAAAGCAAAGATTTGTAGTGGCCTTCGTTGTGAAAGGGAGTTCAAATCGCACGTTATTGATTTTAAGGCAGTCACTGAACGGTTGTGTTCGATCCTTATAAAAGCGAAATTCTTCGAAATCCGGCTGATCAATATTCATGCCTGACCGAAGAAAAGGGCGAAGAAACGAAGGAAACGTTCTGAAATCACCTGGAAAGACTGGTTGACTCACTGCCTACAAGCGACACAAAAACAATTCTGGGTGATTTCAACGCTAAGGTTGGCAATGAGCTATCTCATCGGGGAACAACTGGAGGATAAGGCCTCCACGATGAAACAAATGTCAACGGGCAGTGCCTGATTGACTTTGCATGTAGCAGAAATCTAGCCATACGTTCGACTTGCATTCATAAAATGACCTGGGTATCACCAGATGGCAACACACAAAACCAGATCGATCATGTTCTGATCCAACAACGTTGGGCCTCGAGCATTCTCGACGTCCGTACATACCGAGAAGCCAATTGTAACTCAGATCATTACTTGATCAAATCAACCTATCAACGTCGTATGTCAAAGGCATATTCGGCGAATACTAGCCGGCTTTAAAAATTTGACATCGTCTGTTACCAAAAATTTCACGGAGACCCTCGACAACCAGCTGACTCCTATCTTATCAGACGCATCGTTAAGGATGAGCAACGAGCTCTGGATGGAAGTAAAAGCAGCTATTAAGACCGATGCAGAACAGGCCATCGGACATAAAGCCTGGCCGTCTGAAGAATCACTTGAAACAAATCTCGTTATCACCAACGGGGTTTGAACCAGGTACCTTCATCTCGCGGTATGATTGGTTAAACCACTGCACCACTCGGACTATAGAGATTAAATAACTAAACGTTAGAACGCCTATTATTCTTCTTTATCTAGCTTAATATCAAATTGGATTGAATTTAAGGGTACTCAGGCAATTTTATTGAGAAAAATATGAAATTTACTAATCATACTATAATTAACAAAGGTATTTGTTGTTGTTGTACTCATGCAGATCCAACTACATGGATTCGTTGATATTTTTGGAATCACAGGTGTTCAATCACGAGAGATGGAGGGGGGGATTACACATAATTTCCATACATTTTCCCTCCCCCAGCAACTCCTGAAGCAATAACTGCTATTTTTGGACCTGTTTCGAAAGGTTCCCATCATCATGTGGGGTATTAAATGTAAGATACATTTGATTCACTTTTGGTAAAATCAATTTTTGTTTGTTTCACAGCAGAATTCTTGCATTTGAAAAATAACTAGAAATCAAAAATTACACCTATTGTTGAAAACTTTTCTGCAATAAAACACTCATAAGAGCTTGCTCCTCAAACCTAAATTTTAGTCTCTTCACACACTAACAAAGAAATCAAAAGTTTTACAAATATTGGCCATGAACAGAGTTATTTCGATATTCGAGTACTCGTAGCTGAAAATTTAGTCCCAAACGTTGAAAAACGTACATTTATAGTATGTTATGCTTCTATTCTTATGATTTGACAACTGTATATCACGATTATATTCATACGTACAGCTTTTCTACTAACAATTTCATCCTAGTCAATAACTCTCAGCGTTATTCAAATCAATACCAATCATATTAAAAGCTCAAAGCGCTTCGCATAAAACAAAACACATAAACAGTTCAATAGATTGGAATAAGTCAAATAGTAAAATAAATACAGCTGTATATGCAACTTCCGCTTCGCCACATCGCTCTCGAAATTCCCACACTACATCATAAATCAAGTGCGTCGAATCAAGTCCTTTTGCTATCGAAGACCAGTAGCAGTCACAACAGCAGCATTCTCTAAATCCTGAAAATAATGCTTGGAAAACCTCAGGGCAAATTGCAGAGCACAGGAGGTACTAAAAAGTACAAAGGCTCCCAATAGAATATACCTCTTGTGCCCGCGAGCAACGTCCGTGTAATTTCATTTCGGTAAGGACCTAGCGGTGGTGTGCTTGTAATATGCGTAAAATGTTTATCTTCCCACGCAAGCAATTTTCAGCACATAAAGAGCCGATTCACTTTTCGATAAGAATTCCTTTCGATCCTTTCATTTCGTACCGGCTATAAAGTGAAATAATACATAATAGAAATAACTGAGGCGACGATTTTTTGGTCCTTTTCAATTTTCCAAATGATAAATGGTTTCGTACCTTTTGCGTTAACTTAGTGGACTGATAAGTTCGGGAGTTGTTACGGAAGAACCGTTTCCTGAATTGGGTTTTGATAACACCTTGCAAAATTTGTAATAAATTTCTTCCCGTTGAATGTTATTTCCGTTAGCAATAATTCTTAACATGAAATGATGTAACTCATAAAGTATTGGTATTGACCTCGGGAGCATTGATGTAGCAGATCTGAATGCTTTTCGTTTCTTCATAATAAAAATGAAAAAGTTGAGAATTGATTTCAAAGCGTAGGTAAACTTCTTCAAATAAATTATTTTTCTTCGTAGCACTACAGCCTCTCGGGGTTTATATACGAGGTGTGTTCAAAAAGTATCACGAATTTTGAATTCTCGCGGGTTACGTATATTCGAATTTCGATTTTTTTGTGGCGTTATGTTGGTACTCATGTCTGTCACTTATGCCGACAAGCTCGGCCATTTTGAATGTTCACTTAATTGGTGATAGCTGCTTTACTTGTTTTCAATCGTCTTCGATTTTTACTTATTCAAAAAATGGATCAAAGAACGTGTATCAAATTTTGTGTGAAAAACGAAATTAAGTGCGCGGATGCATTCCGAATGTTGACTGTGGCATACGGAGAAGCCACCTTGGACCGAAGCAACGTTTCTCGGTGGTACAAAATGTTTTTAGAAGGCCGAGAAGATGTGAACGACGAAGAGCGTGCCGGACGCCCGAGCACTTCAACAACAGACGAAAAAATTAATGAAGTGGAGAAAATGGTATTGGCCAATCGTCGAATCACCGTTAGAGAAGTTGCTGAGGACCTAAACATATCGATTGGCTCGTGCCATTCGATTTTTATCAACGATTTGGGCATGAGACGGGTCGCCGCGAAATTCGTACCAAAATTGCTCAATTGCGACCAAAAACAGCAACGCATGAACATTGCTAATGAGATGTTAAACTCTGTCCGCGACGAACCAAATTTGCTCCAGAGGGTCATAACTGGTGACGAATCGTGGGTTTATGGTTATGACGTGGAAACCAAAGCTCAATCATCTCAATGGAAGCTGCCGCATGAACCAAGACCGAAAAAAGCGCGCCAAGTTCGGTCGAATGTGAAAGTTTTGCTGACAGTTTTCTTCGATTGCAGGGGCGTGGTGCATCATAAGTTTTTGCCACAGGGAAGAACGGTCAATAAGGAATATTACCTGCAAGTTATGCGCAATTTGCGCGAAGCAATCCGCCAGAAACGCCCGGATTTGTGGGAGAACGAAAATTGGTTTTTGCACCAGGATAACGCCCCTGCTCACACATCGTTGCTTGTGCGCGACTTTTTGGCCAAAAACAACACACTAATGATGCCGCAGCCACCGTATTCCCCAGATCTGGCCCCCTGTGACTTTTTCTTGTTTCCTAAACTGAAGAGGCCCATGAAAGGACGACGTTACGCTACGCTTGACGAGATAAAGACGGCATCGAAGGAGGAGCTGAGCAAGATTAAAAAAATGATTTTTTGAAGTGCTTCGAAGATTGGAAAAACCGTTGGCACAAGTGCATAATATCTCGTGGGGATTACTTTGAAGGGGACAAAATAGATATTCATGAATAAATAAATAATTTTTGAAAAAAAACAAAATTCGTGATATTTTTTGAACACACCTCGTATATATATAAATATATATATATATATATATATATATATATATATATATATATATATATATATATATATATATATATACAAATATATATTAAATCAGGCAACAATTTAATACCACCAATAAACTAAACAGGTAGAACCAGTGGAGTATGATCACACTTATAAAGGGCTTTCCAATAAGAGGTGTTATTTTGAATAGCCCGTTTTTCGGTAGATGTCACATTTGAAGCTGTTATTTTTTGACATTTGACAAGTAAAATCTACGCTATTACTAAGAATGGAACGAAACACGCTTCAACGATGCATTGAAATTATTGAAATTCACTATAAAAATAGTGAAAATTTGGCAGAGACGGTTCGTAAAACTCGAACATTTTCGGGTCGTCGTGAAGCACCTTATCGGACCGCAATACAGAAATTTGTGGAAAAATTCGAGCTGTTGGGAAAACTTAGTGATGTAAAGAATAAAACCCGTGCATGTCACACAAGAATAGCCGAGAATATTGCTGCTGTAGCCGAAAGTGTTGGAGAAAACCCAGGTTTGTCCATTCCTCGTCGTTCGTTGGAATTATGTATTCCACAAACGTCATTACCCCGTATTTTGCAAAAAGATTTTGTCTAAAGGCTTATGAAATTCAGTTAACACAAGAACTCAAGCCGGTCGATCATCAACAATGCCGTGTCTTTTTTGATTAGGTCCTTGAAATGCAAGAGTTTATGGTCCGGCGGAGTCATTGGACCTTACTTTTTCGAAAATGAGGCTGGAGCAACAGTTACGGTAAATGCATTGCGCTATCGAGAGATGATTAATGATTTTTTGTGGCCAGAATTGGATGGTATTGATCTGAACAACGTTTACTTTCAACAAGACGGCGCTACGTGCCACACAAGCAACGAAACCATTGATCTTTTCCGGGAAAAGTTTCCGGACCGTGTTATCTCTCGAAGAGGTGATCACAATTGGCCATCGAGATCTTGTGATTTAACACCTTGTGACTTCTTCCTTTGGGGCCACGTGAAAGAGAAGCCGAAATCTTCTCATGACACACTAAGAATTATGATTGTGCATCCAAGTTAAAATTATAATCGTACACCTAAACTTTCGTCCACTAAAACTTTATCCATAATCCAAGTTAAAATTCACTTAACACCCAAATTAAAAATCTTCTCCCCAAAATCGAAGTTAAAATTCACTTAACGATCCTTCAACTTCCTCTCAAAGTTCCAAAAAAAGATTCACTTCACGTTCATTAAAATGTTCACTCTAAATTCCAAATTAACGTTTTTTTCTCCACACCATCAAAGAACTTCTTCCCCCTTTGAAAACCAAAAACCAAACCCTTCCCAAATCAAAAATTTCACTCACTCAATCCCGCAATCCCTTCATTCCCAATTACCTGTGCCGTACCCGGGTAACGTAATCGAAGTTCAATAAAATTCAATTCCGCTACCCACACATCTTTTCCATATCGACAAATGCAACAATTTCCATTTTGCATGTATGGCGATTTGCATAACCATGATAGCGTTTGGTTATATGCAAATCATCATATACGAGTATACGGAAACAATTGCTTTTGCCGATAACCCAAAAAGAGTGTTTTCCTGCGCTCGGGAGAACTTGAACCCAGGGTCCCAGCTGACCCCCCGTCGAGAATCCACAACGCTACCAACGGAGCTACCTTCTGTTGATTTCATTGAATAAGGCTTCGGCCACATTGCGATTTGACTGTCGTAACGAGCGATTTTGAGACAAAAATATAAACACACTGCGACAAGATTTCCCAAGGAACTCCAAGCATACGCAAAACCAATATGCTCATTTGAAGGCATGTCCTTCCTAGGATTATATGCGCTATCTCATTTGTGCGCTATGCAAGAAACTGCCATGTACGCCAGCATCAAATGTCCAAATGATGTGCACCTGCGCGAGTATCACAAAAATTCGTACTAAACTGGTTTTAGGAAAAATCACAAATTCCTGCGACTTTCGAAATCGGCCCAAATTGCAGTAAGTACGCTTCCATTTAACCATGGAATACTTACGACAGTAGCGCGACTATAAAGTCGTAGTCTAATCCATCCGCACCTTTCTTACTGGGCATGAAAATGAATTTTGTTAATAGGGAAGCGAGAATGAATTTTCGTTAGTATGACGAATAAAATTTGTTAGTGGGAGATAGTGAATAAAATTATTTAGTGTAAAGGAAGGAATTAGGTTGTGTTAACGAAATTTTGTTAATGGGAAGTAATGAATGAAATGTTGTTAGTGGGGAAGTTAAGATTATTATTATATTTTCTTTTTTTTTCTATTAAACATAGAGTAAGGGTATAGAATTAATATGATGGGGGAAGAAATTAAAGGGAAATGGTTAAATGTTAATAGAAATAAATAAATAAACCCAGAAAAAGGTATATGTGCCCAAAAGAAGATGGAGATGTTACAGTGGCAATTTGAAGTTGGGAATGGGAGAATGCCGGGATTTGCAACAGCATTAGTCCCCATAAGGGCTTGTGCCAACCCTCGCATGGCCTCCTCGCTCTGTAAAGATAGCCATGGGACCAAAAAGGTGACTATACACACGAACGGAGATAGGGACCCAATAAAACTGGGACCCAATAAAATTGGAGCAATTTCAAATAAAAACCTTAATAACAGATAAAAAATCCAAAAATTTAAGTAAAAATAACAACAATGACGACGCAAACAGTGACAGCAGCCTCAATGTTCGCAGCACATTGGGAGCGGTACAAACGACAACAAAAATGATTATGAATAAAATGACAGCAAAGCCGGAGATTAACAGAGAGTCTTGCTCAGAGTAAGATTCCTGCGGCCTTTGAGCGCAGCGAAAAAATGATGCGAGCACCAGCACATCTTAAAAAGAGAGAGTGGGAAATTCTGCAGTATGCCCAGATGTTCGAACGGTGGGGGAACATATAAAGAGCATGGAGAACTCGATAGTTACTACTGCCATCGCCCCCGAAGTGACCGAACTAAGGGTCCTCAATCTCGAAATAGTAACGAACCATCCTGAAGTTCACAAAGTGATCATGGTAATAAAAGAAAGGAGTGACCTGATAAATAAAGTGCCATTGTGTGATTTCGCCAAGACCATCAGAAATTAGGTGGAAATACTGTACACGGAAATGGAAGGCAATAACCTATCCCAAGAAAGGAGGTCGCAAGTAACAATTGTCGCCCAACGAAATCAAAAAGAAAGACTAATCCGAAAAGAGATGTTCTAAAAAGATTAAAATCTGCATGCGACTCGCCAAAAACCAGCAAAGGTGTAAAAATGGGCTGTTTGAGCTAGAGGAGGTCCTAGAACGCATCTGGCGTTTCCTGAGGAGCTGGTTAAAGGCCAAAGAGGAATAGAAGGTCGAAGATGAGCAGTGAGCTGAAGGAACGCTGAGCGCTAAGCTTAAAAGACACCCGCAAATAGCTCCACCATCGAACATCAATAAAACAATACCGTCTATCCCAATTGAAGGAGATCGAGATAAGAGAAAGAAAGAAGGGCACTTTATGAGCATGGAACGCTATATCAGGGGTGTTAGAAAGTGGTGACAAAAGGGCAAAGCAAGCCTTCCTTCAAAAAGTACCAGTAAGCTCTGTTCGTAAAACCCCAAGATGAATGCTTCGCAGAAGTGCTGTGGGATATTAGAAGAAATGTAAGGCCCAAAGACACTAACACTGTTATTCAAGTAATAGGACCAAAGTAGGCGGGCCACCTGGTCAAATTCAGAGGAGGAATCGACAATAAAGAAGCGGTTAAGAAAGTTCTCACCAAAATCGCAACTGCAGCCTCACTTGAGCTGATAGCAATGATCGAAATAAGAAACATTGACTGCATCACGTGCTTGACCAAGATAAAAAAGGCCATGAAAAGGGGCGCCGAGCAATTTCTGAATAAGGGCAAAGTAACATAGGGTTGGGTCATCGGCAAGATATGGCGAAGGGCAGTGCTACTCCAACGCCTCGAATACCCTGGCTATGGTCATACCGCACGAGTATGCAACGAACTCGAAATGAGTTCCATATGTTACAAGTGCGGCGAAATGGGTAATAAAAGAAAGGAGTGTATAAAGCAGGCACACTGTATCTGTTGCAAGGATGCTGATCCAAGACCGGATCTTGGGCAAGTGTTAGGGTCAGGATAATGTCGTGCTTTCCAGAAAGCTCTGGTCAAGGCAAACTCTGAACTTCGATGATCCGTATACTGCCCTTGAACCTACACCACAGTTCAACCGCCCAAAACTTGCTAGAGCAGTTTGCTAGGGACATGAAAGCTGACTTTTTGGTGCTGAGTGAGCAGCGCCAGGATTACGTTTCTGCATCATGGTATCCTGATGTCTCCCGATATCCATACTCCTAACCTTCCACAAGTGGGTTGAACATCGGAAGGGTGGACGTCGTGAGGTTCATCGAGGTGATCCGCTGCAGGATGTTTCACAGGGAATAGAAGAATTGGCAGCTCAAGGCGTAGTGAACTTAATTATGAGCAGATCCATGACTGCTTTCAGTGGTTCTATGCCTCGTCAGAAACTCTAGCATGGCAGGCTCCAGTTTACTGGTGGCTAACTGAAGTCTTTGGCAAGTGAAGGGAGTGTCACAAGCTTCGGCGTGAGGCTCAATGTGCATGGGACTGTGAGGAAACATGCAATCGGGTAGCAGCATATAAATCGGCCAAAAAATGCCTTTGCAAACTGATTAACAACAGTAAGCGTCGCTGCTGGCAAGACCCAGCGGAGACTGTGGACAAGGGTCTGAGGGGCCGGTCTAAACTGGTTAGCAAAAGCTTGATGCCCTACAAATGCCTTGCATACATGATAGGAAAATGATGGACGAGGCAGAGCAGGCAATTTTCCCCACCCATTCCATCCATGTTGATGCTTTCTACTGTGAAACAGCAATCGGTTGCCCACTCTTCGCTCAGCTAAAGGCTCCTGGCCCAGATAGTGTTTCCACTGAGGTGTTGCAACTTATCTATCACCATTGTCCTGACTTGCTGCTTAAAATATTCAACGCTTGCCTATGGAGTGGGGTTTTTCCAGTATGATGGAAGGAGGCGAAGCTCGTCTTGATCAACAAGGGAAAGGGAAATCCCAGATCACCATCTGCATACCGCCCGTTATGCATGATAGACATGGCTGGAAAAGTACAAGAAAAACTCATCAAAGAAGGAATCACTCACGCAATTCGTGCTGCTGGGGACCTATTTCTTCACCAGTTCGGCTTTGGAGCATTGGTTTTGCAAAGGAGTAAGTGCGGTCCAAAAGAGAGAGGCATATAACCACGCCAAGTGAAGGATCCTTCTGTTGGTGATACTCAATATTTGGAATGCCTTCATCTCCACTAGTTGAGTGGATATTCTTGATACACCGGAAAACCCTTTTCAAGTTCCGGAATGTCTGATGCAGTTTCTAAGGGACTACCTAAAGAATAGAGCTTGCTTTACGACACGACACAGTGTCACCGAAGGTTGGAGGTTACATGCGGTGTTGCCCAGGGATTTATTCTTTGCGCAGACTTGTGGAGCGTATGTTAAAACGGGTTACTGAGACTGTAAATACCAGGTGAGCCACACTTGATCAGCTATGCAGATGATGTTGTGGCTTTAGTCACTGGACGCACCGTTGAAGAGGCGCAACTTAGGCTAGGTATGCTAATGCGCCGAGTGAGAGACTGTATGACTGCTCGTGGGTTGTCTTGCGCTAGAGGTAACCGAAGTGGTCATCTTGATAAGAAAAGCGGATCCTTGGAGTAAAGATGATCAGTATTGGAGACAAACTAATCGCATTGAAGCTAGCGGTGAAGTACCAAGGGCTATTGATCAACGTGAAAATGAGTTTCTTTGAGCAAATCAGTGCAACAGCTAAGAAGGCTGCTTCAGCTTATAGCCAACGTAGGGGGAGCCAGCCTATCAAGAATACGCCTCTTGATGATTACTCTAGGGTCAGTGCTACTGTTTGGAAATATGGGGCAATACTTTCAGTAAGGAGGTGTATCGAAAGCGCTTGGCATAGGTGTATAGAAAATGAGCACTGAAGATTGTATCTCCACATCTGGCAGTCTCTGATTTGGCAGTGGGCATTATTGCCGGCATGATACCAATCAACCTCCTTGCTAGAGAGCACCATGCTATTTACTTGCGTCGAAACAAGGACGCGAGGAAGACGGTTGCCCAGGAAGAGAGAGAGAGCGGTATTCAGTCATGGTCCTCTGATTGTCGATTTTACCCATGAGAAGAAGAAGATGCCTGCCACATATTTTTTGCGTACAAAAAATGGAACAAGCTGTGACGAGGCCTTTACAGAGAGATGAGTTAGGTCACCCCGGATATTATAGCCGCGATGGTGCTCGAACCAGTTGGCAAATGCAACCATATGGCACGTTAATTTTGCGCAGTCCCAGAAGAAAATAAAGTCCCGCAGCAGCCCAGGTCATTGGGGCTGGAAAATTGCTTGTCTGGTAGTTCCTCTTCCTCCTTCCCCACACGCTAGAGGAGGGATCCCCCAGCTTACCGGCGCCAGACGTCGTAGCAAAACGAGACTTGACCCGAAGTAATATGTTAAACGGTTCCGGGCTAGTTTCTCAGGTAGACAGGAGAGGTATTTAGTGGGTAGCTCAGTCATTTGTGAGTATGAAAGCCTGACACTCAGTGGGTAAATGGTATATACCTCCCAACCACAAAAAAAAGATATTGGTGCAAAAGACTGGAATGAAGATATGCCACAGAACATGCCAATGTTTCCTTCGAAAGATTGATATCCAAACCGAAGCTCCTAGAAAGAACCACATTTGAAGAAAGTACATTGAAGAAACTGTATTGCATTTGCTAATTTTGACCACTTTCCTGTTTTAAAATCGGTGTAGTGAGCCCAATCTATAAGTAAGTCATGGATGTACCCCGGTCGAATGGTATTGTTTCCAATGTGGAGCCAACGAAAACCCTAGAAATAAGAGATGTTGACTCATTGAAGAATCAGTTAATAAGAAAAAGCATTGAGGCCATGAAGATAAGACTGACTTGAGAAAGCTGCAAAGAGCAGAAAGTGGTGATGAGAAGGAAGTAAAAGTCAGCTCAGTGACCTGCTAGATATGGCAAGCAAAAGCCTTGCTGGGCTGTTTCAAGTGCTTTTGTTAAGGTATTTTCCGATAGGACGTCCCTGTGTTATAACTGTACTTAATATGGTCTCAAGAAGCTTTCTTCATTCCTTTGAATGCATGGACAATGACCCAAGATTTGAGGATCATAAGCATGTACTGCAGGTGAAAAAAGCCGGGTTTTTAAAAGTGTTCTAACCAAAGCTAAAGCGGTACTAGAATAAGCAACACCCTGCCAGTTAATTGACATCGCAGTCAAAATTCCGGAAATCTGGTTACACATTTCCTATTGCTCAGCAAACAGCATCATCAAAAAACTTCACTTACATGGTACTGCCAGCTGGGTTTGGAACAGGCAATAGAGGAAAAGGTGGTTGCCTCTTTGTTCAATGAGTAGGAACTACATTCACAACTTACGACAAACGAGCCGCTATTATCAAGTGCAGTGCTTTGGAACATGTGGACTTGAACACAAAAGGCCATGTACTTGTTGGAAAAGAGTACAATGCTAGATCTAATGAATGAGAATTACCGTAAAGAGTACTAGAGGAATACTCAGCAAGGAGGATAAAAGATTTAACGGGTGTTGCTTAAGGCCCGAACCTTTGGAATATTTCATAGGTGGGTTTCTGAGACTTGAGTTGCCACATGAGTCGTGCTTGATTGGCTATGCGGATAAAGGTACGGTGTTAGCTACTAGACACACGTTATGATTAACCATGCTAAAATCCCAAGTAAGGGGCTCGATAACTGCTCAAGGCTTTAGCCTAGCACTAGTAGAAACCAAACTAGCCAGTAAATAAAAAAAATTCCATTATGACTACCAGTATCGTGGATATGTTGGTCACATCCAAACTAGGTGTGAATTTGCTGATAGAGTTGTAGCTCCGTTTCGTGTCGAGATTTATGGTATCCTATATTTCTTCATAAAAATACTTTATGGCTCCAATGTGGATGAAATTCAACACTGGATACATTTTTCAGTATCTTCTATGCAGTAAGAAAACTTGATTAAATTTCCTATATTAATATAATAATCTCTAGACCAAAAACAGAGTCCAAGGAGAATGTCGTAGTTCACTAATATTTGGCCGTGGATAATTTGACGCCCATAAAAGTTATTAGTACCTTCTTCACTTATGTATATGAAAATTGAATATAGTTCCCCTCTGGTGACAAATGGCAAAGTGCCTAAATAAATGAGTTGTTCATATGCAAATGGCCTTATTGCTAATGTTAGACCAAATTTTCTTCTAATTTTTGGCAATTGCTTGTAGCTAAGGTTACTTGTTTTGCTGGTGTTACAGTGGCTTTTTTGGTTTTGCTTAACTTACGTTATTTAAGGGCATCTTTTGGTTTTTTAGTATCACCAATACCTTCGCTACTTACTTGGCCTTGTGCATTAGTGACCATAGTAGCTTCTTCATTATGAATCAAGATTTGTTATCTTTCGATTGATGCCTGAGTCATCTTTGCTAGTTCATTATTCGGTGACCTGTAAGTTCTTGAGCTCAACAAAAAACAGGTTTTCTACATGTTAGTAAGAATATGTTTGCTTGCCAAACCTCAACAAGCCACCGCAAATTCAAACGCGTGGATAGAATGTTTGACTTGGTTTGTGTAGGTTCGCAAGCACTTGTGGCCAACCCGATTGAGTGTTGGTTTTCTGACAAACATCAAAGGGAATTTACCGCAAGTACTTGCGACGCATTCACACGTTTTCTTGCATTCAGTCTCAGTTCTGCATTGGTGGTCAATAGGTGGTAACTAAAAATCAGTGAATGGCCAAATAACGAAATATTAAACTTCCTGGAGCATTACCAGGGGAGAACCGTGTATTTGGGACCCGGGCAATAATGACCACAAAAATAAAAAAATTGCTGATGCATTGAGTCGCCTTAGCAAAGCGCTTGGTAAATCAGTGCAGGATTTGAAAGCTAAAAAGGAAATCCAAATGGTGACTTTTAGAAAGCATTTAAAAAAGAAATAAGAGTCCATTCGTTCTGAGGCAGGTAGGTTTACATTTATACTAACAACTAAAACTATAGTAATGATAATCATTTCTCCTCAGGAATTGATGATATTTATCAACCAATCTGGTTTGCATATTAATTAATGGAGCCATTTCTTTTGCCGATATATACTGTGAAGTTGGGCTTAAACTCAGAAATGGTAAGTAAAAATACTTCAAAGCAAAGGAGTTACTGTCATATATTTTAATATTATTGACATTAGTATTTCTATAGTTTCTATCAAGAATATAAAGTCATACATGCTTGAAAATTAAAATACTAGTTAGGAATGCAAAAAAAAAAAAAATTAGTTAAGTTTTAGATTGAGATGTTATTAGCTCCATATCAATATTCAATTACTTGTACTCCTACAAAAATATGATGTGAATTCGTCTCTTATCTTGACGACATTAAGTGGTGGTCTTCGAGGTACATATGGCAGATTTCGTATTGCATTATATTCATTTATATTCCGCCATGCGTCAGGAGTTAAAAGATTACCGTTACTATCGTATACATCCAACATCCCTGTGGGAGTATACAACTCTAGAGAAGTTTTACTTTTTCTCAGAAAGTTATATAGTAGCACACATGTCATAGTACTTTCTTTAACAGTTTCAAGCTTTAAGTTAATGGGCCTTCGAAAAATTCTAAACACTGAAGATAAAATACCAAATTTATTCTCCACTACAACGCGAGCTGTTGACAAATGTTGATTAAATATCCCTTTCAGCGATCCAATTTCATGATTTCCTGGGTAAGGCTTCATAATATGCATACTTAGAGCAAAAGCACCATCTGATAAAAGCACATATGGTACGTTCTTTCTATTATTCGTTCCGGGAAGTGGATATGGCGTGGGAAAGTTCCTTTCGTTTCTGGAGATTTTTGCCATTGCAATGTATTATTCAAAACACCTCCATCGCTTATTCTCCATTGGCATTCTATGTCAACGAATGTAAATCTATAATTACTGTCGACTAGTGCCAACAGAACTATACTGAAAGTTTTCTTGTAGTTAAAATATTCACTTCCGCTATAACTATATATTTGCCATCCATCTAACCTACACAATGTGAAAATTTACTTCTATATCCTCTTTCTATATTGATCCAATCTTCCGGTGATGAGGACATCTGAAATGATTGAATATTATATCAAGATATTAATGAAAATTTTAAGATTTTATTTGTATGGTTGCGCTTTTAATAAAATAAAATAAAATTCTTGCAGCGATCAAGATCATCAGAAACAACTGTTGAAGAAAAAGCAAAAGACAAGGAAAATGATGGCAGCTGGGCGGGTCCATCATTCCCGCAACTGCGGTCTCTGTATCATTTATAAAAAAAGAACGGACAAATCTCGTCGTCGACCTGCTTTAGACTCAGCTGAAGAACAAATGGCCACAGCATTTAGCCAATTTACGAATGTACTGAGTCAACGTGAATCAAAATCTTCGGACGCAGATAAAGAAGATGAATGTGATTTTTATGTTAAGCTTTTAGCCATAAAGATTAGATGATTTCCGAAGGACGAGAGGAAGTTAATCATGTATGAAATAGATGGTTTATTTATCGAAAAAATCAAACGAAGGTCATTTCCGAGAGATACGCCATCCCCTATATATTCGCCCTATTCTAGACCGTCATCAGCATCAAGTGGATACATATTATCAAAGGAACCTCTACGTACTCAGTCGCCATTTTCTGAACATTATTCAACATCACACTATGGGCCTTTGACGAAGAACGATACTTTAAATTCAGAAAGAACCTCCACGCCATTACTACCCCAACGCCTCAAAATATCGATGACAATCTAATTATGTACTCCAACGAGCCTAACTCCTCACACACAAGACCTAATGTTAATATAATTTCCGAAGAAATCATTGTGCCCTCCAGGCAAAATATAATTAATATACCGTTTTTGAAGGCATGCGAAGATTTTGAGCAGTCTAATACAAGTGAATAAATAATAACAATGGTTGAAACACTGACTAATATTTTTGTATAGCTAGTGTTTAATAAATAAAGCATGTTTTTATAAGTATCAGAAACTTTCTACTTTACCTTTATTTCATCTTTCATAACTTCATTGATGGTTTTGCAAACATCAGGTACAATTTTTTATTTTATTTAAACAAATAGTGAAGACTTTTATAGCTGTCACCAGTCGTTCAATATCTCAATGTTATTGCCAGACGATATTTAGCTGGTATGGTTTCTCTGAAGTCTGTATTTTTTTTTTGAGATTATGGGTGAAACAGCACTTAGTAAAAATTCGAAGTCTTCATAGCTCATCCGGCAGAAGCTGTCCGGATGGTTCATAAAGAAGTTGACCGAATTTGTCTTCGAAATATTCCCTGCAATGGGTTAAAAAAATAAGTCGAAGTAACAGAAGACTGCTACCCCTCGAATACAAATAACTTAGTGCATATAAAGCATCTTTCAATTGAGTTAAGAAACGAGAATTGTGGTCACCAGGTACCTGTCATGTTTCTAGCTTCTATATTTTTCGCGAAAACTTGCTTGGACAAACAGTCCAGATTTTAGTGAAATTATTCTACACAATTTTATTTATATAGACACAGCATAAGCAATTGAAAAACTTTTCGCTACTAACCGTCATATTTATTATTTGTCATTAATACGTGCTTCGTCCTTTCTACTAGGTCTAGCGAGTATACCCTGAAGAAGCCCTAGTGCAAACGATGAAATACCTATTTGTGTAATCAATTTGCCTATAGTAAAATAATTTCAAAATTAACTGGTACATACTGGTACTAAGGGTTCTTAAACTTTGTAAGTTTGATGAAAATCGAATCATATGCATGGAAGTTATAGTCGTTTGAAATTTCTCCAATAACAACAACAATAACACATGATTTTGATATTTTATGAACTTTCCATCGAATCAGTCACTGCAGTTTTGACTGGATCTTCTCGAAATTTTTCAATAAGGTCAATTACATTAAAATTTTTGAGAATTCATGATTTGAGTTTTTTTGTCGGTTTGCAACAAAATGGCGACCGTTGAAAGTATAAAAACAATGGGTTTTCCTTTGAACGTGCACATCTCTTTGACATATTTCTTGACGTTATCCATTGCTGGTGACTGCATTTCTGAGAAGTTGAATACAAAACCCTTCTGACATGAGCGTAGGTCTGTTTACCCAACTTGTTTTATAATAAAAATAGCTTAACCCAAATGTTATATGATACAAGCTCAACATCTGCCATGTTTGCCTCTTCAGAATACACTAACGTACTCGCAAGCGTGTGAATGACGACCTTTCATTCCCAAAATCAAGCCAAACGTTCGGGGAGGTTTGGAGTTTGTGGCAAATGCCAAGCGTGTGGATCCTGAGGGACTGGATGACTGCTCGTGGGTTCAGTTTAGCACTGGAGAAAACCGAAGTGGTCATCTTGACAAATAGAGAATCCCTAGAGTAAGGATGATCAGTGTTGGAGACATACAAACAGCGGTGAAGTACCTGGGGCTACTGATCGACTCGAAGATGAGTTTCTCTGAGCAAATCAGGGCAACAGCTGAGAAGGCAGCTTCGGGAATATCGGCCCTGAGTCGACTTATGGCCAACGTAGGGACGCCTCTTGATGAGTGCTGTAGGGTCAGTGCTACTGTACGGAGCAGAGGTATGGGGCGACGCTCTCAGCAAGGAAGTATACCGAAAACGTTTGGCACAGGTACAGAGAAGGGGAGCACTGAGAATTGCATCTTCGTATCCAATAGTCTCCGACTCAGCGGTGAGAGTTATTGCAGGCGTGATACCTGTCGCCCTCCTTGCTAGAGAGCGCCGCGCTATTTACCTGCGCCGAAACGAGGATGCGAGGGAGATGGTTGTCCGCGAGGAGAGACAGCGCTCACTCACCGACTGGCAGCAGTCTTGGGTCAATTGCACGAAGGGAAGGTGGACTGCGCGCCTCATCCCGGATGTGAGACCGTGGCTAAATCGAAGGCATGGTGAGACTGACTTCTATCTGACCCAGCTTTTGAGCGGGCACGGGTGTTTTCAGTCTTACCTGTACAAGATCGGTAAGTCACGGTCTCCCGACTGTCGGTTTTGCCCAGGAGAGGAGGACAATGCCTGTCGAATCGAATGACAAATGGGACCAGGTAGCACATTATGCTCGGGCAGTTCTAAAATATAAAAGAGACTCACAGCAGCCGGGGGCGCTGGGGCTGGGGGATCGCTCTTCTTCCATTTCCTCTTCCCCTCTCCCCTCCCGCTAGGAAATGGACTCCCCAGCTTGAAGGTGCCCCACGGCGTAACAAAACGAGACCTGGCCCGAAGTAATGTGTCAAACGGTTTCAGGCTGGGTTCTCAGGTTGACAGGGGAGGTGTTTAGTGGGTAGTCCAGTCGCGCATGGGAGTCCCACACTCTGTGCATAAATAGCAACCACCTCTCTACCACAAAAAAAAGTGTGGATCCGGCAATAGGTTATAGCTAAATAAATTTTAAGTTCTTGTTTTGCACTATCAGATCGCATCCCTTAGCTCACCTATGGAGGCTGATGTTTAACCAATAACCACCTTCTTCATTCACACGGACATATGCTTCCATCCTTGTAGATTAGGATGTCCTCCCTAGTCTGATACATCACTACTTCTCAGAACAGTGGTTAATTGGCTATAGAAGAAGAAAAGTTCATCCTCTGTCTTTATGTCATCCACGCAGAGAAAAGTTTCAGAACCTCTTTGTTAGAATCCATTAATAACAGCCTATGTGATTGGTAGCTGTAGTGATTTGGTTACGCATGCAAATACTCGTTCAAGAGACTAAACTGAAATAAAATATCATTGTGACTATGCATTTCCAACACAGCAAACAAAATAACAACAAAACTTTTAATAACAAGAAGCTTGATTTGATCATGAAGGAACTCCAGAGTCTATATCAAGTAAACACGATATATATTTCTAAAAAAATCGGCTTGAATCGGAAAATTTGTACGTTGAACTATAATTAAATAATTAATGCTAAAAATTACTTATTGATATACAAACCTTTCCTTAACACTTACTCATATGCACAAAAAAAAAAATTACTCACGAAATTTTGGCAAAGGTACAGTGTTAAATTTCAATCTATTTTCCAAACTTTTGAATAACAGCTATTATCTCCATTTTCTAGATGACCAATTGAGCAAGGATAATTGAAAAATATTTTCATATTGCCTTCTCGCAAATTGAAATTCAATCTAGGTCCTATTGCACTGACGAAACAGACAGTTTCGAAACATAAAGGAACTAATTTCGTTTGCTATTATTAGCATTGTACCTTTCGATTGGAGGGATGTAAACGTGGGTGTGAAGTGAGGTACCTTTGCCCTTTGTTTGTTATTCCTGCACTCTACAACATGTCAACACATTTGACGAGCATTTAACAAATAAGAAGGTCTCACTATGCCCCTATTGATGAGTGTAATTTGAAAAGTATTTTCAATTTTTTTTTGCGATTTTTCTGATAATGGGTTCTTTTGGATTGCAATCAATACAAGGATACAGTTTATTCGCATTCCTTTCTTTTATGATTGGCATCAAATCAAAAGCAATAACTTGAAAAACCGATCCTTTCGTTACTTACCGACATACGAGTAGATTCCTTCCTGCCGGACAATAAATTTGCAGAAAAGCCGATAACGCCGAAACGCTAATTACAATGTCAATACAAGAACCTTTTTACCACGGAGGAAGGTAACAAATTGATCGAGTGCAAAATGCGGAATTTATAGACGCAACCGAATCGTATCTCAGGTGAGTTTTACGCATATGGAAAGTTATCAGTACATTACCACCGAATTGATGCGAATGCGGGAGACCTTATCTTTATAGTACGATCGTAAAACTAAGAGCTTAAGGCTATTAACCACGTGTTATCTTGTAAACGAACCATATTAAAAACTGATACATTGTACACTAAGTAAGATCTTACATCATAGCAATAACCCATGTTGGACGATAGACGGAGTCAATAAAGTGATTGGAAAATTGTAGAGGAGACATTTTAGGAATAACTAACCGGAAAAGTTTACGAATCAATAAATTGGAAACTAGTAATGCCAGACATCCACAGCAGAGTTTTTTTTTCGGAAATTAGGTAGTTATTAAAAATCGCACTATTAACAGATGCACACTCGCCCTCATATTCCCATTATAGGCTTTCATCAACAAAAATAATTGAGTATTATGTAATTATTTTTGAAACTCGATGGAGCACTAACTGCAAACAACGTTTTCGAGAAATTCATCCCGAGGAGTTTTTCATCAATGTGAACAAATCTTAAATTAATTTTCGTACCATTTATATAAGCACCTCAACACGACCAAAGTTCAAAATAGATCGGGATCAAAAAAGAGAAAATTGAACCCGACTTTATGGATAATACAGAGTTATCCATTTCGTGGTAGGAAAGTATAACCCTGCCATTTGACATCTGTCAGAATTAAATGTCATCGAAAGCATGTTTTTTTAAACTGAAGGTTTGCCATTTAGAAATATGGATCGTTTAACAGTCGAAAATTGGGTTAAAATTATTAAATTTTATTATAAAAATTGTGATTCTGCTGTATCAACATTTTGGGCTTTACGAGCCGATTACAGTCAACAAAATCGACCTACACAGCAAACAATTTCGAACACAGTGAGAAAATTTGAAGAGACTGGATCGGTTATTGATATTGCAAGGCCTGTGCATCATCGTAACATTCGTTCTGCTGAAAATATCGCTGTCGTTGCTCAAAGTGTGGAGGAAGACCCGAATTATGCTCAACATTTGGGCTTGCCTTATGGCGGATTTTGCATTTGGATTTGCATCTCCGTCCATACAAAATCCAACACACTCAAGAACTTAAGCCTCAAGACCATACACAACGCAGAATGTATGCGAATTGGGTGATTGAACAACAAGCCATTGATAACGATTTTCCGAACAAAATTTTCTTCAGTGATGAGGCTCATTTTTCGCTCAGTGGTTACGTAAATAAACAGAATTGCCGCATATGGGGCTTCTCAGGTAATCGCAGAAAGGCCTTTGCATCCAGAAAAAGTGACCGTTTGGTGTGCATTATGGTCTAGTGGTGTTATTGGCCCGTATTTTTGAAAACGATCAAGGAAGAGCCATTACAGTCAATTCTGACCGCTATGGACGGATGTTAACCGATTATTTTTGGAGAGAAATTGAAGATTATGATCTGGAGAACATGTGGTTCCAACAGGATGGAGCCACAAGCCACACAGTACAGGCTAATCGAGCACTTTTGCAAGAGAAATTTCCAGGGTGCGTAATTTCGAGATTGAGTGATGTCAATTGGCCCGCAAGATCCTGCGAGGTAACACCTTTGGATTTCTTTTTATGGAGCTATGCGAAAGATACCGTTTACGCAAATAATCCTCAAACTCTTGAGTAATTGAAAACCAATACTCGTGAAGTTATGGCCGAGATATTGCTGGAAATGTGCCGAAAAGTCATTGAACATTACCTCAAAAGGATTGAGACCTGTAAGAGGTCCCGTGGAAGACATTTGAATGATGTTGTGTTTGACGTATAATGGCAAGGTTCAATCTTTATATTGAATGGAAAATTTTGTTTTTGTTGTGTAGATTGCAATTCATTTTACATCCAGAACCTCATCGTGGACATTGCAAGGCTCAATGTGGCTTGAAAAGTATCATTTTAAAGTCGAGTCTTAAGCCTGAGGCCTTTGGATCATACACCAACAGTATTATTTGGGAGTATCAAGGTGGTCTTAGAGCAGGCAGATCGATGATAGACCAATTGTTTACAGTCAAGCAGGTACTTGAAAAGTGCTGGGAGTTCAACATAGATGTTCACCAAATTTTTGTTGACTTTAAGCAGGCATTCGACGGTATTGATCGTAACGTACTGTAACAAATAATGCTTTGCTTTGGCATCCCAGCCAAATTAGTCCATCTCACCAAAATGGTAATGATGTCGACGACCTCCTAAGTCCGCATTAATAACCAACTCACCGATGCCTTTGACACAAATATCGGACTAAAGCAGGGAGATGGGCTGGCCCCATTGCTGTTCAATTTGGCTCTGGAGTACGTCATAAGGAAGCTACCCATCGATACACGAGGTACATTACTATTCAAGTCGAGCCAAGTAGTAGCATTTGCGGACAACATCAACATTTTGTCGCGTCATTAACAACTGTCAAAGAACTCTTCCTGAAGCTCGACAAACAAGGCTCATGACGCAATCGATGAAAATGCCTCAAATACACAAAATACCAGACTTGGCGAATACTGTATCGAAAATGTTAGTGAATTTGTGGCGCCGAGATAACGAAAATGGGTAATAAAGAGACGAAATATGCCGAAGAAGACAGCTTGCAAATAAAATATTGTATTCAGTATTGACGATCTTGAAGACCAGCTCCATACACAGGAAAACAAAGGTCCAAGTATATAAATCTGTGATGAGACCTGTATTATGCTATGGGTGTGAAACATGGACCCTAACCCAAGCATCCGCAAATATATTGAACGTCTTTGAGCAACGGGTCCTGAGACAAATAATCGGAGCGATGGTAGACGGGGACCAATGGTGAATTCGATACAACCATGAGCTGTATGAAATTTTTGACGGCCCGGAGGTCTCAACGATTGTAAGACAGCGGAAGCTGCAATGGGCTGGACACATGAATCGTATGGACGAACAACGGATATCCAAAAAGATATTCGTTGGGAGAACTGAAGGCCGGTGGCCAGCGGGGAAACCGAGGAAAGGCCGGTCTGACTCGGTCGACGTAGACAGTTCATCGCTGCTTGGATTTCAAAATCGGAGGACATGGTCAATGGACCGAGACAGTTGGAGGCGCTGTTTGCAAGAAGCGAAGGCCCGAGAGGGGCTGTAGTGCTAAGAAGAAGGAGAAACATAGCATATACCTATCCTAAATATTGAGACCGATTTCTGATTTTCAAAGTAAATAAAGCAACAACACTAAGTGTAGCAATGATGAACTGAAAATTTATAATTATCGAAAGTTTACAATTATCGAAAAATATAGCAAAAAAAAAAAAACAAAATTATACACGAGTAATTTAGATATTTTCATGCAGCAACAAATACATCGACTAGTTCATCTCTGCTCGTCCAGCCTCAACGCATCTAGCAAATAAGTATCTCCATTGAAATTATTAGTCTCATGACCTCTAATTCGGGGGATGTTTTATGTTCTTGTTGCTGTCCCGTCTTTATATATGATGTATGACTGAGACACCATCAAAATCAAAAACATATCGATTCATTTCCGAGTACATGAACGCTCCTGGAGGAGTGAGGCCAGTGGTGAGACAAGTCGCAATAAACCCGTCTATAGGGTGGAACGGCGGTGAAATCCTAGGGGTTTCACTCACAGTTACACATCCAGCGAGATGACTCCAAATACATCTCAATATGAAGATATCGACTCTCGTCATTTTAGCAGTTTGATTAATTCTTTTATCCAATATGTAATATTTCCAACAAATCTGAGGTTTCCTGTACAAACGCGTACATGCACGAAGACATTTCTTTTCGAAAGCATTCAATCTTTCCATAGTACTAGCACTCTGGTTGTACCAGATCTGACATCCATATGTCGAAACTGATCTAATCAGGGTATTGTAACAGATAGCTTTGCCCTTTTGATCAATGTATCTGGAATGAAAGAGTCGACGAAGGTCCATGACTACTTTTCGTGCTTTACTGAGCATGATTTTGACATGTTCAATGTAGTAAAAATACAGATCAAGATGAACACCCAAGTATCGAACACAGGATTTATGTGAAATGTTCTGAACAACCTCCACCAGCCATAATGTGGAAATCTTTCGAACAGTTGTAGGTCTTGGCTGACCTATTGCAGCGCTGTCCAAAACAAAATTGTTTCGTACTTCTACACACTGATTTTCATTCGCCAATTGTCTACATAGTTCTGCCCATCATTAAAAAAATTGCTCTAAACTATTGAAGCTTTTTGTTCTGCCGTATATATGATAAGATCATCAGATGCAACATTAAAATCAAAGCCATTCAGTAGCTTGTGAATGAATATTGAGAAGTACAGAGAATATATAATGGAATTAATTATACTTGTAATAAAGCTGTAGTCGCTACATTTATTGACTTGAGCAAAGCCTTTGATACTGTCGATCATCAAATCTTACTCCAAAAGCTATATTATGATGGTGTTAGAGGAACAGCCCTAGATCTCATAAAAAGTGATTTATGTGACAGAAAGCAGAAAGTTAAGATAAATGAAGCATTTAGTAGAGAAAAAGACATAGAACTTGGCGTACCCCAAGGCACTGTCTTAGAACCATTATTATTTCTAGTGCACATTAATGATAATTTTGATAACTGCCCACTATGCACATGCTGATGATGCAGCTGTACTAAGTATTGAAAATACTTAGACAGAGGTTGAGGCTCATATGAATGAGTACTTAATGGCTGGTGTAATACTAAAAACTAACTATTAATATCAAGAAAACGGTATTTCTCACATTCGGTAGCTAATATTCAGATAGTGTACCCAACTCGATAAGTATACGAAAAAATGATACAAATATATCTAGAAAAGTAAGCCTCAAAAACTTATGTTTACTCTTAGATCACAACTTAAAGTGGGAGTTACATATAAACAATCTAATGAATCAATGTAGATATTTACTATACATCTGTAAAAAATTAAGTTATCTTCCCAAAAAAAGTACTGGAAACGATATACTATGGATATGTTTTATAGTCTCTTAAATTACGGTATTATAATATGGGGTGGGGCCTATTCTACTGCCTTAAAGCACTTAATGACACTGCAAGGAAAATTTAGTGCTCTGTTGAAATCTAACAATATCCCAAGTGTTGAGCCATCTGGGTCCTGCAGGTTAATACCCCTCAGTTTTTCTGCCCATTTATTGATGCGCTCACTCCTTAGGTATGAACAGATTAAATTCCGGACATTCGTTAGGTGTAGTTTCAACAAAGCCAACGAGAGATGTTTATAGTCCAAAAATCGTAGATAAACCTTGTTGACGCGTGTGAGAAGAAGGCTTTTCGATCGTTTTTGTGTTTCACATCCTTCCATAATGTTTCGATGTTTAATCTTGAGAAGTATAGGGTTATCCATTTTACGCTTGGGAAAGTAAAGCTAAAGAAAACACATAAAATATTCAGACTTAAACAAAATTTTTTATTCAACATAAAGATTAAACTTTGCCATTATACGTGAAATACAACATCATTCAAATTTCTTCCACGGGACCTCTTACAGACCTCAATACTTTTGAGGTAATTTTCAATGAATTTTCGGCACATTTCCGGCAATATCCCGGCCATAACTTCATGAATATTGGTTTTCAATTGCTCAAGATTTTGAGGATTGTTTGCGTAAACACGGTCTTTCGCATAGCCCCATAAAAAGAAATCCAAAGGTGTTAGGTCGCAGGATCTTGCGGGCCAATTGACATCACTCAATCTTGAAATGACGCGTCCTGGAAATTTCTCTTGCAAAATTGCTTGATTAGCCTGTGTTGTATGGCTTTAGGCTCCGTCCTGTTGGAGCCACATGTTCTCCAGATCATAATCTTCAATTCCTCTCCAAAAATAATCGGTTAACATCCGTCCATAGCGGTCAGAATTGACTGTAATGGCTCTTCCTTGATCGTTTTCAAAAATACGGGCCAATAACACCACTAGAGCATAATGCACACCAAACGGTCACCTTTTCCGGATGCAAAGGCCTTTCTGCGATCACTTGAGGATTGTGAGAGCCCCATATGCGGCAATTCTGTTTATTTACGTAACCACTGAGCGAAAAATGAGCCTCATCACTGAAGAAAATTTTGTTCGGAAAATCGTTATCAATGGCTTGTTGTTCAATCACCCAATTCGCATACATTCTGCGTTGTGTATGGTCTTGAGGCTTAAGTTCTTGAGTGAGTTGGATTTTGTATGAATGGAAATGCAAATCCAAATGCAAAATCCGCCACAATGAACCGTAAGACAAGCTCAAATGTTGAGCACGTCGAGAAATCGACGAATTCGGGTCTTCCTCCACACTTTGAGCAACGACAGCGATGTTTTCAGCAGAACGAATGTTGCGATGATGCACAGGCCTTGCAATATCAATAACCGATCCAGTCTCTTCAAATTTTCTCACTGTGTTCGAAATTGTTTGCTGTGTAGGTCGATTATATCGACCGTAATCGACTCGTAAAGCCATAAATGTTGATACAGCAGAATCACCATTTTTATAATAAAATTTAATAATTTTAACGCAATCTTGTACTATTAAACGATCCACATTTCTAAATGGCAAGCTTTCAACTAAAAAAAACATGCTTTAAATGACATTTATTTTTGACAAATGCTAATGGCAGGGTTATACTTTCCCAAGCACGAAATGGATAACCCTGTACTTTCCCAATCGATTCTAATGTCAACTGCTCTAACTTCTACAAATAGAGATCTAGTTAGATTCCTGTCATTAGGAACCATTGAGCAAGCGTTGCCATCATCAAAAGAATGACATTGCTTCAGTTTATCTCTATTAAACTTATTTTGAAATTTTCCCCAATCTGCTTTTTTTTTAAATTCATCCGATGATTTTCAGATTGAACTAGAATGAGGAAGACATCAATTTTTTGATGGTTTGTTTCCATTACAATTGTGCAATGATCGCTATCATAAAGAAGCACTAGCAATTTCCGTTGAGGACTTTCGAAGCTGAATTCAGGTCTCACGTCAGCAATGCAGGGGTCCAAATATGAATTTATCTTAGGATCTGATGGGAATCCCGGCCCATGTATTTCAGATCAATAACGATTACAGGATTACACCTCTGGGATAGTTGTTGGCGTTCAACCATGATGTATGCTGGGCCGGAACATAGCAATTGTTCAGCTTATTCAATTCGAGTATATCAAACAAGGAATTGAGCTCTTCCTTGGACTTGAGACTGTTTCAACCAGTTGCATAGGCATACATAACGAAGACGTTATCCCTACCTTGGGGACACCTTTTGAATTCGACTCTATTAATGACTTGGACAGACTTTGAGTATTCACTCAGTGGTAATATGTACTGATTTAATCAGATCATATCATAGCTGAGCAGGCACACGGGAGCATGGTATTGACCAAACCAACTTCCGAAAAAATCAATACGGTCATGAAAATGAGTTACTCTAACTATCTCTAAGTGAAGGCCCGAGAGGGGCGGTAGTGCTACAAAGAAGAAGAAGAAGAATGACTTGGAAACAATAGGGTCTTACAACCAATATCCTAGTGCAATCTCCCCGATCAGAAATTACCATATCATTTCTTAGGGACTCAAAATCCTTGAATGTCATGAAGTGGTAATAATTATGGTGGGTTTCAGTGAGAAAGACAATGTCACGCTTTTGCTTGACGATGAATTCTAGGAGACAGTCACGTCAATGTAGGCTCAAAAAGGAGTTACCGTTGATTAAGGCAAGACGGAGCCCATCCATGGAAATGAAACTGGATAACAGGTTATTCTGAGACGTGTTGATCTTAATGTTAAAAAACAAAATTAATATTTTCTCCTTGATTTTTACTTCTTGCTGAAAGCGACTCAAGCTGTTTATAGATTTTGATAAGCAGCTCATTATTGCCACTTAAATTATTTATAATATTTATTGTACATTGCTGTCTGCTCGTCCTCTAGCGACAAGTGCAAATGATACCCCGGGCTTGGCGGAGCTACAAGGTATAACACCTCCATGTACTTGTATTTGTTTGCATTGAATCTGCCCTAAAATACCACAGATTGTACTGTTTAGTTTTTATTGTGGCTTCGTCTGAGCCAATTTTCACTCGCCGGAAGCATGTACATCTTGGCACCTATAGCACTGGTTAACCTCACCCTTTTGGAGATACTTCCACTTCACTACTTGAAACTTCAAGCACCTTATTTGTTGTAGGGTACTTGGACTGCTTTTGCTGGAAATTCGGACTAGGTAAAAAGGCAAATTTTTAATTGGATATTCTAAAAAGAATTGAGTCTTTTGTTGTCATTTTTCGATTGAATATTTATACGGTGGATGCATCAAAACTTCCCAGCCAATTGCGGTTTTGTTGTGGATGACGGACACTCCTCAGGAGCTGCCACACGCCATCATCCACAGTGCAGCTCGACCGCATGGTCACAAGGTGAATATCGGACCCTTCGTATGCATGTGGGAACATGCCCAACATGCCACTTATATAGAGCTGTAAGCTTGCACATCAGACTGTGGTTATGAACTCAAATGTGTTTAAGTAGCTCAATTTCCGGGTCATCAAAGATGTGTGTGGGCTGGCATTGTCATGATGGAGGACAACACCCTTTCTATTGATCAATTCTTTCCGCTTTTTTTTGAATTGCTTATTGCAATCTGGTTAGTTGCTGACAGTACAGAGCCAATTTGAGTGATCTCTAGCACCTCATGATAAACAATTCCCTTCGATCCCACCCTACTCACAGCATAACCTTTTTTGGTGTCGATCTTGGCTTTCGTATTTGTGATGATTTACCTTTTTTACCTTGATCTTTTTCGAACGGCATTCTGGTTACTTACCCATTTTTTGTCGCCCATAATGATTTGCTTCAATAATGGCTCGATTTCGTTGCGTTTTATTAGCATTTCGAAAATGGATATTCAGTCGATCAAATTTTTTTGTGTTAATTCATGCGGCACACAAACGTCGATTTCGATGTCAATCTGATTAGTACTGCCCGATATATGACAACGACTACCATCTAGTGACAAAAAAGGTTCAATAATTTTTAGACCATCCAATGTATAGGTTATGGTGTCACCTTTTCATATTAAAAAAATTCTGCGGAAATGAGTGGAGCGTTTTTAACTTTAACCGTTAGTTAATCAGCCCATTCCCACAACTGGGAAGACCAATCTTTCGAAAATCCATTAAATACAATAAATCGTGCGGGAATCGGACGTGACCTCGCGCACTATAAGAATAGCGATAGTCTCTTTCTAGTGAAGCAAAAGCCGAATTGAATTAGTTAAATTGACTAGTATTGCTGCGCGCACTGATGAGGCCTCCGTGTGCCATAATTTAAAGTTGAAACCAACACCCAACGTTACTTTTTCATAAAATACGACATCAATTATTAAATGAAAATAAAAAGTAGTTATCTGCAAAAGACGTTTTGCATGCGGTTCGTATGAGTACTGACAGGCATTTCTAATTTTTGCGTTCTCAATGCATTTTAATGCAAGGAATTGTTGGTTTAACAATTTGGCTCGCTATGCTCATGTCAGAAGGGTTTTGTACCCAACCTCTCCGAAATACGGTCACCAGCAACATTTAAAGTCAAGAAACATATCAAAGAGATGTGCACGTTTAAAACAAAATCCATTGTTTCTCCACTTTCAACTGTCGCCATTTTGTTCTAAACAAACAAAAATCACTCATATCATGAGTTCCGAAAAGTTAGTATTGTTATAAATCTTATCTGAAAATTTTGAGAAGATCAAATCAAAATTGCAGTGTCTGAACCGATGGGAAGTCCATAAAACACCAAAACCGTGTGTTATTGTTGTTGTAATTCCAGAAATTTCAAATGGCTATAACTTCCGCGAATATGATTCGATTTTCATCAAACTTGCTGAGTATTAGGCCCTTATATGTAACTACTCAAATAATATAGTTTAAGGGTACATCTACGATTTTATTGGGAAAAATGTGAAATTCGAAGATCATACTATTATTAACAAAGTTGAGCGAAATTCGACTTTTAAGCTATTTGCTGTTGTTGTACTTATAAACATCTACCTCTATGATTTTTTCAGATTTATCGGATCACAGGTGTCCAATCGCGAGGGGGGGAACACAAATATTTCGTGTATTTTCCCTTCGTGTGCGCCCCCCTGAAGCAAGAAATGTCAGTTTAAGACCTGTTTTGAAAAGTTTTTATTAAGGCCTTTCATATGATACCCATATTGAATACCTTTGATGATTTTTTTTCGGGGGCCACTCCCCTATATGGGAGACCCCCTTAAATACCTCATAAAATTTTTTATGTGATTGAATTTTCAAGAGAGCACCACTTTACACCACCATGTAAAATTTGGTGTTTCTAGCTTAAGTACTTTGCGAGAAAAAGTGCTGTGACACACGAACGGACGGACAGACGAGCAGACGGACAGACAGGTTGCGATTTTAGAAGGGTTTTGTAAAATTATTTTACAAAACCCTAAAAGACATCAAGTCCTTGGCTTGTACTAGAGGGAAATTATGAAAGAACAAAATCCAAAACCTCCTAAATTTCCTTGGGACAACCAAAGTGACCCGAAGCGGCTTGACTTTGCCAACGTCTTGGCCGGCTACAGAAAAGATGCGGCATCAGTTGATACTAGTGCCCGTCGTATCCTTACCGAATGCGCCTAAGCTTGCGACAATATGAGTACAAATCCGCATGGAAGCACTCTCCATCTCTGGCGAGAGCCCGGTAACGCAACAATGAACTGCAACCCATTGGTTGAGTTAGTTGAAAGAAAACAGCCATCACTGCGGGTCTCGTACCCACTGTGGCATACAAAATAAGAAGACCGATGGGTTAACGGTTTTGCTGACATTGCTTTATTACATTGTGAAATGCATGCAAAATAGAAAAATTAAAAATTTTAAAGTTTACAAGAAAAATAAATAAAGACCGAAATCACTAACCCATCGGGTCCACTAGCACTTGTTGATGATGAAGGGTGGACACACTGCAATGCAAATGCCCTTTGGTAATAAAATAAAGTATTTTTATGAATTATAGTCCGACATTTGAAGGTGGTTAGCATCACTGGAAAGTATTAGATAAGAAGTAGCTTGAAATAAAATCTTTATAACTGCAAAACTCCTTCCTCTTTGAATGTATGATGTCCCGATTTTGGGACAGGTTGCAATTGTGCATTGTTGCGAATATCGGCTGTACCAGCGTTCTCCCATTCACAACTTCAATCGCTTACTTACCATCTCCACCTTCTTTTGGGCACACATACCTTTTTCTTTTATTTATTTTTTTTTTAATAAAAAACCTTTAATCATTTACTCTATTCTTTTCATTCCTACATCATTCTAATTTTACCTTTCCAATCTTATTTTAAGTTACAAAACAGTTCGAAATTTCATTTTAAACCTTTTACTAACAAAATCTCATTCCTCCCTAGCTACTAACGAAATTCCCTGCTTAATTTCCTACCAGCAACATTTTATTCATTATAATACTAATCAAAATTCATTCTTACCTCCCTATTAGCAAAATTTCATACCATTATCTACTAAAACAACTACTAACATAAGCATTCAAACGTTTTGTACAATTGAAGTTGCTTATTTGATGAGTGGGAGATTATCAGAAGGTGGCTGCGGTGCACTCTCAATCGGGGGGTCGGCTGGGACCCCGGCTTCAAGTTCTCTCGGGTGCAGGAAAAGTCCTTTTGATTTCGTCAAAGCGATTGTTTCCGTGTGTATGACGATTTGCATATAACTAAACATTATCATCATTATTTGCAAATTGTTGCATTTGTCGAAAGTGGAAAGATGTGTCAGGAATGGAACCAAAGTGTCTTGAGTTTCAATTGCGTCACCTTGGTATGGCAGTGCTAATTGAAAAGAAAGAATTACGGGATTGGGGAATTTGAGTCATATTTTTGGCGATGTCGGGGTGAGTTTTGATTGAGAATTCGGGAACAAAAGTCTTGATTTGGAACTCGGGAACAAAGCTATAATTTGGAACTCGGGGACAAAAGCTTTGACTTCGAATTTGCGAACAAAGTTATGATTTTCAATTCTGGTACAAAAGTTTTGATTGATAATTAGGGAATAGGAGCTTTGATTTAGAATTCGTGGACAAATGTTTTGATTTGGAATTCGGGCACAAAAATTTAATTTTGAAATTCGAGAACAAAAGTTTTTTAGTGGACAAAAGTTGAAATGCTGGTTTAAAAAATGCGAATAAGTGTTAACTGCTAGCTTTCAGTTGACAATTTTTATTCCGAATTTAATGCACAGTTAAAATTTGAAGAGTGTTGTGCAGGGATTTTGATTTGTGGTGATAGAATAATAATACGACACCTGTGTTTTTCCTAGCTTTACACGCGTGACATGGTGAACTAAAATGAGAAATATAAAGTCATGTATCCAAGGCGTCGATATTAAAAAAAGGAGTGAAAAAAGAGAAAAAGTGAATAATAGAAGAGTTGTATGCAAGTTCGAATTGATGTAGAATAATTGTACAGTACACATTAAAGAAAAGTCAGAGTTTTGGCTTTTATTCTAATAGAAATACCCATCTTAAATTACGAAAATATGATTTTTGTTGGATCAACAAATGTTTCATGGTTCTTTTTTAAACTTAGTTGAGTCTGGCAAGCACCAAGGGTCATAATGGATCACAACGGAATATGTTTCTCCTTGCGAAGCATAAATTAGAGAGTAGCACTCCATGCTTTTTTAATTGGGAGATGAAGGCTTTTTATGCCCTTAATATGGGGCTCCCAAATTCGCAAGACGTCTAGACTACCCATTAAATACTTCCCCCATTCAAATGAGAACCTAATCTGGAACCATTTGACAGAATACATCAGGCTAAGCCTGATTTTGCTAAGTCGTTGGGTGCCTGCAATTTGGATTGTCCCTCTTCTGTCGGCAGGGGGAGGAAGGGAGATTGCTAGAAAATTGATCCCCTAGTCCTGACATTTCTAGCAGCTGTGGGCCCTTTGCTTCCTTTACTGCATGCCTGTTATATATTTCCATCCTTTAACCGATATAAGCACCTACCTGATAAGACTACCCGGGGAGAGCTCTCCTGTTTCTTTGTAGGGGTCCTAGCGCAGCCTTTTCCATATTTTGCACGCTTGATGGATTGATTCCCTCTGCGTTGAGTTGACTTAGAGCCGATACGCCTGGAGTAGATTTTCAGCGGTTGCCATGAATTGCTCGGAGAAACTCATCTTTCAGTCAACCAGTAACCCCAGGTACTTTATGGATTATTTCGGTTGGACCAGTACTTCCTCAATACTTATCGTCCTTACTCTGGGGATTCTTTTCTTTGTAAGGATCACTACTTCGGCTTTCTCCAGTGCTAGACCCTGGAGCAGTCATCCAATGTTCCAGCCGGCGCATCAGCATACCTACTCTAAGCTGTGCACGTTCCTCGGTGCGTCCAACAACTAGCGCCGCAACATCATCCGTATGGTAGGTCAGGCGCGACTCGTTCGACAGATCCATTCCACAGGTCTTGGGCTTAGGATCAATCCTTGAGCAACTTCGGATGTAACTTCCATCTTTCGTGGACCTTGCATCGTTTCATAAAACAGGCTTTGGTCCTTCAGGTAGTCCTTCAAACGCCGCATAAGATATTCTCGAACTTGAAAATGGTTTTTCAGTGTATCTATAATATCCACCCATCTACCGGAGCTGAAGGCGTTACGAACATCAAATATCACAAACAGAACCACCCCCCGCTTGGTACGGCTATATGCCTCCGCCTTTTGGACCGCGCTTACCACCTCTGCAATTGCATCAATGGCAGAACGTCCTGCTCTAAAGCAGTTCTGACAAGGAGATAGATCACTAGGAGCACGAATATCATTATAATGTTAACTTTACTGATGAGGTAACCACCCCAACTTTATTTAATATAATTATCAAAATTATATTGAATTAGTTGATTCGCAAATAATTTGTAAAGTATTTATAAACTTTATTTTTTTAAAAGATAAATAAGCATTTAAAAATATAATGGCATTAGAAAATTATTTGAAAACTAAGAAGAACGAGTATACCTACTGAAATTCGTTTGAAATAAAACATTTAGAGGAACAGTGCAGATAAAGATTTCTCCAGCGTTGAATTGCGTTAAACCGGTTGACTAGAAATTCAGCCTGCTGGGATGATTTTTATCAAATGTTTTACTCAGAAAGTGTATAACTCAATTCCCGGTGAAATATTCACTCCATTAACTCAATTTAAAAATAAATCTTCACAGATTCCATAAACAGATTTGAATACCAGTGGCAACTATGAAATTATTTGTTATACATTTTTGGTATTTCCTTTCTAACTAATAAAATACTCTAAGTATGTTTTTTTCATCTCCCTCAACTGGAACCAACTACCTCCGAAGAGTCAAACAAAACAAAAAAATTAATGTTTCCCCAACTAATCCTGATTTAATGTCCAGTTTTTATCAAGCTTCTGGAATTCACCAAAAAACGATACGATATCGATGATAGAGCGATAGATGTTCATTTAAACAGTAGTTTGTGGACTAGTGCTTTGACACGGCAGTTGGAGGTATGAAACAGCTCCAGCATGGGTGCTTCTGTGCCTCTGGATGCCGGTGTAATTATTTCCATCATTGTTAATGTCTCGAGCAGCCTCGGCATTTTTGCATAATTTTCTCGTAAATTTTCGATGTTATGAACAATTCCTTTTATTTGTATGGAAATAGGCAAGAAATGTATGGAATCTGCAAGAAGTCGTCACTGTAAGCGGAGCTTGATACGAGTATTTGCTCTAAGCTAAGGAACGATGGTCGTATCGAATGAATATCCTTTTGACGACTTTAAATGGAGTTCAATAAATTCCTAAAAATTTTTACGATACTATATCTCAACATTTCTAGAGACAAGCCAACCTGATATAATTACCTCTCGGAGTTGATGCTCACACTGAGCGCTTAATTTTATTGGGGACATTTTTTAAGCAGCTTTTCAGCACGCTTTAAGTCCTAAGTCCTGTTTTTACTGGACCATCTTTGCTCGCTGCTGAAAATTCTTCGATTCTCGTTTTGATTGTTATATTCAGAGCCATTTTTCATAAGGCGCGCATTACCGCCGACTCCAGTAGCTACTGATCATGCTACTAGTAATAATACCTCATCTATTTTGTCAGTCGATGAACGATCGTGTTTTGAAAGTGAACAACCGCTTCTTAGTATCTTTGCAGTGAAAATGAAAAAAAAGAAAAACTTTTGAACGAATCGTAAAATGGATTTCCAGGATTTTGAATTGACCATTGCTCGGCATTTCCGTTCTGGGGCCCCTAACGATCATTCTTTGTTCGGGAGCTTTTCAAAACGAACACCAGAACCGATCGCGGTGGAATAATATCGTATATAAATTTGTGAATAATAAAGCTAGTCTGCGCTCTTGTCATAATAATTTATGCCTATTGAAATTCTTACGCGAGCTATCATATGAGCTCGCATGATGATCAGACAATGATCAGCAATGATACTCGCGATGCTGGAGCTGGTGCTGATGATGATGATGTGCACGAATTTCTGGTTATGGGGCCTTCAATCTATGACTGGATCCGAAATAGTTAAACGATTGATTTCTGCGGCTTGTAATGAAGATCAAGACGGATTAGCTCTTTCAAAAGTGTATTGGCTTTGCTGGATACGTTTTTTTCGGAATTTCTATGGCGGGTAACGCTGGTAGCTGCTTTCAATTGATTTCTGTTAGTGTTTCTTTCTTTGCCTAACATTTTCATGTGGACCACTGATTGGTTGGCTTAGCTTTGAATCGAGTTTGAAAGATGGGATTGAAGGTGTAGCGATGGTGCATTGTAGACCGTTAATACCTTAAGTAGCGCTAGTCATGTGATTTATTGAAAATTCACGAAAGAGAAGCCATTAACATTGTAAGCTAAGCTGGAAAATTAGAATGAATGGCTTAAACTGCACATGTGCGCATATTGTGCAAAGTTCGTTTGTGTAATTATTATATTGGTCAGAAGGATTGAGAAACGCGGTATATTTTTTAAGTGAAAATAACACTAAAAAATCCTCTATGGTAAGTAAAGAGCCCAAATTAATGCCTAGCATTCCCAATTTAAATTAAATTTAGAACATACAAGCACGAAGAATTTGTGATCTAGTTTTAAAACTGAAGCAATGACTGCTCAACGGCAATAGACATTTTGATAGTAATAAGCACATGTTTTCTTCTCCAATAAGTTTCTGCTCTCAAGATTGTGACTTTACTAAGATATTTTCAGCATATATTGTTATGGCTATGGTGAGTACTACAGCGGCAATCATTATTTTAAGGTGTCTGGTTTCCCCCTGGGTAGCATCCTGAGGTCAGCTAATGCTTAGTTGTCGGGTTGCCTTCGGAAGGACACTCCGCCCATGCTAATTCACGAATATGAAGAAATTGGTGGCCTAGCACGTGCAGTGGTCACACGTTAAATAGGGAAATAGTTAGGAAGAGTTCACTTTATTCATGAGAGATATTCTAAATAATTCATAATTGGTGTAGTTAAATTTAATGTAAGTAGCCCAATGGAAATATTTAGTAATTTTTACCTAAGACTTCTTCCGCTAGGAATAGTTAATTTGCGCAGGCTTTTTTTATTTTTAGGATAATAATTTTGCAAATAATACATGTAAAAAGTAACAGCAAGCTGCTGTGATTCACTTTGAATATCTTATTTTAACACATTTTTATCAACTACGTTCTTTGTTTTATCCATACTTTGCTAAAACAAAAAGTTTTTGCGCGCTCGATACTCGTGAGCACGTCATATATAGTTGCGCATGAGAAAAATAGGTTTATCCAAATCTACGCCAGCTACTTGTAGCGCGTATTCCAACGTCTTTATATAGACTTACTCGGTCACCTATTGGACACGTCGGTGCTAACGTCATTCTGGACCCTTTGTCCAGATTCTCCCTGGTAGAACCAATTCGAAAATTCACGACTCCATATATCGTGCAGTTTTAGGGACTCGGATTTCCCTTATGTTTGGTGTACCAGAGAACCTGTACTCTGACAACAGAGTGCAATACTGTCCTTGATAGTTCAAAAGTCTACTTGAGCTGTACAGTGTCGAACACTAACTGACACCATTATATTCTTCCAAATCAAATGTATCAGATCGGCTTAACCACAACTTACTGGCGGTGAGTTATGTATGCATCAGCACACGTGCGGGAAAATAAATCTAATTCACACGCGTCTGCGTATATTCCGCTAGATGCAGAAATTCTAGATTCACGGAAAACTGACACCGTCTGGCAATCATTGCATACTTTTCTGGAAAGTAGCAAAAAGCCAGACGCATCGTCAGCAATTGTAAATTATTAAAAACCGGGAAAGACGAGCTACTCAGCCCCAGTTGCGCGTTTCTCTCACTTGAGTGAAGTATTCCGTGTTAATAAACTAAGATATTCGTAATCGAATTCATTTTCGCCTTCACAAAATACTCCAACTGAAAATAGAAAAAGACAGCTTCCTTTTAATTTTGTGTATTATTTTTATTCTCGAAATCGATTTTCGACCGTAATCGTTCGGTCTTCTTCAGCGATTAATTTATTTTTACTCACATTCCTGCTTATATACTAGCTATGTTTAAAGGAAATTTACTCTAGATCATTAAGAAGTAATTAGGGAAATTTGCTTAAGCTAATAAAAGGTAGGAAAGGTAATTTAAAAAAGGGACACGAGATAACAATGGAGGACGCTGTAGTTATCAAGGAAGCTAGAGATACACGTGAATTGGATGTGATGGAAAGCCTGGCAATTACCCGGGAAAGGAAAAAGTTAATGAATCAGGATGACGGAAACTGCAAATCATGGCTATTTAAATTAATTAAATAATAATATCTTCTCTGAATCATGTAAAAATAATATTTTTATAACTACCCCTTTTTTAAATTACCTTTCCTACCTTTTATTAGCTTAAGCAAATTTCCCTAATTACTTCTTAATGATCTAGAGTAAATTTCCTTTAAACATAGCTAGTATATAAGCAGGAATGTGAGTAAAAATAAATTAATCGCTGAAGAAGACCGAACGATTACGGTCGAAAATCGATTTCGAGAATAAAAATAATACACAAAATTAAAAGGAAGCTGTCTTTTTCTATTTTCAGTTGGAGTATTTTGTGAAGGCGAAAATGAATTCGATTACAAATATTGAAGTAGCTACCAGGCATCAATTAATATTTTTTAGGTTTACGAAGTACAAAAAATCGTTAGCTAGGATCAGGGAAGACATAAACTTTTTGAAAACGTGTCTTGAGAGAAGACTCACTCCGAAGAGCCATTTGGTGAAGATATGCTGTGGCCTGAAAAACGCGGTTAGCCAAAAAATAGTAGTGGAACGAAATTTAATGAAGATCAGCATCAAGCAGCTGTACACGAAATTGAACGATACGACTCTCAAGACTTACGAGAAGCATCTGGAGCTTATGCGAGAATCTCAACACTGTGGTAAAGGTTATATGGAGGACTTACTGGAAAAAGCGGACTTAGCATATCAATGCGAAAAAGAAAAGAAAAGGGAATTACATCGGAAAAAGTTGAATCGATTGGAAGAAGCGGCCAAACCAGTTAAACAATTCGTAGAAGTTCAAGAAATCCCCGGACTGGTTGTCAACAAATCGAGTATAGTTTTTAGTGAAAAGGAAATACGTTTACTCAACATGGGATTAAATTACGCCATAAAACCATCAAAAATACCTATAGAGGAGATCATCGTAGAAACGGAAGCAGCAATGAGCAGACTACCGGAAGCACAAAAAACGATGGCAAGGAATGATATAGCCGAGGCGATAAGGGGAGCGAAAAAGGTGGTAAACAGTGAAGAGGCGAGCATAGCTGCTAAACTGAAGAAGAAACCTGTTCACTTTGTCAAGGCCGATAAAGGAAACACAGTGGTGGTGATGGATAAAAGCAAGTATGATGAGGCGGTCATACAAAAGCTAAGCAGTGGTAATTTCTTCGAGCTACGCCGGAGCCCGTTAGAGGAATCCATGAAAAGATTCGAAAGGACAATTAAAAGTTGTGAGTCATTAATTGGCGAAATGACGAAGGTAAGAGTGAGCAACCCTACTTTGCCTAGGATCAAGTGTTTGCCAAAAATACACAAAGAGGGCAACGAAATGCGTGAGATTATTTCGGCTGTGAATGCACCGACCCAAAAACTGGCAAGATGGTTGGTGAACGAATTTAAAGGAATGACCCAAATGAATGGTAGATCTGTAAAAAATAGCAAAGAATTCTCCGAGAAAATCCTGAAGTTTGGCCCACCAGCGCAAGACGAAATTATGGTGTCTTTCGACGTGACAGCTCTATTCCCGAGTATTCCGGTGATGGAGACACTGGGATATATAGAAGAATGGCTTTCCCACCAAGAAAACTCATTATCTTGGAAAATAAAAACTAGACAGTATATCCAACTTGCGAGACTGTGCATGATCGAAAATTATTTCACCTTTCGGGGGAAATTTTATAAGACGAAAGGCGGAGTTGCGATGGGAAATCCACTTTCACCATTTTTCAGCGAGATATTTATGACGAAACTAGAAGACGGACTGCAGGAGAAAGGCCAGTTACCAAAACATTGGGTCCGATATGTGGACGATGTGTTTGCATATGTGAAAAGGAGTGACGTGGAGAAGGTCCTTGCTGACCTGAATGGAGCCCACAAAAATATAGTATTCACGATGGAGGAAGAGAAAGACGGTAAACTATCGTTCCTAGATATAGTAGTAAGGAGGACTCAAACAAATATAACTTTCGATGTATACCGGAAAGTAACTCACACACAAAGAACGATTCCAAATACATCAAATCATTCGCAGCAAATCAAGGTTTCTCCGTACAGAGCCATGATCCACAGGATGCTCGATTTGCCGCTAAGCAAGGAAGCTAAGGAAAAGGAGATGAGGTACATTGTTGAGACAGCTAAACTAAACGGCTTCAAAGGCTCGACGATTAGGAGAATGGCACAGAAGATCCAGACTAATAGACAGCGTCAGGAACGATCAACATTATCAAATGCGAACACCGAAAGAACGTACTGGAAGGCTCTAACTTATCACGAAGGCATCAGCAATCGGATCAAGCGGCGAATAAATCAGCTCAATTCTGTACGGTTAATCGAATCAAGCAGCAAGAACCAGCTCAAAAACGTTCTCGGATCAACGAAAGACAAGCGCGAACCACACGAGAAATCTGGTATCTATCGCATCGAATGTCCCACTTGTGAAGAAGTGTACATAGGTCAAACGAGGAGGCTCATCGGCACGCGAATCAAGGAGCATCTAGGCGAAGCAGCAGCAGCAAGAAAGAAAGAAAGAACTTCGAATTTCAAGTCTGCGGTAGCGGAACATATTATCACGAAGGGACACGAGATAACAATGGAGGACGCTGTAGTTATCAAGGAAGCTAGAGATACACGTGAATTGGATGTGATGGAAAGCCTGGCAATTACCCGGGAAAGGAAAAAGTTAATGAATCAGGATGACGGAAACTGCAGATCATGGCTATTTAAATTAATTAAATAATAATATCTTCTCTGAATCATGTAAAAATAATATTTTTATAACTACCCCTTTTTTAAATTACCTTTCCTACCTTTTATTAGCTTAAGCAAATTTCCCTAATTACTTCTTAATGATCTAGAGTAAATTTCCTTTAAACATAGCTAGTATATAAGCAGGAATGTAAGATATTCATTATTAAATAAACTCGTCTTTGGTTTTAACTAGTTTTCCGTGGACTTTTTTGGAAACTTATTTTTTTAATTTTCTCTGCTTGGTACAACATAATTGGCGCAGTCGGTTAAAACGAAAAAGTAACGCGAAACTAAAATCACAATACAAATATGGTCGACTAAAGTGTTCTTAATTAACGCCGAATCGGCTTTTGAAAATCATAAAGTGGTTTCATTTAATAACTCGTGAGTGTTGGCAAGAACAGCGTAAGTAAGGCCTCAAGCTGTTTGAACTCTCCGGTGAGGCCATCGAATATCTTGCCATTTTAATAAACATTCAGTGTTAAAAGAATTAAGTAATAGTGGAGGCCAACAGAAAGGAGAAATGGAACGTCCTGCACCAAACCTCGAGAACTAGAAACATGGAAGCCAACATTAATGAGCTAGAGCAAGAGCTCTTAATGAAGGAAGCGGAATTAACGCAACTCGCCCCAGCAGTCCAACGACTAATAACAAATCAAAACAACGTTTGGCAGAAATACTGAGCGAATTACGTTTGCCGCAAAACAACCCACTGGACCCAGCACAGAACATAAAAAAAGAAATTCGACACATGAGCACTTTCACAGCAACCGGTGACGTATCGATTAATGCAGCACGGAATTCTATTCAAACAGTATTGACGACCCAAATAGGAAGCGAATTGCAACAAGACATATCTTTTTTGTAAAAATTCAAGGAAAAGCGAAGGATGTGATCATAAACGTTCGTGAACTAGATGACTGGGAAGCGATCAAAAGAGCGCTTCAATTGAGGTACAAGCTAGAAATCGAACCACACTAGCTATACCGGATGATCACTGACATAAGGACTAATACACTAAGTGATTCAGCTTTAAATTTGCAAAATATAAAGTTTAAAAAAGACGAATTGCTGAGGTCCACGAACAAGGAGCCCTTACCTTGTTCGTCGACCTCAGTAATGTTAACGTAATCTTGGTTAACACCTCGAAGGAAATGACACAAGGAGTACTTCCAGATAAGATGATAGAGATGCATGACATTGATGACATTATAGACATAATGAATAGTAGAAGATTCGAAAATACTTGCGTTAAATATGAGTACAGATGCGAATAAAACAAAAGTGAAAATATAAAGAGAGTCTTCATGAGTGACCATAAAAGTTATAATCCTAATAATTCAAAGAACGACCCAGTAAATGAACATAATTCAGAGCAATTTAGACGCAAACCTAACGAAAACAGACAGCAAGCCGTGACATGAATCGAAATAATAGCCAAAATAATAACCAATTCAATAATCAATTAAATTATCAACAAAATAAAGATGCATCTAATGTAAACTCCGGTTAATTTCGATCACAAAATAATAATATCCGATACCCAAACTCTCAATTTAATAGAAACTCTGGTCTGCGTCGCCAACCGGGTCAGAACAGGTTTGAAAGAAGTGAAAAGGCTGTTTTGCTTAGGGCGAAACCTATGGAAATCGAAAACATTGAAAAAAGCCAATCCAGAAATTCATCACAACAAGGCCCCATAGACGATAATCATATTCCACAATGGTGCGATGGTAGTCCCGATCCCTTAGAAATGAATAATATTGACAAAGAGGTCATGTTTTTTCAAAACTAGCCTCGACTGGACAACCAATGATAACATTAACAGTAAATAAAATGAAATATGTCGCTCTTATCGATACCGGACCTTCATTTTCCATAATCGACGAATCCATTAATTATTATAAAAAGGTTCCTATAAACCCTATCGTATTTAGTACAATAACGTACAAAGCGTAATCAAATACCAAGCACATACAGTTGCCCCAATAGAATTTAAATTGCCATCTGCGGCAAGGATCAAATGGAGGTTAAATCTCTGCAAAGGAGAAAATACCAATTTATAATTGGTATGGATCTCCTCAATACACTTATTGATATAGAAGAAAAAACGATTTCTTTAAACGGGCAATTGTTAAAATTTACAGATAACCCATATAATTTAAATGAAGTCTGCTCTTTGGACATTGTAGAAAAGGATTTGTAGCACCCCATGGTCTGTATGAGTTCGTGAGAATGCCGTTTGGCATAAAAAATGCGCCAGTGACATTCCAAAAACTGATGAACGATGTCCTTAGAGAATTTATAAATAAAACATGGACAGTTTATCTGGATGATGACTTAATATTTAGCACATCATAAGAGGAGCATATTGCATCCATTACACAAATATTCAAAGTCCTAGGAAAAATTCAGCTAAAAGTCCAAATAGACAAATGCAACTTCATGCAACGTGAAACAAGTTTCTTAGGCCATATAATCACAAAAGAAGGAATCAAACCCAATCCTGAAAAGATCAAAATCATCGAAGGCATAAAATTACCCCGAACTGAAAAGCAAATAAAAAGTTTTTAAGGTCTTACAGGCTTCTACTTCTTCTTCATTCGTGATTACGCTAAAGTAGCCCAGCCGATAACCATGTACCTGAAGAAAGATTGCAGAATTAACATTAAAGACCCTAATTATATCGAAGCGTTTGAAAAACTGAAAACTCTGATTAGATCCCACCACATATTACGTTTACCAAATTTAAGTAAACCGTTTCAACTCACCACGGATGCCACAAATTATGCGATAGGTCCCGTTCTTTCGCAGGAAGGCCACCCTGTCTGCTTTGCATCCAGGATACTTTCTGGAAAGAAGCAAAAAGCCAGACGCATCGTCAGCAATTGCAAATTATTTAAAACCGGGAATGACAAGCTTCTCAGCCCCAGGCGTGCGTATCTCTCACTTGAGTGAAGTAGTATTAAATAAACTCGTCTTTCATTTTAACTAGTTTCCCGTTGAATTTTTTGGAAACTTATTTCTTTAATTTTCTCCGCTTGGTACGACATAATTGGTGATCCGATCCTATGTACATCCAACTGAGAAGGATTGGTGTCGCAGATTGTTCTCAAACACTTGCGCACAGCGATCTACATGTCATTTTGCTTTCGGACAGTACATGATATGACATGGCAAATAATACCAACCACTTCGGCAATTAAAATGTTTGGAAAGTCCCGTTGTAGCACTGAAACCACACGAAAGAATGAAAAAAGAAAATCCGACAGACGGTGAGGAGTCCAGGATGCGCAAACAAAGTGCACTACAACCTCTGATCTTGACCTTTTGAGTTTAGAACAATGGTTGAAGTTTATCGTTGCAACTTCCATCAAACTGACGCTGCTAGCAATTACAACACTAAGCTTGATTGGTACTTTCTAAAAATAGAGTCATGAGGCTATAGGATCAGAACACAACCTCCTAACCAACTGAGTCGAAAGGGAAGTGGGAAGTCCTGCGTCCATTACAATTAAACAAGACAACATCGGTCTTAAGACAGATCTCTTCTCGCACAAACTATTGCCTTCTTTTTTGGCATATTCCTTATTATTTACTGCCGTTTATGTCATAGGGTTGTGAGATCGAATTGCATAACTCTACGGCATAAATTGGTCACCGGGGTACTTCTTCTCTGAAAGGAAGGCTCATGCAAGTTAACTTGTATGAGTTTTCCACTCAGAAGAGGAATACCTGGCTACTGCAACATTTATGGATTTTGATCCGGTTGAGTGGGTGCGCGAGGGCACCATCACCAACCGGTTGCCCCTCTCTTATTTGTGGGCCATGAGCCTCGTCAGGTAAAGGCGAAGTTACCCTAAGTCCGCCCATTTTTACTTGTTTCACTTGTTCTCTGATTAAGTCATTTTCTCTCTGTATGGTTGCCTACAATTTTTGCGACTTCGGTCGCCTTTCTTTTTTGGCCCCAGAAATTCGTGGATGTGAAATGAACCCGCCCCACGACACTGCAATGCTAGCCTGCCAGGGCATCCTCGGCAGATATCTTCACCTTCCTCTGCCGAGGCAGCAGACCATCGCTGCAGTCCTTCACGGACATTGGAAATATACCTATTCACTACACTGTCCCACAAAGTTTGTTCGCCAAGCATCCATTAAAATAACTCGTTAGTCTGTGGGAGTTATCTTTTTATGCATACGTTTGTCCGTTCATCAGCGTCTTCATTTCCAGCCATTGCAATAATTATAAGTCTCTGAAGCTGTTCCTTCAGCTTCCTTTTCACAAATTCATATCTTCGTGAGGATTGTGGAAAACTTAGCTGCTGTGTTCGGGCATAATTTATGGCTTATTTCTTCAGTAAGCTTAGGCTGATTAGGCACACATCTGATAAGGTGGTGAGTTATTGTTATTTGGGGATTCCTTTTGGTCGGCTTTAAGCCAAAGTTGATCGATTTTGCCAAATGTTTCCCTTGTAATGAGGGAAAGACATGTCAAAGGATGAAATCGTGGATGGAGTAAAGATTGGTCGTGTGTGGCGTGTGTCAAAGAGTGAATAGTTTTGCGAAATGTTTTTGTGGATCGGATTTAGTTTTATTTTTAATATCTTGTCCTCCAAGTGTGAGAAATTGCCGGTTAAACGCACTTTTGCTATAATTATGTGAGCCACCGCAAACAAGTGAGTTGCGCAGGAACGTTCAAATAAAAATTCCAAGGAAAATCACATCCTTGTCTAGAGTGAGCTTCGGTTGTAGATTGACATTCGTTGTTAGATCGTCTTGACTTGATTTTCACCCGAAGAGACAACTTCATTTAACGTGCCACAAGTAGTTGACCCAAATCTGCGCTAGACGCTAATAGCAAAGGTGGGATTAGTAGAGTTTTCACAAGGTGTCATAATTGTTGAAACCAGTGGCTCTAGGTGCTATTTTCAGAATATTGTGGGTGATACATAACGACATTAAAGAGCCAAGCGGTATGTGATTTTGGGGCGTTTTGAACAAACTATTAGATGGCTTGGATAATTATTCCTCGTAGTGTTTTATGCACGATTTTTGTCCATTAGCATTCATTCAGTTGCCAGGGAACTCAAATATCCATTGTGGTAACAGGTTCCCCCAGGGCGGAACTGATCTGGTAATTCAAAGGGGTGCAACTACTATAGTTGGGTTGTCGTCTCCGATTCCAGTGAAGCCGACGGGGACTGGCATTCTCGGGGTACCGGAATCGCTCAGTAAAAATACTGGGACAGGAACTTGATCCGAAACATAGTGCTTTATGATTGTTCGATAACAAAATCAATTCATTGCTGGGAACCTCAACCCTAGAGGTATACTCAGGTACCACGAGCAGCTGATGAGCTCCCAGCTTCTTAGCTGATTAGTTGCGGCTCTTTGAGGAGTACCGTGGTGGCTGTTGGTTGCAAACAAAGGTTGGCGTTGACCTTATAGCTTCAGATACAGCTGGATCTCGTATCTACCAGTATGAAAGTTGAGAGTTCCCTCAATTTAAACTGGAACCGATCTTGGGGGTGATGATTGGCGCTTAAACAAATCGCAGTCTAATGGTGACCGTAACGTTAGGCCTCAAAAGGCAGGTACTCACTTTAATCATATTCGACTGTGTGGTAACAGGTTAAATTGCTTATCAATAAGGAACAATAGACGTAATAGAAAATTCGTCAGGTATTACAAAGAAGAATGAGGAACGAGAAAAGATAGAGCCTCATGTGCATCAACCATTACGCATTAGCCTTCAATGAGCCATGACTTCTTCGTTTCGTCGAAATACGGAGTTTTAGAAACTAAATTATTGCATTATTTGGATTATGCAAATTGCTATATTTTTCGCAACAGATATAACCTATTCTGTTAACAAAATATTTATGTTTCTACAAAATTTGTGTAAATAGTCTTTAATAGTTTTTTTTTTATAATTTCTTAAATGCTAGATTTCATTGTTAAAAAGTTGAAAATACACATACCGAAATCTAAACTTAAATTATCAAACTTTAACACAGGGATCCAACTCCACCGTAGACGATCTCAAGCCCTGTTAAGAAAACAGGAGGGATTCCCTAACCAACAGCTTCCATGACTCCTCATCCTAAACCCCACGTACAAATAGTAGTAAATGATCTCGGGGTTGCACATTGGGTTTACTGATTCCCCAATTATGCGATACTAAATGCCAAGAAATGCCATTAACTGCAAAGATACCTGCAACTCTGCTACCAAACCCTATTTACACTTCCTTTGTGGTGACATAAGGCTTTCCGCACCTAATAACGGAATCGAAAGTAATAACTACGGCGGAATGGAGGTTGGGCGACGGGCTAGCGTGGCGTTCCTGTAAAAATCTAGATTGTATCGAAACCTGCAACAGAGCCTCGGAATAGGTTGAATCTACGACAATGACGTTACAATTGAAAAATGTACTGCGGCATCGGACCCTGAAATATCCGGCCACGACGCTATGAAAGGCCTTTTAAATTACTATAGGCCAGTCAATATAAATGAAACATACCGGCAATCCAGGAAACAAACTGGGTTGGAAGTGATATTCAAGATATGAGATCGCACACAATAGTCAAAAGTGGAAAGCCTGCTGGAAAGCTATAATTTAGAGTGGCCTTAATCCTAGATAGGGAGTTTAAATCGTATGTTATTGGTTTTAAGGCAGTCAATGAAGGCTTGTGTGCGATCCGTATAAAAGCAAATTTTTTTCAAAATTTGTCTGATAATGTACACGCCCTGACTGAAGAATAGGACAAAGAAACCAAGAAACCGTTCTTCAATCACCTGGGAAGACTAGTTGACTCATTGCTTACAAACGGTAGACAAATAATTCTCGGTGATTTCAACGCTTAGATTGAAAATGAGCTATCCCATCGGGGCATGAAGAAACGAATGACAACGACCAGCACCTGATTGACTTTGCATGTAGCAGAAATGTAGTTATACGTTTGACTTGCTTCCCATATCGACGCATACATAAATAACCTGAATATCACTGGATGTCAACACACAAAACCAGATCGAACATGTTCTGATCCAGCAACGTTGGGCTTCGAGCATAATTGACGCCCGTACATACCGAGGAGTCCATTCTAGCTCAGATCATTACTTGTTAAAATTGACCTATTGATATCGTATGTCAAAGGCGTATTCGGCAAAGACTAGCCCTCTATAAAAATTTGACATTAAAAGGCCTCAAACGGCGTCTTTGGCAAACAGTTTCACACAGACCCTCGATAACCAGCTAGCTTCCGTTCTATCAGATACATTGCTGAAAACAAGCAACGAGCTATGGGTGGCAGAATAAGCGGCAATTAAGACCGTAGCAGAACAGACGATCGGACATCAAGCCCAGTGCAAGAGAAATGATTGGTTCAATGATGAGTGCCAGAGTACGTTAGGCAAAAAGAGCCAGGTTTACAAGCCATACCTAGGTACGAAAAGCAAGACGAAGAGAGAACATTATGAAAAGTTCAGAAGAGTAACTAATAAGATAATTAGAATTAAGAAAAGAAAATACTATGACAACCAATTAAGAAGTATAGATGTAAGTCCAGCGAGCAACAGCACAAGACAAGCATACAAAATAGTGAAAAGCCTGAAACGTGGTTATCAGCCCAAGACCACGCTCTGTCGTGATGACATCGGCAATATCATCGCCGATGGGCATCATATTTCAAGAACCTCCTTAATCCTCCGCACAGCTCCAGAGCATCACAGCTTATGAATATTCCCGGAGAGCTTCCATTGGCCCCACCAAATCTGAATGAAGTTTGTTTCACCATCAGTCCAAAAGAATAATAAAGCACCGGGCACTGATGAGATTCCAGTGGAGCTCATCGAATATGGTGGCATCGGTGTTCAAAAAGACATGCACAAAGTCATCCAGCACATTTGGCAACAAGAACATATACCAAAAGAGTGGACCCAATCAATTATATTTCCTATCTACAAAAAAGGTTACAAGCTATAGTGCGGGAGCTTAAAAGGTATATCACTACTTTGTACGGCGTACAAAATATTTTCAAAGGTCTTAGAAAATCATACAGCAACAGTATTATTGGGGAGTATCAAGGAGGTCTTAGAGCAGGTAGATTGAAGATAGACCAATTGTAAACAGTCAAGAAGGTACTCGAAAAACGCTGGTAGTTCAACATAGACACAGACCGAATTTTCGTGGACTTTAAGCAAGCATACGACAGTATTAATCGTATGGTACTGTATTAAATAATGCTTTGTTTTGGCATCCCAGCCAAATAAGTCCGTCTTACCAAAATGACAATGACGTCGACATCCTCCCAAGTCCGCATCAATAACCAACTCACCGACGCCTTCGACACAAATATCAGGCTAAAGCAGGAAGATTGGCTGGCCCCATTGCTATTCAATTTGGCTCTGGAATATGTCATCAAAGCTACCCGTCGATACAAAAGGTGCGTTATTATATAAGTCAAACTATGCAGATGACACCATCATTATATCGCGGTCGTTGAAAACCAGCAAAGAACTCTTCCTGAAACTTGACAGCGAAGCAAAACTAGTAGGGTTACAAACCAATAAGAATATAACAAAGCTCATGACGTAGTCAAGGATAAATACCTCGAATACAAAAAATATTACACTTGTTGATGTGTTTTTGTATTTTAAGACGCTAAAATCACGAGAAACGCGGAAAAGTATTACGAAAATGAAAATGGTTTTGACGTCAGACATTCCGGTAAATAAAAAACCGTACCGGTTCCCATCCCTAAACAGAAAATCGTCAAAAGCATCGTGAACGAGCTACTGCAACTCGACATAATCCGCTCATCGATGTCGCTGTATCCTTCACCCGTTTTCTTGGTGCGGAAGCAGAATGGCGCAGACAGACGCTGTGTTGGCTTCTGCGAGCTAAATGCGGCCACCCAAAAAGAACCATGGTCCATGCCTGTGGTCGACAACGTTTTGTCAACGTTGGCGGGGAAAAACTACTTCACCTTGCTTGACATGATGTCTGTTTATTAACAGTTGGAGGTAGCGGAGGAGGCCAAACAGTGCACGGTGTTCATCACTCATCATAACCTCGAATTCAATCGAATGTCGTTTGGGCTTCGAAACGCCCCGAGCAATTTTCAACGACTTTTGGCGAAGCTCATAGCATCGATGAATGGCAAGGCGATAAGCTATGTGGACGAGGTCATCATTCCATCTGAAACTGTCGAGCAAAAGCTGGAGTACATAAAAGAAATTCTAGAAGTTATCAAATGCGAAGAACTAACGTTGTACAAGTCCCAGTTTTCAATTTTCCAAAACACAGTGGAGTTCCCTGAATAAGAACTAACGGCTGAAGGAATCAGATAAAAACCGTGGCAGCGCAACAATTCCCTAGTCCACAGAATGCTACCACGATCAGGCATTTCCTTGGGCTCTTCGCCGCGTCACTAACGCGATTGTTAAAAAACGATGTACTATTCAACTGGTCGACCGAATGCAAGGAGGCACATCAACTGCTGATGAGGTTGTTAACTGAGGCACCCGCACTAAACATTTACGACGAGGCATCACAGTATCAGTTGCACACCAAAGCGAGCTCCGTGGTCTTGCAGGCATCTTGTTGCAGAAAAATGAATCGGGACAGCTGAGTCCCATTGCGTATTATATCCCTCTGTGCAATCTAGCGGAAAGCCGATACCATAGCTAAGAGCAGGAGGTGCTCGCTATTGTCGACGCGTGTGAACGGTTCCAAATGTACTTGTTGGGAAAGGAGTTCGATATAGTAACTGATTGCCAAGCCATTGCCAGTCTCATCCCGTGAGTGGGGAGATGGGTTTTGAAACTACAAGAGTTCAATTACCGGGTTGTATTTCATCCCAGAATAAAGATGTCTAACGTCGATTCATTGAGTCGAGCGCCTGTGGAGCCACCGACTGAAGCAAGTGGAGTAGAGGAATATGTTGGTAGTGTCAACTTGTCGATGGAGGAGTGGATACATACTCTACAGCGACAAGATTCAGACGTGGAAACATCATGGGTGTTCTCGAGATGAAGGCGGAGTCTGAACAGCAGCAGGAGCGATTTCGCGAGGAATAGGTTATAAAGAACAGCCGTCTCTTCAGAGTTGATAAAGAGCGGAAAAAAAGCTCGTTATTCTGAAGGGCATACGCTGGCTGGTGATGAAGCTATGTCACAATGACGTCAGACATCTGGGTGTCGATGGTACATTGATGCAAATGAAATGAAGTTTTTGGTTCCCTCGAATACGTAACTTCATAAAGAACTACACGAAGCCATGCATTGACTGTAGATATGTGCGAGAGCCAAGAATAAAGGAATGTCAATTACATGGTATGGACATTCCCCGATTACGATTTGAAATAGTCCATATGGATGACTTGGATCCGTTTATTAGAAGTCACCGTGGTAATGAGTATATGCTGGTCTTGGTAGATGTATTAACTCGGTACACGGTTATCAATCGAAAAAGGTCAACGAAATCGAAACCTGTCCGCGAAGCAGTCAATCAGCTGACGATGTATTTTAGTCTCCCACGTGTGGTGGTCACCGATTGGGGAACAGCGTTTACCTCGCATATGTTTGAGGACTACTGTAATGTCAACGACATAACCCACATTAGAACGACAACTCGAGCGAATAGTATTGTCAAGCGAGTCAACCAGTCGATACTGGCTTACCTTCAAACATCATCCGCTGAACAGAACACCTGGGATGACGAACTACGACAGCTTCAATGGATGCTGAATACACGAGTGTGTGCGACGACGAAGTATTCTTCGATTGCGCTAATTTTCGACTACCTGGTGAAGGACATCAGCGGCAACAGGCTTCTAGCAGCCGTGCAGGATTCTAATCTGGACGAGAAAACGATGACAGACACGAGAGAAGACGCGACCAAAAATATATCTGAGGCTAGACTTAAGTGGATTCAACAAGAAACATCAGAAATCAAGACAGTACAAGGAAAGAGAGTTGATCTTGGTGGAAAGGGCCATTCTAGCTAAGGGTGCATCCAAAAAGTTGGAAGCTACGTATCGTGGCCCCTCTGTCATCAAGAGAGTTCTGCGGCATTATTGATATGTCGTGGAAGAGCGAAGCACATCAGAAACAGCGACCATTCAGTTCGGTGATGAACAGCGACAAAATAAAGCCCTGGTGCGAATTATGTCCGGAGATCGATGACGATTACGATGATCTAGCAGATGAGGAATTCGACACATCCATTGAATTCCAGGCGAGTTATTGTCAGGAGGGGCCGACTGTCATCCATAAATATTTTGCTACCCAACGTCTATATGAACTATGGCAACACCATCTATCTCCATTGTTATATGCAGGTGTGTAAAAACTGTAAGGGGATCGATATCGGTCCTTGAATAAAGTAAGACGTATAATCGAATACCTTGATGTTCGCGTTTTAGTTTAAACGCTAACTGTTGACATATTGAACTGTTAATGTTTTCAGAGTCCTTAAAACGATTACAATTCTGTACTGATACATTTCAGTTCAATATGTTGTCCTTCAATGGAAACCTTCACAATCAAATTCTTTACAAACGTCGGTCAGTTATGCTGAAAAATCGGGATGAAAGTCGAAATTTTTAAGTTTTAACGGTAAAAGTCCCTTACCATTAATTGAATAGGACCTAATAGAAAGAAAGATGTATTGTTTGACGAAAATAGGACGCTTCTATTGGTCTCCGTTCAAAAGTTCTTCGTGAATATACATAAAAAATACAACAACAACAAAAATATACGTGATGAATTGATAACTTTCTTTCCTTTGGAAGTCGGTTGAAAATTAAGTGACAATAATCATTTTGGATCAACATACATGGTTGTAAAATTTCAAGAAATTTAATGGTACCGTTTTGTATTTTTTGGTGGAAAACGTATAATTTACAAATCATTCTATTTTTAGCAAAGTTTCGATTTCTGAGGTATTTGTTTCCCTTGTATTTACGAAGACCTACCTCCGTGATTTTTTCGAATTTTTGGGCTCATAGGTATCCAATCGCAAGGGGAGGCACGAATTTTTTGTATATTCTGCCTCCCCCTGTCCCCCTGATGCACTAAATGTCTACTTGTATTTGATTTCAGGTTCTAAAAGCGCTGATCAAGGCCTTTGATTAAGAACCCCTTTAAATCGTTTTAAAATGTTTGATAATACCTGAACTTTTGAGAAACTACGATATTTGACCTTTCCGCAAAGTTTGAGCCTTGTAGCTGCGATAGTTTCTGAGGAAATTTTCTATGACCGACAGACAGACAGATGGTACGCAAAATTAGTAGGTCTTTGTAAAATTTACTTCGCAAAGCCCTGTAGCATTATTAGCGCATTACGGTCAAACCTTCTCGTAGCTCTAAGTATAAACAACTTACAATAATTTCATTTTTGCCAACATGTAAAAATAAAAGTATATCATAACATACAATTGCAAGTATGCTGGCAACACAATCACACAAAGTAAAAATAACAGCTACAGTTTTTCACTAGATAGATTCTCGTGCGGTTGTAATTATTTTGCTATAGTCGAATTCTTATTGTTAGTTTTTTAGATTGATGTGAAATAAAGTAGGAAAAATATTTCCAAGTGTTTCATTTACAAAATAACAATTTCGTATAGCCGTCGCGGTACAGAAAAGTTAAAGCCCTAAAAAATGTGGTGAATTGAAAATTATTTGTTATCATTATGTGTGCTATTAAGCAAGTTTTTCATTATCCTTTAAGAATTTTTCAAGCTTTTTTATCTTATTAAAATCATTCAGCAAAAATGCTATTTTGTCGTCGCTTCACATTCAACATTTTATTGAGGAGAAGGTTAAATCATTTTCTTTATGGCTTTATACAGGATAACCTATGAGATCGTTTGACCTTCTAGATACGATGGGAAGCGTTTTGTTACATTGAATCTCGCCCAACCGACCAGCGAGACTCATTTTTCTTACGAGTTATGATAGCTAGCCACGAGAAAAACTCGAAATACCATCAACAGTGATAGTCAATTAATGTCTTGTCGCAAGTGGTAAAATCCATTTCCAACTTCATAGTCTGTGTACAATCGATAGCTTCGATACCACATTATATTAATGATATGCCCGTAATAATTTTATTATCGCTACAGCTCATGTGGCATCATCTTAGCACATCTACAAGCATGAAATGAAAATAAAGTATAAATTATCCTGAAGCCTACAAATCGAAGAAAGGGGAACTGATAATGAAAATAAGAAGTAGCCACGTGAATTTTGTTCATTTTACGAGTAACTTCAAATTCACATGTTAGCAGGAATCTAAGAAAACCACAAAATTGATGTAAATCGAACGAAGACTCGTATGAAGGCGGCGAGTGGCCAACGCATCCGTGTGTGACACGTTTAGTGAAACCTTTCTTATTTCGAAGACATTTTAACATAAATTGCATGCAATTGCAAATTGCATTGTATAGTGGAGGAGCGTATTTAATCGACAAAGTTCATTCATTATGCACATCCACATTTTTTCTTTGTACTTTATCGAAAATTAAATGTTTCTATGAAGTGAAGCGAATGTCAGCTACTCGGTTCAATATGCACAATTTGATAGGAAACTTTATATTATTAATCCCAATAAAAAGCCCATATCCAGTGCATTTTCTGCAAAATTATTACGTTTTGGGTTTACCTCCCTTAGATGTAATAACATGCATTTCGTTCTTCTGTTGCTATCGAGCATTCTTTTACAGGGCTAATAGTTTAACAGTGTTCCACTCTATCCTTTGCAATTTTATTTCATGTTATATGTTGTCCGGATTCTATTTCCAGAGTTCGCAAGGGTATTTCTATGGCCTCGGCCAGTCTTCAATTAAGTATTTATCGGGCGCTGTCAATTGCAGTGGCATTTTATTTATTTCTACGCTTGATTATTTCTAACAACAGTAGCAGTAGTATCAGCAGAAGTTAATTATTCAACTTTAACTATAAATGAAATAGAATAGTGTACGTCTACATCAGGTCACGTAAAAGACTCTTCTTTACATCTTCTTTTTCAGGTTCGATAGTTGGGCCTATGCGTCCTTTAATCCTGAAAGTCTACTTTGTAATTTTTTTTACAAAAACATACTAGTTTCGAGTTCTGTCTGTCCGTCTGTCAGTGTTTCCTCAGAAACTTTAGAATCTAGAAAACTCAAGCTCTGTTAAAAGGTCAGAAGTGGTGATCTCTCAAAATTTAGGTCTAATCAAACATTTCAAAGTTTTTTGATTGGGGTCCCCTCTTATAACGAAGTAGCCCTTAAAAATTTGTTTTTATCAAAAGTAGTCAAGTGGGATAGCAAATGAAAGGCCTTGATTAGAAATTTTAAAATGTGAAACAATAGTCATTTTGCGAATTAAAGAATCCAGGGGGAGGGAAAATGCACGAAAAATTTGTGTTCCTCCCCGCGATTGGACACCTTGGAGACGAAAAATCTGAGAAAAATCAAGAAGGGCAAAAAAGACCTCAGAAGTCAAAACTCACTCGACTTTGTTAATAATAGTATGATTTGTCAATTTCACGTTTTCTACCATAAATTCAAAACGGTTACCTTAAACTACAATATTAACATATGATAAGTATGTAGATTAACATAATGTCTTTATGGTCAAGAAATTTTATGGAAATCAGATCACAATCAACTGAATTATAACCATTTCAATTGTATGGAAGTATAACAGGTGTTGATGGTTGATGCATATTTCAAGTCGACCTAGACACTCTTATTTTCTTCGGATTTCCATGAAAATTTCATGAGTAGTGTTTAAATTGAATAGTTCAATTGCTCGAGCATTTTGAAAAATTATTTCAGCTTGAACAAAATGGCGGCCGTTATGTGCTTATAAAAGAAATTCGGCAGCTTTTGGATAAATTTGAACGATTTCTTACACAAGTATATAAATAATCGATTTAGGCTATCAGCAAATCTGTTTCGCACCCTAAGATGCTACAAAGCCCTTCTCGTAGGAGTAATCACCTATCTACTCGATATTGAATAGTTACTCCAGAAAACCCTTCTAAAAATTTGTGAGATTTTACGTGTATGACAATATTAGACGGTTTTTTTTTGTTTTTTTTTTTTTTGTGGTAGGGAGGTGAAGGCATTTACGCCCGCCGAGTCTGGCAGTGTAGGACTCCCATGGAGGGTACCCTTGGACTACCCACTAAACACCTCCCCTGTCAATCTGAAAACCTAGCCTGGAACCGTTTGACACAATACTTCGGGCCAGGTCTCGTTTTGTTACGCCGTGGGGCGCCTTCAAGCTGGGGAGTCCCTTTCCTAGCGGGAGGGGGGGGGAGGGGAAGAGGGAATGCCAGAAGAGCGATCCCCCAGCCCCAGCGCCTCCGGCTGCTGTGAGTCCCATTTATATATTTTAGAACTGCCCGAGCATAATGTGCCTCCTGGTTCCATTTGTCAACCGATTCGAGCATCACCGCAACTATATTATCCGGGGTGAGCTCTCCCGTCTCCCTTTAGAGTTCCCTTCGCAGCCTGACCCATTTTGTACACGCAAAAAATGTATGACAGGCATTGTCCTCCTCTCCTGGGCAAAACCGACAATCGGGAGACCGTGACTTACCGATCTTGTGCAGGTAAGACTGTAAACACCCGTGCCCGCTCAAAAGCTGCATCAGATAGAAGTCAATCTCACCATGCCTTCGATTTAGGCACGGTCTCACATCCGGGATGAGGCGCGCAGTCCACCTTCCCTAATATTAGACGGTTGATTGATCAATCTCAGGTGAGTGCCGAATAATATTGTTAGAATTAGGAAAAGAAAATACTATGATGACCAATTTAGAAGCATCGATGTAGGCCCAGCGAGCAATAATCCAAGATAAGCATACAAAGCAGTGAAAAGCCTGAAACGCGGCTATGTGCCCAAAACCACGTTCTGCGTGATAAAATCGGCAACATACTCTGATGAAAACAGGATTAAGGATAGATAGGTATCTAGAACCTTCTTAATCTCCGCACAGCTCCAGAGCATCGGAGCCTATATATATATTCCCGGAGAGCTGCCATTGGCCTGACCAACTCTGGACTAAGTTTGTTCCACTGTCAAGCCCAAAAGAATAATAAAGAGCCGGGAGTAAGTTGTTTCCTTCTTCAGTGTCTGAAGCCATCTATACATTTGGAGCACTAAACAAGGGGAAACATTTTGAATACATTCCCTATCCACAAATAAGGTAACAAGCTACAGCGCGAAAACAATGGAGGCATACCACTATGTTACATTGTACGGCGTACAAAGTATTTTCAAAGATCTTAGTAAATTAAATTAGATACACCAACAGTATTGTTGGGAAGTATCAAGGTGGCCTTATGCTAAGTGTCCACTTGAGACAAAGTCTCGAGAGAAAGTCTCGAGACTAGTTTCATCGTGCTGTCCATTTGAGATGACTTGAGGTCTCGACGGAGCTGCAGGAGACTCGGCTGAGACTTTAGTCTCAAAACCAGCAAATTCTGTGTCCGCTTGAGAGTCAAAAGCACTCTGTGAGACGCGCAGTCTGATGTCTGCTTGACTTATGGTCGCCTGTTTTTTGAGTTTAAATATTAGATTATTATGAATTCGCGTCAGGCCCTCGCTTTTTTGATTGTGCATCGAATTATTCAAAAACGGAAAGTGAAAAGAAAGGAGTGTTGGATTAGAAAATGGTTGGATCGGCGAGATGAGTTAGGAGCTTGTTCAATACTTATAAATGAGTTGCGGTTTGAGGATACACAGCAGTTTCGAAATTTTATTTGGATGTCTGCAGTGCAATTTGAAGAACTTTTAAAGTTAGAACAGCATCAGATTGCAAAACGAGATACAACAAAAAACAAAATTAGAATTAATAGGTAAATAGTGCTTTATTATCAATCCGAATAAAATGCTACTTATATGAAGTACAAAGTAGCTAAGAATTAAAAAAATATAACAATCTAATTATTATCAGTAGGATTGTGATTATAATTTATTCCAGCGAATGAGTTATAACAATCTTGTGTTGTCTGAGTGAGAGTCTGGTAACTTGGCAGAGAAGAAAATCCAGGGGCTATTGGTGAAGGAATTCGGGAGGATGAACTACTTGAAGATGACAGCAATGGGGATGGTATAGATTTCGGCCAGTGCTACCTTTCATCCATATTTGCATAATGAGCTACTGCTTTTTGAATTTCGTTTTTTAATAGGCCTCTGATATATTCCGACTTCTGCGTTTTTAGTTCCAATGCAACGTAGTCTCCAAATCAATCAAAATCGTCTTTCGGTTTTTAGGTCTTTGTAAAAATTTTTTTTACAAAGACCTACTAGTTTCGCGACCTGTCTGTCCGTCGTCTTTCCGTCTGTCCGTCTGTCCGTGCGTCACAGCTGATTTCCTCAGAAACTATAGAAGCTAGAATGCTCAAACTTTGTGAAAAGGTCTAAAGTGATGGTCTCTCAAAAATTAAGGCCTCAACAAAAATTTAAACAAGTTGAGTAAGCAGGAGAGTGCTCCTACCAGAAGGTCTTTGTAAACATCCTAGGGTTAGAAACAAGTTTTCTAATGGCGTGAATCGATAACTTGAGTTATTCATCCTATACTTAGATATGAAATCGTTCAAATTTATACAAAAGATGCACAGTTTCTTTCATAAGCACAGTGCAGCCGCCATTTCGATGTAGCTTAAATGATTTTTCAGAATGCTCGGCCGATTGAACATGTTCAAATTAAACACTATTCCTTAAATTTTCATGAAAATTGAAAGAAAATTAAAGTGCCTAAGTCAATTTTAAATATATATAGGGTTTTCCAATAACGGGTGTTATTTTGAATAGATCTTCTGATTTAACACCTTGCGACTTCTTCCTTTGGAGCCACGTGATAGGGAAGGCCTATGCCGATAGCCCAGCGTCGATTCAAGATCTCAAAGATGAAATTCGTGAGGCTATCGAGGACATAGGGCAACCACTTTGCGATTTGGTTATGGAAAATTTCATGAAGAGGATATGGTCCTGTAAGCGTGTTGTGGTCGTTATTTGCTCAATGTTAATTATTGCTATTAACGGTATATCTTCTTCTTTATAATGAAATAAATATTCGATCATTTGTATTAAAAATGGCATTTTTCTTTTAATATCAAAATAACACCTCTTATTGGAAAACCCTATATCAACCATAAACACGTGTTATTGTTGGTGTGATTCCATATAATTGAAATGGCTATAACTCACTTGATTATGATTCGATCTCAATTAAATTTCGTAACATATATATCTTATGTCATTCTATATAATTGCAAAATTTCAAGAAGTTTAAAGGTACCGTTTTGATTTTATGGGCAAAAATGTAAAATCTACAAATCATACTATTATTAACAAAATTGAGTGAATTTCGATTTCTAAGGTATTTGTTGCCCTCGTACTCATAATGGTCCACGTCCGTGATAATTTTCAGATTTTTCGGCTGAAAGGTGTCCAATCGCGAGGGGGGGGACACAAATTTTGGGTACATTTTGCCTTCCACTGGACCCCCTAATTCATAAAATGATTTTTTTATTTCAGATTCTAAAAGTTTCTGTCAAGACCTTTGATTTGATACCCCACTCGACTACCTTTAATGAAAAAAAATTTTTAAGGGCCAATTCGTTATTAGGGGGACCCCCCTTAAACATTTTTTTAAAATTCTGTTGAGGCCTTAATTTTTGAGAGACCATCATTTTAGACCTTTTCATAAAGTTTGAGAATTCTAGCTTCTATAGTTTCTGAGGAAATCAGCTGTGACGCACGGACAGACAGGTCGCGAAACTAGTAGGTCTTTGTAAAAAAATTTTTACAAAGACCTAAAAATGTTTGGTTGTCACACATTATCTTTGGTCTAGAGCTGAGGAGCTTGACGTTTCTGGTTGTGATAAGGTGCATTTAAGTTGAAACAGTTCATTACAATTATAGTATCCAAAATAAAGTTAATATTAATTAACCCTGAATTGAGTTCGTTCCTTACTTGGAAAGGACGTGTCACCAAAAAACCGGAGTTTTTCAAAGTGTAGGGTCTGTAGCAATCGAGCAGCCGCCTAAGCAAACCGCTCGAAAACCTTCAGATCACCTATCCGAAATTTTTATTGCAGATTTGAAAAAAATTTTTTTAATTATATCAATTTATAATTATAAATCATAAAATATGTTATTCAAACTTTTCTTACAAATTATATTCTTTATGACATTTATCATTTTGTTATTATTGAAAATAATAATAAAGAGATAAATAGATATATAGATTGTATTTGAAAAGTAGCTATAACGGAAATTAAACAATCTTTTACAAGCGCTCATAACGTGCTTAAAAGAGAAAAAATTTGAGTATCAGGACCACCCTCATCATCAGCGGGCGCCCGGCAAGGAATTTTGAATGAAAACCCTTTTATTTTTGTTGTATATATTTTTTTGCATATAATTTTTTGTGTTTTATTTTTTTTGCATGTACACTCCCCGACAGCAGGATGGCCACACTGAAAAATTTTACGTAACTACTCATGTTTTGGTTGTATTTTGATGAAATTTTCATTTACATTCTTTTGTATGGTGTACCTGGCAACGAAAAATTTAAAAATAAACATATGACAACGATAATTTCAACTGTTTCATTTTTCGACTTTTTGCAAGGGCGACATCATGATGAACACACCTGCAAAAACACTTGATAAAACAAATAATTTTAATTTTTTTTAAATTTTATTTTTTTATTAATAATGTGCAGATCCTCAATTTTCGTGTACAACTCCAGAAATTCTATTTGGGAGCGAATTATACAGTGTTTGTACGTAGTTTAATGGGACTTGTTCAAAAACGTGTTCAATTGCTGTGATCAGCTTTTCTCTGTCTTGAAATTGTGTTATTTCTGCATTAATTGTTCGTCCCACAAATTCTTGATTGTGTTCAAGTCAGGAGATAAAGCTGGCCAATCCAGAAATTCCACATTGTTGTGTGCAAACCCTTGTTTACCTATTCCTGCTGCATTAATGGGCGCGATATCTTGTTGAAGAATCAATCGTTGGCCACTAAACATTTCTTGGAAATGATTTCTCTGGAATTCTAAAAGTTCAAAGTAATCCGTTGAAGTCTGCTGACCTTCTAAAATTGGGTGACCACATGGGCTCAGGGCAATTAAAGGACATCTTGAATCTCTACCCCCCCCCCCCCCCCCATACTATTCATGATGAATTCGAAAAATTGATTGAAATTTTTTTCTTAATAAATTTCGCTAAATAAAAAAAAATGAGTGCACATAAAATGTAGTCACGAATAGATGAATGAAAAAATAAATTCGTTTTTGTGATTTTGCGAGAATTTATTTATTATTAGCAACTATAACTTTTCAGTTTCACAATTAAATAGATTTACCCCACGTTTACAGGTACATATTTTTCATTGTTGCTTATTTTTTCAACAAGACGTGCATTCATTGGTTGCGTCAGAAATTTGTTGAACTGAACACAGTTGTATTCAGAAAAATTGAATTTAACTCTCGAAATGTGTCGTGTGCTGTCAATAGAAAAACGATTTCTCTCTTTTGTCCATTGTGTATTCATAAGAGAGAAAACTCTTTCGCAATTAGCGTTATGTGCTGGGATAGCATAGAAAAATTGAGAGATTCTGAGCAATTCAGAGAAACTGTTAATATGTTAATTAGCGTTAAAGAATTCGCAAATACGAGAACTTGCACATTTTTTACTGTAGAAATTATCATCATCTATTTTTGTTGCCAAAAATCGTTTTAAATTAATAACTTGATCGTGACGTTTTGTCTAAGTTTTGCCAAAATTGATTGGGGGACAAAATTTGATTGACTCCTTTCGTATAAGTTTTCAAAAAGATCTTCAAATATCGAATCTATTTCCAGAATGCTATTATTTTTCCTTTCGAGCAACAGCATTTTCGGTTGAAAAAGAGACATGAGAGAATGAACGAAAAGCAAGAAACATTCACTAAGATCGTGCAGAAAAAAAATTTCTATCATGATTGGAGGTTTTTTTGCGACAAAAAATACGATTTCAACGCTTTGAACATTCTAAGAATTCGCTCAACTGCTGGAAAAAGACTCAACCAACGCGTTCGACTGTGACTTAACAGCTCAAGATATTCACTTTCAACGAATTTACAAAATGATTTCAAATCTTCGGTTCTGACAGTGTAAATAGAGAAATAGTCGAATATTTTGAACACAATACAATCGATTTCAAACAAGCCGAAGCGGCCTAGTCCGTGATGAACTGCGTTGTGAACAATATGTGAAGAGCAACCTATCCCCACTAAATGAGGCTTATTCAAGTTTTCTTTCAACGTGTAAAAAATATTCTTCGTTCCTGCTCGCTTCACACCTCCAAATTCGTGTTGGTATTATCAGCGACAAAAGCACTGAACTTCACAGGCAACTCATTATCATCAAGAGTTTTTTCAATGTAGGATACAACTGTTTCAGCTTTTTTGTTTGGAAGGTTTTTAGCATGTAACAATCTAACTCTGAGTCCTTCCTTCTTATCAAGATATTGCATTGTGATGGGAAAATTTTTAAAATTTTTGTGATTACTCCCATCTGTACCAATTCCTATAAATGATACATCAATCACTTCTTGTTTTATCAATTGAACAGAATAGGGAAAAAGGATACCATTTATAATTGCGTCGGTTTTTGTTCGCGAACATGATATTTTTGATGCAACTTCTGAGTCCGCAAAAAGTGTTCTGAGAAGAGGTGCCGTAGAATCCATCTGCAGATAGGACATCTGATGTGTGACTGTGTGGAATGCAAGAGTCCCCTCAGCGATTGCAATTTTCGTTGCAAGTGGAGAAGTTTTCATCACAACATGTTGGTCCATTGAATATGAAGTCGAAACAGTGTGAATGGCCGACTTGTGTTTGTCAGAGTTCAGATGAGTGTCTAATGCACCTTTACCTAAACAAATTTATGGTATAAATACCTACATTTTTGTATAAAAATTTTATAAACATTGTTGTTAAAAAAGTCTTTTTGAAAACAGCTGATATTGAGAAAATACATACCCATATAGGCAACCGAAACACTACTTCTACATATTTTGCATTTCGCTAATGTAGGTGTCTCACCCTTGCTGAAGCATGGGAATTTTTTTTAAGATCTTCAGTAAAATTGCATTTGCGTTTTGGCATCTTGCAATTTAAGGTTAGCAGCCGTACGTCACCAAAACCGGCTCCCGCAGCACATCAAAATACGTATGAACTGTAAATTTATGGTCGACCTACATAAGCACTCATGCGCGCAACACTTGATAACTTGATTGCACGTTTACGTGAGGTCGCGTGCTTACGCTTTTGATTTTGAATCGTTCATGCGGCGTAAACAACCGAACGAACTGAGATGACCATTGACAATGGAGATGGAGCGACCTTTGGCTAAAAACAAGCCCGCTATAACGTGCTGAAGGTATATGACCGGAGCCTATGTCATACAAGTCAGCCAGACCAACTTTGCACATGTAGTAGTCAGCATATATATGCGGCTTGATAACTATAGTTCGGTTTTGTGTATGACCAAATAAAATGACGATTTCAAAGTCTGCGCAAGATTTGGAATATATTTGGGTTTCACGTTCGTGAAAAAAGGACATTTGTAGGAGGAAAAAGGACGCTCCTCCGAATAGTCGAAAAAATGGACATGTCCTTGCAAAAAAGGACGTCTGGTCACCCTATCTAAAATAACCAAATCTATGACTCCATGAAACGAAATTGCAGCCCATACCATGACGGCACCAACAACGATATGACGACGCGACAGAAACCGCTCAGATTTTCTCGAATCATGGAACTAATACCGAAAGCCATCAGGGCTATCCAAATTAAATTTTTTTTCATCAGATAATATCACTTGATGCCATTCTTCCTTCCAACTAAAATGTGTCTAGCAGCACTCTAACCTAGCATCTTTATGACGCTGAAGTAAACGTGGCTTTTTGATTAGTTTCCTCCTTCGATGGTGCGGACACGATTTAATCACTCTACGTACTGTCCGAATACTGATTGAAGTTCCAACTTTATCCTTCATTTTGCCAGCGGTGGCAGCTGAATTCGAAGACCTACGCTCTCGTTCTTTAGTTGCTCTTGCTGTGCATCCTTTTCGTTTTTTTTTCGTAGTTTTCTGGACCGTTTAAATAACTACCGATTACCTAATTACCTCTACCAATTTCAATCGCTATTTGCTGATTGGCATAATTTTCTTGCTTAAATGCAATAATTTTACCTATTTCTTCCTTTGTCAACGTTGAACCCGCACCCGTTTTTTCTTTGAATACCACAAAAAATTATTTTCACCGAGAAATAAACAACACTAATTAGTTAAAAAATTTAATTCGAATAAATTTCTCTTTATTATTTAAAGTTAAAACAAACCGATGTGTCCATCCTGGTGTCGCCCTTGCAAAAAGTTGAAAAATGAAACAGTTGAAATTATCGTTGTCATATGTTTATTTTTAAATTTTCGTTGCGAAGCAAGATGAATCAACACAAAAGAATGGAAAAAAAATTTCATCAAAATGCATATAATACATGAAAAGTTATGTAAAATTTTTCAGCGTGGCCATCCTGCTGTCGTGGAGCGTATTTTTTTTTTGCATAAAATTATTTGCATATTTTTTTCCATATCATTTTTTTTATGTATTTGTTGATTCCTTATTATATATATGGTGTATATAATATTTTCGAAAATCAATATTGGGTGTTTAATGCACAAAATCATACTATAATTAAATTCTACAGAAATATGGAATTAAATTTAACCCACTTTTGATATAGAGATGCTCAACGTAGAGATCCCTAAAGTTTAGTTAGAAAATAGTCCGCTGCGAATGTTTTTCAATCGAATTTCGTAAAGCTTTTACATGTCAATCTGATTTCCAATTGGAAAATTGGTCCCCGTATAACACAGGTCTTATAACAGATTTGTATACTTGGAGCTTTATTTTCCTGTACTCGTATATGCAGCTGGTCTTCAAGATCATCAAAACTGAATAAAATATTTTATTTGCGAGCTGTATTCTTCGGCGTATTTCGTCTCTTTCGGTATCCGTCTTCGTTATTTTAACGCCTAAATACACAAATTTGCCAACATATTCGACATTGTATTTGCCAAGTGTGATATTCTGTGTATGTATTTTTCCTCGACTGCGTCTTGACCTTTGTTTTATTTTCATTTATTTGTAGCCTTACTAGTTTTGCTTAACTGTCGAGTTTCAGTAAGAGTTCTTTGCAGTTGTTAATGACCGTAACAAAATGTGTCCGCATAGGCTACTACTTGCTTCAAATTGTATAGTAATGTTCCTCGTGTATTGACAGGTAGCTTCCTTATGACATACTCCAGAGCCAAATTGAATAGCAATGGGGTCGGCCCATCTCCCTGTTTTAGTCCGATATTTGTGTCAAAGGCATTGGTGAGTTGGTAATTGATGCGGACTTGGGAGGTTGTCGACGTCATTGTCATTTTGGTAAGATGGACTAATTTGGCTGGGACGCCAAAGTAAAGCATTATTTGGTACAGTATAATACACTCAATACTGTCGTTTGCTTGCTTATAGTCAAGATAGGGGTTTAGTGCCACTCATATGCGAAATAAATCTAGATTATGAAATAAAATTATGTTTTATAACTAAAAATTGAAAACTCGGTCTTTCCATTCGGCTTTCTTAGCACCTGACCGGGTATGGGACACGTTACGTTGGCCGGCCCCTCCAATATAATGAGCTAGCCAGCGGGTCAGCTCATCCCTTTTTATGCGTTACAGGGGCTCTTGCCCGGGTAGAGTTGCCTTTCGCTCGCATGCCCTTTTATGGTATAATGTTATGTTATGTTATTCCATCATCCACGTTTATATTTTTCATTTAAGGGAAAAATTCATACAAATTATGTGTGTATGAGTTTTTCATTTAAATGGGAAATATAGTATATGGCCACGTCTACATTGGATCTTTATCCGGTTGGGAGGGTGCGAGAGGGCGCCGCATCCACCTGGATGCCCCACTCTTATTTGGGGGCCATAAGTATCGTCGGTAATGACGAAGTCCTCTTAAGTCCGTTTGTTTTCTCCAGGTCCGGTTAGTCCCTGTGTGTCAGCGTTTTAACCCTAGATACATAAAGTTCTTTGATACTCCTGACAGCATAACGTGAGGTCGATATGACTCACACATGATTTCTACCCAATAGTGCTATTGTTATTTCGTATTTTAATTTAGTTTATGAATTCATATTTTAAAACTTGTCTATGAAATGAAATAAATAAATTTATGGGCTTATTTTTATTTCTCGTGAAAATAAACAAAAATTAAAATCCTTTGGTAAAATCAGATATAACAAAACTATATCTATTTCTCTGAATTAAATCTACTTATCTAGTAACGCATTTAAATTTCTTAAACAAAACATAAAAAATATTAAAATAACAGTCTCAAAATGAACTACGTACAGTCCAAACAAGTAGATACTTTATGTTCTCCACAAACAGGCTGTCTACATTTATTGCACTCTGCTTGAGTCTTTCTTCTTAGCTTCCATGGACAGAAGGCGCAATATTTCCTTTTCTTTGGGGGCATCCATAAATTACGTGAGGGGTTTTTTTTAATTTTCTGACCCTCCCTCTCCCCCTGGTGAGATGTCGTGAGATTTTATTCAACCCCCTCCCCCATCCCCCAATCTCACGTGAGATTTTTCAAAATGTGGGTTTCTTACGTAAACGCGTTAGATTGTTATTGTAAAAAGAAAAAAAAATTGCTTCGTGCTTTTATTTACGACTAGTTAAGACTAGTAATCAATATTGCTGAGAGTTATAAGTGTAATAAAAATTTAACAATAGAATACTTAAATCGTGACTACTGTGATTAAAAAAAAGAACATCTACTCTAATTCAGTCCATGGAAAATCATACGCGGTCTCAAGAGAGACTATTGGAACCAACATGTCCATATGATTTTCAGTAAAATCATCTGCTCCTTCAACTTCGTTCTGATCTAGCCACTCTAACCGTTGGTGCATGCGCACAGTAACTCATTAGCTCATCTTGTGACAATCCGTGAGGGTCGCACTTTGCGGAACATACGCGCTTGCTTAGCTGGTGCAATGTGGGCGACTCGCCTGTGCTCTGCAGCTCCTGTGATAGATGCAAAGTAAATACCGCATGTACTGCAGCATCTTTTCTCTAAATCATCACGTACACTTGGACAATAGAGATCATAAGGCGTGCTGATGAAGGCATTCAGCGGTTGAATCGGTAGGCAGTGGCGTATTAGAAATGGAGCAAATGACTTTCCGTCATGCTCTTTAAAGTCCGGAATTGTCAAATGTCCATCAACCTGAGTGATAGGGTATGGAGGTGGCAGAAAACGGTCGTGAAGAATCATGTGCAGATCACTCCGGCGTGGGCTGCAGCACTTCTGGTCATCGCATTTCACAACCTAAAAAAAATTTAAAACAATTTCCTTTTGTAACTTATAACAAAAATTTGTTGACATTCGCGCTCGTTGAAAAATAAAAAAAAATAAAATAGGCACGCATAAAAATTTGATATGAACCAACTGCAATGTACCTGGAGTAAATATTGGCTTTCTCTAACGTGCTCAGTGTACCATTCTTTGGCTGGCAGGTTTGGAACGCTGAAAGTGTCATTATTAGGGTCTATATATTTAGCGACTACTTCGTGTTTGTCAATGCACACTGCAGACCTAATTTCAGCCAAAATATCCCCTGCCTTATTGAAATTATCCTGTTCCAGACTTTCGTCTAATGTTCTGCCGCTGGAGTCAAGATGTGTCCCAAAAGAATCATGGGGAAGAACAACGCCTGTTAGTTCTCGACTGAGTGGAGCCATGCGTTTCTCTACTCTGTTGAATGCGCTCCTGCCAGGGGCATTAGACACAATAAATACTGCGTCCAAATCATATTGTTTAAAATGCTCTATGGCGTGTGCGATCACTTTGCGATATCGCGGATTCTCGTCAGGCCCACCGTCACTTGAAATTATAAGAACAGGTTTAACTTTGCTGTCTATATTCTTTATAAATTTGGAAAAAGACTCAATTGTTAAAAGAGTGTCCAAGTCTTGAGCTTGACTAGTTGCAGTTGACGAAGAGTGCTTGCCACTTCGTATGGCTATGTAAGTTTGTCCACTATATGAAACAGCTTCTGGTCGTCCTATCTCATTGGGTTTCACTTCACACAAAGCATACACGCTTGGAATTAATTTGTGCCCCGAAGCAATCACAAAGTCGTGATCTGGTAACGACACTTTATATTCAACGTGCATTAATAATGGCGCCTGCTTGTTTGCCGCTGTCAGGCCGATGGGAACGCGGGCTTTGTCATCCTGAGATAAAAAAATTACGGAGTCAGGACCAAGTACTGAGGCTATCCTTTCCAGTGACCTTATGGAGGCCACAGAAAAGTATTGGTCTTGGTGTGCCTTATGATGGTCAGCTTCAGGACGACTCAGCTTCACCGGCACAGCCACTACATGGCACTTAGCTTCTCGTGTATTTGCCCGTCTAGGCAACAGTCGACTATAAGTAGCACTTCGTGAAATATTAAATCCCAGCTCGCTTAGTTTATTTGTAAGTTCTGAAAGCGTATGGATCGTGCGAACTATCTCACAACGACGTCGCTCTTCAGCAGAAGCACCAAACAGGGCTAAATCACTTATTGTTTTTAGCAATTCAGACTATTCTTCTTCTAAACGTGGGTGTCCAGGGCCAGCACGAGGCGTCAACGACTTAGCTGCATCGGGATTCTTTGAACATAATTCAATTATTTTTTGTTTTGTATTTTTTCTGTGCGTCATAGAGTACACTCTCTGTTTTTCTTTGAGCTTGAGCTTCTTCTCACAAATGTCAATTACTCGCCGCAAATTACATGCTTTATCAAATTTTAGTGCCGTCAGCTACTAGAGACCCTTTGCGCCTTTCCGTTAAGTCAAGCTCCATATGCAGCTTAGCAAGCTTTTTCTTCATAATATCTTGTGCTGGAGTGGGACGTACGTTGGATGGTGTAGTGTTCGACATAGCTTCATCCTCATCATCGCTGATTTTCGAAGCGCCTGTGAAATGCAGAAGACTTTTATTTAGAATAGGAGAAAATGAAGAAAACGTCACCTATAGAAAGGAAGACGAATACTAACTTGCCGGTTGAGGGCCAACGTCCAAACCTTGATCTCTTGACTGCTGGTCATTAATCTCATCCTGAACCGCAGATCCCGCGTGTTGAATATTATGATCGGTGATCTGAACCTGACCTGCACATTCCACGTTTGGAACACTCTCAGTGCTCGTCCCAGCCTGAATCGAAGAACTGTTAGAGATCTTAGTGTTAGTCTGAAATCAAGGCATCATAATAAAGTCAAAGCATCGACCATTATGGACAGGACCAGCAGTCCCAGGTTCATCATTGATCTCCAAAATCTCTGCAAGTCTTTGCCACAACATCCTAGGCAAGTTCTATGTATAATATTTGTTTTAGAAAAGTAATTGATTTTATGCAAATAACTCATTTACTATCAACAAGATAATAACACAGTTAAATATTATTAGTATTTTTTTATAAAAACTAGATAGTTATAATCAATAATATGAAAGGTTTTGTAATATATAAAATTTAGTATTTCACTCATGTGATTGGTGACGCCGGTCTCACAGACCGGGTTGTCACCAAAACTCTAGGATGTGCGTCCGTGACAAGGTCACGGCGTTAATTGGCGGGTAAGGGATGCGTAATAAGACAGCTATTCGAAATCTTAGTGCAAATCGATCACGTACAAAAAAGTTATTACACTTTTTTTGTATCACCCGGTCTCACAAACATACACGTCACCGACGGCGGGTTATAATTGTAACAATAAAGTTTATAAAAAAAAGTATTTTCTTAAAAAAAATATATTTAACCTACCTTTTGAAGGAATGTTAAGGTAGACCGAACTTTTCTCTCAGTGGCTTCCCTGAGAAGCCGTTCAATCTCATGTTGAATGTGATGCATTAACTCCTCTTTCTTCGGGAATTTTTGCTTCGCTGTATTCCATAATTTTATCACATCGTACTGGCAGGACTTCTTCGTCTTATAGACGTATCTTTTGACGTATGCGTTATAAAAATCTTGATAACTCATTTTAAATTAGTAAGAGCATGCACTGAGTCGAGTGAAACATTTACAAGAATAAACAAAGCAACCTGTCCGTTTATCGCTGCCACTCAGCTCGCACGCTCTCGTTCATCGAGTCGCGCGTTCGGCTGTCAGTAGCGCGAAAACAAAGAACGGGCTACTCTGTACCGTAAATTCAGATTAAATTGAGCTATTTAGTATAAAACAAATATGGTAGTTTGACAGTCAGTAGATGTATAACGTCGAAGTATGAATGAAATTATTTTCTTTCGAACAAATTAGTGAATGATCTTAAGCGTATTACGATATACGCTTAAGATTAAATCTTAAGCATGTACAACCTGGATTAAATGGACGAAAATAGTATAATTTTTTTTTGTTTCAATCAGAAAAAAATTGCGTGATATTTGCCGAGACCCCCTGTCTCTCCAACATAAGATTAGATGAGATTTGACTCGACCCCCTCCTCCCCTTAAACATCTCACGTAATTTATGGACGCCCCCTTTTCAGCTGGTTCATCTTTGTCTTGCAATGAGGTTGCGGCAGAAGTACTTGGTAGAACATTTTGTATATTTCCGCGTAATCTGCGACTCAGATTAGGAACTTGAAGCCTTTTCTCCATCCATTCTAAGTCAGTACTCAATTCTTCCATAAACGCACGCATATTTAGGGGTTTTTTGTTATTTGAAATAACATTGTGGCAATAAATGACGTGGCTGTTGACAAAAACCATATTCAACATGCCATAGAATAATGCCATAGGCCATCTATTTTTCTTTCTACTGCATGACATCAGCGAGCACATTTGGTCGAACGAATCGACCCCCCCATTGTCTGATTGTAGAATTCTATCATATCAGGTTTTCCGGAGCTTGATGTCACGACACCGTCCTCGTCACAGGATGAGAGTACATACACCATCTTTGCAGGTTTTGGTTTGTATGACAATAAAGTTAGTGGGCCGTCGTAGCAAAACATGGAAGTTCCGACAGCTCTGGACCTTGTGTTTTTTAGCTCTTCCGGTATTTCCCTTTTATTTGAGCGCATTGTACCGACAAAAGTTAATTTGTATGGCTCCTGAAGCAAAGATTTTGCCAGAGGTACGGATGTAAACCAAATATCACAGGTTATATTTCTACAGGACCCATGGATGGTTATATTGGATATTCTCCAAGTGGAAGTCCATTTGTTTCTGTTCCCTTACCTAAATAGGGACAGTTTTGCTAATTGATACAACCACTCAAATGGAAATGCGCTTCATCCCACATCAAAATATTATTTTAAAAATCAATTTGTTGGCTAATTGTGCAAACCGAATAGCGTTTTGTTGTCATTGTTAGTGGTCTTGCGGAAGCAGTGTGTGTACAATATGAATTTTGTATGGGTACATCTTATGATTCAACTTTAAAATTCTCGGTAATGTCATTCGGGAAATGCCCAATTGGCTGGAACGACATGAAATTGAGGTAGATGGATTATTTGCAACACTTTGCCGCAAAAATCTCACGAGCTACTGTTGCCATATTAAAAAATAAATCATCAGCAAACAACAATAGACACTAGGCAATAAGCTTCCGATACATAAAAACAAATATCTAAAAACAATAGTAACAGAAACATCACGAAACATATCAATTCATCTTGACGCGGGTAGAATGATCGGGGTAATGCACATTAAAAAATGTCTGCAATGTTAGAATGTGTAAGTGAAGTCTAGTCTTAATGATTTCTACTATAATTGGAGAAAATGAAGCATTCGCTAATGACAACAATAAATATTAATACGCCTTGAAGTGATGTTTAAATCGAGTTGAAAATAAAATATATAAAATTCTTTTTTGGTGTGAAAGAGTAAAGTGAAGTGTTCATAAAGGTATATTTTATTAGCATTTAGTTTCGTGGAAATTCAAATCATGTCACGCGTCATTATTTAGACCGTATTTGCCCCCAAGACCTCATTAACTAGCTTTCAGGAACTTTGGACAAAAAATTGTCCTTTACATAATTAAGCAAGTTTTTGAGCTTTACACATCCAGGCCGCTGGTCAAAATACAATCAGGCCTTGATTGTTTTATTCCCAAAAGCTTATCTCCAAGTTATTCTCAACGTACATGGTAGAACCTGACCCGTCTTTTGGTGACATGCATTTTTTTCAATAATCGTTGGTTGCGGCTTCTTACTGCACAAAACTTACGAAAACGAGAATGAGTATTATACCAGCGTAGAAGTTTAAAATTTAATGTAAATTGGGAAGCAATGCCAAATAGGTCAATAAAATATTTTATACCTGATTTCTCAATTTTTCCCCGTTTTTGCTCTGAAGCTAAGGAACCATTAAGAAGTTATTATTATAGATATTTCAAAGTTACATTATAATTTTGCTCATGCGTGCATACAAAAGCTTTTCCATACCTTCCGTCTCTCAACCCTTTAGAAATATTGCATATGAACCACAAGCGAAGACCATCCTCTAATGGAAGAAAATCAATTGAATATTTATAAATTAGAGATGACTGAATCATCCCTACAGGGAGCACTGTAATTTGTACCGGACACAAAGAGGTGTTCGAACATCAACAGAGAACTCACCTCACACTGGTCTTCGCGATCCCAGGATGAGCAGATGAATTACAATACAATACTTTCAGGTGGTGCAACCTAACGATCCGTTCGTATTCAACACCCTGCCGGACAGGTTCTCCGCGAGGGGCATCTCCAGTTACATGAAATCAAAGAGAATCGCTTACGAACAGAAGCGCTTTCAAGACACATTCCGGGCGGTAATTTATGACCAGATCGAGTCAAGTCGGCCGGCATTCATCCGATGGACCACTGCGGGCCCGTGCCCGGCTGCTAAGAGTCGATGCTGGTTCTTTCAAGGCAACAACGTAGAAAGAAGCTCTTCTTGAAAGCTAACCGATGAGGACTTGTGGTTCCATGGGTAATGTTAAAGGTAATTACACACGATTCGATAAAATGTATTGAACAATAATTAATTAATTACACGTTGACCTGCTAAGAAGTCTTCTGTATTGTTCTTGTATGCCTACAGAACTGCTCAAGATCTTGTCGGATTTCTGATCTTGAAAAAGCTCAGACAAACGCGTCTTAATTTCAAAATACCTTAATCAGAATGTATAGCCACCTGATCCCATCTCAAGTACCATATTGTCGCCATCGGACACTCTTGTGTCGTTATTTAATGGTCTCAACTTGCTGGTGATGTCTTCTTTTTTCCCGTGAAGAACTTGTAGCTAATGCGAAGACGCTACTAAGAAAAAAATTCTTTATTTAACAAATTTATGGACATTTTTCTCAGTTATTGGTTTCGAGTCGCTTCTTGTTGTTGAATTGCCGTCCAAGCTAATTTTTCGAGCATAAAATGCTAATTTGGAAATTCTTGATCATCATTGCGGACACAAATTGTCCACAGCTGGACCGTGTCAAACACGAGTAAGGTTCGGGCTCCAACACGGACCACGCAGTGCGGTGTGACAAAATCACAAAATAACCGCAACCGCAGATCCGAAGGTGATCAAAGCAATTTGTAGACATTCCTAAAATTAGTGTGTGGTATTTTGGTCAATAGATGTGGAGGTTCGATCAACAGGTACCTACCAAACCCATTCCAAGTATGCATTTCATTCCCTTTTCCTGGTCCAATAAATTTTATTGATTTAAGCGAATAATATGCATAGTTAAGTGGTGAGGTAATTTATGGTAATGCTTCTTATCAGTGTGAAGGAAAATTTGTACTTAATAGATGTTAACGTATTTTATCAGAGTTCCATTGTTACCGTTTAAGTAACGTTTTCTTTGTAGCCCAGTCATATTAGGGCTTTCACCTCGGAATGAAAGATAATAAGCTGCAAATTGGTAAGAACCTTTGTTTTGTCATTCTAAATGTTGTCTCAAAAGTCACAATCGTTATCGTGTCCGCGTCTCAAGATATTCAAGGTCAAAGGTCACAAAAATCGGTTTTTCGCGAATATCTGGCTTCCTATCGGTTAAATGAGATTTGCATTTATTATAAGAGTTGTAGGCTATAAAATTCCCTACAACTTTTGTTTAAACTTTTTTTTCATACGACCAACCGTTTTGAAGGTAGAGCGCGAAGAGTGCACATCGTACAGTCATATACGGCCTAATGCAAGGTCAAGCGTGAGTTATGGTTATCAGTACGTTATAAAGTCAATTATTTACTTGGAAATTATAATTATTAAACAATGCCTATTATTTATGTACTAATTATTAATTATTTATATTTAATTAAAGTAAGTAACTTGATTATTTATATATAATTATTCATATTTAACTATTTAAGTATAAAATATTATTAATTCTGGATTATATATTTTAGTTTTATTTTAAGTTAAAATGATAGTAAGAGTATATATTTTACAAATATTTTTATTTATTATTAAATACGGCATAATTTACATTTATCAAAATGTGAGTTCAAATATCAAAAGTATCTTTGTTGATTTTAATTGTAATGAAATTGGAAATGGAAGCTAATTATCTTCTTCTTGTTCGTCGTCTTCTTCTTCTTGTCGCTCAAAAATGTTCGATTCATTGTCATCATCCTCATTATCTGTCATGTTCATCTCCAAACCTTCCAGAATATCGGGATCATATGTATTTTCTACAATCCGTAGACGTTCTTCTACAGGAGTACTTTTTTTATTTTCGTACCAAGCTTTTGATAATACGTTAAGCTGTGTATCACGGAAAGATATAATTGTAAATGATCCAATTTTTTTTGTGATTATTATATCAGTTAAATACTTTTGTTGTAATTTTGTAATAATTGTCTTATCGTCAGGTATGTATTCCGTAGGGACATCTTTAAGTTCTTTCAAAGTAAATTGAGAATCTTCATTATTTTCTATATAATAAAAAATTTCCTTCATTGCTTGAGTGACTTGATCATCTTGGCGAGGCATTTTATCTGCAGATGGTACTCGGGTTAAAAAGTTGGTATAGCAAATAGTATGATACTTTGCTTCAGCAGCGATCAAATCATACTCGTAATATATACGTTCCTTTACTAATTCTCCTAAGGAATCGTTTCGTTCTTCTGCTCTCTTAATTACGTTGTCTTTGAATGCAAGAGTACTTACATTACTTATTGTCCGTCTATACTTTAATTTTTTTTTCTTTTCTGCTATTTCATCAGCTTCTTGGCCACAAAATAAGCATAACTTTCCAAAATCAAAGACTTCATTTCGTTTTTTACGAGGTGCACTTGACGTTGAAGGTTCACTCTCATCTGTGCGTCGTTTTGATGCAATAATAACATTTTTACTCGTGTACACTTTTCGACACTCGGAATGCACATTTACAGAACTTAAAGTATTTAAATAGTCTATATGTCCATCATTTCTTTCAATACTTGCAGTTTTTAAAGTTTGTAAACCACGTACGACATTCACAGAAACACCTTCTGAAAGTTTCTTATCACATATAAAACACAAATCAGCCATAGCTCTTAAAACCGTACGTCCGTAGTTGCAACGGTACAATTTCAAACTAACGAATAATCTTGACTCATACAAAGTGGAGAGAGTGGCCTTGAATACTATAGAACATCTGTCCCGGCAATGAATAGAAAAGGGCATAGGGTAGGGACAAGTATTTCCAGGTATATAAGTATTGAGAAATTTACGCGTTTTAAAGAAAAGATATATAATGTCGTGTTAACTTAAAATAAAACTAAAATATATAATCCAGAATTAATAATATTTTATACTTAAATAGTTAAATATGAATAATTATATATAAATAATCAAGTTACTTACTTTAATTAAATATAAATAATTAATAGTTAGTACATAAATAATAGGCATTGTTTAATAATTATAATTTCCAAGTAAATAATTGACTTTATAACGTACTGATAACCATAACTCACGCTCGACCTTGCATTAGGCCGTATATGACTGTACGATGTGCACTCTTCGCGCTCTACCTTCAAAACGGTTGGTCGTATGAAAAAAAAGTTTAAACAAAAGTTGTAGGGAATTTTATAGCCTACAACTTTTATAATAAATGCAAATCTCATTTAACCGATAGGAAGCCAGATATTCGCGAAAAACCGATTTTTGTGACCTTTGACCTTGAATATCTTGAGACGCGGACACGATAACAATTGTGACTTTTGAGACAACATTTAGAATGACAAAACAAAGGTTCTTACCAATTTGCAGCTTATTATCTTTCATTCCGAGGTTGACCCCTTTTTTACCTAATATGACTGGGCTGTTAAATGCAAGAATGCATTTCATTGTAAATTTCAGTTTTGCTGTATGTTACTAATGTACATTTGCCTGTGCTGCCTCATTTGCAATTTAATAAGATTCATACAACGGCTTAATTATTAAGGACTTATTTTTGCAATATCTGTTAGTTTTAGTAACTATAGACTTTGTATTCGCAATTATCTGTGGCATGTATTTTAGAGTTATATGGATAAAAAGATAAGAAAGCGGTAACAACACTTGAACGTGTATGGGATAAAACTGATAAAATTCTGGTCTAACTTTGACTAGCGTAGGGGGTCAGGAAAAATTTGCGTGCAAACATATGTATCTTGGAAAGAATAGCTAATTATGGCAGCACAAAAGTGGCAGGGACGAAGTAGCGATACTTAGGATATCACCACAATCTCCTACACAGTGTGAAGTTAAATAATTCGATAAACATAAATTCTCATAGTATAGCACCTACGCTAAAATTCTACAATTTTGAGCCCTGATTTCAAATATTTACGTTGAAATCTTGGTTTTGATACCCCATAAAACTGCCTGTATTGAAAACAATTCTGAGAATCAATTCTTCATTCGAGTCTCGCTTATAGAATTCAAGGCAAACGTTTTGAAGGCTTTTGTGAAAGACCATCACCACTGAATTCTCCGCAAGACCCCAGCCAAAATTTAAACTTATTTAAGTGATGATGAAATCGGCTTTCCCATCCAAACACACCTCAAGTTGTCCAGTTGTCCCCAATCAAGGGTCTTTTGGATATATAGTTCAAGGAAAGCTACAGATACATGTAATCAAAAGATAGATTTCAAACTTAATCTCAACCCTCTGTTAAACATGGAAAAAATTTCGGGCAAATAAATATACCTTGCAGTTGTGGTCGTATTGAGATGCATGTACATATAAATGAGATTTGTACATCAGAAGACCATGCGGTTGGGTACATTTAACAATCGCAATTATGGTGGCTATGTCAAATATCAGGATTTTCTCCATGATTGAACCTCCGGTCTGCCTTAGAAAGTGTAAAATGCTCATAGTACGAAGGGAGGTCAAAGTTCCATCAGTTAATTTTTCTAGGGAACATAGCCATTTTCGGGGACTTGTGAAATGGATATACTGGATAGTCTAAAAAGTATTTAGCCTTTTTTGTCACTAGATGTTGTTCGTTGTCATATATTGGGCAATACTTATCAGATTGAGTCAAACTGTTATGCGTTTGAAAAGTAATATTTCAGTCTGCAATTTTCATATGGACAGTTTTGTATTTCGTCATTCGTGTCAAAAGTTGTATTCATAAAAATTGAGTGAAATTTCTGAAAAATCTCGTTATATTTTACAATATCACTACGATCAAGGTGAGAACACATCGCAGGCTCGTGAAAAAATTTGTGGTATCTACGGTCAAGATACTTTATCAAAAGCTTTCTTCTGGAAATTTTGATGTCAAAGATGCACCTCACTCATGTCAACCAATCACTGAAAAAGTCGTTGAAATCTTACAAAAAATTGAAGAAGACCGACAAATAAGCAGCAGCCATGACACTCACCAAACAGTTTTGAACCATTTGGGTAAGGCTGGATACACAAAGAAGCTCGACGTATGGGTGCCTCATGAATTCACGCAAAAAAAAATTGCTCGACCGAATTTCATTAGCAAAATGCTAATAAAACGCAACGAAATCGAGCCATTTTTGAAGCAAATCATTACGGGCGATGAAAAAACAGGTAAGATACGAAAATGTCGTTCGAAAAAGATCATGGTTAAAAACAGGTGAATCATTACAAATGACTTCAAAGCCATGATTGACACAAAATAAGGCTATGCTGTGTGTATGGTGGGATTGGAAGGGAATCGTTTATCATGAGGTGCTATAGAACCTGGCCAAACGCTCAATTTGGCTCTGTTCTGTTTGCAATTAACCAGATTGCAACAAGCAATTCAAAAAAACCGGCCAGAATTGATCAATAGAAAGGGCGTTGTATTCCATTATGACAATGCACAATGCACACATCTTTGATGACCCGGCAAAAATTGACAGAGCTTGGCTGGGAAGTTTTGATGCATCCATCGTATAGTTCTGACCTTGCACTATCTGACTACCATTTATTTCGGTCTCTGCAAAACTTCCTTAATGAAAAGAAATTCACTTCAAAAAGGGACTGTGAATATCACTAGGTCAAGTTTTTCGCCGACAATCCACAGAAGTTCTACACAGGTGAAATGATGGCTCTACGCAAGACATGACAAAAGGTCATAAATAATAATGGACAATATGTACTTAAATAAAATCCATTTTAAATAAAAGAAGTATTCAATCGAAAAATAACAAACAAGGTTCAGTACTTTTTAGACTTACCAATATATAAATGTTCGTGAAGGACTGCAGCGATAGTCTGCTGCCTCTACGAAAGAGGATGGTAGGATCCGCTGAGATTGGCCTTATCTGAGGACGCGTGAATGCGCTGGCAGGCTAGCATTGCGGTGTCGTGGGGCCGGTTCTTTCTCCAGCCCAAGGACCCACTACAAAAAAAAATTTCGCATACAAGTCGAGAAGGAGGTAATCTTCTAAGGGTTATTAACAAATTAATATTTAGTGTGAAGGCCCTTGGTGAGCTTAACAGCTGATAACCTCTTTGGCATTGAAGCAACAAGTCTTTTTGTGAATTTTGGGCAGGTTTTCGAACACTCCTCCAAAATTACCTTCTTTAATCGATTTCGACTGGATATTTGATGCTCCCTAATACGCTCTTCTAAATGGCCCTACAAGTATACGATAACGTTTAAGTCTGGTGATTGTGCTGGAGTTTCCATAACTTTAGGACAATGATTCTCGAATGAGTAACGATGGGGTCGTTATCTTGATTGAACTGGAATTTTTCTTTAAGACCTAATTTTTCGGCGCAGGCAGGTGAATTGTGTTTCAGAATTTGGATGCACATAAATTTATCCATGTTACCGTCAATAACGTGAATATTACCGACTCCATAAGCTGCCATACAGCCCCAAACCATTATCGAACGTCCGCCATGTTTTGCACTTTGGACAAAGATTCTTCAAATTCAGCTCTTCATTCTCTTTCTCCATACTCGAACCTCCCCATCCGATCTAAAAACATTGAATTCGCTTTCATCAGCAAATATAACGGTATTCCCGAAGTCTGGGCCATGGGAATAGTACCAAGTCGCAAATTCTAGCCGACGTTTCTGATTGTTCGCACTTATTAACGGTTTTACTCGTGCGGAGCGACCGTTAAATCCATGCTTTCTTAGGACAATTCTTATTGTTTCCTCACAGGCCTTGATACCCAAGGCTTTTTCAACGTGTACGCGAATTTCTGGCGCACTAAGCTTCGGGTTTCTCGGATAAAGTCGTCTATTCACCGTTCGTCACGATCGGAAAACGTTTTGTTTGGACTTTTTCGAACCTTATTACCGATGCGATTGTCTTTAAATCGTTCAATAATATGTTGTACAGTTGACGCACTCTTGTTGACAATCTTTGCTATTTCGCGTTGAAATGAAAGATTACCAGCTCCCGTTCTTCGTATGTCATATGGCGATCCATTTTGAAAAAAACTTGCTCAAAACGATAAATGTGCAACAGGTGACTGCACTTAGCGAAAGACTAAAGCCAACTTAGGAAATATCAAATAAAAGGTTTTCCAACAAGAGGTGTTATTTTGAGTAGCCCCCTATCTCGGTAGATGTCAATTTTGAAGCTGTCATTTTTGACATTTGACAAGCAAAAACTACGCTATTAACAAAATTGGAACAATACACACTTCAACAACGCACTGAAATTATTAAAATTCAAGAACAGTCGTGAATATTGCTGCTGTAGCCGAAAGTGTTGAAGAAAACCCAGGTTTGTCCATTCCTCGTCGTTCTTTGGAATTAGGCATTCCACAAACGTCATTACACCGTATTTTGCATAAAGATTTGGGTCTTAAGGCTTCTAAAGTTCAGTTAACACAAGAACTCAAGCCAGTCGATCATCTACAATGTCGTGTCTTTGCTGATTGGGTCCTTGAAATGCATGAAAATGATCCGGAGTTCCATCGAAAAATCATCTTGAGTGATGAAGCCTATTTCCACCTCGTTGGCTTCTTCAACAAGCGAAATTGTCGCAATCTGGGGCTCGGAAAACCCAAGAGTTATTGTTGAAAAGCCTCTCTATCCTCAACGTGTGACTGTTTGGTGCGGTTTACGGTCCGCTGTAGTCATTGGACCTTACTTTTTCGAAATTTTTCGTGTATTTCCCCTCCCTCCGCGTCCCTCGAAGCAAAAAGTGTCAAATTAAGACATGTTTTGAAAAGTTCTCATTAAGACCTTTCATTTGATACCCATATCGGCTACCTTTGATGAATTGTTTTTTCGGGGGCTTCTCCCCTATATGGGGAGACCCCCCTTAAATACCTTTCAAAATTTTTTGTTGGTGAACTTTGAAGAGAGCACCACTTTACACCTGCATAAAAAATTTGATGTTTCTAGCTAATGTAGTTTGCGAGAAAAAGCGCTGTGACACACGGACGGACGGACGGACAGACGCACAGACGGACAGACTGGTCGCGAAACTAGAAGGGTTTTGTAAAATTATTTAACAAAAACATAAAAAGGGTATTTTTCTTTTAATATCAAAATAACACCTCTTATTGGAAAACCCTGTATAAGCCACAAAGTTCAATCTTTGTACGTATGTAGGTCTGAAGGGACGATCTCTCAACGTTTAGGTCTTATCGAAAATTTAATAATTTTTTAATGGAGTTCCCCCTCATATCAAATGAAAGGTATTGATTAGGACTCTTGGAATTCGAAACATCGAATTCAGTTCATACGTCAAGAAAGCCTGAAGGGACGTAATATACATATATATATATATATATATATATATATATATATATATATATATATATATATATATATATATATATATATATATATATGTGTGTGTGTGTGTGTGTTTGTATATATTGTATATGTATATATATATATATATATATATATATATATATATATATAAAACAGGCCAATTGAAGAGTCCCCGGTCAAATGCGGCCGTTTTTTAACGATTTCATCCTTTAAACGATCCAATAATGCTATATAATAATCACTGTTAATGGGCTGGTCCTTTCAATCAATCAATGAATATTATACCTTGCGCATCCCAGAATACTAATGCCATAACCTTGCCAGCTGACTGCTGTGTTTTTCCTCGCTTTGGGTTCGGTTCATCGTGTGCAGTCTACTCAGCTGACTGTCAATTGGACTCCGGAGTGAAATGATGCAGCCATATTTCATCCATTGTCACATATCGACGCAAAAATTCAGGTTTATTGCGATTAAAAACACATGTTTTTGCTTTGGATCGATTGTGAGCTCGCGCGGCACCCAAATAGCATTTGAAGCGAGGTTTGAGGTGTTCTCATTCGTTTAACGGTCTCATAGATATTGGGATACTGTCATCCAAATTTTCCTCTGCGGAGTGAATAGTAGAACCGTTGTCGGCAAGTAGGTACTGAGAAATTATCCGAGATTGCTTCGTTCATTCAGTTCGACAAGTTTATTAGAAGTGTTATATGGGAGCCTTATTCTACTTAGGGCGTTCGCGTTTGAGCTCTGGAATTCCTTTTTATATACTATACTAACTTGTAGCCAAATCTTTCCAGTTTCAATCGCCATCTCACTAGCTTTGAGTTCGGGTCTTTGAGACTCATAAGCCATGTTATGTGTCGATGGTCAGTTACAATTTGAAACTTACGACCAAATAGGTAGGGCCTGAAATACTTTATCGCCCAGTCTATTGCCAGGAGGTCTTTTTCCATCGTAGAATAATTTATTTTGGAGTCTGATAGTATTCTACTGGCATAACAGATGGGTTTATCGTTGCCTCGGGAGAAGACTGCCCCGATTGCGAAATTGCTGGCGTCTGTAGTTAAGGTAAACGGTTTGCCAAAATCCGGGTATTGCAGGATCGGATCAATAAGTCCTTGCAATTTTTGAAGGTTTTTATGTATTCCTCCGTAAGTTTGACACTTCTAGCCTTTTTCAGGCATTCAGTGGGTGGCATGGTCAGCCTTGTGAAGTCTTGGATGAATTTCCTGTAATACCCCAACAATCTCAAACAGGATTTGATCTCCTTTTGGCTTCGCAGAATCGGGAATTCCTTTATCGCTCTGACTTTTTCTAGGTTCGGTTAACTCCACTCGTGGTAGCTATATGCCCTAGGAAGGCAAACTCCTTGTGGAGAAATTCCGACTTGTCGACCTGCACCTTAAGATTGGCCTCGCGTAGCTTTCCGAAGACTTTCCTCATGTTTTGTCCGTGTTCCTGAAGTGAGGTGGAGAAGATGATGATATCATCTAGGTAGACTAGATATATCTTTCCTTGTAAGCCTTGGAGCACGTTGCCCATCAGTCGTTAGGAGGTGGATGGGGTGTTCTTTAGTCCGAAAGGCATCCAGACATACTCGTAATGTCCTCCTTCTACTGTGAAAGCGGTTTTTTGTATGTCTTTGTGGTTCATCTCGATTTGATAAAACCCGCTAGCGAGGTCTATAGTTGAAAAATACAAACTTTTGCCCAGTTTGTCGGAAAATTTAGGGATGGGGTAGCGACTAATTACCGTTTTTTTGTTGAGCTTACGATAATCGATAACTAAACTCCATTTCTTTTTGCCGCTTGCGTCCGGTTTTTTTTCGGCCAAATCCAAACCGGGGAGCTTGAACTGATAATGCTTTGAACCAGCAAATCATTGATTTGTCTTCTAACTTCTTCTTAATGCACATGAGGATACCGATAAGCTTTTGTGCATATCGGAATATCACCCGTTGTCGTTAATATCAGTTCTCTTTCCTCTTAATTGAGGTGAGATACTCTAATTAATTTGATGACGTCTTCAGGTGGTATGAGGGTCTCAGGTCCGCAATCGTAATCGATGTTGAAGTTGTTGAATTCGATTAATTCGGAAGATGAGAATTTAGAAACTTGAAGCGGTTGTTCTAAGAAAAGGGGTTCTTCATCATCGGATTGGTGAATAATAGTAATAAAACTGAGCCAGTTAAAAGCATTATAGATTCCTTCGGGAAGGAGTTATGCGGGTGAAATTTGGGTAGTAGGAACATAAATGTCTCCATTTTGAACATCAACTGGTAATTTGGCTATAAATTTTGATTTTGGAGGTATCATGAGTGAAGATAAGTTAGGTTGGGTTTAAAAGAGAGGGGGATTTTCGCGTTGTTTTTTATTAAAACCCTTTGAGCTAGTCTAATTCAGCATTGAGTGCAGTCAAGGTATCAACTGCCAATAATCTATTGAAAATCATGAAATCCAAAGATTAAAAATCTTAGTTTCCCGGGCCGCATAAGCTCGTTAAAGGTCGGTAAGAAGACTTGTTAATTTAATGCGTACTCGTATTTATGGAGAAGGATTTTACTAAGGATGGATTTAGTTTCGTCTATATCTTCTGGATGGACAAATTTGGGATTGATAAATGAAGAGGATGCTCCCGTATCAATTAGAAATTTGAGCTTTCGTCCGAATCGAGACGATATTTCTATGAAAGGGAGGTTTGAACCATGCGTATTAATATCTATTAACTCGGTTGAGTTGTTGAAACGGGTGATATAAAATTTTCATCATCGATTACATGAGTGTCGGGTTGGTTTTGACTATCCTGTTCACTGTCATTATATTGGTTTTGGTCTTGATAATTTTCTGGATTCTGGCCGTTAAAGTTATTGTAGGTAGTACGAAGATCCGAAAAATTCTAATAGTTGTCTAAATCTTGTTTGTAAGAGTCATTCGGAGAAAGTTGGAAATATAAGGGCATATTAGTGTAGTTGTCCGTCGATTCTGTTTCTGTAATATCAAATAATTCTTTACTAATAACTCTAGGTGGTCGAAAACGAAACATTGACTTCAAGCAAGCATATGATAGTATTGATCGTAACGTACTGTACCAAATAATGCTTTGCATTGGCATCCCTGCCAAATTAATCCGTCTTAACAAAATGACAATGACGTGACGACCTCCCAAGTCCGCATCAATAACCAACTCAATTTGGCTTTGGAGTACGTCAAAAGGAAGTTACCTATCGATACAAGTCGAGCCAAGTAGTATGCGGACGACATCAACATTTTGTCACGATCATCAATTAAAATATACCCAATGCACAAAATATCACTCTTCTTGGTGAATACAGTATCGAAAATGTTAGCGACTTTGTGTATTTAGGCGCCAAAATAACGAAAACAGGTAATGAAAGAGACGAAATACATTGAAGAATACAACTTGCAAATAAAATATTTTATTCAGTATTGACGATCTTCAAGACCAGTTGCATACACAGAAAAAATAAGCTCCAAGTATACAAATCTGTAATAAAACCTGTGTTATGCTATGGGTGTGAAAGATGGGCCCTAACCCAAGCATTCGCAAATATATTGAACGCCTTTGAGCGACGGGTCCTGAGGCGAATAATCAGAGCGAAGCTAGACGGGAGTATGCAATTTTTGACGAACCGGAGGTCTCAACGATTGTAAGGTTGTGGAAGCTGCAATAGGCTGGCCACATGGGTCATATGGACGAACAACGGATACCCAAGAAGGTATTCGTTGGAGGAACGGAAGGCCGGAGACCAGGCGGGAAACCGAGAAAACGCTGGTCTAACTCGGTCGACGAAGACAGTTCATTGCTGCTTGGATTTGGAAATTGAAGGACGTGGTCAATGGACTGGACAGTTGGAGGGGCTATTTGCAGGAAGCGAAGGCCCGAAGGGGTTGTAGTGCTAAGAAGAAGAAGAACTCTAGATGGTCCTCTAGATCTAAAGAAATTATCATTTGGAGGATTATTAAATATGGGTGGTCCCGCAGTTCTGAAGAAATTGTTATTTGGTAAATTGGTAACTATGGGTCACCTTATGAATTTAAAGTTGTTGTTTTGTTGTTGGAGCTGTTGGCTACTACCACGGTGGAGATGAGTATAGTCTGAACTTGTGTCCATGGGAGCAGTATGAGAACGCTACGGCTGGGAGTCCTGTCTCATAGCACGTATGCTTGCTCCAAATGCGTTTAAGCGCATTTTAGAGTAAAATTCACGTTTGGCTGTAAGCACATTAACGTTTGTCTTATTTAGCTGGACCTGGCTAGTCATTGTTGCTAATGTTTCTATTATTTCACTATTGAACTTTTCAACTGTTTTACCACGTTGATTGAGGCGATGTTTCATTTCTTTTATCGCTATAGTGAAGGAATAGGTTTTTCTTTATTTCGTCCCAGTCCAGTGATGTGCCATATATATTTAGCACTTCACTTGCAGACCCCTCGATTTTATTGTGAATAGCATGGAGAATCATTTTACTATAGGTGGGTCATACGAACGGGATCATGCAGCGAATTTCTTCAACATTTTTGATGAAATCGTGGAGTCTAGAATTACCACCAAATTTCGCCAAATCCTTGACAGCATCAGGGATTCTCAAGGAGATAAAAACTTCCACGATATTTTCCATATTACTGTTTTATGTTAAACTGATATCACTATTTGCTAAATTACTTAATGCTTCACAAGAACGATTTGATGGATTTACACTTAATATTTCACAATTAGTCGATGCCCCACTGGAAATATTTGGATATGTGCGATCACTTTCTAAAATGGTCGTTAACGGAATCACTCTTAAAAAGTTTCTTCCTCTAGGGTAAGGTATATTTTCAGCGTTAAATTTGTATGTCATAGGTAGGAATTAGAAAGGAAGGTATCCAATCATGACTTACGTGACTATAATAGCTGCTATCATCCTTCTCGACAAGCCGTCGTCAAGAATTACAAAATTTTGAGCCGACGTTTAATTGGTCCCGATAATACTTCGAAGGTTGACGTGTAACTTTTTATTTGTTCCGATAATCCTTCAAAACTACAAAATTATATTTTGTAACCGGTTATCTTTAAACACACAGAATCACAGAACTGTCTTTTAAATTCGATAATCCTTCGAACGTTTCGAACAGAACGCATAGCTGTATATTTTTAATTAAAACTCTTTGAACACACCGAATAATTTTAAAAGATCCGTCACAAACTACGCCACTTATGTCAACCGTCAATTCAACTCTTAAAAAAATACAAAACTTTCGATTTTAATTTAAACTTTATTAACACGAGTCTTAAACATGACTGACTACTCGTTACTAATTTCAGTCTTTTAATTATTTCTGCAAACTGCTTAGGAGTATAAATGAAAAGAATGCAAGTGAAATATTACAAAGGTGAGTTCTTATGGAAATTTAGAAAGTATCATATTTTGCAAGCATAGCAAATTATGTGGAAATTTAAATCCTGCTAAAACCACATGTCCGCAACATGAATGCCTTCCAATTGAGGTACCAAAAAGTTAGTAATAATTTCTTTGTCCCGCTCGCCGTTGAATGCAACATTCTGACCATCATTATTTTTGAAAACAAATGGGCCAATTGTCCCACCTGTACGGCGCATAAAGCGCATCAAACGGTGATTTTTTCTGGATGTAATGGTGTTTCGACAACTGCTTGTGGGTTATAATTACTAAAATTGTGACAATTCTGTTTGTAGACGTAGCCATTTAACTAAAAGTTTGCTTCACCACTAAAAAAATTCAAATAAAATTTTGGATCAACGGCAAAAATAAATTTGAACAATTAGCAAACGTTGCTGCCGCGTGAGTCTATTCATAATGAATTGTCAAACAAAACCAACCTCAAAACAACTGAAAGTCTTGACATCGGCTATCACTGGAAACAAAGTTGCCACCTCAAAAAAAAAAAACGAATGAACTGCATATCGAATGTTACAAACTGATAAATTTTTATTTTGTTAAATCCTCTTTTTTTACATTTTAAATTTTATTTACTGTTGAAAACCTTTGATTTTTGAATTCCACTGTTATTAAGGTTGAATCAGCTGTTAGTCATTTAATTTGTTGTTAATGTCGTTGAAAAGTGGGAAAAATTATCATAACAAAAACGAAAATGTAATTTTACAGCTGTAATTTATTTTTCGACACTGGTTAAGTAATGCGCGGTAGAGATAGTAGTGGTTTAGTATATAAGTTACAGCTACTGAGTACTGACAACCCGCGAACTTTAGTTCGATTTGCATATCCAACACCCTTGCCGTCTCCTTGTTAGAAATTTCCTAGGAAGTTGGCTTCGTACATCATTGCAGCAAAATTACTCTTCAAATAACTAATCCAATGAGTAGCTAATTTTTTAATGACCTCTTATAGTCAAAAATGCATTCGTCATTGAAAATACGTGACGTGATGTCCGTACCATAATGAAATTTCCAAATTTTTTTGACGGACAAATAAATCCATGTGTCGAATTTGTATAGATTTTAATTATGTATTGATTAAGATTTGTGCGAATCATTATCAAATTACCTAAATCTCTTGACGACGATTTCTACAAGAAGAATTTCGTTTGTAGGAACGTAACACAGTAGCACCAATGGGGGACCATATTTCAATTCAGGAATCTGAACAATGCGAACAAATTTCTATCGTTGCCTTATGGTAGATGGCGGATGGCAGAAGGTGGATGCCTGATAGAGTTGATGCCGGTCCAATTCTGACTCGTATTCACCCAAACTGGTTAGCCTTCAAGTTTCTAATTTTCTGTTCCATCTTATTTTAATTACAATAAGAATCAATCAAGATCACATTCTCAACGTGAATAGCTGGCCGGAAAGCTCCTGCCTCGGCTGAGGACAAACACCCGTAGCCAGCGAGGTCTCTTGTATCTCGGATCTTGCATAACAAACACAAATTCGTAACAGTCCCGAAAAGAATTTCATGGATAATTTAGTGATCATATTCATATGTTAGAAATGTGGAATTGTGCCCAAGAATGGAAGCGGGCACGCAAGATGAGGTGTGGTAGACGACTTTTGTATGAAACTAGATTCGGATTGGAATTATTCGTGCAGTTGATGAGGAACACAACCACGGTGAGTGTATTAATGCGTCATAGGTGTGGAGTCACTTTGTCATCGTCTTAAAGAGTGAGTTGGGGGAGATGGGGTTTTATGTGGAAGAATTTAGGTGCTTTAAGATTTTCATTTATTGTTACACCGATTCCTTCAGAGATTGAAATCTTCCCCAAGATAAGATTCAATGCTTCCGTTCTAAACTTACCAGAATTCCCTTTCACTCTCCTACAAAGGTCACCTATGGTCCGCCGAGCCCAAAACCTTCAAACATAAAAGTCATAAAATCCGAACAATGTGATTACGTTGCCCGTGGGATTAGGCTACTGGGCATGCTCAAGACGCTTAATTACAACAGGTCTATTGATACCGACACTCGAAGGAGTGGATCCTCGATAAAAAATGAGCCAAATGCTGGCTGCGGTGATTCTTCTTATTGAATTCTTCTTGACTTCCGACCAAGTCCCCGAGAAGCAAACAAAATTTTTCCAGAAGATCTTTAGAAAAGAATATTATAATGCTCCCGAGGGGCAATGAGAAGAAAAAGTCAAGCGAAATAATTTATGAAAGTAAATTATGACCGTTTGTTGTTGCTGACATTGGAGGCTGCATGAATTGAACATTCATAGGATAGGAAACTATGGATCCGGGAGTATTTTTCATGCCACACCAAATGTATTGTGGAGCTGATAAATAGCTTATGTGGACCAACAAAGAAAAGCCGATTTTTTAATAATAAAATTTGGTGAATTTCGGTTTTTTATGTGGATAGTTTGTATTTGAATGCATTTTCTTGTCCTTACCGTTTTTTTGTATTAGAAATGTAAATTTTTGGGGAGCACCGATTCGATGAATATACCAAAAGGAATGTGACTAAACATATCATCAAATTTTAGTAAGTTTAAACACATTCTTCAGTTCGTCTTATTTTTTCCCCCGTGATAGTTGGCTGCATATAAAACTGCTAACATGTATCCCCGGCCAAAAAGGAGTTGCAAAATACTTTAAATCTTCGCTTTTGGATAGAGATGCGCCAGATTTGAGAGGCATACGAAGTGATGTAAAAAAAAAAAATTACATAATTGGGTTATGATTTCAAAGTGCTTTTTAGAGTGTTGCTGAATGAATGTGATTACTCATATAAAGTCGATATCGAATCACCTTCCACCGTTCTCAAATCATTTGCTGGACAAACAAATCCATTTCTCAAACTAACCGTCTAATATATTTAATTCCCTTCGACTGTTTTGTAGTCATTTTGGTTCGTTCAAACAAAATCAGATTTATATGATGATGTTGTAAAAGAAATTCGCCATTAGTTTATATTTTTAAACGATTCGAGTAGCTAAAAGTGGGGCGTGAAATGTTTGGATCACAGATTATATCCATCAAAGAGGCTGTTTCATGCCAATCGTCAAAGGATAGTGAATGCTGCAAGAATTCTTGGTCTCTTCATAGCGCCATTGTGAAAACTTTCGACAAATATGAAAAAAACCAATTGGTTTCATCTTTAAACAAGACAAATCATCAACAGGACATGTCTCAGCTTTTAGTGAAGCTCGATAAAGTTGAAGAGATGTGCAACAACATAATGGGTTAACAAAAAGTTCAGAAAGATCAACATGAAACTCATAACGTGCCGCAGATTTCCTGTTTAATTGATGCCCAGCCCAGTAGTCCCTCACCGTCTAGTCCAAAAAGCCAAAAATACATCAACAAACTTGGAGCCTTCTAGTCAGCTGAAGAATGGGAGATTCGTATTAAAAGACTTGGGGTTTAAACCATGTCGTGAACTTCTGTATTTTCTTTGTGAAAGGAAATAGAAAGATTTGTAATGAGGCCATAGTACGAAAAACGATTGAAGATACCCTTCTTATTAGTGAAAGCAAAATTCAGGAGCTACCCTTCCGTAATCAGCGAAAACGTCGTTTCAAGGTTTTTATTCCAATACAAAATGCCTGGCTCTTCAAGGATTTTAAGAAAAAGAATGGCGTTTGTTCCTGGGACAGCATGATTTTCAAGGAATTGATTGGTAAACTTGTGAGCCCTGGATCCAAAGATAGCAGAAAAATAAATAGCTTTAAGAATGTGCCCGATACCATTACTAAGAATTTACTCTCTACTACTAACATAAATCCCCAACCTCTGTCCCCCTTCTCTTCTAAACACTTAAATGACTGTAGCACTTCGTATGTTGACCCAAAACTACACAGTGATAGGGTTAGTCAACTGGAAGCAGCCTTAGACTCTGAGGCGTCTTCTGCACTAAAACTAGAAGCAGCTTCCTGTTCAAATTCTAAATCTTCTTCTATAAGCGGTATTTACAGCAACTTCGTGCGGGGAAAAAATTTAATGCCGATTCCATCCGGATAAATTTTACAGCCCATAACACTTGCTCCATCCAACACCAACGCATCCTTTTTCGACCCGCTCTTGTTGCTTACGGTCAAGGCCACTATGGTGTCGGGTGCTGACCTTGAAAAAAGATATCGAATATCTCAAATGCATGAATCCGTTCAGCTTTACCAGCCGTAAACGCACAAGGCACCAAGAACAACTTGCATAAATGGTAAAACGAAAAAAAGTTTAAGAATCAGGATTCAAAGAGAAGGCCTTCCAATCGACCTTGAGGCTCTTCGCATTCTGTATTTTTCCTACCATGAAGAACTTGATATCGCCCTAAACTAGGCAAAAAAATATATTGGAGCCTACGCATTTCACGTTATTTCTAACCATATCCCGTCATTGCAAAGGACAAGAGAACAGCGCTATAAACATTTTTATCCCCAACAAACAGAAAATTTTTAAATTGTTTTGCCATCACTGTGGTGGTATGCGTAGTAAGTTAAACAAACTTTTTCTTGACGCAAAATCGTGCCATTTTAATATCCTCACCCTTTCCAAAACATGGTTGAAGGATTCTTATATTAACGAAGAGAGCCTTGACAGTAACTGGGGTATATACAGAGACGATAGAGATCCTCATAGTACAGGAAAAACACGAGGAGGTGGTGTATTAATTGCAGTACACAATTCCTTTATGATCGAGTTAGTAACCTCCACGGAATACAAATTGTTCCAGCATAATGTAGTTAAAATAAAGCTGGAAAGATCTAACCTATATATTGCCGTATTCTATGTCTCCAAAAATCCAACGATACTGTCTACGACGACGTTTGTCAAGTTATAGCTGGAATCACAGCAATTACAAATGAAGAAGATAAAATTATCATTACTGGTGATTTTAATCGGCCAAACTTAAAATTTGTGCTGTTCGATGAAGAAGACGGTCTCCTCCTTCCTATCAATCTCCTAGTAAGTAATGGTTTTAATCTCATCAGCAACTTTTATAGTAACGATTTGCAGCAAGTAGCTCCTATACCCAACTAAAATGGCAGATGACTAGACCTTATTTTTCTAACGCTGGCCACGAGGTATTGGTCAGTTCAACTGATGACAACGAGCATCTGTTTTCTAATTCAGTTAATCACTCTGCTTTTACTGTTGAATTGTCCACTCCTGATGCTTTTAATTTTATATTGTACAATTCTTCTATTGTATATGACTTCCAATATGGAAACTATGATAAAATTAATAGTCTTTTATCCCGAGTAAATTGGAATGATATTCTGTCAACGTTAGACAAAATTTCAGAACCATGGCTAAGGAGCGATCTCAGGCATTTACGTAGCCAAAGAAATAAACTCTACAAGCTTCTAGAAAAGAGGAATGATGCAAGTGATTAAGAGTAAATATAACGTTCTTGTTCTAGAATTCAAACTTAATTCCCAAGATGCATGTCAGTCGTATGTTAATGTTGTAGCGGAAGAAACTATTTCTAATCCTAAAAAGTTTTTTGACTTTGTAAACCTTAAGTGTAAAACTTATGGCTACTCTTCGATAATGACACACAAAGACTCGATGTCATCTAGTACAGAACAGATCTGTTAGATTTTGCCGCTGGAAATAGCATCAAGGATCCTTATAGAAAGCGTTTCAATTTCTGAGGATGAAATTCTCCAAGCTAGTGAGGATCTTGATTTGAATAAAAGACCTGGCCTAGATCTGATTCCACCCTACTGTTTGGCCCTCTGTAAAAGTGAACTGATTAGACCTCTCTTCATTATTTTTAATAAGTCACTATCTAGTGCTATCTTTCCTGAGCTTTGGAAGCCATCCTTCATAATACCAATTCATAAAAAAGGTGAAAAGTGGCTTGTGGTGAACTACAAGGGTATTGCCATCTTGTCTGCTATGCCAAAACTGTTTGAGAAAATTATATGCAGTGAAATTTCTCCCCTCACTGAACCATTTCTTAATAAAGAGCCACATGGCTTCCATAAAAACGAATCAACTACGACCAATCTAATCAATTTGACGTCAGATATTCTTAGTGGAATGGAGCAAAGAAATCAGATTGATGCTATATACACAAATTTCCGCAAAGCATTTGATAGAGTGACCATGGAATTCTGTTTAGCAAACTCCGTAGCTTCGGCATATCCAGTTCGCTAATCAGCTGGATTCAGTTCCATTTGAAGAATCGCACACAATTTGTCAAGTTTCAAGGTCAGTGGTCTCGTGAGATCAATGCCACTTCTGGGGTTCCTCAAGGTAGTCATCTTGGTCCACTTCTATTGAATATTTTCATTTCAGATCTTTCAAAAGTGCTATTTGATATTCTGCACCTTTTTTATGCCGACGACCTCAAACTGTATGACAGAATACAATCTTGAACTGATGTTTCTTTTCTCCAGTCCAAATTAACCACTCAGATTCAACCTTCACTATGATGAACTAGTATGTAAAGCTAACAAGCTGCTAGGTTTTATTAAATGGAGAGTGAAAGAATATTTGGGTAACAAAATTATTGTTCACCACGTTAGTCCGTCCTATTCTCGTCTGGGAACCTACGAGTATATACGAAATCTATAACCGGAGAATTGAGTCTGTACAAAAACTATTTTTACTTTTTGTCTTAAGGTCTCTATCCGACCTGACATTTTTTCATAATTTACCTATTATGAGGATCAACTTCAAAGATTAAACCTGATATCACTCGCTTCCAGAAGACACGCTTTTGTAATGATTTTCTACTTTTCAGATCGAACGCGGAACCGACCTCTCATCGGTTCTAGACGTTAAGTCTGAGTAGTGCCAACGGATGGTACCAACAGGTCAACCAATCCGTGCACCGTAACCCATTCACGCGGTGACTGCTTGTCGGCCAGCTAGTTCGGAGAGGATTTCGGTCGCGGGTCTCCGAATGGGTTACGCTCAATTACAATATTTCAGTCACCTGAACATGCCCGTTTTCCAAACGCGTCAACAATTACTCATCCAGAACGGGAAACCTACGTTACGTTAATTCTGGATGTGATCTCTCCACAGATCTCAAATCAAAAACGCTACAAAATCCTATAGGCGCGTTACCGAATCACCGACGCGGTACCGAAAAATATGCTACTCGAAATTAAACCGACGAAAACTACTCTAATGAAATGACGAAACAATCAAAGGTACCGCGTACCGCGCGCGACGCGAAACCGACTTCAGCGGATTAGTTGAAACCCTATCCTCGCGACGGCATACCTACCTTACACTCTCTCTTCCCGCTGAAAAAGAATGAGACACTGAAAAGGAAAGTCGTGGTTAACTTTTAACAATTCATTTTAATCATTTAAAATTATAGAAATACATTCCTTCTTTTAATCTCATATGAAGCGTAGTCTACTTCTAAAAGAGCGCTAAAATTCTAATAAACAGAGAAATTATAGAGTTGTTGCTATGGAACGGAATCTAGATATTATTACTTAGCATCGTGAAAATAAACATCATCCTTTGGGTGATACAAAGAAATCTTAAGCTAACTAGTACTGTAAATTTCATTGTTAATAATTATGTGAGCATATTTGTTGATACAATAGAATATAAGGTTGGGTTTAGTTTATTAGAAGGGCTGACACTCATTCGAAATTCTTGCGAAATTAAATAACAATATTATAAAATTATTTCTAAAAATTACAATTCGAAACAAATCGAATTCCAAGTTAAATGGAATGGAATTATGTAATTTTTAACTCATTAAAAAAAAATCTTGCGAAATGAAATCGTAAGTTAAAATTATGTAAATCTAATACGGAATTAAAATGTTAGAATAAAAATAGCGTTTTGTAAGATCGAATCAGAAACTTGAAGTTAACTTACTTATAAGTTATTAAAAAAAATTTTTTTTTTTTTTCTATTTAAATTTTTTTTATGCTCGAAGTACATCTGTTATCTGGAGTAAACAATTTTATTGTTAAAATAGTTGCATTTATAGAAATCCACAAAATGAACTTCATAGCGCGAAGTGGATAAATTATTTGTGTACGATCAAACGAATGAATCATTTCTGTTAAATAAATTCAAAAACATAGCGAAATTTGTTTACGCTATGAACCAACTCAAAACTATAATTAAAATTTTAAAATGTTCCCAGAACTTTTCTTGGTGCTTTGAACGAAGTAATCAATCATCTTCAATCATGAAGAAACATGTTAAAAATTACATAAAAATTACTAAAATATGATTAAAAATTAAAAGTATGTTGCATAAACAGACTAAGTTTAAAATAGCATATATGTTGAATAAATAAATACTTCAAGTTTAATGAATAAAATAACCTGAAATTGAAAGTAATTTTATGGAAAACTTAAAATAGTTTTTTTTTTTTTTTTTTTTTTTTACGGTTAGTAATTCATTTTAACTTCATTGTATTCTTCAATGAAAGAGAACCATAAAACAAATTTCAGATATTCGCTTAAGTCTATTAAGTATTATTTCTATATAAAAAGGAACGATAGCTTGAAATCTTTTAGGAACAAATAATTGAGTGTAAAAATGTTATAACTTATCACGAGGATTGTTAAGTTGAAGCATGTCTGGGTTGATGTTTTATTTTATGTTCACTCAGTCAATTAATATTTATGATTTTCGTGCTATCTCGAAGTTATAGTAAATTGTACACGAATCGAATTATTTTGCACAAACTAGAATTCAGTCCTCATGTCTATCTTACAATCTTTAACCTCATATATTACAATTAGCTTAACTTTCACTTATTTTAATAGACTTTGATCCCTTCAAATCTTTAGTATAAAGTGCAAAGCTTATTTGGAAATGTTAAGGCCTTAACTTACAAATAATACGCTAACAATTAAGAATTTTAATATTGTAACAACTAACCTAATCGTGAGACCCAAATTGCTTTTTATCACTTTTACACTTGAAGTTATTCCAGAATATTTTTACATACGGATAAAACAGACTCAAATGAAGTACGACTTTAATCATAGATAGATGCTGAAAGTACCACACATGCTGATTTTAATGATAACAACGGAACATTTCTACGTGTGGAAGTTGTTAAGATGAAAACATTGCATGATGTAACAGAAATGTAAAAACTTCTAAATCTTGAAAAGGAAAGTTTTATAAATTTCTTTGTAAAGTAATACTAAAAATATGTTAAAATGAAAGACGTACTGAGATATCATCTAACTTGGATAAATGTTTTCTTTAATTTTCCCTTGATAGATAGTATGTAAATGAGTTAAAATGAGTCGCTTTCAAAATCTTTTCGTAAGTGTTTCATGCAAAGCGGTAAAATTTTAACTCAGTAATTTCTCTGCTCCTAAAATCTATGTACTTGGCATAGCTGTAATGCTACGCTTTGATATACAAACATTTTTTGGCAAAAGTATAGATAACAGCGTAGATCTTAACTGTGCAATCACACGAAAGAATTTTCAATAGAGCGCGCACGGCTTACTCACAAAAATCACATATCTTCGATTATATTTCAAATGTAAATTTTAAACTGATACTTAGTTCACTGCGTTGAAATAAGCCGTAGATTTGCTTGTCCATTTTGTGGATGTACACGCTATTCCTCAAGCTTTTGTTTCGTTCTCTATTGTTTTTACAGATAATATGAAATCATTTGATTTTGCGTGACGCTATAGCTCTGTCCATTGCTACATTATTAGGAGTGAAACTTTCCAAAGAACGACTTTGCGGTTTCGTTGCTACTTTGTTGGATTTCAAATTTTGCGGTTATGCACTAGTTTTCCGTGACAATCAATTGCGATACACGAGCTACGATTCGCACAAGTTACACATTTGCTTCTGCTTTTCATTTTCCGTTTGCTTTTACCAATACGGGCGAGGATACTCACTTTGATTCCATGATGATGCCTCGGACCAACTATTGAAATTCGATGTACCTTCCTGAGTTGTAAATGTATTTGTACGATTCGATATTTTCACCGAATTATCACTGTTATCATTATTCAATAGTATTTCGGATGGATGCGATTGGCAGGATGGTGATTTTTTTAGATATTGTATAGTTTAGATCATTATTATTATCCCAATATTCCTTTCCATCAGCTCGGAAACAAATGCAAACTTCCAGCTTTTTCGAGGATGGAGGTAGAGTAATTTTAAAGCTAAATGTATCATATATAACATATGCGGCGCTACTTCCATGATACGCGGCGCCGAACGATTGGACCGCCGGAAACTTACTTCGAAAATGAAATCTTTGAGGAATGGTTTTATTCTCAAAGAATCAAATATATGCTGGTGCTAGACAACCCAGCAACCCCATATGCCTCATTCCTTAGAATTAATTTCGATACTTAGCTGGCAAATAGGATCCTCCACAGCCTTGAACTGACAACAGCTCTGCGGTTTGTATTCTCGGGCGTTATCAACCTCTTCTTCAGAGTCATTCGATTCGGTTAAGTCGCTCACAGTCACCCCTTCTTTCGATGTCTTCTTTGTGTCGGTTTTCCTCTTTTTCTTGGGAGATTTCGATTTACTTCGATCTAAAGATCCTCGTTTGGCTGCTACAACGACGAGGGCGATGAACTGCAAACAAAACCTGGTAAGGCATTTGTCGACGTACGCCGAACGAAAAAAATTTACCTCTCAATAATTTTACACCACCTAGGACCGCGCCAAGTCACTACCGACACCACACCATGACACCATTTACCTTTTTCGCCATGTGGCTGTCAAGCCCAACCGGTTGTCACCTCGGACAAAACAGAGGTGTGTGGAATGGCACGCCACATGGCGGCAATGTGCCTCTCCATCTGTCGCCAGTGGCATAGTTTTTTTTTTTTTTTGATGACCACGGTGGAGGGGCATTTCCAGATGGCTATGTCTCGAAATGTGCCGGGGTTTGGATTAATTTTATATTTCGAATATTTATATCCACAGATCGAAATATTTGGACAGAAAAAAAAAATATTTTCTGCGCAACGATATCCGCACGACAGATAAGGTCCGCTGGCACTTCGAGGACATATCCATCTGGCCGGTTGCAAGGGTTCGGGATCGGAATCACTTCGATTCCCGGGCGTAGGCGTCACATTACACTTTGTCTGCATGACTACCTTTTGACGTTTTAAGGTGTAATATTCAAGTTCCGTTTTTGTCAGACAAGATTCACTTTCACGATCCTATTAGAGTCACTAGGCACATTCTCATCTCAACCATAAGTACGCATCATACAATTTATGCAGACAATGAGCCGGTTAACAGATGCTGTAAAATCTTCAATGAGTTTAGCGAACATTACTCCCCAACCACTTCCAAGTTCTGTTTTAAGTCCAAAATATTACAAACCCTCAGGGCCTTCGACAACCTACACAATATGTTTTTGTGCTTTGTATTTTTGTTTTTAATTCAATTTGCGATGTATTTGATTTTAAATTGTGCCTTGTGCTGCGAATAAATAAATCTAAAAAGGTCACAAACAATAGTGCAAAAGTGAAATATCCAAAAATATTTTGGTATATATATATATATATATATATATATATATATATATGTATATATATACATATGTATATATGTATATATATATATTTATATAGATATATATATGTATATATGTATATATATATATATATATATATATATATATATATATATAGAATATAGTGAAACCTCCAATAGCTGGACACTCATGGTTCCAAGCTTTTTGTCCGCCTGTAAGAAGTGTCCGCTTCTGGGAAGCACCAAATGAAAACCCATTTTACCTACATACTACGTTATATAATAAATAATAGTAAATTTTTCGCGTGCTGAAATTTCTGCATTTCTTATTTACATATTTGTACTTACATATAATGATTTATATACATAGAATTTGGATGTACATAATCTTACTTAAACTTACATTATCAAGTGGATCATCGCGCCAAATTTCAATGTTGTCAGCTTAAGTGGAAACTTTTTCATTGATGTTCAGATATTCCGCCAAATTTTGACGCCTAAATGCAACGATTCCTTTTCAGGGTTTCGTACTAAAATACAAAACCCTATTGCAATCACGACCTGTGTCCGTCTGTCTGTCCGTCCGTCCGTCTGTATGTCACAGCACTTTTTCTCCGAAACTATAGAACCTACAGCAATGAAAATTTGTGGACAAGTCAGAAGTGGTGACTTCTTGAAAGTTCAAGGGTGAAAACATTTTTGAAAGAGGTTGAAGGGGAGTCTCCCCATGTAGGGAGATGACCCCTCAAAAAAATTTTTTCACCTTTGGTAGTCGAGTAGGGTGTCATTGAAAAGGTATTAATAAGATATTTTCAAAACAAGTCTAAAAATTGCCTTATCTGTACCGAGGGGGGCAGGGGAAGGGGAAAACCTTCCATCCGAAAAATCTGAAAAAAATCATGAATGTAGGCCTTTATGCGTACAACAACAACAAATACATGAGAAGTCGAAATTCACTCAACATTGTTAGTAATGGTACGATTTATCGATTTTACGTTTTCTTCAATAAAATCTTAACGGTACCCTTAAATTCAATAAGATTAAGTACACAGATGACTATTTATAAGATTGATCTTTTCTCAAAGTTTCATAAAGATCATTACAATGGAACAATATGCGCTGTATTACTATGGAAACATATGGCTATGGAACAATATGCGCTTTTTACCGACTCACCCACTACAGCTTTGCTAGGACTTGCATGAGAATTTCAGGAATGATAGGAATCATGAATACCTTTGAGAATCGGTTCACCTAGTGGTATCAGTAATCATAAAACAAAATAGTGGCTGTTTTAAGTGCGAAGATTGAATAATTTTGAGTTATTATTCCCCAACTTCAACGTTTAAGGTGCATACTTTGAACACTTGATTCAATTTAATGAATGCCTGAAGATGAGCGCCTACAACTAATATTCATAGGTGAAACAAGTCGAGGAGACAGGAGAGAGCTCCTAGCACAAGGGCTTTGTAACCATTCTACGATTCGAAAAAATAGGCCATGAATCGATGATTACAGTACAGGGGAGTGGCCACTGAAAAAAATTTCATCAAACGTAGCCGATATGAGTAGCAAATGAAAGTTCTTTATGGGAGCATTTCAAAACAGTTCTTAAACTTACCGTTTTTGCTTCACTTGGGCACAGGGGGGGGGGGGGGGGGGGAATACATGAAAAATGTGTTTCTTCCTCCGCGAATGGACACCTGTGATCTAAAAAAACTGAAAAAATTATCAAGGGAGATATTTATGAGTATAACAATACTAAAAACTCAGAAGTCAAAATTCGTTCAACCTTGTTAATAATATTGTAGTATGATCCTCGAATTTCACATTTTCTCCAATAAAATCGTCTTTGACATGTTTTTTGATATTATTCATTCCTGGCTACTGTATTTTGTAAATTGAGTACAAAACCCTTCTGACATGAGCGTAGGTCTGTCTACCCAACTTATTAGCTTTTCAATAATGAATAATTTGAGTGATTTGATAAATAATCGGCAAACGTATGCGTCTACCTGCCTAGTTTAAATGTGTGTGAAGTACGAAATTTTTTTCCCTGGAAATCGCACCACATGAAATTTAATTTTCCAAGCAATCGGCGAACAACTTTCACTTATTTGATGCTGACACGTTTCTACTTATTTGGTTTGAGACTCGATGCATGAAAGTTTGAATAAATAGAATCGTTATCTTTTTGCATTCAATTTATTTTCATTCAGAGCAATGCTGCCTACTCATCATCTAATTAAGTGTATAAAAATTAAGACTTTTGTCCAAGCACGCGTAACGTACCACCGAAGTTTGCAGGCATTACCCACATCGTCAGCGGGCGCCCGTCAAAGATGATGGGTAAGTACCTTTTTGGTTATTTTTTTCTTGTCAGTGTGTATTGTATTTTGAATATTCGTTTATAATTTAATAACCAACCGTTATGATGGTATACCATTTCTAGCAGGTTGTTGTCGGGAAATAGAATAGAACATACACAATTACTCATGTAAACCGTTTGTGTCTTTGATTAAACTTATGCCCTATTTCTCATTCATTTCTTTTCTTCTCGTAACTGAAATAGAGACGCCTGTTTGTAAATTTTGGTAAATTAACATTGAATATTAAAGTAATTTTATTATCGAAGGTCAAGAAATAAAAATATTTTGTAATTAAATCTAAAACTCGGTCTTTCCTTTCGTTGGGGACCTGACCAGGTATGGGAGCCGCAACGATGGCCGGCCCGTCCACTATAATGAGCTAGCCGTCGGGCGAGCTCTCCCCTTGTGATGCGTTTTAGGTGCTCTTGCCTGGGTAGAGTAGCCTTCATCTCGCGTGCCCTTTTATGGTATAGTGTTATATGAAATTGGTCACGTTTATATTACTCATTTGATGGAAAAATTCATTCAAATTATGTTTGTATGAGTTTTTCACTTAAATGGAAGATATATGGCCAGGTCTACGTTGGGATCTTGATCTGGTTGGGAGGGTGTGAAGGGACAACGCTTCCACCTGGAAGCTCCACTCTTGTTTGTGGGCCATAAGTATCGTCGGTAACGACGAAGTCCCCGTAAGTCCGTCCGTTTTCTCAAGGCCCGATTTGTCCTCTGAAGCAACCATTCTTTTGACCCTAAGCAGGGTACCTTCTTTCTCGACTCCGGTTGTTCCGGATAAAAATGTTTTATGAATCTAATGAACAACTGATACTTTGTTTAACTATTTATTATTTCACACTTTAAACTTGATAACAAATTTTCGATTTCTATTTTCAAATTTTTCTTCAATTTTTAATACTTCTACATTAGACCATTCACTTTCAAGCGGAAATAACTAATGAATAATATGTTCAAATTTTTCACTGTACCGCAATCTCCAAAACGATGGGATTCGGTACTTCCTCACTCGCTATCAGTGAATTTCAAAGTGGCAGTATCCTAACTTCGAAATTCACAATATATACAGTAACCGATAACAATCAGATGTCACAAACGTCTGTCAACATTGATTGGCAGTCAATAATATAAACAAGGAACATCAAATTATGGCGCAGCCGCACAGCCATCAGATAAGTTATTTTCATGTTAATATTAAAAAAAAAAAAAAAACGATTCTTTGTGCCTTGATTTGTTTCAGGTTTCAGCGTTGGGTCCGAAGTTAGAAGCAGAAAGACTCCCCCAGACGAGCAGTTTATTGAAAACTCTCAGCAGCGTTTACTCTTAATTGCAGTTTCTGTAAATGTAAGCATTAGTCTGATAGTTTTATCATTTGATATACCTTTGATGTCAATTAGGCTCGGGTGTTTGGTTTTCAGCGTTCTTGCAGGTTTGATTCGTGGTTTGATGCATTGGCGTGATGAAGTTATCCCACCTTATGCTTGGCGTTGACCTACACCGTCATCATGCTTTAGTTTTGTGGTAACGTCCGTAGTGGTTACGGCAAGTCTGTTCTGTAAAGTGGGAAAATTGATGGAAAAGGCTGGAAAAACGAAGAAGTGATAAATTGGAATGTTTGGCTATGATGTGTATGGTGATGGTGTCGTTCTTTATGTAGGCAGTAGTGCTATTTTTGTGATGAATCGTTTGTATGCTTTGTCATTGGCCCAAACCGTAACAACACCTACTATTGGGACCCTGATGTACTTGCGTGATCCGAGCCAGAGGCCATATGTAGGATGGCATCTTCTCATATTTTAAGATACATAAATAACCAACGGTCACATTGATTTTTTGATTAACCGTTTTGGCCGACGTTAGAGATGACTCAGATAATCTTTCTGCCATCGCTTCCAAAAATCTTGAGTATGTTTTTGAGTCAGTTGCCATCTGTCTAAGTGATTGCTATTGGCCGTTTCAAATTCCTTTTCAGGTGGTACTCCCATAATATCACCGATGAGAAAATGGGCCGGAGTCAATGCAGTGATATCGCTAGGGTCGTCACTTAGAGGGCATAAAAGGCAAGAGTTAAGGCAATCTTCTATCTTAACTAACACTGTAGAAAGCTCTTCATACGTTAATGGTACGTTGCCTACTATTCGTCGTAGGTGCGATTTAATTGAACGCACTCCGGCTTCCCAGAGACCAGCTAAATAAGGAGAAGCTGGTGGATTAAAATGTGATTTTACTTCCTGATTTGCTAGTCTCAGCCACGTCATCATTTGTTTTCATCGTCATTTCAAGTTCAGCAGCTGCTCCAACAAAATTTATCCCACAATCGGAATAAATATGTTTGCAAACTCCCCTTCTTGCCACGAATCTGTGCAGCGTTGAAATGTTGGCGTGGAAAGATCACTAACGACTTCTATATGTAAAGCCTTCACAACAAGGCATACAAATATTTCCACAAAGCCCTTTGATATTAGGCATCCTCTTCCATGGCAATCTTTAAGATTGAATGGGCCATAGAAATCGATACCTGTGTGTGAACGGACGTGATTAGTTGCGTCAAACCCTTTGCGTTAGCACGGAAATAGGCGACACGTTGGTGTATGAATTTTTTAATTTATTTGCGTCCATTTTTTAAGCCAGAATTTTCTCCTCAAACTATTTAGCATTAACTGCGTTTGTCCATGCATTGTTGACTGGTGTGTCTGATTGAGAATTAGTTAAGTAAATTTTCCATTCTGTAGTAAGATTATTGAATGTTTTTCATCGAAGGATAGTTGAGCGTGTTGTAAGCGACCTCCAACCCTCATTATGCCCCTTTTATCTATAAGTGGATTCAGATTAGCCAATTCGCCTTTATTTCCGACTGGTTTCAATTTTTGAAGATTTAGTAGCTCTACCGAGCATTCCGTTCGTTGAGCATGTCTGACCCAGAATTCAAAAGCATGTTTTGATTCATCGCTAGTGAGACATGTTTGAGAGGTTGGTCGGTTTGATTTCGGTTTTATCGTACGAAAACAATAAGCGGTGATTCTTATTAACCTTGTTAGTGTCGAGTATTTTTTCAATAGGTCATCCAAAAAGTTGTCCATTATTATTCCAATAGTAACCATCGTATGTTTACGTTGTTCGATATCAGTTGATGGTATATCTATATTTTCAGGCCAATCATCGATTGGTTCAGTTAACCAGCTTGGTCTGTGCCACCATAGTTTTATTTGACCAGATCGTCAGGTTTAATTGCCCTCGATGCTAGATCATGTGGATTGTATTTTGACGCACATGACGCCATGAAACGTTGCCAATGTTTTCAACATTGTTGGCCGTTCTATTGCTGACGAAGATAGACCATCGGGTGGGATAACCTCTCAATCAAGCTAAAACGATCTGCGAGCCGGTCCATAACCAGGTGGATATCTTTTCCAATCTTAATGTCATTGTTACTTCCTTTACTAACCGAGACAATAAAACTGCTCCACACAACTCTAAACGGGGAAGAGTCACAAGTGCGTCTGGTTGATATGTCAACCATCTTGTTAATCCATTCTGTGCTTAGAGGACTTAGTATTGGGTCATTCCAGTCTTGCCCAGACAACCAAAGACTTTGAAGTAATATTTTCGCCACTATTTTGATAGGTGCTATACAGCCTAGTGGGTCATATAGACATGCTACTTCTGATAGAATAGCGCGTTTTGTGTACGTTGTAAGCTTTACATGCTTCTTCAGTAAAACTAACAATGTACACAAAATACGTCTTTATGACCCGCTAGGCTGGATAGCACCTATCATAATAATTGCGAAAATATTACTTCAAAGTCTTTGGTTGTCTGGGCAAGACTGGGATGACCCAATACGTCAAATAATCCGTCAATGGAAACCACATAGCTCCTAACGATTTATAACCTTGATCCGTGTCGAAGTCGATTGCTTCCTTCATCTAGATATCCTGTGTTGGGACTCCTTGCAAAATTTGTTTGTTATTTGCTATCCATTTTCGCAATTGAAAACCACGAGAGCTCAGTAGTTCGGTCAATTGAATTCTTTTGATGATGCATTCGTGTAGGCTGTGCCATCGAATAGCGAATCATCCACATAAAATCCGTTTAATATCGAATCGCTAGCAACAAGATATTTTTCTTTTCCGTCTATCGCTAGTTGGTTTAGCGTGCGTATTGCAAGAAACGGGGCAGAAGTGGTTCCAAAAGTCACTGTTGTAAGGCAGTAGTCTTTGACTGGTTCATTCGGCTGAAACCTCTATAAAATCTTTTGAAAATTCGCATCTTGAGGATGCATGTTCACCTGTCTATACATCTTTGTAATGTCAGCTATCATTGCAAATTGCTTCAACCTCCTATGGATGATGATTGACGTCATGCTCTTTTGAATGGATGATTCAGTCAACAAAATATCGTTGAGTGACAATCCAGAACTCGTTTTCTAAACACTACGCGTAATTTGGTTGAGGTGCTTTCTTTATATACAGCGTGATGTGCGAGAAAATTGGCTGTGGTGATTTTTCTTCCAGCTTCAACAACTGACTCTTCACAATAAGGAACTTCCTGCATGTGGCCCAAGTTGATGTACTCCTGAATTACGGTTGAGTATTCTGCAAGAAGTTCTTTGTTCACGGCAAAACGTTTTTCTAATTTCAATAGGCTTGTTACTGCACTTGTTCTAGAGGTTCCTAACTGATGCTGGCAATGCATATTTTTGAAAGGTGATCAGATCTGATATCGTCAGTTTGACTCCCTTTAAACGTGGGTTCTATAGTGTTGCTCGCAAGCTTTTTCTTCCTGTGTTATGCCGCAGCCAAAATCTTTTTAATTCTTCGTTGATTTATGAGTTTCGGTTTCGTTCAATTGTAAATGTATGTAATATTTGGGTGTCACCTATGTCAACTTTCGCTGATATTATCCAGCCCAGTTTGGTAAATTGGAGTACTGGCCCTTGTTTCAAATTTTTAATACCTCCGAAGATTATTTGTGCATAAATGTCTGCTCCTAATAGCAGATCCATTTTGCTGGGTTTATCAAAGTGAGGATCAGCGAGGTCTAGGTGTTCAATTTGTTTTCTAATGGACGTAGAAATAATCTGTGATGGAATAAAGTTAGTCAATTTATTTAAGATTATAGCCTCTATGGTCAAATGTTTGTTATTTCTGAGATGTAACTTCATTCTCAATTTTTCATTTGTCGAAATACCCTTTGATTTCCCAATGCCTGCTATAGTGGTGATTGTGGATCTTCGTTTAAGCCCTAATCTTTGGGCTGCGCATGCCGAAATGAGTGACGTTTGTGATCCTTGATCTAGTAGAGCACGGAGTGTCAGATCTCCGTTTGAAGTCGCTACCTTCACTAAGGCTGTCGCTAGTAATACCGTTTGCGTATTGTCCGAAATGGTAGTCTCCATTATAATGGCCGTTGGTGGTTTATTTGATGACAGTTTTCTGAACACATTCAAAATCTGTGATTGTGTGCTGTGTGTTAGTGCCATTGTGGGTTGTTCATCAAGTGCTGGTATTCGTTGTTGAAAGTTCCTGAATTCGATACCTGAGCCTCGTATCCAAGTGACATGTATGTTCGATGGCTGACATCGGTATGGCTTGTCGTTTCAGATCTGCGAAGCAGCGTGTGATGTGCCTTCTTACACTGGAAGCATCTGGTTTTGGTAGGACATTGCCCACCTAAGCGTCCCTTTTCTAAATAATTCAGACACAAGCCATTCCTTTTAATTGGGTTAAATTTGATTGAGTGACTGGCTTGCTGAAACTCTGTACATTGTCTGAGATGATGTAAGCGCTTGCAGAGGATTCAATTCAATCGTTGATCTGGCTTACCTATCAAAACATTAGGAATGGTTCTGTTTGGTCTTTGCTTATCCACTCCAGCAGCCGCCAAGGCTCTGAACCGAGATTGCATGAAATCCTTCAGCTTTTGAAATGACGGTAGTTCAGGAAGAGAGGTTTGCTGTTGTCCCCACAATTGGTGCGAGTCAGTTGCATCCCACTTATCGTCAATTTTTAAGGTTGTTTATTGCTTGAACACAATCAAGCGTTCTATCCAGTAGTAACTTTATAGACGAAGAAGATTCATTAGCGTTATTCAACGTTAGTAACCTATTCAGCTGCACATTCAGGAGGACCTATTTGTCACCGTATCGCCCTAGTACAAGCTTTCATTCCGAATCGTAATTGTCGTCAGTGACTGGATGATGTTTCAATAGCTGCTCAGCTTCTCCTGCAAGACTACATTTCAAATAGTGCAGCTTTTCCTCTTTGGCGATATAGGTTTTGTTGTCTGTGTGTGTTCCTTACTTATCAGCATAGATGTGAGAGAGAAGATACGAAATGCATCGAGAGAATTGAAGCACTTTATCATGTGGCGTGAAGTTGGCGCGTTATTAGCTGTTGATTCGAATTTCAAATAAATTTAACGTTACGTCTCCCACTAATTTTTTCATCTTGAACTAAATCAATCTTCCGTGCGGATATTCTAACTTGAACGATATAAAAGATTGAACATGACTTACCCTACGAAGGATACGTCCCTGACACGCTGCCTAGAGCTGTTTTTACAGTCCCGCACACGTCACTTCATTTTTTATTTTTCGACACAAAAACACTCGCGATCTGTAACAAACTTTTTAGTTTGCTAAATCATCACATTTGCAACGCCCTTGCACTAGATTCAACACGGTTTATTTTTAAAAAAATGTTTTGGGTACAATTTCAAATTCAACTTGATTAGACATTTCCCATCAATGTTGAATTTTCACAAATCATATGTTTTCAATCATATGGTTGATATTTCGTTGACAATTCGGGGGTTAACGTAGAAGAGGAGTGGGATTTTCGTGAGAGCAACTAGAGAGCCACTTGAATGTGTGGATTCTCTAGCGGCGTGAAAGGCAGGGGGATTTCAATTCGCATGCGAGAAGAAGGCATGTATGTAGTAAAAATACTTCACTCACGTATGGATGAAAATAAGCTCATTTCGCGTCCATTACTTTATATGTCTTTGCTTATCAGTAAGGAAAATGGAAAATAGAAATTCCAAACAAAGTTTATATTTGACGTATCTTTAACGCCCAGAATTAAGAACTTTTTCAATCAAAGGATTAGGAAGGAAAATGGAAAAGGACTTATCAGACTTACTTGCCGTTAACCATATGTCTTTAATTTGGTATAATTAACTGCGCGGCCCGGGATTTAATAATATCACTAAATGAACTGTCACTCAATTCAATCAATAATATTCATCAAATAATTAATAAATACCGGATTCGACTATGTGTAGCAAACTCTTATCTATATCTGGCTCGAAGGACCAAAAATGATCCGGATATAAATGTTTTATGAATCTAATGAAAAACTTTTACTTTGTTTAACTATTTATTATTTCACACTTTAAACTTGATAACAAATTTTCGATTTATATTTTCATATTTATCTTCAATTTTTAATACTTCTACATTCGACCGTTCACTGTCAAGCGGAAATAACTAATGAATAATATATTGAAACTTTTCACTGTACCGCAATCTCCAAACAAAGGAATTCGGTACTTTCTCATTCGCTATCAGTGAATTACAAAGTGAGAATATCGTAACTTCGAAATTCACAATATATCATTTATGATATAATCATCACCGTGATCCTCAGTAATCGTTACCAATCAGATGTCATAAAGTCTGTCAACATTGATTGGCAGTCAATTATATAAACAAGGAGCATCAAATTATGGCGAAGCCGCCCAGCCATCAGATAAGTTATTTTCATTTTAATATTTAAAAAAACGATTCTTTGTGTCTATTTGTTTCACGTTTCAGCGCTGGGTCCGAAATTAGAAGCAGAAAGACTTTGAACACCGGTTAAGAAAGACAGCGTCATCGTTGGAAACGTAATCATCACGGTTATCATCCTCTGTGCATACTATCGGAAGTCAAGCACCCTGATAATATCCCAAAACAGCATGTTATCAACACCCTCGCGCGAACCTGTTAGGATGAAATTCCATTGGCCCTTGCCTCAGACTAAGCGGGGAGGACTTTCGGTATCACCTTCGCAACCCAGATGTAGGTGCTCCACGTGGAACCGACATATGAAGACGTTCCTACGAGCCAGTGAACCCGATCCTTCTACATTAAAATTGTTTAGATTTCGTCTGCAATTAGAAATGCAATAAGCATTTTTGTACATCACATTCTTGCACAAATTACTTTAGATTTGAGTTGTAAATTAGATTTCATCACGAGCAGATCGTGCTCAATAAAGCCCATTTAAATCACAAAAATTTGTTTGAGCTAATGCTGAATGATCAAATTTGGATTTGACAACAATTCTTTGAACGTCACATTTCCGTACAAATTGTGTACGCGGTTACTACATAATATATGAAAAGCTTCTACCAGGAAGGCAGAGTAGAAAGCTAGGAATGTCAAAGAAAACCGAAAGCAGATCCCCGCTAAGAAACATAATAAGGCGTTCAAGTCGCGAAATGGCTTCAATTGGGAGTGGCTTTCAGATGATCAAGGTTAAAACCTGGCTGGCACGCGATCAATGATGATGACATTTTATTTCTTCGTATGTCGCTTGACGAAAGTTACTGCCAGAGTATCACAACATTCTCTCAGGCAGCTGAAATTCCGCATTGCGAACAAATTCTTTAAAAAGCATATGATAATGTCCTGGTGTATTCAAATATTTTTGATGTATTGTGACGTGTTTATAGCTCCGTCAAAGTTCAGAAAGCTAAATGAATGAAATACGCAAATTTAAAAACTTAAATATACACGTTGTGCATGCTTAAAAAATTAACTTATGCATCAACATTTCATACGCACATCATTTTATATGGTCCTGACAAGAACATACTTTTCATTCTCACGTTACTTCCAATTAAACCACCACAGAAAGATATTTAATTACTGAAAAAAAGATACAAAATTTAATCTTATCAACATGGAATCGTCAACCGGTAAAACGAGAGGACTTGTGAGATTGTAGGTGAGTCTAGACATATGAGTGTAAGTTTTCCCAACCCAACTCTAAAGCTTCTGTAGTGTCGCTTTATAAATGAAGAAATACAGAAAAGATACACGCAGTATGTTATGTGCATATATGTACGTATTTTAATTGCTATACATATGCAAATTGTAATATATGTTCGATTTTATATGTATGCTAAAACCTTACACGAGTACGTGCAAATGCATTTTAAGACAGCACGGATGGTGGCGCTTCAAATTTCAATTAATCCGGCAAACGTCTAAAAGGTTTTAATCGGAAATCATTCTATATTGCAAGAAATGCTTCGGTAAACACTTCTGCATCAGTCTAGTGAATATTCTGGTTCAAAAGGTGTGCGTAGGTTGATTAGGTAGAAATTGACGCTTTTATAGAACGGAGTGATGTAACGATTTGAAATTGGCGGGGCAGCATGTCGTAATCCAGAACTTGAGTAGTATGCAAACCGAGAATAAGGACTTCAAAGTTGTTTTACGCATGTTAGCTAAATAACTTCAAGGACATAGACATGAGTGTGGAATGTAAGTAATGCAAGTCAAAGAATCTTGATTGGAAAACTATTATCATCTGTGTTGAAAATTTAAAAGAAATATTATAGACACAGCAGACTGGTGTCACCACAATGTCTGCTAAACCTTTTACTCATACAAAACAGTTGTTGCGCTCTCATATATTAGGTATAGCACGAATCATAGCTGCAACTGTTCGATTTTTTGGTAATTTGTCTCAAAATTTCATTCATTTATCGTCAGTAATTTGTAGCATTTAACTCGAGACAATGGAATAAATTTACAAGCGTTCAATCCCTGCTCAAATTCATCCGCGATTGGATCATAGAGCTAAATACAGATAATCATTACATGACACAACCACTTAAATGGTACTTATCACATTCAACTGTCCGCAATCTGTAATAACATATTACAAAACGACAGGGTTAATTCTAATCATCCAAACAATAAACTTAACCTTTCCCTCTTGTGCAAGAACTGACTAGCAAGCGACAAACGGTGGTGGAGTACATTCGCAAGTCTTGGCAAAGTAGGATAATCACGTAAGCCTTAAAGAAGCGGAAATATCCGCAAATAATTCTGTCGAGAGCAGCAGCCACAGAGGAACAGGGTTGCAACGGTGGCGGTGGTAGTGGTGAGTGTGGCATGACCAGTTGGATGGTTATATTTGCTCTTTGAAAGGCCTCACTCGCTAGCGTTGACATCCGCTTGCTAGCATAATTCCTTGTGATCCAATTTACTCATGCCATCAGAAATCAAAACACACAAACAAACGGAAAACCTCCAGGAATAGCATTAAATAAAATGTATAACACGTGAGAGAGAAATTAGCAAGTTTTCCTGCACTGACTGAAGAAAAGTTAGTGTTGTTTCTAGCAAATGTTGAAAAGTCGATAACGAATGGATATGACATGAATTCTTGAATAATGCATGCATAGTTAAACGTAAGAAGTATAATCAGTCAATTCTAATCGATCCTCTTACAGCGGACTAATTCAATTGTTTTGGGGTGTTCAAATGAAATTAAGCATATGTATGAGCTCTATGCACTAAGATGATAAGCTTGGTACTAGTTTCAAAGAATTAATTAAAAAAATACTTTTTCTCTCAGACTTTCATAGAACGTCAACATTGAAGTAGACCAGTCTTAAATTTCATTATACAAATAAGTTGAATAGACAAAAGTATGGTCCTGTGAGAAAAATTTCGATGACATGCCAGTATATCAAATTCGTATACCCTGACTTACACAGAAAAATTTCATATAATTCTCCTAATGTATGAAAAATGAGTCACTACCAATTGAAAGTATACCAAGCTACAGTAAATTGCAGAAAGTGGGCTCCAGCAAATCTGGACTGCAATGGGATAAGAGGGGAGACCACCGCAAAATGTCCACTTCAACGAAACTCCTCAACGAAAAATGATTTTTTTGGAGACATAACACAGCTTATAGCACACCAGATACATTGATCAAAAGGTCAAAGTTATCTGTTACAAGAGGTTGGACCAGTTTTGACACATAAATGTCAGATCTGGTACAACCAGAGTGCTAGTACTATGGAAAGATGAAGAGTTTTCGAAAGGAAATGTCTTCGTGCATGTACTGGTTTGCAAAGAAAATCTGAGATGGATTGAAAGCACTATATATCAAATAGAAAAATTGATCGAGCTTATAAAGTGACGAGAGTCGATATTTTCGTATTGAAACCTCTTCGGAATCATATCGCAAGATTTGGATTTCACAGCCGTTCCATCCTACGGATGGGTATATTGTGACTTGCTACGGCTTCGTTCCTCAAGAAGCATCCATGTAGTTGAACATGAATCGATATGTTTTTGATTCTGACGGTGTCCGAACTATATAGGGTTTTGCATTAGAGACATAACAATTTCGTACCTTTATATGAATGCACCCTTAAACCTTTTCAAGGAACTGCCAATGTCAAAACGTTCAACATTTTTATCATGCTAAAGGGGAATTTTGGCCGACAGGTATACTCTTGGAGGCAACCATTCTTTGGGGAGTTCCGCCCCCGCGTACCCGAGGCAATTCCCCCCAGGGGGAATGCCGGTCGGCAACAGCACTCTTGGAGGCTAGCATTCTTAGGGGATCGCCGACCCCACGGACTCGAGTATATGGGGGGCACCATGAGGCTCCCTCCTGGGATGACAGGTAACGATCCTGACTGGATCTGGACTACGCTTTGGACAACGAACTGGAATTCATGCTTTCGGCTGACATATATGATTGTTTGGACCTAGTTGCTTTGCACGGTAACGCCAAGGTGACACTCACGTGTGAACGGCTCCAATTCAACTATCATACCGTCTCCGTCCCGTTAAAACCTTGGCAGGCCTCGGAGAACGTTTGAAGTTCGCACCATTGATCGGTAGTTTAGGTTCAGTTGAGACGGACTCTAGATTGGCGCTGGTCTAGCTCTGTGCACTTATCCCCATAAGGGCTTGTGCCAACCCTCACATGGCCTCCCTGCTCTGCAAAGATAACCATGGGACCAAAAAGGCAACTATACACTCAAACGGATATAGTGGCTCCGAGGGGGACCAATAAAACTGGGGTAACCAAAAACCCTTAAAAAGATAAAAAAAAACTCAAAAAAGAAAAAGAGTGCAAAAATAACAAGAACGACGACTCAACCAGTGGCTGCAGCCACTATGTTAACAGCACATCGGGGGCGGTACTAACGATGACAAAAACGACGCTTAATATAATGACAGTGAAGACGGATAAAAAATGGAGATTAACTGACGGTCTGGTCCAGAGTGAGATTCTTGCGGCGTTCGGGCGCAGCAACAAAATGATGCGAACACCTGAGCGTCCTATAAAGGAAAAATGGGAAACTCTGCAGGACGCGCCAGATGTTCAAGTGATGGAGGAAAATGTAATGAAATTCGAGAATTCGATGGTCACTGCTACGATCGCTAGCGATTGAAGCAAGGGTCGTAAATCTTTAAATAATAAACAACTATCCTGAAGTCAACGAGGAGATTACGGTAGGAAAAGAAACGAGTGACCAGGCAAATAAAGGAACGATGTGTGATTTCATCGCCAACGTCAAAAATGTGGCGGAAGCACTGTATTCGGAAACAAAAGCCGATAACCTTTCATAAGGACGATGGTCGCAAAGTACAATTGCGACCCAGTGACATGAAGAAGAAAGGCTATTCCAAAAAACGGGAGTTGTCCTAAAAAGAATACAATCTGCATGCAACTCGCCAAAAATCACCAAAGCAGAAAAGATTGAGCTCTTTGAACTAGAGGAGCTCCTAGACCACATATAGGGCATATCGGAGGAGCTGGTTAAAAGCCGAAGAGGACCAGAAGGCCGAAGAAGGGCAAAAGACCAAAGAAGCGCGGAGGGTGGGGAGTCTAAAGGGTACGTGCAGAAAGCTCCATAATCAAAAATCAATAAAAGAATGGCGTCTAGCAGAATTGAAGGAGATCGGGATAAAAGAAGCACGCAAGAGGCACTTGATGGGTGAGTAGCACCAGGTCAGGGATTCCAGACAAAACATACAAAAGGAGCGTGGAAAGCCGCCAGAAAATAAATTTCACACCGATGCCAACAAGAAAAAAAACCCAATGCAAAACAGGAGAGAAAGAAGCCCTGACGTAGACCCCGGCAGCAGACACTGCTCGTAAAACCCGAAGATGGTCGATCCTACGTGGAGGTACTGCGGGACATCAGGGGTAACGTAAGCCTCGAAGACACAAACACTGCCATTAAAGCAGTACGAGCAACGCCATCGGGCCACATACTGGTCGAATTTGGAGCAGAGGTCGAGAATAGGGAAGCATTCTGCAACGCAGTAAAGAAAGTCCTAGGCAAAAGTGCAGCTATAGCCTCGCTCGAACCGATGGCAACGATCGAAATAAGAGACATTGACTGTGTCACAGATCTGGCTGAGGTAGAAAAGGTCATCAAAGGGGAGTTCCCTCCGGTAGGCGGGATCAAATTAGGGCTGACACCAGAAAACCACAGACATAATTGACTTGACCGAAAAGGACGCCGAACAATTTCTGAGTAAGGGCAAAGTATGAAAAGAGTGGGTTGTCTGTAGGATACGGTGAAGAGCAACGCCTCTTCAATGTTTTGAATGCCTTGGCTATAGTCACACCACACACCCATGCAGAGGACCCGATAGGAGTTCTCTATGTTGCAAATGCGGTGAAATGGGACATAAAAGAAAAGAGTGTATGAAGGTGGCTCACTGTATTCTTTGCAAGGATGCTGATCCAAGACCTGACCTTGGACACGTCTTGGGATCAGAATAATGCCGGCTGTTCCAGGAAGCCCTAGCCAAGGCAAAATTAGAACTTAAATGACCCGCATCCTGCAAATAAACTGCACAAAATCTGCTTGAGCAGTTTGCGAGGGACATGAAAGCCAACTTTTTGCTGCCGAGTGAGCTACAGCAATGTAAATTCAGCACCATGGTATCCTAATGAAACTGACACTGCTGCCGTGTGGGTTCGAAATAGTGATTTCCAGGTGGAGAGCTATGGAAGGGTTTTGTGTGGGTTTGGTGTTCAGAGACCACCTTCTTTAGTGTGTACCTAATACCTAATGAATCGATATGATCTTTCCAAGCAAAGCCTCTGGCTTTGGAGGGTGCTGTCTCAAACGTGCTCGTTGCGGGGGATTTCAACGTTAAAGCAATCAAATGGGGCATGCCTCAAATAGATCCGCGGGGAAAAAATTCTAGAAATGGCTCCCAGGATGGCGCTCGTCATTTTAAACATCGACAATATACCGACTTTCTGCCGTATTGGCTGTTAAGGAACTATACCGGACATGACATTCACCTCGGAGTCCTTAGTATGGAGGATACACAATTGGAGAGTATTAGAGGACTACTCAGCCAGTGATTATCAGTGCATTTTGTTTGAGATAAGCGAAGGTGGCGAGGCTCATGCTGATCAGCAAGGGAAAGGAAATCCCAAATCGCCGTTTGCATACCGCCCGTTATGCATGCTAGACATGGCTAGGAAAGTGCTAGAGAAATTCATCAAAGGAATGACTCACTGACGCGATTCGTGCTGCTGATGACCTACATACGTACAGCTTCAGAGGAGGACACTCAGCCATTTATTCGATTGCAGAGGTAGTCAGCGTGAGGCATATAGTCACACCAAGCGACGGATCGTCCTGTTGGTGACACTTGACGCCTGGAACGCTTTCAACTCCGCTTGATTTGTGGATATTCTGGAAACGCTGGAAAATTCTTTTCAAGTTCCAGAATATCTGATGCGGCTTTTGCGGAACTACCTAAAGGACCGAAGCCTACTCTACGACACAAGACAGGGCCAACGAAGGATGGAAATTACATCGGTTGTTGCCCAGGGATCTATCTTTGGTCCGGACCTGTGGAACGTGTGTTATGATGGGCTACTAAGTCTGGAAATGCCAGATGAGTCGCGCTTGGTCGGCTATGCGGATGATGTTGTGGCTCTGGTTGCTGGACGCACCGTTGACCAAGTGCAACTTAGGCTAGGTATAATAATGCGCTGAGTGAGAGTTTGGATGACTGCTAGCGGTTTCAGTTTAGTATTGAAGTAAGGATGATCAGTATTGGAGACATACAAATCGAATCGAAGCCATTGGTGAAGAACGTGGGGCTAATGATCGACTCGAAGATGAGTTTCTCTTAGCAAATCAGGGAAACGGCTGAGAAGGCAGCTTCGGGAATATCAGCTCTGAGTCAACTTATGGCCAACGTAGGAAAATCCAGCCAATCAAGGAGACGCCTCTTGATGAGTGCTGTAGGGTCAGTGCTACTGTGCGGAGTAGAAATATGCGGCGACGCTCTCAGTATGGAGGTATACCGAAAATGTCTGCCATAGTTAAAGCGAAGAGGAGCACTACGGATTGCATCTTCATGTCCAACAGTCTCTGATTCAGTGGTTAGAATTATTGCAAGCATGATACCTGTCGCCCTCCTCGCTAGAAAACATCGTGCTATTTACCTGCGCCGAAACGAGGATGCGAGGGAGATGGTTGTTCGCGAGGAGAGACAGTGCTCACTTAACAATTGGAAGCAGTCTTGGGTGGATTGCATTAAGGGAAGGTGGACTGCGCGCTGACGTCACTTTTTACATCGTCCCCTTACTGACCCAGAAGGTGTACCTAAACGTGTACTTCGTACTGTGATTCGGTCTGGCCAAGGATTCGTTCCCGGACTCCCACCTAAATAGCAGACTTATCTTTGATCTCACTGCTATGCCAGATAGACACAAGTTAAACCCCAGCCAACAACAACGCTTAAAAGCGTCCATTGGTACTCTTACATCCTAAGCAATAGAAGTCCTTGGCCGTACCAGCCTAATCTTGCACACCATAGAGGTAGGCGATAACAAACCCTTAAAGCAACGTCATTTTGCCAGCTCGCTGGCTATGGGAAAGTTTGTGTACGCTGAACTGGACAGGATGCTGGAGTTGGGAGTTATAGAGGAATCGCAAAGCGCCTGGTTCTACCCAGTAACCTTAGTGGTAAAATCAGAGAAGGTACGTCTTTGCCCTGATTCCCAAAAAGCCTCTTCAACCAACTCAACGTTTCGGAGCGCGTATCCCAACGTCTGCATATAAATTTGCCTGATCCGTACTCCAGGTCATCAATGATTCGCATTGGTGCTATCGCTGTACTAGACCAGTTATTGAAGTTCCCACTGGAATCCATTCAAAAGTTCACGACTCCACCTATCGTGAAATTCGTAGAGAGTCAGGTGTCCCACGTGTTTGGTGGAGTTAAATGCCTTTACTCATATAACGGAGTTAAATCCCGTTCTCGCCAGTTTAAGGCTCCACTCAAGGAGTGTAGGGAAGAACACCAACTGACATCTATCTAACTCCTCCCAATCAAATGCATCAGAACGTCTGAATCATACCCTATTAGCTGTGATCTGTTTCTATGTCCATCAAACCCAGTAGGATTGGGATCGCCGATTGTCCCTGATCACGTGTGCTTTGCGATTTTCCTATCATTTTGTCACGCGAGGTTCTCCTTACTTTGCTGCCTTTACGTAGCACATGATTTGCCACGGACAGTCATACAAGCTACTGCGGCAATTTAAATATTTGGAAGACCCCGTCGTTATGCTGAAGCCTCACGAAAGATTAGGCGTGCTGCACCAATAAATACGACAGAAGATAAAAAGTCCAGGCCACGCAAATGAAGCGCAGTGCAACTTGCGATCTCGACTTTCTGAGTTTAGAGAAGAAGAAGAAGTATTCCGTTGCAATTTTCATCAAAGTGACGCGGCAGGCCATTACAATGCGAATCTTAATCGGTGCTTCTTAAAAAGTTGAATACTCAAGGTAGTAGAACCTGCACACTATCTCCTCATGGATCTACCTGGGAAAGAAGTAGGTATATACCACGCAAAAGCCCTGCATCGGTAACAACCAAACAAGACCACAGTCTATTCGTTGCCTTATTTAGTGTAAGCACGTACGTCTGTCTATTCCTCTGAAGCAAAACCAGGGTACTTGCGTCTATTTGTGTATCTGTCCGTTACCTTTTTGGCTTTTCTTGATTCCTTCAGCATCTTTTTCAGAATTCCCCTCGGTACGAACCGTGAAAAATCAGCTGCCTTGTATTAATCGAGCAATACGCCCCGCCAACTACTTGATAACTCAGCAATGCACACGAAAAATTTGTCCACGATGCGTATACTGTTTTGGCGGCAATATTATGCCACAGAATTTTTTGCGTACTCCGCGTAGCGATATCCAGCAGATATCGGTCATCCCTACACAGTATAATCGGCTGGAAAGTGTTGGACTGACAGATATCTGCTACTACTCACCACCTAACGTCGTCAGTGTGCAGAGGAAAACTCAGTCACTGAGCCAGCACTTGACGTCGTTCTTGTGCGTGGTGGCTGCAGCACGGAAGGGATTAAGCGCTTGTACAGTCAGTAAGGTTAGGTAGATTCAGCAAAAATTTCATTTTTATTTGATCTCGGATATAATTTCCATACATAGGGGAGGATTTGGCATGTTACGCTCGGGGGGAATTCGACAGAAGTAGCTTGGCGTGCAGCAGCTAGGAAATCTGTACTGCAAGGAATATTTCCACTAGCAATAACGGAGCAGATGCTGATAACGTGACTACATAAGGTTTTCAAGCGAATTAGTCGCTCATAGGTCTTACAGTGTCCAATTGCATACAAAAAAGCGTTACAGGCACTATATGCATGTACAAAAAATTTTTTAAAATATTTTTAACGTCCAATTGAAATAGTTTTTTTCTAAAGAAAAATTCTGAAAAGCGAGAGAGAAGGATGATGATAGTGTTCTAAAAACAGTGGATATTAATATGGAATTTGTGCAATTGCATTTGAATACAAATAGTTAGTCAAAAGAAACAAATATCATTGCAAAAAAAAACAATTGAAACCATTGATGAAAAAAATATTTGTTTTTCAAGCTTAACTTATTTCAGAAACCAAACACAAAAAGTATGCATATGCAAAAACTGAAATATAAAGGAGGGATTGCGCCTTCGGTGAAACGTGCCAAATAAAAATGAATTGTTAAAGATGAAACTTTCGATCTTCCCATTTCTGAGATTTTGACTGAGTATGGGGTCCACCACGGTGGCTGGATACTCCTCTTCTGAGCTAGCCATCGGGCTGTAGCTCTTCCATTTCTTATTAATTGCAGGGGCTCTCGCTGGGTAGAGTGGTCTTCCACACGGGTTTTTTTATTTATGTTAAAGTTTTATATGATTTGATCGTATAAAATTAATTTAAATCTGCAACATTTCATTTTTCGGAAAGGTTAATTTAAACTGCTTTGTATGAATTTTTCATGTAAATGTAAAATAAATGGGCTCATCTACAATGGATTTTGGTTGCGTTGCAGGTGCTACTCACTCACCATAAAAGCCCCAAGAGCCACTGAGTGAGTTTTCGGTTCGCCAAAATCGTCTTCCCACTGCATATCTAGGCACCTCAGACACCACAGACAAAACAGGATTTATTTAGAATTCCACCGAAAGGGGTGCTGTGACACCCAGTACAGTGTGAAATTTCTTGTTAAGATAAGTACCATATTGAAGAGACCCCAAACGGAAAAGATGTGGGTTTTCAAGTGATCTACCTCTAAGTGAATTGTCAGGAGTATGAATAGCCTGACGCGTCTTTATGCAGATTTCTTTTAATTCTATAAACGTTGTTTTTTTGTCGTTTTAGGGCATTTTAAATTTACAGCAATTTTTTGAAGTTCTGTTATGAGAAGTATTCAGAAATTGGTCATAGTTTCATTTAATTTTTTTAATTTGGTGTGCATTATTTGTTTCTAACTAGCTTTTATAAGTTCACTCGCTCTGGAGTATTTAATCATTTATTTTTAGTATATGCATAGGTATTTCACCACTGCTCAATCAAAGCAAGCTATTTTTGAATGTGTGATTAAGTTTTATATACCTAAATAATCAATACACGTATGTGTACATATGTGATACATATAGTAAGTATTCAGTTTGCATCTACAGATCATCATATTTATCTCGCAACATTCATCGACGAATATTCGCACCTGTTTACTTCACGACACTTTACTCATGATTTCGGTCCTTTTGAGATCGTTCCGTTTCGATACAGAAACAAATGACTGCATTGAAAATTTATCAACATACACTAAAATGTCCATCAAAGTGTAAAAACTGAGCGGTTACTGTCGTGTGCGCGGCATCTTTTGAAATCGTCTTTCATTTAAATTTTTGTCGTTAAACACGTCATCCGTCTTCATGGTACTTTGGACAAAATGATTAACAATCGCGATAGACTATTTCACAGTACAGAACCATTTAGAAAGCTGTCATCTTTTCAAGATAAACTGAGAAGATTTTAATTGAATTCTAATTCGAAGGAACTACTTAATTTTTTCAGGTAGGAGACACTTTGGATCCCATTGTGCTGATATCATCAATGTGATCTGTAGAAAAGTTAGAGTGCATGACTTGCTACGAGTAAGTTTAATAGGAAGTTTATGTTATTACAATTTGGATAACCTCTTCTTTCAGCAGGGTTTCATAGGATTTTGAAAATCGTTTGAATATTTCATGCAATCCATTTGTACAGCAAAATGTGCATTCCAAAGTTTCGTAAAAGCTAGAATTAAATGATTCTACAAAAAGTAGTTTCCTTATATATTTGGGAATATTAAGAGCAATGAAAGATATGTGCAGAGAAAACACTCAAGCTTATACTTTCCTCAAGTACAATATTTAGAGCGCTCTTGAGCCTACTGTCTTCCGCGTGACGAACTTTCCACGTATGCCAATGGAACTTAGATTGAATAATTCATGAGTTCTTTTCAGCATTGTACTTTGACCTCGTTGACCAGCTTATAAATAAACTTCCATAATAACCTTTAACGCAAAATTTGGGTGCATTCATCATCCTGATCATCAATATCACAGCATCCTCATCTGTTTTCAGTAATCTTGAGTCATTCCTTTTAACAAGTGGCTTACCATGCTACAGTCATTGCTGCGGATAGGAGAGGTACAGGCAGAGGTAATGACAAACCTATGCCTAATTTCAATGGAGTAGAGTAGGGTGTCGATGTGCTTACGGGCAAAGATCGATTGACACTGGGCTATAAGTCTCTTTTAATTATATTTAAGTTTATTCGCTTACCTACAATATAAGTTGCTTTTGTAAAAATACATGTGTTACAGCCTTACACTAAATCAAAATTTTCCCTATTTTAAAATTCACTCACTATCATTTTGTCACTTGAATCAAGAACATGCGTTTCATTTCCGCTCTATTGTTGCTCAAATCAGCAGTTTTAATTTGAGTTTAAGGGGTGCAATAAGACCGCTTCCAGTATGTTGAATAAGACGTTATCTACTGGTCCACTTTCAAAGCTAACCCTAAACTAGAAATGTAATGAACAAACTTTCCTTCTTTTGTTTTTGACTCCCTTGAAACTAAGCGAAAGTAGGAGAATTGTGGACATCTTTTGTCATCTGTCAAATGAGATAGTTTTTGAATCTTGGAAGAGAGCTCCCCACGACGATATTGGTCTTAGCTATGAGGCGGGCTATCCACCTAACCAATATGAAAGTATTGAAACAACTCAATTATGTATCTACTCACAAAGAATTTTCATAAGTAGTTTGAAGCTATCCGGAATTGAGATCGATACCTGCACGATGCAATAAAAGCTCACTATAGCGCAAAAAATCATCGTATAAATTTACATTAAGTTGATGTTAAGAAGGGTGAAATGATCAATTTAAAAGTTTAGCAAAGACAAGTACTTACAGGAGAAATTTAACCTGAAGATAATTCGTAGTTACAAAAACATTTTGAGTTCGCATAAGTAGGAGAGTTAAAAAATAATTCTCTCACCGCTAAGCATGGTGGTCGCTATCAGCGATGTGTTTCCAATAAGAAATTATTAAAACAACTCAATTATGCAGCTACACACATTAGCGTCTCACGTCATTTTGATGCCTAAATACACAACTTTGATAATGTATTCGTCAAGTGTTACATTTTATGTGTTTGATATATTTTCTCTCGACAGCGCCATGAGCTTCGTTATATTCTCATTAATTTGTAGCCCTACTAGTTTTGCTTCGCTGTCGACTTTCAGGAAAAGCTCTTTCGTGGTTGTTCGCGGCCGTAACAGAAAGCTCTACTTACTTACTTCTTCCTATTCTTAGCACTACAGCTCTTCTCAGGCTTTCACTTCCCGCAAGTAGCGCCTGCAACGGTCCATTAGCCGCATCCTCCAATTTTGAAATCCGAGCAGTGATGAACTGTCTTTATCGACTGAGCCAGACCAGCGTTTCCTCGGTTTCCCCACTGGTCTTCGGCCTTCGTCCATTCAATTCGTATGGCCAGCCTATTGCAGCTTGCACAGTCTTACAATAATTCAGACCGCTGGCTCGTCAAAAATTTCATGCATGTCATGGTTGTATCGAATTCGCCATTGGTCCCCGTCTAGCTTCGCTCCGATTATTCGCCTCATGATCTATTTCTCGAAGGCGTTCAATATATTTGCGGATGCTTAGGGTCCATGTTTCACGCCCACAGCATAATACAGGTCTTATCACAGATTTGTATACTTTGAGCTTTGTTTTTCTGTGTATGCAGCTGGTCTTCAAGATCGTCAAAACTGAATAAAATATTAACTTACTTATTGAACCTCTTATGCTGAGGACAAATGACAATCGAATTTCTAATTAGCTTTGAACTTGCTTGTGATCATTAGATATTATCATCAATCATCTACTCTAATCAGCCAGCAAGTATGTAGATTACATCAAAGTAGTCTTTGACACTGACGATAGAATTTGCAATATTTGTTGGATTATCATTGTCAGTAAAGGGCTGCAGCGAGGGTCTGCTGCCTCAACGAGCGAAGATATTGGTGCTCGTCGGAATCGGCCTTGTCTAAGGATGCGTGAATGCACTGGCAGGCTAGCACTGTGGTGTCGTGGAGCGGGTTATTTTCCTTAGCACAAGAGCCCACAGCAAAAAAGAAATTAAAAGATGAAACTCGAGCGAGGTAACCTATTGAAGGGATGGAATACTAAACAAGTTGGGTAGACAGACCTATGCTCATGTCAGAAGGGTTTTGTACTTAACTTACAAAATGCAGTAACCAGCAACGAATAAAATCATGAAACATGTCAAAGACGATATTATTCGAGAAAATGTGAAATTCGAGGTTCATACTATTATTAACAAAGTTCAACGCATTTTGACTTCTGAGGTATTTGTTATAGTTAGACCCATAAATATCTCCTTTGATAATTTTTTCAGATTTTTTAAGATCACGGGTACCCATTCGCGAGGGAGGAAACACATTTTTCATGTATTTTCCCCCCTGTGCCCCAACTGAAGCAAAAACGGTCAGTTTAAGAACTGTTTTGAAAAGCTCTCATAGAGAACTTTCAATTGATACTCATATCGGCTACCTTTCATGAAATATTTTTTCAGGGGGCACCTCTTCTGTACTGTAATCATCGATTCATGGCCTATTTTTTCGAATCCTAGAATGGTTACAAAGCCTTTTTGCTAGGAGCTCTGTACTGCCTCTTCGACTTGTTTCAATTGTATGTACTCATCTTCATGATATCTATCACTCCTGAAATTTTCATCCAAATTCTAGCAAAGCTGTAGTGTCTAAGTCGGTAAAAAGCGCATATGGCTCCATAGCCATATGTTTCCATAGTAATACAGAGCATATTGCTCCATAGTAATACAGGAAAATTCAAATCGCCATAACTTCGGTAAATACCATTCGATCTTTATGAAACTTTCAGAAAAGATCAATCTTATAAATAGTCATCTGTTTACTATTGAATTTAAGGATACCATTTATATTTTATTCAAGAAAACATAAAATCGATAAATCATACTATTACTAACAAAGTTGAGTGAATTTCGACTTCCCGTATATTTGTTGTTGTTGTACTCATGAAGGCCTACATTCATGATTTTTTTCAGATTTTTCGGATGGAAGGTGTCCAATCGCGAGGGGGGGTACGCGAAAAGTTCGTACATTTCCCCTTCCCCTGCCCCCCATGGTACTTATAAGGCAATTTTAAAACTTGTTTGGAAAAGATTTCATTGAGACCTTTCCAATGACACCCTACTCGACTACCAATGGTGAATTTTTTTTTTTGAGGGGTCACCTCCCTATATGGGGAGAACCCCCTTAAAAACCTTTGAAAAATTTTTCCACCCTTGAACTTTCAAGAGGTCACCACTTCTGACCTTTCTACAAAGTTTCATGGCTGTAGCCTCTATAGTTTCGGAGAAAAAGTGCTGTGACATACAGACGGACGGACGGACGGACGGACGGACAGACGGACACAGGTCGTGATTGCAATAGGGTTTTGTATTTTAGTACAAAACCCTAAAAATGATAGAGCGAGCCTTATTAACGCGCGCGGTACTTGAGAGGATTTCGTCGTTACTATTCGATATTTGCGACCCCCAAATAAGAGCGGGGCATCCAAGTGGAAGCAGTGATCTCTTGAACCCCCCCCCCCCCATCCGGATCAATATCTCTTGTATACCGAAGTTTTCTTTCAATTTCTCTACTCATTTTAGATGTTATATTCTGACAAATGGTATGATTAACAAACGAAATTGTAAAAGAGAACTAAGCAAATATGATAAATTTATACAAGAAATCGGAACCAAATTTCAAGGGCTATTTTTTCGTTAATGACATTGAAAAGCATGCGTAACAAAAGTGAAAATATACAACACATCCTTCTGAACCAAAAACAAATATAATTTAATCGAAAAGTTGTTGTTGTATGTATTTATGAACATTGTAATCTATTCAAGTTTACTTGAAATGGATATCGACAATTATTCCAGAACCTGTTTCATTAAACATTGTATGTTAAGATACAAGAGAAAAAATTCAGTTATGATCAATCTGAAAAGGTTGATGTCAAGATGTGTAACTTTTCATTATCTACTATCGTGTCTAAGTTTAATCAAGATTCCTTTTTTCAAATTTTGTTTTTTTGTTATTATTAATAAACAAAAAAGGGTACTCACTCAGTCCTCCTCTGACGAGTGCTCAATGTTGGGGTGGTTAAGGGCCTTTATTTGTAATGATGCTTCGATGCTTGTCATTAAGTTAACTTTTTATTGTTAGTACTAAATATATACTTTTGCTTTCAATTTACAAATTAATTTATATTTGGTTCACTCTGAACTCCAATCGAGTAATTCCGTTTGCGTTGTAACAGCTTGATGCTCCTGTTTTGTGGTTTAAATCGGAACAGAGCTGTGCGTGCGTGTAATTTTTTATTGTTCTTCTTTACGCGTTAAATAAAAAGAGATATCTTATTAATTCCTTTAAGGCTTAAACATTTCGATTTATCGCAATATATCGAAACATTGCGTCAATTAAAAATAATTGACATTGATATAAATTATGCATAATCTTACTTTGAACGTTTGCAATATTTGAAAAATAATTTAATATGAAATTTTTGCTTAGGGCAAAAAAAGTGCTTTTAATTACGTTTTCCTGAAGTGTTTCAAATTTCAACTTTTAGAAATATCCTTTCGAAATACTTATATTTTCAGGCCGTCCCTTGTTATAAATCTCTTCACTGCAACCAATCACCAAAATTCGTTTAAATGAATTCACTACTTTATTCCAACTGGCCTGCACGTTCGCACTTTCCGAAGCTTTTCTCAAATGCGAATCGAAAATTGTTCCTAATTTCACCTAGATTACACAGTGTACTTCAAAGTTGTGTTAAGTAGTTCATTATCAGATCACACTCGCGTTGGACGAAGTTGTGTTAAATTTTATTCGAAAAAATTGCTCATTGAGACACTTTCAAAGCAGTGATTGCACAGTAGAAAACACTTTTCTGGATAATGTTTTAAGTTCACTTACATTCACCAAATCGAGATCCTGTTGCAATGGAACACATATGATCGTATTGGTTAACCTATAACGACTCAATCCCGCTCAACACACATCTCAAAACGTCACGCAACCAACCCGTTGCCATCGTTAACCGGTTGTCTCATTTATTATCCATCCCTTTACCGCATCTCTTGACGAGCCTCTTCATGGCGGTAACAGCAGATTCCAGTTGAAACCATTTAGCAATTGCTTCGCTAAATTGAGTCGCAATGATGTAGCCATTATTGATTTTAGTTGTTATTTTTTTATTTTTTTTCAAAAACTTTTCATCGATAATCGTAGGTAAATAATCTTGATAAGCTGTGTATAAAATTTTTTCGCACTAATTATTATTATGAAATGGTCTGTTTTCGTAAAGGCCCCTCGAGCAGTTTGCCTAGGCGGGCTGCTCGATTACCGCAAATTTTCAGCGCGTCAAATCTCTTTTGTTTCATTTTCCTTATTTTCATCCTTGAATGCTTCATAATTTTTTTTACGCTTTAGTTCAATTTCAGCCGCCAATATATTTGTTGAGTCCGCTGCTGGTAGTTTCATAAACTATTTCAGCATTTCTATTTCATTTGCTAAATCAAATGCGTTGTAGTCTCCACAATATTCATCCATACAGAAAATTGTTGGCAACAAAGGATGACGAGGATTATGGTCGCTCACTGTGGCATAAGCACTAATTGATTTTGCCTGTATAAAATTCTTTTCAGTGTCTTTACCAAGATCTGTGATGTTAAGTGTTTCATATTCAATATTTTTGCCGTAAAAGATTATCAGGACACGTTATTTCACTGATGAAGAAGACAGCTAGCCTTCGAAATACTAGTATTTGGATTATTAAATTCTAATAAATATCGCTTTTTAATTGGAAAATTAAATTTACTTATTTATGTTATAACTGTTTTTAAAATTTTATCAATTTATTTACCTGTCTATTTGTTTGCTCTATTTCTTAATTTATACTCTATTCTCCCCTTCTTCCTTTTTGTGCATTTTAAATATGCACTTTTAACATGCCTAACATAGTGGTACGGTGCGATGATTCGAGCCTCGAAAGATTAACCCACAGATTTGATCGTATGACGCTATCACCTACTCCAGCTGAGTTGAGAAGACCCGTTGAGGTCACTACAGTGTCTCTGGCACCTTCAATTCACTAATCCACGGTGCACTATTAGTCATTGTAAAGTGAGGAATGATTCCTCGGGCTGATGCACACTTTTTTCCAAGTCCCGATCGCCAGATACATTTCACCGGTCAGTTACCGGTCCATAAATGGAGTTTTTACTTTGATGACTAGTGTGATGATTTAACACGTCTAAAAATCCATGTAGGATACGGGTGTCGATTGTCTGGCACAAATGTCAGCGAGTTATAAACAAAACCGAGTTCAGCTGACTAGCTTCGCTTAACGACCGCTTAAGCGTGCTTGACGACTAGCTATTTGCGGGATCATATGAGGCGAGTTCTTGTCAAGCCACGAAGCTACACTACAAAATATTGATTACGCATACTTTACTCTAGAGGGCGTACCAATCAATTTTTATTCTCTTCAGAAATGTTCTTTTGTGTCGATTATGCTACACTATAGTAATTCAATTTTTTTTCACATAAGTTAGCGGACACCGAGGCTTGAGACAAACCCAAACATTCTACAAAAAGCGACCGTTACTTTCTACGAAGAAGATCGTTGCATTGCAAGGGCAACGTCAAACTTGCAGCTGTAAGAGTGGCTAAAATAAACCACTCATCTCTGTCTAAAGGACGGAAACTTGACGGATGTATTTAATTTTAATCCCGTAAAACAACAAACTAAGCAGTTTCCACGGCATGACTACCTTATCTCTTCACCACGGGGCTGCTCGACTGCTTATTTTTATTACAGGGCAGTCTCTTTGATGCCGTCCCAAGTATGGAGGAACTTAAGGATTTCGCTCTTCACTACTGAAGAAACAATTTTTTCCGCATTGGAGAGATGTTTGTTGTAATTTTAGGCCCCTCTCCTTGAAAACAAGTCCCTGTCTTCTTCTAAAGTATGCTAATAAAAACCGCTTCTTCTTCTTAGCACTACAGCCCCTGTTGGGCCTTCAATTCCTACAAATAACGCTTCCAAATATCTCGGTTCATTGACCGCGTCCTCCAATTTCGAAATCCGTGCAGCGATGAACTGTCTTCGTTGACCGAGTCAGACCAGCGTTTCCTCGTTTCCTCGCTGGTCTCCGGCCTTCAGTTCTCCCAAACCTTTTTGGGTATCCGTCGTTCGTCCATTCAATTTATGTGGCCAGCCCGTCCCAGCTTCCGCATTCTTACAATCGCTGAGGCCTCTGGTTCGTCGAAAATTTCATACAGCTCATGGTTGTATCGAATTCGCCATTGGTCTCCATCTAGCTTCACTCCGATTATTCGCCTCAGCACCCGTCGCTCAAAAGCGTTCAATATATTCGCGGATGCTTGGGTTAGGGTCCATGTTTCACACACATAGCATAACACAGGTCTTATCACGGATTTGTATACTTGGAGCTTTGTTTCCCTGTGTATGCAGCTGGTCTTCAAGATCGTCAATATTGAATAAAATATTTGATTTGTGAGCTGTATTCTTCGGCGTATTTCATCTATTTCATTGCCTGTGTTCGTTATTTTGGCGCCTGAATACACAAATTCGTCGACATTTACGATACTGTAGTGTGATATTTTTTGTACTTGAGGTATTTTTCCTCGACTGCGTCATGAACTGTTTTATTTTCATTGATTTGTAGCCCTACTAGTTTTGCTTCGCTGTTGAGTTTCAGGAAGAGTTCTTTTTGTTCCGTGACCAAATGTTCATGCCGTCCACATAGGCTACTACTTGGCTCGACTTGAATGGTGATGTACTTCGCGTATCGTCAAGTAGCTTCCTTATGATACACTCCAGAGCCAAATTGATTAGCAATGGGCCAGCCCATCTCCCTGCTTTAGTCTGATATTTGTGTTAAAGGCATCGGTGAGTTGGTTATTGATGCGGACTTGGGAGGTCGTTGACATCATTGTCATTTTGGTAGGACGAACTTATTTGGGTGGGATGCCAAAGCAAAGCATTATTTGGTACAGTACATTACGATCAATATTGTCGTATGTTTACTGAAAGTCAACGAAAATTTGGTGAGCGTCTATGTTGAACTCCAAGCACTTTTCAAGTACCTGCTTGGCAGTAAACAATTGGTCTATCGTCGATCTGCCCGCTCTAAAACCACCTTGATACTCCAAAACAATACTGTTGACGTATGATCCAATATTATTTTCTAAGATCTTTGAAAATATTTTGTATGTCGAACAAAGTAGTGATATGCCTCTATAATTTTCGCACTGTAGCATGTCACTTTATTTGTGGATAGGAAATATAATGGATTGGCTCCACTCTCTCTGCATATGTTCTCGTTGCCAAATGTGCTGGATGACTTTATGAGCACTGCTGTCACCATATTTGATGGGCTCCTCTGGAATCTCATCGATGCCCAGCGCTTTATTATTCTTTTGGGCTTTGACGATGTAACAAACAAAGTCAATCAGGCGCTGGCCGTTGTCATTTGTTTCATTGTGGAGGCTATAATCCAGTCGTTCCCCGATGAGATAGTTCATTGCTAACCTTAGCGTTGAAATCACCCAGAACTATTTTTGTGTCGTTTGAGGGCAATGAGTCGACCAGTCTTTCCAGGTGATTGTAAAGATTCCTTCGGTTCTTCGTCCTTTTTTTCGGTTGGGGCGTGAACATTAATCAGCCAGATTTTGAAGAATATCGCTTTTATACGGATCGCACAGTCGTTCATTAACTCCCTACCTGGCTAGGCCCTGCATGGGTGAAAGCTATTTCACCTTCAGGTGAGAATTTTTTAAACAAACACGTGGTGCTCCTATGGAAAACCCTCTTTCTCCGTTTCGAAGCGAAGTTTTCATGGCATTTTCGGTGGAGAAGCTAGCACAAGAAGGTAAACTGCCACATCAATGTGTGCGTTATGTAGACGATATCTTCACGATCATCAAAGAGGATCAGGTCCAGCAAACTCTCACGGCGATCAACTCGATACACAACAACATCAGTTTCACCCACGAGCTGGAGTTGGAGGGGCGGCTACCATTCCTGGACATGATGGTATGTAGAGGAGCTAATGGATTGGAGCTCGAAATATATCGCCAACCCACGGACACCATGCGGATAATTCCTTTCACTTCGAACCATTGACAACAGCGAAAAGGGGCGACATTTAGCTGGCTTGTGAATCGAATACTCATGCTTCCATTGAATAAGGAAGGACTGAAAAAAGAAACATCCCACATTTATAAGTTAGCCGAGTGGAATGGATACCCTACGCATGAAGTCACCAAATTGATAGCCAAACGAAGAAAAGAGATCTTCAACAAAAAGTTCACTACGCTAACTGCGAAAGTCGAGCAACGAAGAGGTTGGTTGTATTATTTGACGGAAACAATGAAGAGGGATATGAAAAACGTGTACATTGACCTAGTTTACACGAGCCAGACCACAAAACTGCAGAACTTGCTAGGATCAACCAAGGACCCCATACCCAAAATGCAGCGGAGGGGAGTCTACAAGGTATCGTGTCCAAAATGTAATGGATGTTATATTGGACAAATGAGGAGATTATAAGGTGTCAGATAGAATGAACACTTAAAGAAAGCAGTCAACAAAAAGAAAAAGCAGGATGCAAAAGACTTCAAATCAAAAGTGGCCGAGCATATAGTCCGTGAAAAACATGACATCACTGCGGACAATGTGAGCATGCTGAAAACGATTACAAACTGGTGGAAGCTTGATGTAGCAGAAAATTTGGAGATATTCAATCGAAAGATGCAGGACATTTGGAACAGTGACCCAGGTAGCGGATACACCTGGCTATTCAAGCGTACAAAATAATGAATGTAATTAAGGAAAAACAAAATTTTTGAATGGTAAAAGGATCAGGTCATTAGAGATTAAGTAAAAGAACTTTGAGGGATTAGAGACATGTTGGGTGTAATTAGAGATTCAATTTAATAGTTTGATGAGTTTAGTATAAATATTAAGGTGGTCTGTGTGGTCTAGTGGTTAGAGCATGAACGCATAAGCCGAAGGTCCCAGGTTCAAATCTCGTTGGGAACAACGTGATTTAGTTCAGGGAATTTTTCGGACAGACTTCGAGTGTTCACTCAGTGGTTATATGTACTGATTTAATCATATCATAGCTGAACAGGCACACGAGAGCATGGTGCTGACCAAACCAACTTCCGAAAGAAATCAATACGGTCATGAAAATGAGATACTCTAACTATCTGTAAGCGAAGGCCCGAGAGGGGCTGTAGTGCTACAAAGAAGAAGAAGAAGTTTCGAGAATAGTAGTGCTGCGGAAGTTCTCAAGTAGAGAACGAAACAATTGTATACGGAATAAAAATAAAAATAGTATAATTAAAGGGAATTTACTTTCTTTCATTTTTTATGTATTTGAAAGTTCTACTTAAGGCAAAATATCTTTAACTATTGATAAAAGAGCCAACGACGGTTGAAGCGGTTTCTTTCAATGAGAAGAAGGACGATCTTGCTGCAAATTGGATAATCACGAGTGAAATCATAGCCACCACGACCAATAATCAACAGGCGCGAGCACTAGGAGAAAACAACCATGATAATTGAATCGGACAGCGAACAGCGTTGGAGTTCCGTCGCAAGCGCGTAAATTGGACAAAAGTGGAAAAAATGGAGGGATCGGAAGGGATTAGGATTTTGCGAGCTGCAGCTTGACCATCAATGGGGCCCCCAACGTAAGAAATTTAAGGAAAATTGTAAGTTTGTGAATCTTTACCTTTTGAGGGAAAAATTTAAAACAAAACTTTGGATTATAACTTTGGATTATAATTTGGAAATTATTGCATGCGAAAGTGTTTTCAGCCTTTGTGTTGCATTTGGAGCGTGTAGTATTGGAGGAAGGCGTAAATTACGCCTGGAGTGACTGGAATCCTTCCCGTCGGGGAATCCGATTCGCATGGGTGGTGATCGTGAAAGGGGGTTTAGTTGGTTTTTGGTGGAAGCGTTGATAGGCAGCTCAACGAGCCAAGAAAGAGCTATTAGTGGCTAGGGAATATTAGACAGTCAGGACAAGGTGTAGGTCTGGTGTGTGTGACAAAACTCGGTGTCTTATAGTGTTCTTATCATTCTGGGGAGCCTCAACCTCGCCAAATGGCTCCTGGGGGTGGTTCAAGGGTTTGCAACTGGCGTCTTCCTACCCCGTCTCCATGGGTTGGCCGGGACCCCAAGGCCCCCGACCGGAACCACTTGGTGTAACGTAACAGGTTCTCATCATTTATAACTGACGTTGATATTAGACGTGCTACAGATGTGCGCTATCAATTGCCAGGAGAATCTTTTCTAAATTTTTACAACGGCATACACTCTCTACCACCATTGCGGCTACGCAAATCTTTGCGGAATTTTGGTCTCCACTACAAATATTGGAGGAATATGCATCAACATCTGCAAGATCATCTGGCTGGTCTTGAATTTGCATCGATATAGGAGTTAATGAGCAAGTGCTAGGTGGTGGAATCAGAATGGTATCCTGATAGTCATTTAGCAGCAAAAACTAGTAGTAGTCGCATCAAACTTGGTCATGAGATATGGAGAAAGGGGAGACATCTGGGTGATAACCAAACTTCATAGACTCACCTAAGCAGCTTCTATCTTATCAATTGGTAAGTGGCCATTCTCCGGTCTAAAATTACTCAAGAGATCAACCATATTGATTGGAAAGGCCCAGAATCCGAATTTGTCCTTCACGTGTTCAAATAGACAAAATCCCGGCTATATGCAATGTAAAGTGTATTTCTATTCCTCAGCTACAGTGTCGCCGAGTTTTTGAAGGTTTCCAGGTGTTAGGAGGGAATTCTGAACGTTTTGGAACAGCAAAGGTTTCAAGTATCATTTTTTTAAACTGTGTGACTCCTATTCATAATCTCTTTTTCTTTGGTTGTCCCATATGTAATGTGAAATCTGTTCCTCCATGCAAATCCGTGCTACCTCTAGGATCTAATACTATTCAATCACCCATACGGGTGTATCTGGCAAGGATTGTGAACCGAGAGCAACAGCGCCTGCAATGACTGATCTCACTGCGTGTACATAGTTCTGTATTTGTATCTAGCGATCCTGAAGTCCTGAGTAGTAACCGGACTACATTAAAAGTAATTGTTAGACAAGTTATGATCGAGAGCCGCCCGCCTGTCTTAGAGCGCGTCCTTTCCGAGTTTAATTCCGGAGATCCTGGGAGTATTTCTTGGCCAAGTGTGTCTTGAGACGAACCTGCGTGAAATCAATTGTTACAACTCTTGGCAACCATAGGCTCTATGCATCGGTTTTCATAAAGCATCACGAATTGACAGCCTTACTTGATAGTGGAGCCAGTGTCAGTCTCATTGGAGCCAGAGCCTTGAACTTACTGTCGGACTTGAGTTCACATGTGCAAAAAGCAGGATGCAAAAGACTTCAAATCAAAAGTGGCCGAGCATATAGTCCGTGAAAAACATGACATCACTGCGGACAATGTGAGCATGCTGAAAACGATTACAAACTGGTGGAAGCTTGATGTAGCAGAAAATTTGGAGATATTCAATCGAAAGATGCAGGACATTTGGAACAGTGACCCAGGTAGCGGATACACCTGGCTATTCAAGCGTACAAAGCGTAGCCGCCCGCCTGTCTTAGAGCGCGTCCTTTCCGAGTTTAATTCCGGAGATCCTGGGAGTATTTCTTGGCCAAGTGTGTCTTGAGACGAACCTGCGTGAAATCAATTGTTACAACTCTTGGCAACCATAGGCTCTATGCATCGGTTTTCATAAAGCATCACGAATTGACAGCCTTACTTGATAGTGGAGCCAGTGTCAGTCTCATTGGAGCCAGAGCCTTGAACTTACTGTCGGACTTGAGTTCACATGTGCAACCCATGCAGGCTCATGACCAGATTACATCTGAACACAAACATGCAGTTCTGGGATACGTCATCTAATTGATGCGTTTTTCAACGCTACTAAATTAATGAGGTTTTGGTGGTCTCTACCTTGACGCAGCCAGTGCATCTTGGAATTGACTTCTGAGACCTCTTCAAAATCGCACCAATCTCGGTGGACGCTATAGAAACAACCACAGAGCCTCCGAGTCCTGGACTTAGTCAAACGGTTTCCGTCGTATAATGAGAAAGGCTTCGGTGGGACAGTCTCGTGTCTCATCACATTGACATTTGTTCCGCTCAGCACAATAAGCTGTGGCGATATGCTGTCTCGCCGATTATTCAGAACAGTAACAGATAGAGTACGATGGAAAGAACACTGATTTATTTAAAAGGCTGCCCAGAGTACTGTGCGCTATGTTGGTTAGGACATTGTCTCGTTAAGGTAAGCATGTATGAAATGAGAATTGTAATGAATAATCTGTGCAGCAAACATAAAAACAAGACAAAAAGAGGAAGAGGATAACTTCAGTTGTCACCCCGTAGGAGTGAAAGTTGCTCGAAATGCTATACTTCAGTAATCCGAACGAGGTTTCTGAATGTACAATAAGTTATGCTCCAGCTTAACCCCTGTCTCAAAAATAACATTGGCTCTTTCCCGTTGGGTATTTAGGCTCAGACCGCACAAAACCAGCATTTTTGGGGAACATCAAATACATTCATTCCCAGAACAGTTTTTAGCAGTTGGGCTCAAAGGCAAGCATTGAATAATTTATCGATGAAAAATAGAAATTTAAATATTTTTTCCCTATAGCGGGATGATTTCGGATGAAGGTGTTGATCTAATAGAAATGAGAAGCAAAACACAAATTTGAAAGAATTTGCTATCAACCGGATTTATTTATTGAATTCTTCCTTAGTAGACTTTATTGCTTTAATTAACTGAAATTCGACTCGCTTATATTAATCTACATTTCTTTTAAAGTAGATCAACATTTAATATGAATGAAGGATTAAATTTCATCACCATATAAATTTTCACAGTTTTGATTCGATTTTTTTATAGCGCATAAAATGAATCATTAGTGGCGTCGCGAAGATTAATGTTCAACTAGAAATTGTTATCTTTAAATCTTAAATGCTTGTTGTCAACATCAAACACACAACAAGTATTTGAATATTTGCATGTCAATTGGTCTTAGCGCAATCATAAATTTCATATTTACATAATCCTAGTTATCGGCCAAAGTGTATACGCGTATCTTCTCGTCTAATTCCCAAGCTATTTGCATAATATTTTCTCAAAACAATTAGCACGATATCGAATTACTAACAAGACTTTTCAATAAGTCGGATTTTGTCTAATTAGTCAAATAAAATACAATAATGAGCCAATTTTTTGATGAAATGTCCGTTTCATTCTAATGCTTATGAAGACGTAAGCCAGGATTAGTGATGGCCAACATTTTGGAAGCACATTCGTATTTCGCGGCTTTGTTCCAGATGAAGTGCTTTGCCTGGGTATTATTGCGGAATTTGTAGTGAATACTTAGTCTCCTGTTGGTACAACAACCGACAAATTTAACGACTTTTTAATTGTTGGTTTAAGTAATGCGCTTGTACGCGATTCGATCCACTTATGAGACACGCATTAAAACTAAGGTCACTAATATGTTGTTTCAAGCTTTTCAGAAGCTTATACAAATTTTTGTGGTCTGAAAAAATAGTAAAATTTAACTCCCTACTTTAAAATAACTTAATTATGAGAAAACTGGGCGACTGACCCCGTAAAAAGTAATTCAGGTATTATTCAAAATGAAACCGTTCTAGGAAGGCACCTTCCATTCAATAATTAATTTCTTAATTATAAATACGGTGTAGAAGTCTTTAAAGGAACTGACCTCTTAACGATCTTTATTATCAATAAGTTGACGCAAATCATGGATTAAATAAAAGCCAATCAAAGTTTGTAGTCAAATTAACTTGTATAGAAAGAAATTTCCTCATAATTCTTCGCAGGCAACTCAGGAAATTGTATTAGACACATTTTTCCTCCGAAAGGGTAGGCAGAGTCGTAAAATCACTCTAGGAGTCTTATCTTGAGGGCCTTCAGCCAATTCTAGGGGGAATTCCTTTAGCTGCTAATGTGGAAATCGTCCAATAAAAATATTAAAATGGTCTTAAAATTAACTTTTGACCTAATCTCTCTGTCACCCTGGAAATATTTAATCATCTGTGTACCTTTGTTTTATGATGGTAATTAACTTTTGAATGATGGGTCGGTACTTGGAGGACAAACGTTAATTCAATGAATCATAAAACCTCTTTCTACACCAGCGGTAGATAGAAAACAGCAATTAATATTGTGCGTGTGTAGCCTGTATGGAAACTGTCGTGTTTAAAACCGTTCATATGGTTATCAAGTCCTTTTCCAGAACTGTTTCCCTTCAGGATTTTGGTAGAAACCGTATCTTTGGGAAATAATGTTACCTTTTTGTTCATTTAGCCACCATCTATTCAGAAATCAATGGAGTGAGTAGAGTCCTTACCTTGAGTGGGTATCTTCATTGCCGATGCGGTGGCGGTGGCTTCCGTGAAATTATTGACGGTTATTTTGCTGAATCTCCTAATTTGTGTACATAGTTAAATCAAGAAATTAGGCTGAGCATAGTGTTGACGATATTACCTTCAATTTCAGGTTTTTTGGTAAATGATTTTGTTTTTATTTGTGTAATGGCAAATGTGTAATATGAGCAGCCCGTCTTGGAATACGAAGCGACAAGTGGCCCTTTCAATGCTGCTTAATCGTGAAAGAAGACATAATGCACGTTGATGTTTTACGTACTTTGCACTAGGCGACAGTAACAAGGGTGTGATCTAACCCATAGATCCCACAAGCAGTTCTATAAAGCATCTTCTGGAGTGCCTATATAAGTTATCTGTTCTCTTAGTATATTAGGTGATATTGTAACTTTGGAAGTTTCTAATGGTTTTTGTAAAGGCTGGAGTAACAACCGAGCAAACGATCGTTCATCAGTTTGCACACCATCAAACAACTTTTGCTATTGATTCAGGCCGGCAACAAAAGGAGGCGCAGACAAATCGAATTCGAATCGCCACATCGAACAATTTCTTCGCCAGCGAATTCGACAGTAATCTGAAATCGAATCGCCTGAGAACAAAATGTCACTTTGTTGGCGAATCTTAGGGAGGGAAGAGAAGGAGTCAATGATAGCTCAAAACCTTTCTTTAATTGAAGTGATAGTGGCTTGAGGCAAGGGTAATATCTGCAAAAGAGCAGCAAAGGTAATCGGCGGGAAAATTCAAATTTACGTATTTTATTAGTTGTTGTGATTAATGCAAGATGCTCAATAGGACGGGACAACTGGAAAATATTTATTCACCCAGTGATTTTAAAGCGTCGAGGCATGCACACTCATATAGTTTAGGTGTTTGACGCCTGAATAAATCAGCAAAAGTCAGAAGCGAACTCACCAGTTCAAAGTGTGACTGAAATTAATTTATCTTCACACAAGTCTCACGCTATCTATACAAGTTCCTTAAGCTAAACATCGAGCAGTAGCCTAAGTAAACTGCTCAAAAACCGGTAAAAGCACTGATCCAAATTTTAATTGCAGATTTGGAAAAATTTAATTATTCAAATTATAAAATTTATGAAAGAAAAAATTTTTTCTTTAGATATATAAATTTTATATTTTTTTTATATATTAAATTCAAATTTCTCGTTACGTTTATATTCTCTATGATATTTATCCTATTATTATGATTTAAATTTTTCTATATTATTTTCTTATATTGTATTACTTTAATAATTCAAATCTGCAATTAAAATTTGGACATGGCAACACCTTTATTGTGCAGCATTGTCAAATGCAATCTACAGTGGATGGATGAGACGCTCATCGAAAACCACCGTTGCGGCGTTTTACGGTACGGTGGCGATTGGAATGAAGCAAGAGATCTGCTTGGGCGGATCGAGGAGTCTGCTTTGGGTCGCTACAGCAAGCACGCCGGAAATCTGATTATGTTAAATGAGTTCTCCTCGGTAATAAAAAGGGAGATTTGGCTTAGGCTGAAAGTGGAGTGGTCGGGAATGTCGCCATTAAAAACTATAGTCTTCATCGAAGGAAAGCGGTACTTGAAAATTTAAACTAATGCTGTAGTGTATAGATTATCAGATAAAGTTATTGTGCAAACAGTGAACACTTCGTGAGTCGTATGGGTTAGTGAAAAGTGGAATGAAACTCAAGTGCTCCATCAAAATGTATGGTGCAATTGATTTTGCTTGGATATCCAAAGCTTGCTCCTTCTCTTAAACCATCTGTCGAAAAGTTATCCTTTAGCTCACAAAAAAAAAATCAGGTCCCCTAAGAAGAGATGAAATCGAGATACATTTGCAATTGTTTAGATTAAGTAGTTAAACGGTAGCTGTGATTTATCATATTATTTGGAACGATAATTACAGAAAGCGTCTTTGATTTGCCCCCAAATCTAGTGACAATAATGTGCTCAATGCGTGTAAAGAACTTCAAAAATAACAACTAGCACTTTTGTCTGAATTTGTCAAAATGATGTGCTACTACTTAGTTTTCATTCAAGTATATAAATGGTTTCGTGCGAAACCATTGGTGTTAAAAGTACAGTTTAATTCAAGCAAAGCATTTCTACAATTATAAAAATCAAAGATGGGTAATTTTATCTGGGAACACTTTTGTAATGACAACATAAAATAAACTTTCAAGAGGATACCGATGAACTTATATGCTTATCAAATGGATACTGATGAGCTTATAAAAGAACTGTTTTGTGTCGTTATGAGCTCATAGCTAATTTTAATGAAGATAATATATTAATTTCCTTTGAAAAGTGGAAATTGTAACTCAATCCTTAGGGAGATAAGCTCCATCCGTTAAACGTCATTTTCACCCCATGTTTAGGTGTCCTTAGAATGCAAATTGAACTGGAGCGAGCTAATCAAAAAGTGAATCACCATCGTATCATCCACTACAATAAAAGTGCTTAACAGTGCTTAATACTTAAGCTTTCGGGTATCATCCACATCATCAGCGGGCGCCCGGTGAGGCTGTTGGGTGAGTATCGTCTTTTGTTTAGAGATTATTCATTAAGTCAAAATATTTCTGCCAACCAAAAATTCCATGTAGCAAAACAATGTTTTCACTAACAGTAGTGAGAATCAGTATATATATATATATATATATATATATATATATATATATATATATATATATATATATATATATATTTATATATATATATATATACACATATATATACATATATATATATATATATATATATATATATATATATATATATATATATATATATATATATATGTATATATATATATATATGTATACATATATATTTACATATATATATATATATATATATATATATATACATATATATATATATATATATATATATATATATATATATGTATATATATATATATATATATATATATATATATGTATATATATATATATATATATATATATATATATATGTATATATAAATATATATATATATATATATATGTATCTATATATATGTATAAATATATATATATATATATATATATATATATATATATATATATATATATATATATATATATACATATATATACATATATATATATATATATAAAATTAAATATTCATTAATTTCTCTATTGGGTTCTTAGAGGAAAATCTTTCATGAATTTCTTGCCTTTTCGTTACTGAAAAAGGAACGCATTTTTATGAATTTTGTAATGGATTTCCCAAAAATAATGAACTATTAAAGTTATACCTTTGGTCTTTCATTTTCATTTGAGCCTGACCGGGTATGGGAGCCACCACGGTGGCTGGCCCCTCTGGTGCAATGAGGTAGCCATCGGGTGAGCACACCCCCTTTTAAATCATTTTCAGGTGCTCTTGCAGTGTAAAGTGGACTTCCGATAGCTTGCTTATTTATGATATAGGGTTACGTGATTTCCCCACATAATCTTTTTCTTTTTAGCACTACAGCCCCTCTCCCTTCCTGCAAATAGCGCACCTAACTGTCTCGGTCCATTGAACGCATCTCTAATTTTGAAATCCGAGCAGCAATGAACTGTCTTTGTTGACCGAGTCAGACCAGCATTTCCTCGGTTTCCCTACAGGTTTCCGGCCTTCAGTTCTGCAAACGAATACCTTTTTGGGTATCCGTTGTCCGATACGATTTATGTGGCCAGCCCGTTGCAGCTTCCGCAGTCTTAAAATCATTGAGACCTCCGGCTCGTCAAAAATTTCATACAGCTCATGGTTGTATCGAGTTCGCCATTGGTCCCCATCAAGCTTCGCCTCTGGACCCGTCGGTTAAAGGCGTTCAATGTTTTTGTGGATGCTTAGGTTAGGGTCCATGTTTCACACCCATAGCATAACACAAGTCTCATCACAGATTTGTACACTTGGAACTTTGTTCTCCTGTGTATGCAGCTGGTCTTCAAGATCGTCAAAACTGAATAAAATGTTTTATTTGCGAGCTGTATTCTTGGGCGTATTTCGTCTCTTTCATTGCCTGTTTTCGTTATTTTGACGTCTAAATACACAAACTCACCAACATTCTATATACTGGATTTGCCAAATGTGATATTTTGTGTATTTGGGGTATTTTTCCTCGACTGCGTCATGAGCTTTGTTTTATTTTGATTGATTTGTAGCCCTAGTAGTTTTGCTCCGCTGTCGAGTTTCAGGAAAAGTTCTTCGGCAATTGTTAATGAACGCGACAAAATGTTGATGTCGTCCGCATAGGCTACTACTTGGTAATGTGCCTCACCTATCGACAGGTAGCTTCCGTATGACGTACACCAGAGCCAAATTGAATAGCAATGGGGCCAGCCCATCTCACTGCTTTAGTCCGATATTTGTATCAAAGGCATCGGTGAGTTGGTTATTGATGCGGACTTGGGAGGTCGTCGACGTCATTGTTATTTTGGTAAGACGGACTAATTTGGCTGGGATGCCAAAGCAAAGCATTATATGGTACAGTACGTTACGATCAATACTGTCCAATGCTTGCTTAAAGTCAACGAAAATTTGGTCTATGTATATGTTGAGCTCCCAGCAGTTTTCAAGTACCTACTTGACTGAGAACAATTGGTCTATTGTCGATCTACTTGCTCTGAAACCGACTTGATACTCCCCAATAATACTGTTGGCATATGATCTGATTTTATGTTCTAAGATCTTTGAAAATATTATGTACACCGCCATTTGTTTCATCGTGAAGGCTACATCTTCTAGTAGTTCCCCAATGAGATAGATCATTGCTAACCTTAGCGTTGAAACCACCCAGAATTATTTTTATGTCGTTTGTAAGCAACGGGTCAACTAGCGTTTCCAGGTGATTATAGAACGTTTTCTTCATTTCTTCGTCCTTTTTTCGGTTGGGGCGTGAACAATGATCAGCCAGATTTAGAAGAATTTCTGCGAATTACATTCAGCGGTTCGTTTATTGCATTAAAATCAATAACGTGCGATTTGAACTCCCTATCCACAATGAAGGGGCGGGGAGTTAGACCGTCGCCCAACCTCCATTCCAACGGCATACTTATTATGCCGATTCCGTTATCAGGTACGGAAGATTCACCTTCATCCTCTTATATCACTATAAAGGAGGCTTAAGTAGGGTTAAGTAGCAGAGCTGTCGATGTACTTACAGTTATAAGCATTTCGCGGCATTTAATGTATCATTATTGGAGAACCAGTCAACCCAAGGGACCGTGCCAGAACAGACGACCGGACATCATGCCCGGGCAGGAGGAATGATTGGTTAGATGATGAGTGCCAGAATGCGTTACATAAAAAGAATCAGGCGTACAAAGTATATATAGGTAGAAAACCAAGGCGAAGAGAAAACACCATGAAAATCTCAGAAGAGTAGCAAATAAGATAATTAGGATTAACAAAAGGAAATACTATGAAGACTAATTGAGAAGTATAGATATAAGTTTAGCGAGCGACAACACAAGATAAGCAAACAAAGTAGTGGGAAACCAGAAACGAGGCTATCGGCCCAAAAACACACTCTCTCGTGATGACATCGGCAATATAATCGCTGATGAAACCCAGATTAAGGAAAGATAGGCATCATATTTCAAGAGGCTCCTTAATCCTCCGCATAGCTCCAGAACATCGGGGCCTATAGATGTCTGCGGAGAGCGTCCATTGGCCCCACCGACTCTGGATGAAGTGTGTTCCATTATCAAAGCCCAAAAGAATAATTAAGCGCCGGGCATCGATGAGGTTCCATCGGAGCTTATCAAATATGGTAGTAGTAGTGTTCATAAAGCTATTCACAAAGTTATCCAGCACATTTGGCAACAAGAACGCATGCCGAAAGTGTGGAGTCAATCAATTATATTTCCCATCCCCAAAAAAGGTGACAAGCTACAGTGCGAAAATTATAGAGGCATATCACTACTTTGTGTGGCGTACAAAATATTTTCTATAATCTTAGAAAATAAAATTGGATCATACGCCAATAGTATTATTGGAGAGTATCAAGGTGGTTTCAGAGCGGGTAGATAGACAATAGACCAATCGTTCACAGTCAACCAGGTACTTGAGAAATGCCGAAAGTTTAACAAAGACGTATATAAAATTTTCGTTGACTTTAAGCAAGCATGCGACAGTATTGATCGTAACGTACTGTATCAAATAATGCTTTGCTTTGGCATTCCTGCCAAATTTGTCCATCTTACCAAAATGACAATGACGTAGACGACCTTCCAAGTTCACATCTATAACCAACTCACCGATGCCTTTGACACAAATATTGCACTAAAACAGAGAGGTGGGCTAGCCCCATTACTACTCAATTTAGCTCTGGAGTACGTCATAAGGATACACGAGGTACATTACTATATAAGTCGAGCCAAGTAGCAGCCTATGTGAATGACATCAGAATTTTGTCACGGTCATTAGAAACTGCCAACGAACTCTTCCTGAAACTCGACAACGAAGCAAAACTGGTAAGGCTACAAATCAATTAAAATAATACAAAGCTCATGACAAAGTCAAGGAAAATACCTCAAATACCCAAAATATCACACTTGGCGAATACAGTATCGAAAGTGTAGTTAAATTTGTATACTTGGGTGCCAAAATAACGAACACGGGGAATAAAAGAGACAAAATACGCCGAAAAATACAGGTCACAAATAAAATATTTTGTTCCGTTTTGACGATCTTGAAGACCAGCTGCATACACAGGAAAACAAAGCTCCAGGTATACAAATCTGTGATAGGACCAGTATTATGCTATGTGTGTGAAACATGGACCCTAACCCAAGCATCCCTAAATATATTGAACGCCTTTGAGCGACGGGTCCTGAGGCAAATAATCGGAGTGAGGCTAGATGGGGACCAATGGTGAATTCGATACAACCATGAGCTGTATGAAATTTTTTACGAACCGGAGGTCTTAACGACTGTAAGGTTGTGGAGGCTGCAATGAGCTGGCCACATGAATCGTATGGATGAACAACAAATACCCAGGAAAGTATTCGGTGGGAGAACTGAAGGCCGGAGACCAGTGGGAAAACTGAGGAAAAGCTGGTCTGACTCGGTCGACGAAGACAGTTCATCGCTGCTCGGGTTTGGAAATTGGAGGACGCTTTCAATGGACCGAGACAGTTGGAGGCGTTGTTTGCAGGAAGCGAAGGCCTGAGAGGGGCTGTAGTGCTAAGAAGAAGAAGTAAACCCAATGTAGAATCCGAGAGCATTTACTACCATTTGATTGGGGGTTTGGGATGAGTAATCATGGAAGCTATATTTTGAGGAAACGGGGGGTTCCCTCCTCCTCTCTCAAACATGCTTGGGACCATCTATGGTAGATGTATTTGTTGCTATTTTTGTGGCTGCTTCATTTTTTAATTTTTTGCTTTCACTACGTGTTTTGGCTATCATATTTTTCAAGAATTTTGGAATTCATTTTTATACGTGAAAGTCCATCTGCGTTTGTGTTTACATTGCCTTATTTACGAGCAATATCAAAATCATAGTTCATAAGACTAAGACGAATTCTAGTCAGCATAGAAGAGGAGCTACGGCTTACAAATAAGGTCTGTGCAAACATTGAATTTGTTTGCCATAAAGATAAGGACGAAAATGGTTTATTCCTCAATAAATTCCTCAACGTGCTTTTTCCTTTATGGACTTATTAAGTTAAATATTGATTTCGAGATTTGAATATAGCACACCAGTTGAAGACATCATCGCTCATATGAAGTACAAACTGAACTCTAGTCCTGAGTTGCTCCTGTGCACTAAACTTACGCCTGATGGGAAAACGAACAGATTGATTGCGTCTTTCAAAATTGTTGTTCCAGCTGACCTAAGTATCTTACTTGGTGAGGAATTTTGGCCCCCTGGCGTGCTCGTGAAAAAATTCTAATCTATTCGTAAGTGAAACCATCCTGTGTCCTTTCACTTCAGAAGAAACATATCTTAAGCTTTGTAATTTCCAAAATGTTCATGGCCTGAGGACTAAGACTACTGAACTTCGCATTTCTTCCATCCTTTTCCCGTATAATATTATCTCTCTAACGGAAACATGGCTGACAGATGACATTAGTAATAGTGAGCTACTCCCAAACCATTTAACATTCCGTAGAGATTGAAGCCGTGATGCTACTGGTAAGTCTGATGGTGGAGGCATTCTAGTGGATATACATGTTTCTCTTACTAGAAAATTCTGTGATGATTTTACTCCATCTTCACCTGTTGAGTGTATAATTGTGCTAGTCTCTCTAACTGACTTTCTTTTCTTCCTTGTATCATCTGTGTATATCCCATGTAACAGTCCTCCTATTGTTTACGAACGTTTCTTTGCGGAATTCTCGAGCTACATTAATCCTCGTTTCCTTTCCACCCCTAAATTGATCTGTGGTGTCTTCAATATGCCCTCTAATGTTTGGAATGATAAGTATGTCTGCATAGTTTCTGGCGGTAGCGTGTCCCTCGCTCTTTTTACTTTTATTTCCGTCTGTCCTTTTCAACACTATTCCTAATGCCAATAACAAATTGCTTGATCCTGTTCTTTCCAACTTGCCGCCCTCTTCTCTGTCCGCACCGGTGGTACTCTCGTCCTTTGTTAAACTTGATCCCCACCATCTACCGCTCTCCGTTGAGCTTGCTATCTTATGTTCTCGTTCTTTGAAGAATTTCTCACCTTTCCGTTTTAATTTTTTAAAAGCCGGTTTATCGAGCATGGAAGCTAGCCTTAATGCCATGAATTGGTATTCCTTCTTTAGCAATCTCCACAGTGAAAATTGTGTTGATAAGTTCTATATGTTTCTTTTGTCCTTAATCTCGCGATTCACCCCTGTGTTCCCCGTAAGAAGACCTAGAGATGCTCCTTGGTTTAATTCAGATGCTGCCATTGCAATTAAAGCTAAAGATGCTGCCTGCAGAAAACTCTTATCCAGTGGTCTTCCAGTTGACCTGGCGAAATTCAAAGAGCGTCATTCCGCGGCGAAGAAAATTGCTACCTCTGCACTTCATACATATGTTAACGACGTTGAAATTACGTTAATGTCGAATCAAACTCGTGCGTTCTGGTCGTACGTAAAATCTTTAAGGAGCTCTCATCATGCCCCTGATAATTTTAGTCTAGATGGCGTGACATCGTCTACTCCTCAAGAATCTTGTGAATTTTTCGCTTCTTATTTTCCTTCCTTTTTCGGCAGGGCTAAGCATTCTCCTTCCTTCAACCAATCTTCTTGTTCTTTTTTTCTCTACTACTTTTCGTACAAACCCCTCGCAGGTTGAGCTAGTCTTAAATAATCTTGACAACAGTTCGAGTGTGGGCTCTGATGGCATTCCAAATTTTCTAGCAAAATCTTTATCTTCTTCACTTTGAGTTCCCCTTTTAATCATTTTTAATTGGAGTTTATCCTGTGGAGTTTTCCCTTCCCAATGGAAAATTGCCCACATTTTTCCTATCTTCAAATCTGGTGATCGTAATATCGTCTCGAACTATCGTCATATTTTCATTCTTCCTTATTTTGGTAAAATTCTTGAAAAGATAGTTTTTGATGTGATGTGTCCACTTATCCTCCCATCTTTAGCAGATCTACAGCATGGTTTTGTCAGAGGTAGATCTATCCTTACAAATTTACTTTCTTTTACCCATCATATCGCATCCCTTGATCAGCAACAACAAGTGGACGTTATTTTTACGGATTTCTCTAAAGCCTTTGATTAAGTGGATCACTTTCTCCTATTTGAGAAACTTTTAGAGTTTAATGTCCCTATTTGTCTTTTTGGCTAAAAAAATTTGCCAAGCAATCACAAGCTTTTAAAAAAAAATTAAATATTCAATTTCTGATATTATTTTAAGTTAGTCAAGTTTTGCATTTATTTTCTTTATTTCTTTCTTTTTGGCTACTTGTGGTTGCTGATGAAGATTGGGTAGCACTTGTACCTAATAAAAAACAATGATTTTAACAATCTTCCATTTCAAAATTTAAATATCACCTGATGATTCTAACGTTGCTGGGACTTTTCGCGTCCAGAATAAATAGAGCTATCACCTTCATTTTTCGTAATTTCGGTTGATGTGGGGAGTATGTTAGCCCCTGAAAGATAACCCAGATTATAAATATTTCCAATAGTGATTTATTTATCTGATTCACCTGTTCGCAACATCAGAAAACACCTGTAGCGTAGCTCCTCTGTTTATGAATAAAACAACTTGTTATGCTCCCTGATGATAATTAAAGGTGGGAAACGAGGAATACTCAAAAAGAATTAAAGACGTTTATTTTTTGGTGGCTGGGAGTTAAATGCCATTTATGCACTGCGGGTGGGACTTTCATGCTCGCGAGCGACTAGATTACCTCCTTAGCACCTCCTCTATCAATCTGAGAACATAGCCTGGGAACGTTTGACACATTACTTGGGGCCACGTCTCGGTTCGCTACGTCGTGAGACATTTTCAAGCTGGGGAATCCCTCCTCTAGTGGGTGGCGAGGGAGCAAGAGGAATTGCCAGACAAGCGATACCCCAGTCCCAACATCCCGACGGCTGTGAGCCCCTTTTATCTTTTGGGACTGCGCGAACATATTGAGTCACATGGTTCCATTTGTCTACTAATCCAAGCATCACAGCGACAACACTATCCACGGTGGGCTCTCCTGACTCCCTGTAGATGTCCGGTTGCAGCTTGTCCTATTTTTCGCGCGCAAAAATTGTGTGGCAGATAACGTTTTCCTCTCTTGGCGGATAATTATCAGACCGTGATTTACCAATCTTCTGCAGGCAAAACTGAAAACACCCATGCCCGCTCAAAAGCTACTTCAGATAGAAGTCAGTCTCTCCATGCTTTCAATTTAGCCACGGTCTCAGATCCAAGTTGAGCCGCGCAGTCCACTTCCCCTTTGTGCGATTCATCCAAGACTGCTGCTAGTTGTTGAGTGAGTGCTGTCTCTCCTCGCGTGTAACCGCCTCCCTCGCGACCCCACTGCAATGCAGGTAAACAGCTCGCCACTCTTTAGCAAGGAGGGCAAAGGGCATCACGCCTGCAATAATTCTCATCACCAAACCGCAGGCTGTCAGATATAAAGATGCAATCCGCAGTGCTTCTCTTCTCTGTCCCTGTACCAAGCGTTTTCGGAACATCTCCTTGTTGGGAGCATCACCCCATATTTCTGCTTTATACAGTAGCTCTTTGTAGGTTGGGTCCCCTACATTGGCTATAAGTTGACTCAGAGCCAATACGCCCGAAGCAGCCTTCTCAGCCGTTGCTCTGATCTGCTCAGACAAACTCATCTTTGAGTCGATCAGTAGCCCCAGATACTTCACCACTTTGGGTTTTTTCAGCGGTAGACTGAACCCACGAGCAGTCATTCAGTCTCTCAATCGGCGCATCAGCATACCTAGCTAACATAGTGACTAGAGCCACAACATCACCTGCATTGCCGAAAGATCGTGACTCGTCTGGTATCTCCAGTCTTATAAGCCCATCGTAAGACACGTTCCATAGGTATGGATCAAGAGTAGACCCCTGGACAACACCTGATGTTAGTTCCATTCTTTGTTGTTCCTGTACGGCACCATAAAGCAGGCTTAAGTCCTTCAGGTAGTTCCTCAGAAGTTGCAGCAAATCCAGTGAAGTTGAAGGCGTTCCTAACGTAGAGTGCCACCAACAGAACAATCCGTCACTTGGTGTGGCTATGTGCCTCTGCCTTTTGGACCGCACTCACCACCTCTAAAATTGCATCAATAATGGGACGTCCTGCCCTAAAAGCGTACTGCCCAAGAGATAGGTCCCCAACAGTATGAATTGCGTCAGTGAGTCTTCCCTTGATGAGTCTCACTAGCACTTTCCCTGCCCTATCTAGCATGATAACGGGTGGAATGCAGATGACGATCCGGAATTTCCATTCCCCTTGTTGATCAGCACGAGCCTCGCCATCTTCCATCGTACCGGGAAAACCCCGTTCCGTAGGCAAGGGTTGAATGTGCTGAGCAGCAAGTCAGGACAATGGTGATAGATGAGCCGCAACACATCAGCTGGAACACCATCTGGACCTGGAGCCTTCCTTGCGTTCAATGATAGGAATGCTTCTTGTAGTTCCGGCTATGTAAAGAGTAGGCATTCGTTTGCTATTTCACCAAAGGCAGCATCAACATGGACAGGATGGGCGGAGAAGAGTGGCTCACACTACCTCGTCCATCTTTCCGTTTCATGTATGCAAGGTTTCCGTAGAGCACCAAGCTTTGCCATAACTACCTTCTAGCCACGGATCCTTGTTCACATTGTCCACTCGATCTTGCCAGCAGCATGCCTTGCTGTTGTTGATCAGTTTATGAAGACATTTTCTAGCGGACTTATATGCTGTTACCCGGTTGCATGCCTCACCGTGGTTCTGTACCTGTTGAGCCTCACGCCGAAGCTTGTGGAACCCCCTTCGCCTTTTAGCGACTTTAGTCGACTATCAGTACACTAGGAGCTGGGCGTGCCCAAGTTTTCGACGGGATATAGAAGTGCTGGAAGCAGTCGTAATGATGCTCATAGTTGAGTTGACTACGTCTTAAGTTGCCAGTTCTTTTGTCCTCTGGGAATCAATCCGGAAGCGGAGCACGTGCCCTGAGAACCTATTGACGTCCATCCTTCTGATTTTTTATTCAATTATAGAAAACCGAGAGCACGGACATTGGGAGACAACATCACTATTCTCAACCAGAATGCACTGATGATCATTGGCTAAGTAGTCCTTTAATACTCTCCAATTGTGTGTTCTCCGCACTTAGGACTCCGAGGCAAATGTCATGTCAGGTGTAGTTTCATCACAACCACTACGGTGGGAAGTCGGCGTACTTTCGGTTTTTTTTTACCTCCATTCCCTACCACTCTGTCTATCACACTTTCTTCGTCGCACAATGCTCGTGCGTTCTGCACTTCACATTTCGTCGCTTCTTCTAGTGTGACACCCAGGCAATGTTTATAACATCGGTATAAGGGTGCACACAAAAATATGTGAAGTCATTCTATTAATCTTTCCTTGTCCAATTCGTGATCAGCTCTCAGAGATAAAAAAAAATTATAAATTCGAAGCAGTAAAAAAAACACTGAGTTATAAAATAGCTGTCTCTTCAAGCATCTCGACGATAGGGTTTCAAAAATGCCCTAAGATGCTGTGTTGAGCTTTACTCAACTGAATTTCAAACGTTATTAATTAAATATTCTTTAAGCCTTTATTTAAAGACTATAAATGAGTTTGCTTCCTTAACTGAATCAGGAAGATTGTTGTAAATTCGCAGCGCATCATTTGTAGCATCATTTGTAGTCCGTTCTAGCAAAAGGTATTGATGGAGCATCCGAAGATTTAGAATGTTTTTATACGCTTTGGTGAGCATTCTAAAGATGATATTAAGATGCTGCTTTGACGACTGGCTCCAAATTACTACTCCATAATGTAGTTTCGACAATACGAGTGCATTTAGGATCATCTGCTTGATGTTTTGTGGAAAACCTTCATATCTTCTAAGTAGTCCGACAATAGGATTCCAAGAAACTTGATCTCCGTTACTCTTTCCAGTTTTTATTCATTAATTTTTATGTCCATGTCAATGTCACCTTTATTCTTTTACTTGAAAATAACGAATTTTGTTTTTGAAGTATTCAGTGCTAGTTTACTATCAATCAGCCACGAATGATATGTTTTTAGGTCCTCATTAATGGTGTTTTCGAGGTAATCTCTTTCGTGTCCCGAGTAAAGTAGTACTGTATCATCTGCGTCTAGTGCATAATGTCCTTTAAGTCCACATGTATTCAAATTATAAGTGTATAACAAGAATAAGGTTGGGCTAAGTATCGAGCCTTGTGGAACGCCCGATTTCATAGGAGCAGCGTCGCTCAAAACTTTATTGACTGCTGTTCTCTGCGATCTGCCTTTCAAGTAATTTCTAAATAGCTCATTTGCATTGCCTTGAGTACCATATAATTCCATTTTACGAAGTAGAAGATCATGATCCACCGTATCAAAAGCTTTTTTCAGAACCACAAAAATCGCAACAACATAATCTCCTTTATCCAGGCCTGTATTGATGAAATGCGTGACTGAAAGGAGGGCATCAAAAGATCCTCTATTTTTCTGGAATCCAAATTGTTGTAAATTTAAAATTGGGTTTTCCGAAATGAAAGATGTCAGGCGGTTATTTATTATTTTTTCGAAAATTTTAACAGGGTTTAGCTGTTAAAAGGGCAATCGGGCGGTAGTTGTTTGGATACATTCGGTCTCTTCCCTTGAAAATTGGGACTATTTTAGCTAGTTTCCCTTCCTCTGGAAGCGTTCCTTTCCTAATGTGCTCATTAAGGTAAGTTGCAAAATAATCAGCTATCAGTTCTTTAATGAGTTTTATTTCATCCATGGTTATGTTGTCATTCCCGGGTGCTGTATTTTTCTTCGTTCCCTCAATGATGTTTGTAACTTCAGATTTGTTTGTTGGATGCATATGAAATGAGGATTTTGGCAAAGTAATTGTGGGACTAAAATTTCTTGTTGTATTTGTCCGAGTTTCATTGGCAATCTTTTCACCAAAAGTCGAAAAAAAATGTATGGAGTGTACTTGCTGCTTTAAACGCATTTAATTGTGTAGTTGAGTTCTCTAATCTGAAAGAAGATTCCTGGGCTACTGAGTGACGCGGTGAGTTACTTTTAACTTCGTTTATTATGTCCCATATTTCATGTGGATTGTCAGCCGCTGCATCCAGTCTTTTGGAATAGTACAAAGGTTTCGCTTCTTTCACAGCGCATTCGGACAATTTGTTTGCTTTGTTATTTATGAACTTTAGTGACTGGTCGTTCATATTTGTATATATATGCCTTCCGCTTGTTCTTGCTCGCCTCAATCACTTTTTGAGTGATCCATGAATGCTGACGACATCTAATTTTTTCTCTTTAGTCGCGTTGTCTTTAGCTTCTGCTATAATCTTTGAAAGTTCCATTAGGGTTGTAGGTCTCCGTTGTTCTAATAATCGTTGGATGTAAGATTTGAAGAGCTCCTTGTTCAAGTATTAGAAAGTTTTGTAAGCAGGCCTCTGTTTATGAGCGCTTATGCCTTGAATGTTTATTTTTAAAACATGATGATCTAGCTCTGGCCAATCCTAATATATGAAATTAATTTTTCCGCAGTTGGCTTATCGTTTGTAACTATATGATCGAGGCAAGTATTTGAAACCGGACGTGTAATTGTTTCTTGGTTCACGATAATAGCACCATTTGTATCCAGAGTATCCTTATATAGCCTTGATTCTGAGGAATCAGTAATTATATCGATGTTTGTGTCAGCTATTGTAAGTAGATTTTTTTCTGATGAATAAACGTTGTCTTGTACCGAGCAAAGATCTTGCGCATTCAGACGTTTGGGGTTGTAGAAAGTACCAATTTTAATTTTTTTTTCCTGTGTAGTTTATTTCGATTATTATAATGCAGTATTTAACAGGTGTGACGCATTTATTAATGAAGTTTTTTTTTAAATAAATAGCTGTGCCACCACCTCTTCCAGGTCTACAGGAGAATACCGAATTATAGCCTACGATATTAAAATACTTTGCTTCCTCCGGGTAAATTCATACTTCATTTAGAACAATCACATCTGTCTCGGGATTTTGCTGCAGATAAATCTGAATGTCACTCATTTTGTTCCGTAGGCTTCTTATATTAGCATATAAGATCGTTAGTTGTGTGCCACTTGATCGATTTGTATTGCTAAAAATCATTTGGAATCGTAGTCAATGCTCCTCTTAGCAATTGTTATCCTACGCTGGTATTCTTGGCACTCCGTAGAGACTGCTCTGTGGGAATGATCAACATTCCTACTATTTCCCGCGCAGTTGCAACATTTTTCGTACGCGCTTTTGCAGTCCTTCAATTGATGCTTTCCCCCACACCTAGCACATGTTTGCTCCCCTTCGCATTTCGCCGTTTTATGATTAAACTTTTGGCACTTATAACATCTTGTCACATTGTAGTCTTCCTTTACGAAGTAGAAGTAGTGCCTATTTACCAGTCTTTTATACATACATCCATTCACCTGAAAAATGTGCAACCACTTTCCATTTTTTGTGCGTCTGGCGTGAACTAATTCCACTTTATCGTTTTCCCCAATATTGGGGTTTAAAGACAGCATCCGATTTCTTTAGCGTTGAAGTCTCCCCCAACGAGAACGTTGCCATCTGCGTGTGAGACAGCGCCCTCTAAAGCATTAAGCTTGGCTTGGAAAGATGATATCGATCCGTTCGGTGTTAGGTACACACTAAAGAAGGTGGTCCTTGAGCACCGACTCCACACAAAACCAGCTCTCCGTCTGGAAATCACTATTTCGATCCCAGATGGCCGCAGTACCAGTTTCACCAGAATACCATGATGCCGAGCTTTTATCATGATATTGCTAACTCAGCAGCATAAGGTCGGCTTTCATGTCCCTGGCAAACTGCTCAAGCAGATTTTGGGCAGTTAAACTGTGGTGTAGGCTTAGCTGCGGGATGTGGGTCATCGAAGCTCTGATTTTGGTCAGGGCTTCCTGGAAAACCTGGCATTATCCTGATCCCAAGTCGTGTCCAAGATCAGGTCTTTGATCAGCATCCTTGCAAAGAATACAGTGGGCGAACTTTGAACACTCGTTTCTTTTAGGTACCATTTTACCGCATATGTAACGTAGGGAACTCCTATCGGGTCCTTTGCGAATTTGTGTGACGGGACCATGGCCAAGGCATTTAAAATATTATAGAGGCGCTGCTTTTTGCCGCATCCTACAGACAACCCACCCTGTTCTTACTTTGCTTTTATTCAGAAATTGTTTGGCGTCCTTTTCGGTCAAGTCAATGATGGCCATACGCTGTCCCCTTTGGTTTTCTGAGGTCAGCCTCGCTTTGATCCTGCCCACGCTGGGGAACTCCCTTTAAATGGCTTCTTCTACTTCGGCCAGATCCGTGACGAAGTCAATGTTCTTATTTCGATCCTTGCCATCGGCTCAAGCGAAACTATAGTTGTGCTTTTGCCGAGTACTTTCTTTCCCTATTCTCAGCCTCTGCTCTGAATTCGACCAGTATGTGGCCTGAACGTGTTGTTCGTACTGCTTTAATGGCAGGGTTGGTGTCTCCAGTTCCTCTGTTTTCCCTGATATCCCGAAGCACCCCTGCATAGGTTCGACCATCTTGCGGTTTTCTGAGCAGTGCCTGCTAACGGGATATTTATTGGGGCTTCTGTTTCTCCTGTTTTACATAAGGTCTTTTTAGGGTTTTGTACTAAAATACAAAACCCTATTGCAATCATGACCTGTGTCCGTCCGTCCGTCCGTCCGTCTGTATGTCACAGCACTTTTTCTCCGAAAGTATAGAGGCTACAGCCATGAAACTTTGTAGAAAGGTCAGAAGTGGTGACTTTTTAAAATTTCAAGGGTCAAAAAAATTTTCAAAGGGGTTTAAGGAGGGTCTCCCCATATAGGGAGGTGACCCCTCAAAAAAAATTTTCACCATTGGTAGTCGAGTAGGGTGTCATTGGAAAGGTCTTAATGAGATCTTTTCAAAACAAGTCTTAAAATTGCCTTATTTGTACCGAGGAGGGCAGGGGAAGGGGAAATGTACGAACTTTTCGCGTACCCCCCCCCCCCCCTCGCGATTGGACACCTTCCATACAAAAAATCTGAAAAAAAAAACACGAATGTAGGCCTTAATGAGTACAACAACAACAAATACATGAGAAGTCGAAATTTACTCAACTTTGTTAGTAATAGTATGATTTATCGATTTTATGTTTTCTTGAATAAAATCTAAACGGTACCTCATTAAGATCGAAAAGTATTTGACGAAGTTATAGCGATTTGAATTTTCCTGTATTACTATGGAACAATATGCTCTGTATTAGTATGGAAACATATGGCTATGGAGCCATATGCGCTTTTTACCGACTTAGACACTACAGCTTTGCTAGGATTTGCATGAAAATTGCAGGAATGATAGGTATCATGAAGATGAGTACATATAATTGAAACAAATTGAAGAGGCAGGAGAGAGCTCCTAGCAAAAGGGCTTTGTAACCATTCTAGGATTCGAAAAAATTGGCTATGAATCGATGATTACAGTACAGAGAAGTGGCCCCCGGAAAAAATTTCATGAAAAGTAGCCGATATGAGTATCAACTGAAAGTTCTCTATGAGAGCTTTTCAAAACAGTTCTTAAACTGACCGTTTTGCTTCAGTGGGGGCACAGGGGGGGAAATACATGAAAAATGTGTTTCCTCCCTCGCGAATTGACACCCGTGATCTAAAAAATCTGAAAAAAATATCAAGGGAGATAGTTATGGGTATAACTCTAACAAATACCTCAGAAGTCAAAACTCTTTCAACTTTGTTAACAATAGTATGATCGTCGAATTACACATTTTCTCCAATAAAATCGTCTTTGACAGGTTTCTTGATTTTATTCGTTGCTGTTTACTGCATTTTGTAAGTTCAGTACAAAACTCTTCTGACATGAGCATAGGTCTGTCTACCCAACTTGTTTCTTGTTGGGCGTGCGTGCGAACTTTATTTTCTGGCACTTTTTGAAGGAGTTTTTTTGTGGCTTTTTTTACTCCTTTTGTCAGCACTATCTGTAGCTTTCTGCCCTTCTTCGGTTCTCTGGTCTTAATCGGCCTTTAACCAGCTCCTCCAATAATGCCCTTTGCGATCTAAAAGCTCCTCAAATTCAAGGAGCCCAGTCTTTTTTTGTGGTAGGGAGGTGAATGCCCATTTACGCACAGAGCGTGGGACTCCCATGCTCGCAAGAAGGCGACTGAACTACCCACTTAACACCTCCCCTGTCAACCTGAGAACCTATCCTGGAACCGTTTGACATATTACTTCGGGCCAGGTCTCGTTTTATTACGCCGTGAGGAGCCTTCAAGCTGGGGGATCCCTCTTCTAGCAAGAAGCCCAATCTATACTCCTTCGTTGATTTTTGGCGAGTCCTATGTATATTGTATTCTTTTCAGGACACCTCCCGATTCACAGATTAGCCTTTCTTCTTCATATCGCTGGGCAGCCATTGTACTTTGCGACCATCTTTCTTGAGAGAGGTTATCGGCTTTCGTTTCCGAATACAGTACTTCCGCCACATTTTCAACGTTGGCGATGAAATCACACAACGTCGCTTTATTAGTCTGGTCACTCCTGGCTTTTCCTGCCGTAATCTCCTTGTGGACTTCAGGATGGTTCGTTATCATTTCGGGATTTACGACCCTTGCCTCAGTCCCTTCGTTAGCGATCGCAGAAGTGACTATTGAATTCTCGATGTTCTTTATATTTTCCTCCACCGCTCGAACACCCGATGCATCCTGCAGAACCTTGTCGAGCGCGGATACATTTGATTAAAATAATGAGATACTGTAACTATTTCTAAGCGAAGGCCCGAAAAGTGCTGTGATGCTAAAGCAAAGAAAAAACCATTCAATGTCAGCTTTCTCCAAAAACAGAATTTTAATTGCATTATGAGCTTAGTCTAATATTTAGATTAGAAACCGGATGCATGGAATCATGTTTGTCTCCACATCAAATGCTTAAAATTTCTTTCTGTACAACAAAAGTTGAAAAAGTAACATAAATCTGAAAATTCAAATTTAAATATTTATTACATTTGCTTCATTGCAGGAGTCAAAAAGTTGCATTGTTACTAAAGACCGAAATAAGAGCCTACTTTGTTGATAAAATGGTTGAGGTATTAAACTATATTAATATTACCCTGATACCAGTAGCTAGATACCTATCCTTTGTTCTTTCCGATTTCCATCTACTGAAATGGTACCAAAGCGGTCGGCATAGTGACCCTTATTTGGATTAAAAAAATTCTCATGAGTTTTGCGGCTCTTAAAAAGCGTTAAGTGCACCTTAAGGTTCTTAGGATGTTATCCTTAAGCTTGTGTGGGCTACTGTTTTAATTTCTGCGACGTCTTCCCATAACCATAGAAGATTAGGGCAAATTTACTTCTGAGAGAGATTAATTAACCATGCCCCATATAATCTGGTGTGTGAGAAAAAGAATAAAATCCTTGAATCATATTTGAGTTCCGATATTTTGAGATGATCATGTACAAAGAAATCGAATTATAAATATGCGTCGGTAGATGCTTATTCATTTGGAAATGATCGAGGAAGCTATTTCTAAATTTGAAAACTATTTTTATTATCCAAACCAACTCACCAAAATCTACCGGCATTGTAAAAACTAGTTTCTCATTAGATTTGATATCTATTTTGTTTCATTTCATCCCTCTGAGAGCAAGCAACAAAAAATTGAGTTTTTCATCAAACACCATCTTTGGCATTATAACTTTGAATAATGGTTGCTTCCTGGCTAGACTGTGGCATCATAAATAACATTCTCGTAGGAAACTATCGCGAACAATAGCACACCTGAGTTAAATGGGACATAACTATTTCCATTGTGGTTGCACCGGGGACTCATAAATATTGTCCTGAATTTCATTGCACCAGCGTTAGCACATCTCTAAATAGGATTCTATTATAAAGAAAATTCTATGTCTATTCTAACAGACCCTTGAAATTCATTGGGGACAATCTAATGGTATTTTTGAAGGGAAGGTTCAATTCATTCTGTAAATGAATGAAACGCTGCCTTGTTTGAAATTTAAGGATGAAATTGCCCATTAAGCAGTCCCAGAAGTAGGATGGAGGGTGTTGTGTGAAAATTATGAATGTTTCAATGTTGGGGCTTTTTATTAGCAGTAAAGAGCTTTTTCCAAGAATTTGAAATTTATATTTGAGTTCAAAACATCGAATGCATTTAATCTGTTTCTTTTTGGATACTTTCAAGAGAAGTCTCATTATGTCCTAAAATAAAACATTCAATTTAAATACCAATTTGCTTCATCTACGTCATTTGCTTGACATTTCCGGCCAAAACAATAAGTCAAATAAAAAATAATTCATAAACAAACAAGAATAGAGCTCCCAACTGGCCGTCGATTCCTTTCAGGCTCAAAACAGATACCTGGCCTTTTGCTGCGTGGAAAGTGTCTTCTTGCTTCATTGATTGATATTTTTAATTGAGGAATTGAAAGAATGAAAATATTAAGGTACAAAAAATAACCTTCGCTGCTATACTAACATGCTCAGTTACAAATTTTTTTAACCCCCAGTGACGGTTTTTTCCTATCACACGAAGCAAAAGACAATTAGATCTTAACACTTTCTGGCTTGAAGAAAAAGTAGGTGGACACGGGTCTTGTCTTGATTTTTGAGTAGCAGCCATGACAGGGAGTGGTAGAGAAAAAGACAATTTCATTTCATCGGCAAAGGATTAATGTCAAAAGTGTGTTAAATGGTCTAAAGCAAATTATTTTGGTTTACAACCATTTTTTGAAGACTTGACACTCGAATCGCTGCCATAAGAAGGTGCACATATTCTCTTGACGAGTTTGTCATGGAAGTTTTTTACAACCATAACAAATCACATAAATATTCAGCATTTGCTACGGAAATGCATAAGTTTGAAATAAATTGTGGATCATCATAATCTTTCAATATCCTTAGTTCACCCAAATAAGGCAAATGTAGTTATGATTCAAAACTATAGGAAAGTTCTTTGGACTTAGGTTTTGCTTATTAACTGGACAAACTTATTTCACTTTTATCGTCAACTGGAAAATCCTATCGATCCAGGCTGGACTGAAAAAATAGTCGCAGGAATGATTGAAGCTAGAATCAACAGTTTTGTAGCGAATTTATTAACTTCGAATGTTAGTTAATTGACAAAATTACCTGAAACTTAATTATTTTAATATTTTGCTTAAAGAGATTTAACACGTCACAATATTGTAGAGAAAAAAGAAGAATTCTACTTCCAGTATTCGTAGCGCTTAGACGTGCTTTTAACGAGTTGCTGACAATAATCGTGTTTTCTAGAAAATTAAAAAATAATTTTTATCTGCAAATTAATCGTATGTGTTCCAATCAATTCATTGTTACTTGTTGCGCAGTTAAAAATTTTTTATTTAAGAGTATTTACTATTCATTACACTGGTCTGCAAGAAAATTGCCATTTGTATCAAAATGTAGTGTTTCTGTCGATTTTGATGAGATACAGTCAATCAAAGACATTATAAGTGATAGCTCTTAATTTTCATATATTCTAGCACAAAAGATATATTTTATATTTTAACAAAAAACATAATTAGTGAGATAAGTCTTCATATTTTTAAAAATTTAGTATTATACCCATCAAGATATTACTACTGTAATTTTTAGCTTTTTGTAAAAATTTTTTTACAAAGACCTACTAGTTTCGCGACCTGTCTGGGCGTCCGTCCGTCCGTCTATCCGTGCGCCACAGCAAGTTTCCTCAGAAACTTTAAAACCTTGAATGCTCAAACTTTGTGGAAAGGTCAGAAATGATGGTCTTTCAAAAGCTTAGGTCTTACCAAAAATTTCAATTTTTTTTAAGGTTGTCCCCCTAATAACGAAATAGCCCCTAACAATTTTTTTTAAATTAAAGGTAGTTGAGTTGGGTATCAAATGAAAGGTCTTAATTATCGGAAAGAAAAAAATCATTTTATGCATCAGGGGGTCCAGGGGGTGACAAAAAGTACCAAAATTTGTTGTCTCCCCCTCGCGATTGGACACTTTTGTGCCGGAAAATCTGAAATTCATCACGAAGGTGCGTCTTAATTAGTAAAAGGGGAACAAATATCTTAGAAACCAAAATTCGCTGTTAATATTGGTATGATTTGTAGATTTTGCATTTTCACCCGTAAAATCAAAACGGTTGAAATTTTGTAATTATATAGATTAGTATAATATCTTAGTGCTCACAGAATTTCATGGAAATCAAATCATAATTGAGTGAGTTATAGCCGTTTCAATTGATTGGAATTACAACAACAACAACACGTGTTTATGGTTGATATATATTTCAAATTGACCCAGGCACTTTTATTTTCTTCCTATTTTCATGAAAATTTAAAGAATAGTGTCTAATTTAAATATGTTCAATCGGCTGAGCATTCAAAAAAATTATTTAAACCTCATCGAAATGGGGGCCGCGAAGTGCTTATGAAAGAAACTTTGCATCTTTCACATAAATTGAAACGATTTCTTCCCCAAGTATGGGATGAATAATTCAAATTATTGAATATACTAGAAAATTTGTTTCGGATCCTACAATGGTTACAAAGACCTTTTGGTAGGAGCTTACTCAACTTGTTTTTTATTACTTAAGAAATTTTTTTCCATAGCTACTAGATTAAGTTGCATTAATATTTTTTGTGTTTTGTATTAAAATATGAAACCCTATTGAAATCACGACGTGTGTCCGTCTTTTCGTCCGTCTGTATGTCACAGCAGTTTTTCTCCGAAATTATAGAAGCTACAGCCATGAATCTTTGTGCACGGAGAGAAAAATGTGTAATGATTTTTACAAAATGAAGCAATAATATTCATTACACGTTATATTTCCTACATTTCAGTGAAATTTACCACCAATTCCCAATTTCGTAATAAAGCTTATCGGAGATGTAATCATTATAATTGCGATTGTAAAATCCTTAATTCATTGTACTGTAGTGATTGAAATCATTGCACGCAGTTTCTTTTAAAATCTAATATTTGTAGTAATTCTTACAACTCAATCCAATGAAAACAAAAAATTCACTTGACGGTTGTGAAATTCATTTCATGTGTAGTCAAATGTTTCTAAGCAATGGTGAAATTCATTTCATATTGTTACATGTACAAATAATTACATGTACAAATAGTTCTGCTAGCTACTGTCGCAATTGTTTTCACAACAATGAAGAACACGAATTCACTCGAAACCACGAGAACGCAACAAGCATGATCAACATCTGCAAGTGACGTCACTCCATTCATTAAATTTGCTCGAATCTACCAGGTACCTCTCGGTAGAACATTCACCAACGTACGAGAAATGGGTGAATAGGTAGAGACCCTATATAAAGGCGAGCTGAATGAATGGAGGGATCATCATTCATTCGACCGCGATAGAAAACTGCGATATAGTGGATATAGTAAAGACAATTGATTGTTTGAGTGCAAAGTGATTTTCGTAATAGTGAAGAGATTTAGAAGACAATTGCGATAAGAAATTTATGGACAAGTGTTAGAATTTAAATAGTGAAAATTAAAATTAGTGAAAGTGTTAACTGATTATTGTGCATTTTATTTAATTAAATAAACACTTTTAACTTAAATTAAAAGACATTGCGTTTTCACTTTCCCGGAACATTAAAATTATTGGCCGCGAACCAAAAACACGCGACAATGGTGTCAAGAAGTGAGAAAGAAAAATTTTGAAAGTGAAAATTTGAACATTTATATAGTGCACAATAGTAAAATTTAAAGAAACATTAAAAATGCCACGAAACTTGCATCTAAGAATCAATGAATTGACTATGTCGGAGCTCAAGGAAGAGTTAGAACAGCGAAATCTGGCTACGCAAGGTACAAAGGCCACACTGATTGCACGCTTGCGCGACGCGATCGAGTCGAAAGGCGTGAATCTGGATTCGAGTGAGTTCTCAGATGCTGAAAAAGGCGCAGAAGGTGGAGAAGTAGAAACACCAAAATCGAAGGAGCCAGAAAATGCGCTAATGCAAATGTTAATGCTGATGTCATCGAGTCTGACTGCGAAGCTAAACGAACAATCAGCGAAGCTGGACCAACAAGCAATCGAAATCAAAGCAGACATCAAGGCAGACATCACACAGAAGCTGGAGAAACAGTCAACCGAAATAAAAGCGGAGCTCGGTAGTCTCAACAAGCAAATTAAAGGCGTCGAGGAAAAGGTTGACCAGGTCGAGGAAAAGGTTTACCAGGTCGAGGAAAAGGTCAGCCAGGTCGAGGAGAGAATCAACAATGAGATGGAAAACATGAAAAAGGAATTGGAAGCAGCAAAGGCAATAGTAAGCACCTCACCAGCCCCAATTATAACTGCAGCGCAAAGCTCATCCAGAAATGTGCAAGCACCAATATTCGACGGGCAAACGGTCTGGACTATTTACAAAATCCAGTTTGAAGCAGCCGCTAGGATAAATCACTGGAATGAGCAGGAACGAGCAACTGCGTTAATTCTTGCTCTAAGAGGTCCAGCTGCCGAGCTTTTGCAGACTATCCCCGTTGAGCTGCATTCAAACCCGGTTGCTATAATAAATGCGCTGGACATGCGTTATGGAGACGATCATCTGAAGCAGATTTACCGGGCACAGCTACGGCATCGGATGCAGAAGCCTGGTGAAACCCTACAGCAGCTAGCCCAAGACATTGAGCGACTAGCACTTTTGGCTTACCCAGCCTACGACCCAGAACATCGAGATGATGCAGCGACAGAGGCATTCATCAGCGCACTAAAGGACCCGGAATTGCAACAAGCCGTGCGTTTAGCTCAAAAGCAAACGGTTAAGGACGCATTGGCTTACAGTCTGAACTTTGAGGCAGCGAAAAATGTGACTCGTACCACTGCCCGGGTTCGTGAAGTAGTGACAGACGAGTGCAGGTGTGAACGCGTGGAAATCGAGCGAGACCCGCATGTAAATGGTGCACCTAGATGCTGGAATTGCGGGGAAAAAGGGAACCTGCAAAGAGACTGCAAAAAGGGAAGAAGACCGAGCTATTGTCCAGGGTGGTGGAGATCCAGACCGTGCCAGGAGCCTAGAATGGAGGCCCATCAAACTGCAAGGGCCAACTTCGTGGGGCGAACGTTGGCTAGGAGTATCGACATCCCCAGCACCGTGCCAAGGCAACATCGTGGAGAAGCAGACAGATGCCTTCCTGGTCAAGTTGATGAAGAACAATGCACCCTAACAAACGACACTGGTGCAACCCGATCGACGATCCGACCAGACCTAGTGAGGCCCCAACTGCTTCACAAGGGCAGAGTTCATGGGATTGCTGACGCCCTATCTCATCATCCATGTCCAGCTAACTGCAAGCATTGCCGACGGATTGAGGAAAAGGAACCGCCCGTTGATCTGCGACTGATAACGGCGGAATTCGATGAAGGTTGGTCATCGGAGGAGATTCGAAATGCCCAGCTAGCCGATGAAGACATCGGACCATTGCTCGTATGGAAGGAGACAACTGGGCGACCTGAGTGGAAAGACGTTTCAATGCATGGCGCAACCCTGAAAAGCTATTGGGCACAATGGAACTCCCTTCAGGTGGAGGGTGGCGTACTCAAGCGGAAACGGGAAACGGCGGATGGTAGCTCCTATAGGATGCAAACTATACTTCCCAAAAGCCGAATCCACGATGTGGTTAAGGAAATGCATGAAGGATCCTCGGGAGGCCACCTTGGTGTTAACAAGACCTTAGCGAAATTGCGGGAACGGTTCTACTGGCTCCACGCTCGAGAAGACGTAGAGGACTGGTGTCGCAGATGCACAATTTGCGCTTCCGTCAAAGGCCCAAAGTGACGACTGAGAGGACAAATGCAAGCCTATAACGTAGGCGTGCCATTCGAAAGGATTGCTGTTGACATCGCAGGACCCTTTCCTGAAACCGATTGGGGAAATCGATATACGCTGGTTGTAGCCGATTATTTCAGCAAGTGGCCCGAGGTCTACCCCATTCCCAACCAGGAAGCAACTACCGTAGCTGAACAGCTAGTGTTAAATTGGGTCAGTAGGTACGGCGTACCTTGCGAATTACATTCGGATCAAGGCCGAAACTTTGAGTCACTAGTTTTTGGCGAAATGTGTGAGCTGCTCGGAATACGGAAAACGAGGACAACACCGCTGCATCCCCAATCCGATGGAATGGTCGAACGTTTCAACAGCACGCTCAATAAGCACCTTGCCAAGATGGTTGACGAGAACCAAAGGGACTGGGACCGACATATCCCACTATTTTTGATGGCGTACAGAGCTGCCGAACATGCATCGACGGGCCAAGCCCCAGCCAAAGTCATTTTTGGAAAGACTATTCGTCTGCCAGCCGATATAAAGTTCGGAACACCCCCTGAGAAACCCCAAACGGTCTCGGAGTACGCAAGTGATCTAAGACAACGGTTGAACCAGATACATCGGACAGTGCGAAAACACCTCGAATCGGCTACTGACCGCATGAAGACCAGGTATGATCTAAAGGCTAATTCTACTGGCTTCCAGCAAGATGACTTGGTGTGGCTATATAACCCGCAACGGCGAAAGGGTAGGTCTCCAAAGTTGCAACATAATTGGGAGGGACCATACCGAGTTACAAAGCGAATCAACGACGTCGTATACCGAATACAGGAACATCGTAAGCCGAGAGCTAAAATGAAAATCGTGCATCTGGACCGTCTTGCCCCATATTACACCCAGGGAGAATTGACTACAAATAGCGACACATCTTTTCGGGGCGAAAAGAACTGAGGTGGGGGCAGTGTTACATGTACAAATAATTACATGTACAAATAGTTCTGCGAGCTACTGTCGCAATTGTTTTCACAACAATGAAGAACACGAATTCACTCGAAACCACAAGAACGCAACAAGCATGATCAACATCTGCAAGTGACGTCACTCCATTCATTAAATTTGCTCGAATCTACCAGGTACCTCTCGGTAGAACATTCACCAACGTACGAGAAATGGGTGAATAGGTAGAGACCCTATATAAAGGCGAGCTGAATGAATGGGGGGATCATCATTCATTCGACCGCGATAGAAAACTGCGATATAGTGGATATAGTAAAGACAATTGATTGTTTGAGTGCAAAGTGATTTTCGTAATAGTGAAGAGATTTAGAAGACAATTGCGATAAGAAATTTATGGACAAGTGTTAGAATTTTAATAGTGAAAATTAAAATTAGTGAAAGTGTTAACTGATTATTGTGCATTTTATTTAATTAAATAAACACTTTTAACTTAAATTAAAAGACATTGCGTTTTCACTTTCCCGGAACATTAAAATTATTGGCCGCGAACCAAAAACACGCGACAATATGTTGTCAAATGTTCCTATGCAGTAATGAAATTCATTTCATATGCTGTAAAATGTTCCTACGCAGTGACGCTTCTTTCTTGAACGGATCGGTTTATGCTGTGTAGTTCGTAGTTCGTGCATTAGTAGTTGATAGTGACACCGGTGTTGATAAACAATAGAACGCGTTACCTAATTGTCTTGCAAGGACCCATTGAAATGTAAGTATAGGTGTATATTTAGTCCTTTTAAATTCACTAATTTACCTACACGCATTTGATGATAAGTCAAGGCCCAAGAAATGGAGCAAGTGCAAGAATCTTTGGTTGGTCCTGAAACAGTGTCAAGTGTAATTTATGTTCTACAATCGGAAAGTGATCTTTCGGATACAGATAAATTGCTTGGTGAATGGGGCTTATTCGAACTGCAAAGTATATTCCAAGGTTGTCATTCGTGCCTTAGCAATTTTTCAAGTTGTGTTCTAACTTTTTAACTGTAGAATACAAAATTGATCGACAATGTCTGATAGACACAACAAATTCTGATATTGATGTGTTGATTCCAAAGGATCTACTTCATTTAAGAATAAAATTTAAAGCAAAATTACAACAGTGGAGGATATCAGAGGTGAGATTTTTCTTCTTTCAAACTGTTACTAAACTTAGCCCGAAATATAGGGATATTGTTCGGCTTCTATTGCGGATACTCTGAGCTTGAACTCAAGTTTTCAAAGTGAAGTTTCCAAATGGGTTGAAAATGAATCATTTTCAGCATTCTCTCCTGGATCTCCAAGTAGCTCCTGTCCAAATGTTCGAAAAATCGACAATTTGGTAAGTTAAATGTTAATAGCAAGTTAGTTTTTGATTTAATTTTGTTGCATTAAGATGTTCAGCAAGTATTGTTTACGAATAGTAAAGGAAAACTGCTGCTTTCAGAAGCTAATGAAAACAAGCCATTTTCTTCTTCGCAGAGGAAAACCCTAGTATCTATATTAGTTGACTTCTGCATAGTTCAAAATATTTCTTTAGGGACTGGAATCAAAGGTCTATCAAATAAAGCTGCCCACGTTGCAAATTTATATTATTTTCAAAACTCAACAGGAAAGTTATTTTATAAAAGCTGGATCGGCGGGAAGAGCTCGAGGGCCTTTATACAGTAGTTACAACAACAGAATGAAATATCTCCGAAAGCAAGGAATTCTGAAGGGAGTATTCAAAAAGCCTGAAAAGAAGATTTCAGAAGTGAAACTACCAACAGAAACTTCTCAATCAATTGACTGTCAGTTTTTGAAATACCTTTTTGATAAACCAATTCAAAGTAAAATCTTTTCAGATCTGAATTTGAAAAACTGGCTACGGTTTAACATAGAACCATGGGAGGTAGTTGAGATAAAGTGGATTGATTCTTATGCAGGAAGACGATCAGATATTCTATTAAAACCAATGATAGACATATTCAAAGAATGGCCCCTCTTGACACAATCTAGAGCCTTGCGTTTGGTATGAATATAAATAAAAAATCCTTTTTTTATATATTTTATTTAAAAATTAAATAGTATATGCGTATGCTTTGAAGAGTATATACTTTTGCTTATGTTAATATTTCTTCTTCATTCAAATTCTCATTGTTTCGTTTTTAGATCGAATTAGATTTTGTAAGCTTGTTTGGAGAGACTTGCTCACTATCACTCCGGACAAAATGGATAGCGTTCTGTACTAAAATATATAGTATTGCTACAAACGAGCAGCATTCAAGAGTCAGAGAAATCTTAGAAAAAGTTAAAACCGATGACATTAATAAAGGTAAATAGTTTCATGTGCGTTGAAAAAAACTGACGTGGTTTTTTTTAGATCCAAACGATTGCTTAACATTCGAGATCCTGCATTACTTACTACCATCAGCTGAAAAAATCAAGCTGAAGGACACCAATGAGGCAAAGGATAGGTATTGGCACACTTCAGTGAAAGATTCGATTGATAGTTGTATTGTCAATGTCAACAATCAAGCTGATATTTTAGTGGCTTATAGGAAGTTAGGTGATAAGTATCACACTTTAGGTGTGCGGCTGCAACCACGAATAGTTACTTGTGAATCACAATTTTATATTGTAGTTGACAATATAGTCCATAAATTAGAGTAATTTTTATCATCCTTGGATAATTTGTTCAAATTATTTTATGTGCTAAACATCGAATATCTTCAACAAAGCATTAATGTTTGGTATTTTATCTAAGAATATTTTTATGGGATCAAACTAGAAAACACTTCATCAAACGTTAATGGTTTGTTGAATTCATTCAAGTTTTGAAAGATTCGCTATGTTCACGCTAACTTGTTTTATTTGCAATGAAAAATTCTGTTTCATACGAAGCTATACCAGTCACTTTAAAAATTTTCACAAACACGATTTAATTTTAAATTATGACTGCACGCAAGGCAACTGTCCCCAAAAATTTTCTTGCCTCAATAAATTGAAACGTCATATTGTCAATGTTCATTTAAAAGGAAATAAACCAGATACATACGAATCTCCACAAAAAAAGAAGAACATCTCAAAAACTTCTGACAAAAATTTTGATAAAGCAGTAAGAATAGAGATAATGCCAAGAAATGCTGATAATAATTCGATGCAAATGACAGTAAATGATATTTCTGCTCCCATTAAAATTCCAGTTTGTACTTCAAAAGAAAATTACTCAAATGACTTGAATTCTTTTTTCTTGAGTTTTGTATTAAAATTGATAGATACGAATAATTTAAATAGAAAAGTAGCATTTCGGATATTGCATGATATCAAAATGTATCTTTTCGATCCGATCATAGAATTAGCTAAACATTCGACCGCTTCAAATGCTTTAGAAATATTCACAGCTTTTCTAAAAGTAAATCTAGACAACATGAACACTGAATACAAATTGATTAAACTATTAGAAACTAAAAATCTTATGAAAATGCCCCAAAACATTACAATCTCTACGGAAATGCAAACCACAATGAAAAACGGCATTCCTTCATTGAATTATTCGAATGTCAAGGCAACTCTTTTGTCAATGCCTCTCATAATTACGAACTTTTTTAATCGGCAAAATTTACATCAGGAAACCGTTCAAATTACTCAAAATTGTGCAATAAATGAAAAAGATATTGATAACTTTGCTTCTGGAGCAATTTGAAAAGATATACACTTTCGCTTATCAAGAGCAAATAAGATTGCTATCCCATATTTTTTATATTATGACGACTTTGATCCTGGAAACATATTGGGTTCCCACTCATCTGCCAATTCAATTTCCGCGTTTTACTTGAACTTTCCTACAATTCCACGTCATAAATTTTCCTTACTACAGAGCATTTTACCTGTAATGTTAATGAATGCAAAGTATATGAAAAAGTATGAATATGAGGATATTCTCCAAAGCCTTCTAAATATTTTGTTAGACTTAGAAGTAAATGGATTGGCATTTTCTGTTAATGGATCTGTGTAATGCTTTTCTACCTTCAACTCGACGCGGAACCGACCTCTCATCGGTTCTAGACGTTAAGTCTGAGTAGTGCCAACGGATGGTACCAACAGGTCAACCAATCCGTGCACCGTAACCCATTCATGCGGTGACTGCTTGTCGGCCAGCTAGTTCGGAGAGGATTTCGGTCGCGGGTCTCCGAATGGATTACGCTCAATTACAATATTTCAGTCACCTGAACTTGCCCGTTTTCCAAACGCGTCAACAATTACTCATCCAGAACGAGAAACCTACATTACGTTAGTTCTGGATGTGATCTATCCACAGATCTCAAATCAAAAACGCTACAAAATCCCATAGACGCGTTACCGATTCACCGACGCGGTACCGAAAAATATGCTACTCGAACTTAAACCGAAGAAAACTACTCTAAGGAAATGACGAAACAAACAAAGGTACCGCGTACCGCGCGCGACGCGAAACCGACTTCAGCGGATTTGCAGAAACCCTACCCTCGCGACGGCATACTTACCCTACACTCTCTGTTCCCACTGAAAAAGAAGAGTCACTGAAAAGGAAAGTCGTGGGTTAACTTAGCAATTCATGTTATTTTTATTACCTTAAATACCGAAAATATGCCAGTTTTCGTATATACATCTAATATTATCATATTAGTTCATATAACTCAATAAAACTATCCTTAAATTCAGGAAAATATTACTTCATATTTTTATCTTTATAATTGCAATTATATTTTTTTAATTTTTATCAATCAATTGATAACTTTCTATCCCAAATCACGCAATTTCATGTGAACTTTACACGGCATCTGCCAAATTTAAACAAAGCGTGATGTATAATTACGCGTGTAAACAGGCAATAACAATAACACTTCACATGGGTGTATCATGATTAATTTCTACTTTTATAGTTTCCCACAAATAATTTATAGGTATTTCGCTAGCCTTTACGTTTGATTTTTAACCTTACATACTTGTAATTAAAATTAGAACAATTTTGAAGATGAAGGCTCTATTTTGCCACTTCTGTCTTTATGCGAAATAGAAAAGTGAGGATCACAATTTACATTTACAATTTACATTTGAATATACCAATCTTTTTATAGTTTTTTTTTTTTTTTTAGTATGAATAGGGGAATCCGTTATACATTTTGTTTGATACCACGAATGGTAAAGTATTCTTCTTGTATGAAATTTTTTTTTTTTTTATATCAGAGTTTTGGTTTAAATTAATTGTTCATTCAGCAACTTATTTCTGAATAAAATAATAAAAAAATAAAATAAACGACGTGCAAATACCTGAAGGTAAACAACCTGTCCTCGTAGATCGGCATCACTAAAATCGGTATAGGAGAATTTAATTTATCACAAATAATATCTTCGGGTGGTTTTTGTGACCGTGACATTAAAATATTCGTTGATTGGAATAAGCCGCCAAACATAGACGATATGATTGAATCTTCTCTTCTTATTTCCTTTCCATTTGTATTTTGAATTTGTGATGATTTACGTTCTGGTGAATTAATAGCTGTTCCGCACTTATCCTCCTGTTCGTAAGCTGTACAAATGCTATCCGTAACAGAACCCGACGAACTGCTTTCGGTTAAACTGATATGCCCTAAAGAAGTTTTCGTTTCACCACCTGGTGTTACTGCATTACTACTTTCTAACGCCTGCTGCACCTCTGGAGCTTTTGTTATCTCCACATGGATTTCTGGTGCAGTATTCTTAATGGCAACTGATGTTATGCAAGGAGCATTGTTGTAACTACTATCCTCTATGGTATCAAGGGACGGTACTCTGGAGATACGACGTTCTTCGGATGTTTTTCGGCTTTGATAAGCATGCTCCAGAACTTCAATGCTACTTTGACTGGGATTACTTAAAATTTCGATATCACTTTCACCGTTTTTACTGAAATTGAAATCAATATCACGATCAGGTGTCGAACTACCCGCGACACTTTGATTTGAATCAAACGATTTTTCTGATTGAGTAATTTTTAAACACGATGATGATTCGTTTAACGATCCAGCTGAACCTATACTGCTATGTGAAGCACTTTCTTCAATTACATATTTCTCACCCGCACTTTGTTGTCCGGTTGCACTGGATTGGGTTGCAGTAGCTGTTGTTTGTGTTGTAGAGGATAAATTACTAGTTGGTACTGTATTTAAAGTTGAAATATTGCTAGCTATGACCGGAAGTTCCTCGTATTTTGGCAGCGAACCTTTTGTCGATGAACTAAGCTTTTCGTGAAGTTCAACAACGAAAATACTAGAGCATTCGGGACAAGTAACGTCAACGCTTGATTTCTTGTATGTATTCTCACGAGAAAATTGAGTTGAGCATTTTACACATTTATACAAGGTTTGATTCATTTCACTTAGAAGTCGCTTGGAAAGAATTCCACGAAGATATTTCTCTAATTCCTGACATAATCCTTCTTCAACCGTAAAGATTCGTTCTTTCTTGTCCTTTTTCACTGTGTCGAAATTTATCCGAATTGTGTCTGCTTTCACTCCTTCATAACTTTCTAGTATTTTTATACTCCATTTTGTTTTCGTCCTTCGAGTTAATATATCTCGCTATTTTATATAGGCATCAGAAACAGCTAAAAACACTTCCTCGCTATAGTTCGATTGGTGAACAATATACGTCACTTCATTTTCATCGGGTTTTTTACTCCGTTAACAATAACATTCGCTAATGTTGTCCAAGCTTGTATATTCGGACGTATTTTCGTGGGAACTGGAAGAAGGTGCGGGGTCGACGGCTTCGGCGGGACTGGTATTCTTCTCTTTGGTTATTTTAGCAGAAGTGTCCCCGGTATTTTCAGTATCGCTGGTTTCGATTCAGTTCACACTGCCTTCCGCTGCAGACCAGACAAAATATTGCTAACCTTTCTATTTAGTTATTAACTAAACTAACCTCTTTCCTAATGTTTCTGCTCCGGTGAATGTCACTGCCTCACGAATAACGTTTTCCAAAAACTCTTTAAGCACACCACGCGTTTCTTCACAGATTAAACAGGGAATACGTTTCACTCCACCACGTCGCGCCAAACGACGTATAGCTGGTTTTGTAATACCTTGGATATTATCACGAAGAACTTTACGATGACGTTTAGCGCCTCCATGTGGCTGTCAAAATTTCCGGTTGTCACCTCGGACAAAACATATGTGCGTGGAATGGCACTTCATATGGCGGAAATGTGCTTCTTCAGATGTCGCCAGTGGCATAGTTTTCTCGATGGCCACGGTGGAGGGGCATTTCCAGATGGCTATGTCTCGAAATGTGCCGGGGTTGGATTAATTCTATATTTCGAATATTTATATCCACGGATCTAAATATTTGGACAGAAAAAAAAGTATTTTCTGCACAACGATATCCGCACAACAGATGAAGTCCGCTGGCACTTCGAGGACATATCCATCTGGCAGGTTACAAGGGTTCGGGATCGAAATCGCTTCGATTCCTGGGCGTAGGCGTCACATTACACATTCCCCCCCCCAAAATCGAAGTAATTACGATCCCGTCTCCTTGGTAAAAGGTCTTGGTTAGGGACGTGGCGGGTCGAAGATCCGTTTCGAAGGATAGGCTACAACCCTGTTCGTGAAGACTCGGCAGTGACTATATAGTAGGAAGTCAGGTGTTATTCGGAGGCCTTCGTCTAGGCAGAGATTTGGGATAAGCCAAGGTTTCTCGTGGGAATTAGTTGCACTTCATCGTCTAAGGTCTTTTGCGTGGTAAATTCCCAGGGTCTTACCAGTCATGTCCGCGATGAGGTACCGGGTGGGGCTTATGACTTGTATGACTCGACACTTCACGAATTTCTGGTCTAGTTTGGCATTGTAATGGCGGGTGGCATCGCTCTGTCGGAAGTTTCGACGATATATTTCGTCGCCGGCCTTAAAGCCAGAAGGATGAGATCGCAAGTTGTACCGCTCCTCTCCCATCCGTCTACTTTCTTCAATCTTCTCCCGCAGTTGATCTCGCAGAAGTTGGAGCTTTTCGTGCGGTTCTAGAACCACGATTGGGTCCTCTAGCGATTTCAGCTGCCGCAATAGCCGGTAAGCGCTCCCATGACAGATCATATACTGGCCGAACACTGCAAAATACGGCGAAATGCCGGTCGTGGCGTGGTACGACGAGCGCAGCGCACTAGTGATGGCGGACAATTTGCGATCCCAGTCCTTCTGATTCGGGTGGACATAGGCACGAATGGCCGCTATGAGCGTACGATTCAGTCGTTCGGATGCGTTGGCTTGTGGTGAATAGACGGCAGTTCGTTGGTGGATGATGCCGTATTTGGACATTAGGTCTCGGAACTTGCTGGAGGTGAACTGGACCCCATTGTCGGAGACAAGTTTCTCCGGAACTCCAAACATGTGAAAGACTCGGTTCTCCAAGAAGCTGATTATAGGTCCAGTGTGCATGTTACGTAGGGGTTCTATGATAGGGAATTTAGAGAGCTGGTCCAGGACCACGACAGCTCCCGTGTGACCAGAAGCAGATCGAGGGTAAGGACCGATAAGATCAATGTACAAGCGCTGGAACACGCGTTCGGGGACCTCAACCTTACCCATGGGTGGCCGAAGAATGGTGTTGGGCGCTTTAGTGCACTTGCATAGCTCACAAGAGGCTACGTACGCTTTTATCTGTTGTGCCATCTTAGGCCAAAAGAAACAGGTTTTCAACCGCCTAAGTGTACGACCGTATCCACCGTGCGCACTTGATGGGTGGTCATGAGCCCGTCTGATAAGATCAGTGGTTAATTCTTCGGGCACCCACAACTTCCACTGTTCTTCTTCTTGTATGGGGTCTCCGGATGCGTGTCCCATCCGTTTGTAAATAAATCCATCCGTCAACCGCAGTTCAGGAAGCTGGGACAGTTGATTCTGGATAGTGTGAATCAGTTGGGTGTAGCTGGCTGACTTGAAGGCAGGATGGTCCAAATCGATCAATTGGGGGCTGTCGTCCTCTTGGACCAACTCGGCTCCTTCAGGGGCGAACATTCTGGATAGGGTGTCGGGGACTACATGCTGGCTTCCTTTTCGGTGGCGAATTGTGAAGTCAAATGCCTGTAGTTTCAGTGCCCACCTGGCCAATCTGCCGTTGAGATCAGTCTGGCTCATTAGCCATTTCAGAGAAGCGTGATCCGTAACGATTTCAAAGGTGTGTCCCTCCACATAGGCTCGGAAGCGTTTCACTGCCAACACCGCGGCTAGACATTCTTGCTCGGAGACCGTGTAATTTCGCTGGGCTGGGTTCAACTTGTGAGACATGAAGGCTATAGGTCTCTCCTCGCCGTCTTGTGCAACCTGGACTAAGACTGCTCCCACCCCATGTTGACTCGCGTCACAATGGATTGAGAACGGTTTGTCAAAGTCCGGGCTGTGCAGTACGGGGGCCGTAGTCAGACTCTTCTTTAGCTCTTCAAAGGCTCGCAAGCTGGGCTCTTCCCAGACGAATTTACGTCCCTTACGCAGCATGTCGGTCAAAGGAGTGGTAATGGTGGCATAGTCACGTACAAAACGCTGGTACCATCCGCATAAGCCTAAGAATCGGCGTAACTGTTTGGTGGTCTTGGGTAGTGGAAAAACGTCAATCGCTTGAGTCTTTTCCGGATCGGTCTTGATATGCCCATGCCCAATGATGTGACCTAAATACTTCACCTCCGTCATCACGAACTGGCTCTTCCTTATGTTGATGGTTAATCTTGCCCTCCGGATGTGTAGAGCCACCTCCTGAAGCAGGTCGATGTGTTCGTCAAAGGTCTCGGTTATAAGCAACAGATCGTCCAAGTAAACGAAAACTTGGTGCCGCAAATGAGGTGGTATCACCTTGTCCATAAGGCGCGTCATTGTTTGGGGGGCATTACACAATCCGAATGGCATGGTCACGAATTGATATAAGGGCCGGCCTGGGACTGTGAAGGCTGTTTTCTCCTTTGAACCGGGGTCTAAAGGAATTTGCCAGAAGGCGTCCTTGAGGTCTAAGCTCGTGATGAAATGGGCTTTAGGCAATCGACTCAAAATGCCTTCGATCAACGGTAGAGGATATGCGTCCTTGACTGTGACGGCGTTCAAGCGTCTGGCATCTAAGCATAACCGGACCTTGTTCGGCTTGACCACTAAGGTGACTGGGGAAGCCCACGCGCTCTGTGATTCTTCGATTACGCCTAATGCTAGCATTCGATCCACTTCGGCATATAACGATTTTTCCCTCGCCGGAGATATGGCGAAATGTCTCTGTTTTATGGGTTTAGCATCCCCCACATCTATAGTGTGGAACACCAGGGCAGTCCGCCCGAGACCTTCCTTCCCGTGCGAGGGAAAAGCCGATATAGCCGAGTCGAGACGCAGTTGCTGAGTTACATCCAGTGTATGCCGTACTAAGTTAGTGGGTTGAGATTGGTCAGGAACGGTGGTGACGGACTCCAGGGTCGAACCGGAAAATAGTGCCGGGGCCAAGTTAAATTTTCGAACGAAATCCACTCCTAGGTAAAGATTCTGGGTTAACTGAGGTATAATGAAAAATTCCATAGGTTTAGTTACCCCTTTAAAGGTGACATCCGTCATAATTTTTCCCACTACAGAGTGACGAGTTCCGTCCGCCGTGCTTAACCAGGAGGTGAAATGACGGATTTGGTCCGCGTGCTTTGCCAGTACCTCCCCTGCAAACTCGGCAGAGATGCAATTCACACTGGCTCCCGTATCTACTAAGCCTGACACTCGTTTTTGCAGGAGGTGTACTGACGCATATGGCCGAACATCATCCCTCAATAATTCGTCTAAGTATATGTCCTTCAACACTTTCCTCGACTGCCTGACTTTTCTCCAGAAGCTCCGCATCCGACGCGTGGCTCGCTTGCTTCGCGGTGGGACATTTGTGGCCAATTCCTCATGGAAGATGCGCTGTCGAGTAGCCAAATAATTCCGCAACCTGACATGAAAAGGTTTTACATGCCAAGGAACCTTCGTCTCGCTATCATTTCCCTGCGCATTGGCCTCGGCGAAGGACGGCGTCGGTTGTGGAACTTCGGGAGAACTGTGTTTAGCGGTGCGAGTCAGCAGAGTTGGAGTCATGTTGGGAGCTGGGTCATAGCTGGTGATGGGGTCTGGATTGGTTCGTCCGGGGTCTAGGAGTGCCGACGGGTGGTCGCGGCACTCGGTGGCAAGTTTTTTCGCCCTTTGCAATTTGCACAGTCAGGTGCGTATGTGTCGGCCTTCCCGCAGCGGTAGCAGAAAAGCGTCGGCTCCGCTGGACATGCGTAGAACCGATGTCCCGGTTGTCGGCAGTTCCAACAGACCGTCGGGCTTGTAAGTGCTTCAAGGGAGGGTCGATCAATCAATGCTGGGTCCTCAAGCTCCGGTGGTGCTCCGCTCCTCGGTACTGGTACTGGATCAGCAAGCAGGTGGTCCGCTGCCATCAACTCCGCGGTGTGATGATTTCGGGGATTTGGTCCCGTTATGCGAGGTTGTGGGCGGAAGGTACCTCGTCGCTCATCCAAGTGTTCTTGTCTACGCGCATGGAGGCGCAATCCCTGTATGGTGTTGATGGGAAAATGTAGCAGGCTGTTCTGGAGATCCCAGCGCATGTTCTCTCTGATAATTTCTACTAATTCGTCCTCGGGCATGGTATTTCGCAGGCGAGTGCTCAATCTCACTATACTGGTGTAGTACTGGTCGAACGGTTCGTGAGCGCCTTGTTTCCGTTTCTTTATTTGCTCTCTTAGCTCTCTCTCAGTGAAGCCATCCTCAAATCGATTGCGGAAGGCTGCACTGAAAGAGTGCCAAGTGGGACGTGGCGTTGACTCTTTAAAGCTCCAGTACCAGTCGGCAGCGTCGCCACTGAACAAAAGATGTGCATGCCGGAGGAAGGCCGAGGAATCCCCTCCCAGGGTGCTGGATACCAACGCCTGAATCCGGAAAAGGAACCGGTCCGCCGATATCATATCGTTGAACCCTGTAAAGTTCAGGCGCCAACTCTCCATGATACGAGGCGTCGGGTCTCGAAAAGGTGCCAATGCGTTCCCGGGGGGAATCACATCCTCGATTGACCTGTGGTACTGAACTGCCTCGGGGGCTGGAGGTACCAACGGAGGTCCGGTACTGTGTCGCGGTCTGTATTCGGGAGCTCTGGGATCCATTCCCGAGTTCCTTGGGGGTGGGACCCATTGCTCGGATTGTCGGGAGTGGGGCATCGCCACACTGGGATTTGGCTCCCAGCCAAGCGGAGTTCTCACGCGGCTGGGTGGTTGGCTCAACGGGAGGTTCTGGATCTTTCCCTCCAGGTTGCCAATCCTCTCCGACATATCCCTCATCAACGCCACGAGGGTGTCAATGGAGTGGGCGGAAGGCATGGTTGTCACCTCGGACACGACACTTGCAGCCGGAACTTCACCGCCTACTGCTCCTTGCAGGTCTAAGAGTGGTTGTGACGGCTCGGCTTCTGGAGCTCCTTTCGCCACTGCTCCACGCGTTGGTAGGGGCGTTCCGAGGGGGACGTCTAGGGCAGACCGATCTATGGGTCGCCGGCATAAGGGACACAGTTCTGACGTGAGGAGGAGCTGTTGTACACAGGCACGATGGAATAAATGTCCACAATCCAATCGCACGCTGTGTACGCCCTCCACTACGTCCTCGAAACAGATTCCACAGTTCGCGGGTTGGACCGTTTTGGACCGTGTCCATCGCTTTTCTGGGGTCCGCTTCGTTGCCATTATCGTGTGGGTTTAATGTGGTGCTAATATGGCTGGAAAAATTAAAATATATAAAATATAATACTTATTACTATACCCCTAATATATAAATACAAAAGCTTAATCTTAGTTTAGTGGCCGATAGTGGCGAGCTATTTATACTGGATGAGAAGAAAAAAAAAAAAAAATTTTATTTGATACCCTTTCCTTTTCAGTGGTCGACTCCTCCAACGGGAAAAGAGAGTGCGTGGTATTCTGCCGAAGAAAGGGTGCTTTCGGTCGATTTAAAAATTTATATCCCCTAAACCCACATACATTACAAAAAACCGTCTCTAAACTACGTTAAAGTGACTCGACGAGACAAGTGGTAGAGCTACCGTAACGACTTTGTACGCGGTCAAAATTCCCGACGCGTAGAAGCATTCCGGGCTTCGCAACTCCAGCATACGCCATCGAACGTTGAACCGATACCACTCGTCTAACACGCATAAGAAATAGTTAGAATCCTTCCGCGACATAAAGGCAAGGTAGCCTTCTATTTTCTTGAGAGTCCATGCTGATAGGTAAACCCATCAGACTGGCAGTTCCATCAAGAAAATAGAAGGTCCTTACAGGGGTTAACCTGGGACAACACATCGGAAGGATTCTGTCGCGAAAAAAAAAAATCAAACAAAGGAGAGCGGAAGCTACAACTCACGTGAAGCGACTTCTAGTGTGTATCACACAATTCCACTGCTCCTGATAGTGGGACTCGAGTACCAAAGTACCTTACATCCTCCGTAAAGGACCAACTCGTCAGAAGACGCGAAGTTCTTTCCCCCTTAGGATGTTTTGGGCCCCACGTTGGGCGCCATTTGTAATGATTTTCTCTCTTCAACTCGACGCGGAACCGACCTCTCATCGGTTCTAGACGTTAAGTCTGAGTAGTGCCAACGGATGGTACCAACAGGTCAACCAATCCGTGCACCGTAACCCATTCATGCGGTGACTGCTTGTCGGCCAGCTAGTTCGGAGAGGATTTCGGTCGCGGGTCTCCGAATGGATTACGCTCAATTACAATATTTCAGTCACCTGAACTTGCCCGTTTTCCAAACGCGTCAACAATTACTCATCCAGAACGAGAAACCTACATTACGTTAGTTCTGGATGTGATCTATCCACAGATCTCAAATCAAAAACGCTACAAAATCCCATAGACGCGTTACCGATTCACCGACGCGGTACCGAAAAATATGCTACTCGAACTTAAACCGAAGAAAACTACTCTAAGGAAATGACGAAACAAACAAAGGTACCGCGTACCGCGCGCGACGCGAAACCGACTTCAGCGGATTTGCAGAAACCCTACCCTCGCGACGGCATACTTACCCTACACTCTCTGTTCCCACTGAAAAAGAAGAGTCACTGAAAAGGAAAGTCGTGGGTTAACTTAGCAATTCATGTTATTTTTATTACCTTAAATACCGAAAATATGCCAGTTTTCGTATATACATCTAATATTATCATATTAGTTCATATAACTCAATAAAACTATCCTTAAATTCAGGAAAATATTACTTCATATTTTTATCTTTATAATTGCAATTATATTTTTTTAATTTTTATCAATCAATTGATAACTTTCTATCCCAAATCACGCAATTTCATGTGAACTTTACACGGCATCTGCCAAATTTAAACAAAGCGTGATGTATAATTACGCGTGTAAACAGGCAATAACAATAACACTTCACATGGGTGTATCATGATTAATTTCTACTTTTATAGTTTCCCACAAATAATTTATAGGTATTTCGCTAGCCTTTACGTTTGATTTTTAACCTTACATACTTGTAATTAAAATTAGAACAATTTTGAAGATGAAGGCTCTATTTTGCCACTTCTGTCTTTATGCGAAATAGAAAAGTGAGGATCACAATTTACATTTACAATTTACATTTGAATATACCAATCTTTTTATAGTTTTTTTTTTTTTTTTAGTATGAATAGGGGAATCCGTTATACATTTTGTTTGATACCACGAATGGTAAAGTATTCTTCTTGTATGAAATTTTTTTTTTTTTTATATCAGAGTTTTGGTTTAAATTAATTGTTCATTCAGCAACTTATTTCTGAATAAAATAATAAAAAAATAAAATAAACGACGTGCAAATACCTGAAGGTAAACAACCTGTCCTCGTAGATCGGCATCACTAAAATCGGTATAGGAGAATTTAATTTATCACAAATAATATCTTCGGGTGGTTTTTGTGACCGTGACATTAAAATATTCGTTGATTGGAATAAGCCGCCAAACATAGACGATATGATTGAATCTTCTCTTCTTATTTCCTTTCCATTTGTATTTTGAATTTGTGATGATTTACGTTCTGGTGAATTAATAGCTGTTCCGCACTTATCCTCCTGTTCGTAAGCTGTACAAATGCTATCCGTAACAGAACCCGACGAACTGCTTTCGGTTAAACTGATATGCCCTAAAGAAGTTTTCGTTTCACCACCTGGTGTTACTGCATTACTACTTTCTAACGCCTGCTGCACCTCTGGAGCTTTTGTTATCTCCACATGGATTTCTGGTGCAGTATTCTTAATGGCAACTGATGTTATGCAAGGAGCATTGTTGTAACTACTATCCTCTATGGTATCAAGGGACGGTACTCTGGAGATACGACGTTCTTCGGATGTTTTTCGGCTTTGATAAGCATGCTCCAGAACTTCAATGCTACTTTGACTGGGATTACTTAAAATTTCGATATCACTTTCACCGTTTTTACTGAAATTGAAATCAATATCACGATCAGGTGTCGAACTACCCGCGACACTTTGATTTGAATCAAACGATTTTTCTGATTGAGTAATTTTTAAACACGATGATGATTCGTTTAACGATCCAGCTGAACCTATACTGCTATGTGAAGCACTTTCTTCAATTACATATTTCTCACCCGCACTTTGTTGTCCGGTTGCACTGGATTGGGTTGCAGTAGCTGTTGTTTGTGTTGTAGAGGATAAATTACTAGTTGGTACTGTATTTAAAGTTGAAATATTGCTAGCTATGACCGGAAGTTCCTCGTATTTTGGCAGCGAACCTTTTGTCGATGAACTAAGCTTTTCGTGAAGTTCAACAACGAAAATACTAGAGCATTCGGGACAAGTAACGTCAACGCTTGATTTCTTGTATGTATTCTCACGAGAAAATTGAGTTGAGCATTTTACACATTTATACAAGGTTTGATTCATTTCACTTAGAAGTCGCTTGGAAAGAATTCCACGAAGATATTTCTCTAATTCCTGACATAATCCTTCTTCAACCGTAAAGATTCGTTCTTTCTTGTCCTTTTTCACTGTGTCGAAATTTATCCGAATTGTGTCTGCTTTCACTCCTTCATAACTTTCTAGTATTTTTATACTCCATTTTGTTTTCGTCCTTCGAGTTAATATATCTCGCTATTTTATATAGGCATCAGAAACAGCTAAAAACACTTCCTCGCTATAGTTCGATTGGTGAACAATATACGTCACTTCATTTTCATCGGGTTTTTTACTCCGTTAACAATAACATTCGCTAATGTTGTCCAAGCTTGTATATTCGGACGTATTTTCGTGGGAACTGGAAGAAGGTGCGGGGTCGACGGCTTCGGCGGGACTGGTATTCTTCTCTTTGGTTATTTTAGCAGAAGTGTCCCCGGTATTTTCAGTATCGCTGGTTTCGATTCAGTTCACACTGCCTTCCGCTGCAGACCAGACAAAATATTGCTAACCTTTCTATTTAGTTATTAACTAAACTAACCTCTTTCCTAATGTTTCTGCTCCGGTGAATGTCACTGCCTCACGAATAACGTTTTCCAAAAACTCTTTAAGCACACCACGCGTTTCTTCACAGATTAAACAGGGAATACGTTTCACTCCACCACGTCGCGCCAAACGACGTATAGCTGGTTTTGTAATACCTTGGATATTATCACGAAGAACTTTACGATGACGTTTAGCGCCTCCATGTGGCTGTCAAAATTTCCGGTTGTCACCTCGGACAAAACATATGTGCGTGGAATGGCACTTCATATGGCGGAAATGTGCTTCTTCAGATGTCGCCAGTGGCATAGTTTTCTCGATGGCCACGGTGGAGGGGCATTTCCAGATGGCTATGTCTCGAAATGTGCCGGGGTTGGATTAATTCTATATTTCGAATATTTATATCCACGGATCTAAATATTTGGACAGAAAAAAAAGTATTTTCTGCACAACGATATCCGCACAACAGATGAAGTCCGCTGGCACTTCGAGGACATATCCATCTGGCAGGTTACAAGGGTTCGGGATCGAAATCGCTTCGATTCCTGGGCGTAGGCGTCACATTACATCTGATACTAAAATTTATTTTATACTCGGCCTTATTATTGGTGATAACTTGGGCATTAACTCAATTCTCGGATTTTCTCGCTCATTTTCTGCAGTATACTACTGCCACATATGTAAATGTTCAAAATCAGAAACTCAATATTTATCAACTGAGATGAAAGAAAAGCTGCGTAACATAGAAAACTATACTGAAGACCTATTAACGAATAACTTCCAAAGTACCGGAGTGTCTACGCCCTGCGTATTTAACAATTTACCATCCTTCCACGCTGCAAGCAATTGCAGTGTTGATATAATGCATGATTTATTTGAAGGGCTCGTTAAGAATGATATGTATTTTATAATTTCAAACTTCATAATCGACAAAAAGTATTTTACTTTGCAGACCTTAATGATAGAAAACAGCTATTTGATTATGGATCTATAGATTCTGGATGTATTTCACCTCCTATCAAAGTAGAAGCGATTCATAATAGTTTAAAAATGTCAGCTAGCGAATTAATGTGCTTTGTTCACTTTTTCGGGCTCATGGTGGGTGACTTTGTTCCACCAACCGATGTAGTATGGCTTTTCTTTCTGAATTTGCAGAACTTAATTGAAATAACTATGAAATCAAGATTTTGTTCATGTGACTTGATACACCTTGATGCAACTATTAAATATCATAATGAAAAATTTTGTTCATTATTTAAGCTTCCTTTGAAGCCAAAAGCTCATTTTCTTACTCATTATTCTACAGTTATAAAAAAATCTGGCCCGTTGAAATTGATGTGGAGTATGAGGAATGAAAGCAAACACAAAGAATTAAAGCAATATTTTACAAACAATTCCTCTCGAATCAATTCTTGCTATTCTCTTGCAATAAAAATTTCTTTAAAATTAGCTTACTTATTTTTGCAAGGTGATACCAAAGATATTTTACTCTTTGTAAAGAAAAAATCAAAGTCTTCTAACAAAATTAACTATTCTGATAAGTTGCAAGATTTTAATATAAATTTTGAAAATGCAATATTAGCTACTGAAATAGAATACAAAGGTACTGTTTACAAAAGTAATTATTTTCTTATGAAATCAAAAAAAAAAATAATATTATTTACAAAATTATTGAATTTGTTGTGTACCTAGATAAGGCGATAATAATTGCTGAAAAGTGTGCGATACTTTTCGATAACCATTTGAATTCTTATAAAATTAAGGAAACTACTACTAATTGTTTAAGTTTTAATAATATAAGCGAATTTGACTACTTTCCTGCCTTACCACATTCATTGAATAAAGAATATTATATACGTTTCAAAGAAATATGAAATGTAAAGCTAACATGAAGACGAAAATAGATTCTTTTAAAGCAATCTTTCGCAAACTTTTACTACTATCATTCTTCAATGGCACATTTGGTTATTTTTATAGCATTGCAATGAAATTTCGCTCAGTATCTTTCATTGAAATGTAATAAATTCACATTAGTGCGTGGTATAATTCATTGCATTTGTTGTGAATAATATTGCTCTCCTATGTAAAAATCATCGTAATTGTAATACTAAATAACAACACGAAATGATGAACTTCCCGACATAGGAAGGTGAATTTTACTACAGTGGTTGTAAGCATTATCATATTATGGGATGTGAATATTCATTAACGAATAATAAAAATTACAACACTTCAATGACCGATTTAACTTCTGTGCTAATACTTATTACAACAACTGCAATGGGGTCAAATATTATTGTAATTGCAATGCAATTCATTACAATTTTCATACCGTTCACTACATTTTTTCTCTCCGTGTGGAAAGGTCATGAGTGGTGACTTCTTGAAAGTTCAAGGGTGACAATTTTTGTCAAACGGTTTTAAGAGGGGTCTCCCCATATAGGGAGGTGACCCTTCAAAATCCTAGAATTACCTTATCGATACCGTGGGGGGCAGGAAAAGGGGAAACGTACTAACTTTCCGCGTATCCGAAAAATCTGAAAAAAATCGTGAATATAGGCCTTTATGAGTATAATAACAACAACCACAAGAGAAGTCGAAATTCATTCAATTTTGATAGTAATGGCATGATTTATCAATTTTACATTTTCCTGATAAAATCTTCACAGTACCTTTAAATTCAATAAAATTCAGTACACAAATGAATATTTATAAGATTGACCAGTCCTGAAATTTTCATAAAGATAAAATGGTATTTAACAAAGTTATAGCGGTTCGAACTTTCCTGGATTTCTATGGCACAATATGCGCTATATTAATATGGAAACATATGGCAATGGAACAATATACGCTTTTTACCGACTTAGGCACCACATGAACGTTTCAAAGTCAAAAGCGCTTTATTCAAAGCAAATTCAAAACAAAAAAATACAAAAACTTGATGGTCCAAATGGCTCTCTAAATTTATACGTGTGGTCTAGTAGTTAGAGCATAAACGCATAAGCCAAAGGTCCCAGGTTCAAATTTCGTTGGGAGCAACGTGATTTAGTTCAGGGGATTTTTTGGACAGACTTTGAGTGTTCACTCAGTGGTTATATGTACTGATTTAATCAGATCATATCATAGCTGAGCAGGCACACGGGAGCATGGCACTGATCAAACCAACTTCCGAAAAAATCAATACGGTCATGAAATTGAGATACTCCAACTTTCTCTAAGCGAAGGCCCGAGAGGGGCTGTAGTGCTACAAAGAAGAAGAATAAAACATATTTCGTGAGAAAAACTATACTAAATTCAAATTAATTGAAATTATGACATATTTTCTGATTCAATTCGAAAACGGAGAAAAAACCAACCAACACTGTTATAAAATATTTCATAATTGGAATACAACAGTAAACTCTTATCCTAAACCTAATATTTTACTCCTTTATTCTAATAAAATTCAATTAAAAACGTTATCTCATACAGTGCTGACACTATTCCCAACCTAAGCTTTAAACCTTACCTCTAAACCTAATATAATAATCCTAACATAAACATACAGCACAAAATGTAGCAAAAATGAGCTGAAACTCAAAAACTAAGTTACGAAAAGGACAAAAACAGAAAATAACCACGAATAATTTAGACATTGTCATTCAGCCACCAATACCTAGGTTGCTCCATCTCAGCTCGACCAGCCTCAACGAATCTAGCAAATGAGTATCTCCATTGGAATTGTTGGTCTAGTGAATTCATATTTGGAGGATATTTTATCTTCTTGTCGGTTGCTCGTCTATATACAGGGACTGTATAATAAGTAACCGGACTGAGCCTGCCCCGCGCCGTCAAAGCGTCTGCTAACCGGTACCTGGTGCTGTAGTGGTGGTGTGGTTCTAGGTAAAGGGAACCGGGCTGCAGCAGTTGCCTCCAAGCGCTTGGAGGGATAGCATCGAGCGAGAGCGGAGTGCGTGTTCAGTTACGTCGTCGGAATGAAAATGGAGCGTAGGATCGAACAACCGAACCAGAGTTTTTTAACCACGTTATTACAGGACACGAGACGTGGGTTTTCAAATACGATCCTGAGACGCAGCGGCAGAGTCCGGAGTGGTGCACATCGGCGTCATCACGACCGAAAAAAGCGCGCATGAGCAAATCGAAGGTGAAGTCGATGCTCATTGCTTTCTTTGACGTGAAAGGCATTGTTCACAAAGAGTTTGTGCCACCCGGCCAAACTGTAAACGGCCAGTACTACAGAGAGGTACTCCGTCGACTAACCACACGGGTTCGCCGAGTCCATCTGGAGATTGCCGATTCGTGGATCCTCCATCACGACAATGCTCCGTCGCACACCTGCCTGCTCGCCACCGAGCAGTTGGCCAAACAGTCGAGGACAACGTTGCCAAAGCCTCCATACAGCCCGGATATGGCACCAGCAGACTTCTTTCTGTTCCCCAAGATCAAGAGACACCTTAAGGGGACGCGGTTTGGGACGTTCAACGTGCTACGACGAGGGCTCTAGACAGCATCGAGGTTGCCGACTTCCAGGGAGCGTTTGGGGATTGGAAAATCCAGTATCAGCGTGTTATTAACTCCAATGGGGACTACTTTGAAGATTTTTAAGAAAAATTGTACATATTTTGCCAATAAAAAATTTCCTGAGGACAGTCCGGTTACTTATTATTGTGTCCCTGTATGTGATACTCGTGTATGATTGAGGCGCCCTCAGAATCAAAAACTTATCGATTCATGTCCAAATTCCCGAATTCTTCTAGAGGAACGAAGCCAGTAGCGAGGCAAGTCACAATCTAGCCGTCTGTAGGGTGGAAATCCAAGGGTTTTCATTCATAGCTACAAATCTTGAGATATGATTCCGAAGAAGTTTCAATATGAAGATATTGACTCTCGTCACTTTAGAAGTATGACAGATTCTTCTAATCGATATGAAGTGTTCCCAATCCATCTTAGGCTTTCTGTACAAACCAGTACATACACGAAGACATTTCCTTTCGAAAACTCCTTATCTTTTCATAGTACTATGAAATAATCGAGCAGTCACACAAGCAAACTGCTCGAAAACCTTCCTATCTCCAATTCAAACTTTTAATAGCAGATTTTGAAAAATAATTAATTATTTTCATTCATAATCGTCATTTGTAAAATAGTTTTCTTTCTTATTATTATTATTATTAAATGTAACTTTATATCAATTTTCCTCTATATTAAAATTAACGGTACCCTTTAATTTTTTTAATTATTATAATTCAGTTAATTTTTCCTAAAAAAATTTTAAATCTGCCAATTAAAATTTTGAATATGGAAACACTGATTTAGTGCACTCCAATGGTGTATTACATTACCAAAGGCAAGCTAACTAGGCTCAGCTCAGCTGATGCGATTTACCGTATACACAGGATCAGAAAGAGGAAAGACAAGTTTTGGGGACGGTTCGAGGAGGGTTACTTGGACTGCGCCACGGGGATGACTCGAGGAGAACTGGATATTTTCTTGGCCGAGTTTAAAGTCGGGAATATTTGTGAAGAGATGAAATTAGATTTTCAAATCGTTCTAAAGTTTATCAAACGTACATTTAGCTTTTCCCCATTGAATTCTTTGTAAAATCGCGGAGATTGCTCCTTCAGTGCCATTAGGCGAGGATTCAATTCGAAAATTGAGACAAGATAAAATGCAAAGTGTTGTGCTCCAAGTTTTACTTTGACTTACTTCCAACGTTTTCGGTTAATCACGTCTCTAATTCAATTTGCGTGAACGTAGAGGCTGGGGGCAAACGACGACTTCGGCTAATGAAGATTTTGCTGACTTTTTGCGCACGGCATTGCATTTAGGATTATCAGTGTATTCATTAATTGAAAAATTTGATTCTCAGAGTCACTCGAAGTGCGCAGTGAATTTGAGCAGTTTAGAATCTCCACAATCGTGGATTACTTTTAAAGTATTTCTACCGGTTCAGTGATGGTGTTCTCTTGAAAGATCCAATTTTACATTAACAAAACTTCAACAAATTGTGTTTCTTTTCTTCCCCATTAAAATCTCAAGTAAAATAATCATAAAATGCATCATATAAATTCAGTGTAGAATGCATTCGTTACCTTAACATTGTTTTCTTCATTCGAGCCGTATTCCCAAGCGGATGTTTTCCCGCGAAAGCCCGCCCAATGATGAATTGAGACGAGGGCGGTCCAAAAAATACCCGACCCGACAAAGAAAACGTTTCTCGAGCGCCTTTCATAAGAGTGTGTGTAGAGGGCGACTGTCATACCGTCATTATTTATTAGAATTGTTGAATTTGTTCTGTAACGGGCTGTGAATTAGCAAAGCAAATCGAAGTTGCCGTATTGCTGCGATTAAGACCGGGATACCGAAATTGAAGTGTCCGAGTATACAGCACTGCGGGGCAACTCATTAGAAACATTGGCCGGGACCCTATTAAGTTCCTTTATAAATAGCTTTTCAAATTCGGTGAGTCTTGACGTAAGCGGGGACATGATGTGATGCATCGTGGTCACAGTTGCGCTTTCTATGAGAACTGGTGAGTGATCGCTTTTAATTCAATTTTGCTGTAGAAGGTCATTGGTAGAAGTCCTTAGCGAAGGCGGGCAGGTTTGTAGCCATCAATTTGGAAGGCTAAGCGCGCTTATTGAGGTCCACGGGGCTAGATTGGCACGCTTGGCTAAGGAAATTAATCCATATCAACGTCTCGTGGATTTTTCACGTCCTCAGCCCTAACATAAACTAGCTTCAGTTTCTTGCATTGCGATGAATGGTTCGTACTGTGGTTTTGGCTGAGGAGAGAGACTTCTCAAAATCATGCATGGCACAGCAATGCAATTAGTGTGAAGGGAGCAGTCAACCATAATTGTATAACCTTGCCGATGTTTTAGAAACAACGGAAGACGATATTTATTATCAAGAAACTGTACGGCGTTCAAAACAATGTGCACTGGCAATTGAACGATCATGAATCATTAAAAGAAAAGATTATGTTGATTTATTCCCAATTTATTTGTGTATAATTTAAATTCCTTAGAAATACCATAAAGTCAAGTACGAAAGTATGGCCATATGAGTTGTTAATATGAAATAGTGTAAAACGAATCTCAAATCCAAACATTTAATTCAGAAGATGAAATGTAATAGGACGAATATCGCCATCCTAACGCATCCGTATATTTAGATAAAAAATTGTCGTATAAGATCGTTTTTTAAAGGAAATACTGATTAATTTCTTATAAATCCGCGTGAAAAATTTTTGAAACATAATTATAATAATACACGAAATTGAAGTAAAAAGAACAAAAATGGATTGTTAAATATGTAAACTGGTCATTCGTTTTACTTTACCTGACCGGGTATAGGGCCCGCAACGATGGCAGGCTCCTCCTATAACATGGGCTAGCCATCAGGCGTGCTCCTCCGTTTTTTGTTGTTTAACAGGGGCTCTTGCCGGGTAGAGTGGATCCCATCACATCGTTCTATAACATAAATTATCCGCGTCTATATTTCTCATTTGATGGGAGAATTTATGCAAATTATGTTTGTATGAGTTTTCCACTCAAATGGGAAATATATGGCCACGTCTACGTTTGGATCTTGATCCGGTTGGGATAGTACGAGGGGGCACCACCTCGATCTGGATGCCTCACCTTTATTTGTGGGCCATAAGAATCGTCGATAACGACGAAGTCCTCCTAAATCCATCTGCCTTCCCCAGGAGTAGTTTGTCCTTTGCGTCAGCAATTTCCGACCCTTAGTTGGTTACTTCCTTTTTGACTTTGGTCGACATTTATTTGACCCCAGAAATTCGTAGATGCGAAACTCTTTTGTGGTGGGTCCTTGTGCTGGGGAAAGAATCCACATCATGGACAAGGCCAATCTCGGCAGATCTTAACATCCTCTTCCGCTGAGGCGGTCTGCTGCCTCAGCGGAAGAGGATGTCCTGCACGGACATTGATCTAAACTACCTTCACAACAACTAGCCAGAGCTATCGAGAGAGGGAGGAGATGGGGGGAATCTTTCCGGGCCCAGCCTTCCTAAAGGGGCCCGTAGGTCTTATTCACCAATAAAAAAATTTAGTATATTCATCTCCTGAAATTCTTACCACTTGAAAAAAAGTTCCTAAAAATCGTAAATTAGCAAATAATAACTTAATTGATTGAGATTGCTGTTGAGATTTTTTTTCAAATTTGGCGTATTTACTTTACCGTGCTGCTCATGCCGTAGTTGAATGGGTGATTTTACACGGGGCCGCAATAAAGTTTGCGAATAGTGGCCGCAAACGAATTAGCTAGATACTGTCTCAGGTCTACCGGGGTCAACATGCATGTGTTGACTCTGCAGAATGCTGTGAGGTAGCAATCACTTTTTTTGGAGTTGTTCAGAAATGCTATACCAGTTTCAGCAGCAGTCCACAATGTTGGGGAATTCTCAAAAAAAGTATAACGGGAAAAATTTGAGTGCATTATAATGTCCTCGATTCGGTTTAAAATATTGAGAGCTATCAAGGAAGGAGCATCATTCTTCAAGCTAGAGATGCTACTATCGACATCGAAGTACAAAATCTCGAAAGTTTGCTGTCCGACTTGAATTAGATTCGAAATCGATGGGATAACATTTTAAGTGAATGCAAAACATTTGCCATTCAATTGGGGATTTTATTAATCTTCGATAATACTCGAAAGAAAAAACGCAAGAGGTGTTTCGATGAAAATGAAGATGACGATGACACGAGTGCAGGACCAATTTCAAAAAGAACACTTTCTACGTAATCATCGACTCGGTTATTGCGGGAATATTCAAGAAGTTCAATGCCATGAAGGATTTACATAATGGTTTCTCTTTTTTATGGCTATTCACTGCGATGGACGAAACCGAAATTCGAAGTGCTGCCACAAATTTCGTCCAAAAACACAAATTGGACGTTTCTGAAGATTTAGGAGATGAAATAATCCATCTGAAGCACATATACAAAGGCAACTTCGAAGAAGAGTTATCACCCTTTACATTGCTAAATGCGATCTTTGTTCGAAATCTGGAGACGATTTTTCCGAATGTGTGTGTTACCCTCCGTGTATTTTGCACTATACCTGTTACTGTCTTCAGTGCTGAACGTTCATTTAGTGTTCTTGCTCACATTAAAAACGTTCATCGATCATGCTCTTCACAAATGCGTGTTTCAGCACTTGACACTCTTTGCATAGAGGCCCTATTAGCTAGGGAGTTGGATTTTGATGCTGTGATAAGAAATTTTGTAGCCAAGAAAGCGAGAAAAGCTGCTTTACAATTATAATTAGTAATTAAATATACAGGTATATATTAACTTGATATTACAATAGAACTCTTAACTCTAAAAAGTGGACCACTTGCTTTCTATATTTCTATTCAATACTTTGATATACCAAATTATATTTATTTAGCTTGTTATGGAAACAATCTGTTTCAAAAACAATTTTCCGAAGATTTTATAACCCTTCATAGAATCAGCATGTACATATTTGATTTAGCATATTCTATAGTTGTGTTTCACGTGGTGGAATTTAGGACCCATAATTGTTTAACCCCCCGGGCCCAGATTTTCTCTCGACGGCCCTGGTGCTAGCACTCTGGTTGAACCAGATCTGACATCCATATGTCAAAACTAGTCGCACTAGGGTCTTGTAAGAGATAACTTTGACCTTTTGATCAATGTATCCGGAATGAAAGAGTCATCGAAGGGACATGCATCATTTTTGTTTCACTGAGCCTGATTTTGACATGTTCAGTATAGTACAGATACTGATCAAGATGAACATCAAGGTATCGAACACAGAATTTATGTGGAACCCGTTCTGAACTACCCTCCCCAGCCATAATGTGAAAATCCTTCCAATTGCGTTTCAGGTCTTGGCTGAAATTTTTTCACGTTTCTGAGGATTGATTTTCATTCGCCGATTGTCAGTGTATGTATAGCTGCACATCATTAAAGTTGAAGATTGCTCTGAACATTTGCAGCTTTTCGGCCTGCCGTATAGATGATCAGATCATCAGAAAACGCTACCAATGATCGCGTTGGCAAGACATTAAAATCAAAGCCGTTCAAAAGCTTGTGAATGAATATTGAGAAAAGCAGAGGTACAGTAATTGTTCCCTGATGTAGACCATTTAAGACCTTAAATTTTTGCATTGTCGTCAGATTTCCATCAGTTACAACAAATGATTTCCCGTAGAACATATTGCACATCATGGCGACAAGGTGCCTGGGAAACCAGTCCTGAAGGAGTTTAAAAACAAGTTGAAGAAGCAGGAGAGTGTTCCGGCCAGAAGGGGTTTGTAAAGGAATTAGTAAATCAAACAATATATTCTGCATATTAAAACTTGACTTATATACAGATTCCATAAATTGAGTTTGAAAAACTATTATTGTGTTTTTAAATTTGCCGCCATTTTGTTTCAAGCATCTTGACCTCGTCGTTTTATTAGTCATGATAACACACCAATATGACCAACCATTTTTAAAATTTTTATCCAAATTCCTACATATTTGTAGTGCCTAGGTCCGTTGCAAACACGTATCTCCCTAGTATCACGTGTTGATGTTGTTGTAATTGTTAAATATTCAATCGGCTGTACTTTAGCTGTTTACTGTTCAATTATTATCAAATTTAAAGAATACTTGAATTGTAGCTTTTGGGAAAATTAAGGGTCCCATCTTGATTTTATGGCAAAAATATAAAACTTACAAAATGTACTATAATTAACAAAGTTGATCGAATTGCGACGTCACTCTCTCTCTCACCGCTGAGATTTTTTGAGATTTTTCAGGTCAAAAGTGTCCAACCGCGAGGGAGGGACACAAAATCTTCGTACATTTCCCTCCCTATGGGGAAACCCCCCTTAAACATTTTATAAATTTCTTTTTGTGGCAAAACTTTGAAGAGGGCGCCAATTTGCACCTACTTACAAAATCTTATGTTTCTAGCATATGTAGTGTTAAAAAAAGTGGTGTGACACACGGATGGATGGATGGATGGACAGACAGGACACGATTTTAGTCAGGTTTTGTAAAATGATTGTACAAAACCCTAATTAGTCCATATAACCACCCCGTATCGAAGGCTTTCTCCATATCAATAAGACACACTCCGATACATTCTTTATCATTTAGTTTCCAATAGATGTCTGAGGTTACTTTCGTTATCGCATGTATGGTAGAATGCCTGGCACGAAAAACAAATAGGCAATTTGGCATCAACTCATATGTATCAATGTGGGCGTTTAATGTTTTGTTAAGTATCACCTCAAACACCTTGCCAATGTTAGGCAGGAAGCTGATTGGGAGATAGCTTTTAGGATTCGAAGATTCTTTTCCTTTCTTCAAGATCGGAAATACCTTAGCCTTTTCCACTCATTTGGGAAATTCGAATTGCTCACCATGTTGTTGAACAATATGCAATAATTCCCAAAGGCAACCTCAGGCAAATGTCGGAGAACTTTATTTGAAATACCGTCAATACAACATGATTTCTTGTTGTCTATCCAGCAAAATATGAAATACAAGTCTTCATAGCTGACAAAATAATCAATAAGATTCAAGCTCAGTATGAGGCCAAATGTTAATGTTTCATTAAAATGAAGAACAGATTGGCGGTTCAGGCTTGAATTGAAGTCGGAAACTTTTGCTTCATGATTCTAAAAGTATTTGATTGCCTCTCTCAGGGATTGGTAGATGAAACAACTCAAAATGAGTTCCAATCAGACCAAGTTTATGTAATCCATCACATAAAATCCTGTTTCCATTTCTATCCGGAATCGTACTATCAATTTCAATACCAGCCCTATCGAGAAGATTTATCTCATTACTTGCGACTTCAAGATTCTATACCTTTTTCAAGACTTCTTGCGGAATAAACTGTTTATTTTCGTGAAAACGCCATCTGGGTTCCGAGGGCTAATATCCCTAAATTTTTCCACCCATTGATTGTTGACCTCACTCCCGAAATATGAATGGATTAAGTTTCGAACATTCTTCAGGTGTAATTTCAACGAAGACAACGAGGGATGGTGGTAGTTCAAAAGTCGCCGATAAATATTGTTGATGCGTGTGAAAAGAAGCCTTTTCAATCTTTCAACCTTGTGATGGTTGGTGTTTCATATCCTTCCATATTGTTTCGATGTTTAATCTTGGAAACTACTTTCTCAGTCGTTTCCAACGTCATCTTCTCTAACTTCGACAAATAGAGATATATTTCATTGTTAGTTAGATTTTTGTCATAAGGAACCATTGAGCAAGTATTACCGTTATTAGGAGGAGGACATCGCTTCTGGTAGTCCCGATCAAACTTCTTTTGAAACTTTCCCAATTCCTTTTTTTTTAAATCCAACCGATGATTTTTATGTTGAGCTGAAATGAGGAAGTCATCATCCCTGTGATGATTGATTTTCGTTACGATTGCGTTATGGCCACTAGCATAAGGAAGCACCTGCAAGTTCTGTTGACGACTATCAAAGCTGAATTCAAGTCTTGCGTCAGCAACGCAGAGGACCGACCCATATAGATTGCACCTGTATTCAATTTGGTTCTCTGTTATCCAGGGTTTCAGAAATACACCTCTGGAATTATTTTAGCCGGTCAGCCATGATATACGTATGCTTGGCGTTCAGGTCACTTGCAAGAATATAAGAACTATGCAGCCTTTTCAATAGGAGTATTTCAAACAAGGAATTGAAATCCTCCCTGAACTTGAGATCATTGTGACCAGTTGCATAGGCAAAGGCAAGGGAGAGATTATTCCTACCTGGCAGTGAAATTTTAATAACGGGCACTTCAAGAGGTTCAAATCTTTTGCATCCGACATTTTCAATATTAGCAATAGAGTCTTCTCACCAATATCCCAGTGCCACCTCGCCAATCACCGTTTACCCTATCGTTTCTTACGAATTCAAAATTCTTGAATGTCATGGAATGCCATGAATCCAGGTGGGTTTCAGTGAGAAGCATGGTGTCAGGCTTTTGCTTAACAATGATTTCAAGGAGATAGTCACGTTAATGTATAATAACAATGGAGTTGACCTTGATTGAGATAAGATGAAGCTTATCCATGGAAATGTGACTGGATGACAAACTATTTTGAAGCAATTTGGCCTAAACGTTGGAAAATGAAGTTGATTTTTTGATCTTGCTTATTTATTCTTTCTGAGAGAGGTTCATGTTGTTGGTAAATTTTGAGAAGCAGCTCATGATTGCCACTTGCATTATTTTTATTATTCTTTTATTTACATTGTTATCTGCTGGTCCTTTAGCAGCAAGTGCAAATGATACTCCGATTTTGAAGAAGTTAGAAGGTAACACACTGCGATGTATTGGGGTTTGTTTTGGGGGAAATTTAACTTCTGCATTTTGATATCGAGGGCATCCTTAATATGATGCTGGATGGCCAAATATACCACAGTTAACACAGTATAATTTTTCTTTTGGCTCCATCTGTGCCAATTTGTATTCACCGATGGCATGAATATCTTTAAATGTAACGCAGAAATGGTGCATGGAACAATTGGCAGCCAAATCATGGAATCTTTGGCACCTGTAATAGTGGTTGACCTCAGTTTTTTGGAGATGCTCCCACCTCACAACTCTAAAGTTCAAGTACCTTACCTTTTGGAGGGCAATTGGACTGCTATCGTCAGATATTTGTAACAAATAAAATGGTAATATTTTGTTTTTAACAGTTGATCTCCTGGTAGCAAAATTTTTCGCACTAATGAATTTGATAGCTGGTCCTGCTTCCCGTAACATAGCAAGGAGATCAATGTATTCTCCCCACAGTTAAAGCCCTTCAACAAGAAGGTCTGATTTTTTTCCGTCTTTGGCGTGTATGTGAATTGGGGAGCTTGTACACTTTTAAGAGCATCTTTTGCTAGCTTGAAATCAGCCAGTGTTTTTGTTTTAATTGTGAGTTTATCAGTGGTCACTATCTTAACTTCGAAATTATCGATCTTATTTTCGACTGCCAATAGTCAAACCATATCCCCCCCGCACTGCCCAAAGACATTAATCAGAGGGACTGTCTCAGTTTCCTTATTATTTTCAATAGAAGAACCAGCAGGCACACCGGTTGGCTTCTCCTTTTCCTTACTTTTTGACTTTAAGTAATGAATAAAATTGTCACTATAATCATTAATATTACCTATGTTTTCTTGAGACTCCATCTCGATGTCCATATCGTCATTCATCGCAGCAAGTACCGCATAGTAATTTGCGCTATCGTTTGCTCCTCTCACGCTTAGTGTGACATCCGCATCATGGATTGTTGATTTTTTTGTATCTTGTATCGTTGCTTTATTTGATTGTTGAGCCTTTTGCGTGGCTCATTTTTTTTCGTTCGTCTTGATTGTTGTCGCTTTCCCGGACGTATTTTGTGGCTTCATCACTTTTGTTTTGTTGACGTTTGTTAATTTCCTCCAAATTTGTAATTCGGAGTCTCATTGCCTCATTTTCTCAAGTAAATCTTACGTTTTCTTTGGTCACTCTTGCCAATTCTTCGCTTGGAATATGCTCAAAGCTTTCTTGGTCGTTTTTTTTTTCATGATCTTTTCATATGTAGCGTTTGCAGTGCCTGGCCCTGGGCTCCTTCTTGCCCCCGGCAAAAAAAAAGTTACTTCTTTTTTGAACTTTTTGAGACTTTCTCGCGAGTAAAATCCAGACACTCGATAAATTGTTCGAATAATTTGACGACTATATAAGTTTTTAAAAAAATTAGCTCCGAACTCACGTTCCAAAAATTATTTTAATTTTTGCAAGTTATCGACAGGAGCAATTAAAAACACGTCTATATGCAACGACGGCTAGATTAAACTTCCTCATTTAGAATAGAGCCTAAATATAAACATTTAGACCTTCATGGAAATGTTAAGGATTTGCTTGTAATATAATTTGTTCGAATAAAGAAGAATAAGAAATGTCTTATGAAAACATATCCATGGACGAAAAAAAAAATAATACTGTCGCGTATTCTGGTTCACGGCCGATGAGTTTAATTTCCCAGGAAAATGAAAACGGACTGTCTTTTAAATTATGTCAAAAAAGATCAGAATGCATAATAATTAATTGCACCCTATCTTACAAATCGCATTTAAATTTACATTTCACTTGTCTATCAAGTTATGTTTCGACAGTCTTCAAACGTATCACGAAAATCTTTTACTTCCCTATCAATCAATATCGCCTTTAATTCGCGCTCCACTCCTATCGCAGTTCTACTATCGCAGTTTTACTTTTACTCTACTTGTACACCTCCCATTCATATAGCTCCGCTTTATATAGGCTCTCTAGTCATTCAATCTATTTCTCGTATATTGGCGAATGTTCTGACGAGAACCACCTGGGATATTCGAGCAATTCTGAATATCCGCAGTGACGTCACTTTCAGATATTGATCATGGATCTACTTGGTCGATTCTTGTGCTTTCGAGTACATTCATTTATTGACCATGATGTACGACAGTAGCTCGCAGAATTGTTTGGACATATAACAATGTATATTTTGTATTTCATAATTGCTACGGCTAGTTTTTTGCTTATAATATATTTATTAGTTTCACTCGCAAATAAAAATTATTGTACATGAACTATACTAATTTTGAAGTCATATATTTGCATGGCAAATGACTACCTGTAAATTAAACAAGTTGGATAAATAGACCTACGCTCATGTCAGAAGGGTTTTGTATTCAATTTACAAAAGGCAGTCACCAGATCGAATAAAATCAAGTAACATGTCAAAGACGATTTTATTGGAGAAAATATGAAATTCGAGGATCATAATATTATTAACAAAGTTGAACGAATTTCGACTTCTGAGGTTTTTGTTAATGTTATACTCATAAATATCTCCCTTGATAATTATTTTAGATGTCCATTCGCGAGGGTGGAAACACATTTTACATGTATTTCTCCCCTGTGCCCCCACTGAAGCAAAAACTGACAGTTTAAGAACTGTTTTGAAAAGCTCCCATGAAAACTTTCATTTCATACTCATATCGGCTACGTTTGATAATTTTTTTTCGAATCCTAGAATGGTTACAAAGCCCTTTTGCTAGGAGCTCTCTCCCGCCTGCTTGACTTGTTTCGTTTATGGGTATTAATTGTAGGTACTCATTTACAGTCATTCATTAAATTGAATCAAATGTTCAAAGCTCAAAATTATTCAATCATCGCATTTAAAACTGCCACTTTTTTGTTTTACGATTACTGATACCACTAGCTGAACCGATTCTCAAAATATACATGGCACCTATCATTCCTGAAATTTTCATGCAAATCCTAGCAAAACTGTAGTGTCTGAGTCGGTAAAAAGCGTATGTTGTTCCATAGCCATATGTTGCCATAGTAATAAATGCAGCGCATATTGTTCCATAGTAGTACAGGAAAATTCAAACCGCTATAACTTCGCTAAATATGATTCAATCTTTATGAAACTTGCAGGGTATATAAATTTTTAAAAAGATGTCTGTGTACTGAATTTGGTTGAATTTAAAGGTACCGTTAAGATTTGTGTGTTGAGTGAATTGCGACATCTCACGTATTTGTTGTTGTTGTACTCATTAAGGCCTAACCCGGACCGGTGGCTTGCTGGTGGAATTCGGGCCAGAGGCCACAAACAAAGATGCATTCCGTGACGCGGTTCAAAAGGTTCTTGGAGATGCGGCAAAGGTTGCCTCGCTCGAACCAATGGCCACCCTGGAAATCAGGGACCTCGACTGCGTCACGGACAAAGCTGAAGTAGAGGATGCCATTAGGAGGGAGTTCCCCAGCTTAAGTGAAGTCAAGGCAAGATTGACACGTGAAAACACAAGGGGGCAACGCATGGCTATTGTCGAACTAGCTGATAAAGACGCCCAGCAAATCCTGGCGAAGGGCAAAATTAAGATAGGTTGGGTGATCTGCAGGATACGGAGAAGAGCGATCCCTATCCGCTGCTTCAGATGCTTCGAATACGGACACACCGCGTATGGCTGTAGGGGACCCGGCAGGAGATCTCTGTGCTACAAATGTGGTGAAACGGGGCACAAAAGGAAGGAGTGCACGAACGAGGCAAAATGCATTCTTTGCAAGGATGCTAAGCTAGCACCCGGCGACCTCAAACATGAGCCGGGGACAGGGAGATGCTGGGTTTTCAAGGAGGCCCTAACTAAAGCCAAATCGATACTCAAATGATCCGTATCCTGCAGGTCAATTTGCACCGAAGCACAAACGCCCAGGACCTACTTGAGCAGTTTGCGAGGGATAAGAAAGCTGACCTCCTGTTGCTGAGCGAGCAACATCATAACAAGGACTCGCAAGCGTGGTACCCTGACAAATCTGGTACCTCGGCCATCTGGGTTCAAGACAGCGCCCGCCTTCAGGTGCAGGGCCATGGACGCGGGGATGGTTTTGTGTGGGTGCGGTGTTCAGGGATAACATATTTCAGTGTTTATCTGACACCTAACGAGGCAATGCGATCTTTTCGAACCAAACTCGATGCCCTGGAGGACGCTGTCTCGAACACAGAGGGCCACATGCTGGTCGGGGGAGACTTCAACGCTAGAGCCATTGAATGGGGTATGCCACAATCCGACCCAAGGGGAAAGCAAATCTTGGACATGGCGGCCAGAACAGCGCTTTTTGTCCTAAATACTGGTAACACCCCTACTTTCCGCCGCTGGGGTTGCGTAGGAACCATACCCGATGTGACACTCGCTTCGGAGTCCCTGGTACCCAGAGTACACAACTGGCAAGTACTAGAGGACTTCTCGGCTAGTGATCACCAGTTTATAGCTATTGAGATTCACGACGGTGCCACTCTGCGTGCATATGCCCAAACTTCAATCCTCGGATGGAGGACTGGGAGGATGGACGTTGAGAGGTTTGCTGACGCGCTTACGGCAGGCGCACCGTTGCTGGGAGCTCCGCCAGGGAGTGAAGGGCCTACAGCCAAGGACTTGGTGAACTCAACTATGAGTACCATCATAGCTGCTTGCGAGTCTTCCATGCTCCGTCGGAGACCCCGACATGGTAAGCCTCCAGTATACTGGTGGTCAAACGAGATCGCCGAACAAAGAAGCGAGTGTCACAAACTTCGGCGAGAGGCCCAGCGGGCGCGAACACGGGAGGAGGCAGACACTAGGCTAGCAGCATACAGGTCCGGCAGGAAATATCTTCGCAGGCTTATTAAAAAGAGCAAGGCCCGATGCTGGCAAGACCTCGTGGACGATGTAAATAGGGATCCGTGGGGCCTCGGCTAAAAGCTGGTCATGGGGAAACTTGGTGCCCTACGGAAGCCTTGTATACATGACGCGGAAAAGATGGACGCGATAGTGCGGGGACTCTTCCCCGCCCATCCCGTCCGTGTTGACGCTGTCCATGGTGAAACAGCAGTCGAGTGCCCACTCTTCACACAGCTGGAACTGGAGGAGGCAGTCCTCTCCCTGAAAGCGAGGAAGGCTCCAGGTCCAGATGGTGTTCCAGCTGAGGCTTTGCAGCTCGTCTATCACCATTGTCCTGACTTGCTGCTCAGCACATTCAACGCTTGCCTACGGGACGGGGTTTTCCCGGTACGATGGAAGGTGGCGGGGCTCGTGCTGGTCAGCAAGGGGAAGGGAAGTCCCGAATCGCCGTCTGCATACCGCCCGTTATGCATGCTAGACACGGCTGGGAAAGTGCTAGAGAAACTCATCAAGGGAAGACTCACTGACGCGATTCGTGCTGCTGGGGACCTATCTCCTCGGCAGTACGGCTTTAGAGCAGGACGTTCTACCATTGATGCGATTGCAGAGAAGGTGAACGCGGTCCAAAAGGCAGAGGCATATAGTCGCACCAAGCGACGGATCGTCCTGTTGGTGACACTCGACGTCACGAAGGCCTTCAACTCCGCTAGATGGGTGGATATTCTGGACACGCTGGAAAACTCTTTTCAAGTTCCAGAATATCTAATGCGGCTTTTGAGGAACTACCTAAAGGACCGAAGCCTGCTCTACGACACGACACAGGGCCAAAGAAGGATGGAAATTACATCGGGTGTTGCCCAGGGATCTATCCTTGGTCCGGACCTGTGGAACGTGTCTTACGACGGGCTACTGAGACTTGAGATGCCAGATGAGTCGCGCTTGGTCGGCTATGCGGATGATGTTGCGGCTCTGGTCGCTGGACGCACCGTCGAACAAGCGCAACTTAGGCTAGGTATGCTAATGCACCGAGTGAGGGACTGGATGACTGCTCGCGGGCTCAGTTTAGCACTGGAGAAAACCAAAGTAGTCATCTTAACAAAAAAGAGAATCCCTAGAGTAAGGATGATCAGTATTGGAGACATACAGATCGAATCGAAGCCAGCGGTGAAGTACCTGGGCATTTTGATCGACTCGAAGATGAGTTTCTCTGAGCAAATCAGGGCAACAGCTGAGAAGGCTGCTTCGGGAATATCGGCCCTGAGTCGACTTATGGCCAACGTAGGGGGACCCAGCCCATCAAGAAGACGCCTCTTGATGAGTGCTGTAGGGTCAGTGCTAATGTACGGAGCAGAGGTATGGGGCGACGCTCTCAGCAAGGAGGTATACCGAAAACGATTGGCACAGGTACAGAGAAGAGGAGCACTGAGAATTGCATCTTCGTATCCAACAATCTCCGACTCGCCGGTGAGAGTGATTGCAGGCGTGATACCTGTCGCCCTCCTTGCTAGAGAGCGCCGCGCTATTTACCTGCGCCGAAACGAGGATGCGAGGGAGACGGTTGTCTGCGAGGAGAGACAACGCTCGCTCAACGATTGGCAGCAGTCTTGGGTGAATTGCACGAAGGGAAGGTGTACTGCGCGCCTCATCCCGGATGTGAGACCGTGGCTAAATCGAAGGCATGGTGAGACTGACTTCTATCTGACCCAGCTTTTGAGCGGGCACGGGTGTTTTCAGTCTTACCTGCACAAGATCGGTAAGTCACGGTCTCCCGATTGTCGGTTTTGCCCAGGAGAGGAGGACAATGCCTGTCACACATTTTTTGCGTGTACCAAATGGGCCAGGCTGCGAAGGGAACTCTACAGGGAGACGGGAGAGCTCACCCCGGATAATATAGTTGCGGTGATGCTCGAATCGGTTGACAAATGGAACCAGGTGGCACATTATGCTCGGGCAGTCCTAAAATATAAAAGGGACTCACAGCAGCCGGAGGCACTGGGGCTGGGGGATCACTCTTCTGGCAATTCCTCTTCCCCTCTCTCCTCCCGCTAGGAAAGGGACTCCCCAGCTTGAAGGCGCCCCACGGCGTAACAAAACGAGACCTGGCCCGAAGTAATATGTCAAACAGTTCCAGGCTAGGTTCTCAGATTGACAGGGGAGGTGTTTAGTGGGTAGTCCAAGGGTATCCTCCATGGGAGTCCCACACTGCCAGACTCGGCGGGCGTAAATGCCTTCACCTCCCTACCACAAAAAAAAAGCCTACAGTCTTGATTTTTTTTCAGATTTTTCGGATGGAAGGTGTCCAATCGCGAGGGGGGGGACACAAATTTTTCGTGTATTTTCCCTCCCTGTGCGCCCCTCGAAGCAAACTTTGCCAAACTAAGACCTGCTTTGAAAAGTCCTCATCAAGACCTTTCATTTGATACCCATATCGGCTACCTTTAATGAATTTTTTTTTTGGGGAGTCACTCCCCTATATGGGGAGACCCTCTTAAATACCTCATAAATTTTTTCTGCAGTTGAACTTTGAAGAGAGCACCACTTTACACCTACATACAAAATTTGATGTTTCTAGCTTAAGTAGTTTCCTAGAAAAACTGTTGTGACACACGGACGGAGGGACGGATGGACCGACAGACAGACAGGATGCAATTTTAGTAGGGTTTTGTAAAATTATTTTACAAAACCCTAAAAAAGGATCATAAGGTTATCTATTATGGTTAAAAAAAGTCTAGACTTTTTCAGCAAATATGTATTCTTGAACCAATGCGCATCGTTCAGCTAAAACCAAATGTCTGCAACATTGATGCCTTCTAATTAAGGCACCAAAAAGTAAATAATTATGACTCTGTACCGCTCACCGTTAACTGTTACATTGTCTCCATCATTTCTTTTGAAGACATATGGACTACATATCCCGCCGGCTCATCAAGCGCATCAACGGTGACTTTTGTGGATGTGATGGTGTCGTGGTGCTCTAAGCGCGGCAATTCTATTTGTTGACGTAGCCATTTAACCAAAAGTGTGTGTGACTGAACAAAATTTTCAAATGAAATCGTGGATCAAATTTCAAAAAACATTTGAACAATTTGCAAACGTTGCTGCGACATGAGTATATTCATGATGAATTGCCAAACAAAACTAAACCTCAAAACAACCGAGGACCTTGACATTGACTGTTGTCGAATAAAGTCTTGCCATTTTTAAGTTTTTTGCCTTTAAAAAACACCACATACACATGTGAGTGTCAATGATCCGAAAAATCTTAAGGTCATCAACATGCAATAGAATTAATATTAGTAGAACATCCAAGCTTAAATGAAAAGCGTAGCAGGGGCAGAAGTTGATAGTGGCTATACAGCGACGATCCAAATAATATTAATAAAAGTATAAATAGCGGTTTTTTTATAATACGATACAATCATATTAATACATAATGTATTTTTTTTCTCTTCAAAGTTAAAAGTGTTGTTATCAAAATTTATGTGCATAGTGCGCCGATAACCGCGTCCAACCTGGTGTTCGAACTTGTTGAGTTAATTTTGAGAAAAGAACAAAAATTTTTAAAATTCAAAAATCATTTCAAAATTAGCTAAGTCTATGAAAATTATATCGTCTCAATATATGATACTGCTTGATTTCGATGGGAAGCAAATTAATTAACTTATCCACCTGTTAACTGCATAAAATCTACTCGATTGAAGTATCGGTAAGGCGTTGAAATTATATCAAAAACGATTATTCGGTTCATGTTGTTTTAATGAGGTGCCTACCGCTGAATCCAAGTCATCATACCAATCTGCATCTTCAAATCATTCTGTAGAAATCCATTTATTTGTTCTGCGTTGAGTTTCAAATTGAAAGGATAAACATTCGTATAGAATCTCTTTCGTAGGACGTGATTATCTTTTCTTTCGGCAGGACAATGTAATCCATTACAGCTAGTGCATAATTCTCATTAAGAAATGAGACCTATTGCATGTCAGATGACCAATCACCGTGCTCGCCTTAAACTCAGACCGGATAACTCTTGATTCTAGGGTGTATCTTCTCATTGTCTCTCCACTGTCAAGCTTAGCAGCACTGAGCGTTGGGAAACAAGGCATACAAAAGGACAATATGTCCGCTTCGAAGGTATAAATCTTTCTAATCGCTCCAGGATTAAGGTGACCTCATGTTAGTTGCTGCATATTTTCATACAAATAATGACAACAACACGGACTAGAAGTCCACAAAGAAGGAATTAACAACTTTTTGATTACCCATTGTCCATGGAGGCAAGGCCGCGTGAAAAGCAATTATAAGTCGCTACAGAGCAAGTAGGGATGGTTAACGATGCTACGAAAAGAAAAAATTCCTGCAAATTATTAAATTTATAAAACTAACTTGTTAGGATTTTTTAAGAAATGGTAGGCTTTGTAATATATATTCTAGTATTTGCATTAAATACCCTTTTCAAACAAATAAAGGGTATCATATTTTCGATAATCAAACCGATATTATGGTGAGTTGTCTAAAAACTGCCTCATCATCATCAGGGGGCTTCAAGGATGGACACTAGCTTCAGGCTAATAAAAATCAGAGGCAGGGCTTTTTTATGAAAACTGTCCGTACGCGTGGTGGAGAACACTTTGCGAAAAGGATTATTTCTTCATTCCATGACTCGGCCGCCATAGGTTTTTTGGTTTTTTATTCTTAATTCGGGTCGTTGTTGTCTGTTGTTAGACGTTATTACCGCACAATGCCAATTTATTACTCAAGTGTATGGGATTAAGTTCTTTTCTTCTCGCAATCCTTGTTGGATTCCAAATTAATTTAGGGTAATGAAGAAGCAACATTTAGGCTGTGGACAGACTAAATGTGTTTCGTGTTTCTTTCTAGGTAACTTTTGCTTAACTGCCGTTTATTTTTGTATTTGGCAACTGAAATTGAAGTTAAGAATAATTGTTACCACTCCTGTGGAATAAATTCACTTTGGTGGGTTTTGTATTGTTAAAACCATAAGCAACGAGTTTTTCTATTCATTACTCATAAATATAATTATATTTTCTATCATTAATACAAATCGTATGCAGGTATTCCAAACCACTTCTTCAGTTATTTGCGTATCATATGACATCTTGGTATTTTACTATCTTCTCTAAATCCATTCACAATTGATTTGGACTACTTCCATTTGCATTTGATCCACAATCAGCTCGAACCACTAGCATCAGCCCAAGCAAGCTTGGCATAATTTCTTTGCAGAAAAAAGCTACAAGCGTTATACAGTAGCATTTTTAAATTCACAAATAACGTCATAAGTCATCATTAGATTTTTTCGTTCGAGATTCATATAATTAATTTTGTTTCTTGTGGCGGCCGCAGCATGTATGGTATTTTGTCTCCAGTTGGAAAATAGTGTGTGCATATTATGGTAATATTGACGAAATATATATACATTCTTCATCTAAAATAGATTAAATGCCTGGAACATAGGTGACAGAATCAAACACTTTGAATCATATACAAAGCAGTGAAATATTAAATCCATTTTATGTGATTTATAGCAAAAAAATTGTATATTTCTTAGTTGCAATGGACTATTATGAAATGAATAAGATGTCTAAGGGAACACAGTCTTCAAGTGGATACTATCTACACTGATTTCTCTAAGGCATTTGACACTGTCAACCATGACATTCTTATTTGCAAATTGCAGCATTATGGTGTGAGTGGCTCCGTTTTGTCATGGTTAACTTCATACCTAGCTTCTAGAACATGCCAAGTTGTCATTGATGACTCGGTTTCTAAGTCATTTCATCCCTGCTCTGGAGTTCCACAAGGTTCCATCTTAGGTCCGTTCCTTTTCACCATGTTTATCAATGATCTCCCATCAAGGTTTAACTCTTCCTGTCTCTTATTTGCGGATGATTTGAAGATCTACAGAGTAATCAACTCGCCTGCTGACTGTCATATTCTCCAAAACGATCTGTTATCTCTGTCTTCTTGGTGTAAGGCTAACCTTTTGAATTTAAATGAACCAAAATGCCACAAAATGTCGTTTTCGTTGAAAAGTTCATCAATATCCCATTCCTATTTACTGAATCAAACTCCTCTAACAGTAGTGGATCAGGTGAAAGACTTAGGGGTTATCTTCGACCCAAAGCTCAAATTTAACCTTCACATTATAAACTTAGTCACTAGAGCTTCCCGTGTTTCGGGTTTTGTTCTTAGGCATACTTCTATTTTTTCTAACCCTAAGTCTGCTATCAAACTATTTATCTGTATCGTACGTTCTCTTCTTGAATACTGTTCTCAAATTCGGTCACATCACAATGATTATCTGATTGTTCTCCTTGAATCTGTCCAGAGGAAGTTCACCCGTTTTCTATTTTTCAAATTCAAAATCCCTTATGCGACCTACGAAAATCGCCTGTCCTTCCTTCAGATTCCTTCTCTTGAAATTCGCAGATTGATACTTGATGAATGTCTTCTCTTTAAAATATGTAACCGCCTTACGGATACAAATCTTGATTCTCGAATTTATTATAGGCTAAATCTGCGCTCGGGTAGAAATGCTAGTATCTTTCTTGTACCCTTTGCTCGGATTAACCCGTAACTCCATTCTCCACAGCTAAGGCTACCTCGCAATCATGATCGTCTACAAATTGGTCCTTTTCCTCGTTCTCTTTATTTACTTAAACAAAAACTTATTAGTTTACTAATTTGTTAATTTTGTGTGTTTCTTAGTATATACTTCACCATTTGTATAAGAGGTAACTCCGTTAATGGCAACATAAATAAATAAATAAAATAAATAAATAAAACACCATCATAGCCACTTGAACGATATTTAAAACGAAAATACTACAACCAACCAAGACTGCTAAATTATAATTCATTGTAACTTGGAACTTTAATTAATTTGAGAATTTGTAAATAATCGAACTAAAGAGAAGTTGAGAACTAATTTTAAGTAGAAGAACTATTTAGGAATAAATAAGGAATGTCAGAAGCTGCGAAGTAAAAAAAAAAGAACAACGCCAATATGACTTCGAATCGCATGATCGTAATCTTAACAATGGCGTCAGTCAATCACGATAGCCATAAAAGCAGTCCTCACAAACCAACTACAAATCATTGCAATATACGATAAGTACTCAGCCTATAAAAGAAAAAGGAAAATATTGAAAAAGTGGCGATGTATTTCTCAACATAATCTCCTCTATGCTGAATACACTTGACCCAGCGATGCTCCAACTTCTTTAAACCGTCTGAAAAAAAGCAGACCACACTTTGTGAATCCCAGGAAACGGTGGCCATTACATTCCGAGCGATAAGACAGTCTTTGCCTTTTTTGGAGCACGTTCGTCAAGTGAAGTCAACTGCTCCTTGGTCTTTGGTGTGTACCAGTGGAGCCATTTTTCGATGACATTCACAAAACGACACAAAAACTCCTTCGGATTGCGCTTGAACAGCGTCAAACACTGGTCTGAATTCGTCTCACGGTTGCGTTTGTTGTCCAGAGTGAGCAAATGCAGCTTCTATTTTGCCGACAGTTTTCTCATGACCAAAATTTTATGCAAAATATGACCCACACGGTCTTTTGAGATGCCTTTTGTCCCAATTATCTCGCGGTTTGCTAACACGAGCTCGTGGATTTTTGTCACGTTATCCTCTGTCATTGCCGTTTTCTGGGCACCTGGGCGTTGCTCACCAAAAGCCGATGTGCGACTACGTTGAATCTTGTTAATCAATTTTTTCGGTCATCATCACAGGAGCAGAGTCACCGTATGCAGCACCCAAGCACTCCTTGATTTAACTGCGCGATTCCGCTTCCGAAAACAAGAATCGAATCTCTGGCCGATATTGCTCTTTCTACATTTTTCTAAAATCCGCAGACACGAGCGCTTCTACATGTAGTCAAAACAAAGCTACGAATCCGATTTGGCTGAAATTTAGATACTCGTAGTAGCCATCTACAAGAATGTACTACACGATAGAGATTCTCCCTTGCGATAGTGGTGCCATTGGGCGTTGAGGCTAAGTACTTAACGGACCGCCCTCGTATGTATATCCACAAAAAATTGAACGGGATCAATTGGAACATGCTTATTATCCACGAAACCTCATTTTGTCCACCTTAGTTGGCTAAATTCCACACGGAAGTAGAAGCTACATTCTAACACAAGCTGAACGTGAAGAATACCCACCACCATGAATTGAAAAGTCTATATGCATCAATATAACTACACTATGTGAAGAAAAGACAAGTAAAACTAGCAAGAGAGCGCTCTTGCAAGAAGGGCATTGACAAATAATTCGTAGTTCGAACAACGTCTTCTGAATATCCAAGCTTGACTCATACATATATTCCATGAATTGAGCTTGAAAAGCTAATACAGGGTTTTCCAATAAGAAGTGTTATTTTGATATTCAAAGAAAAATACCATTTTTTAATACAAATGATGAAATGTTTATTTCTTTATAAAGAAAAAGGTATGCCGTTAATAGCAAAAAATAATATCAGGCAAATGACCACTACCACGCTTACAGGACCATATCCTTTTCATGAAATTTTCCACATCCAAATCACAAAGTGGCTGCCCTATGTCCTCGATAGCCTAACGAATTCCACCTTTGAGGTCTTGAATCGACACTGGGTTGTTGACGTAGACCTCCTCTTTCACGTGGCCTCAAAGGAAAAAGTCGCAAGGTGTTAAATCACAAGATCTCGATAGCCAATTGTGATCACCCCTTCGAGAGATAACACGGTCCGGAAACTTTGCCTGTAAAAGATCAATGGTTTCGCTGCATGTGTGGCACGTAGCGCCGTCTTGTTAAAAGTAACGTTGCCCAGATCAATATCATCCAATTCTGGCCACAAAAAATCATTAATCATCTCTCGATAGCACAATCCATTCACCGTAACTGTTGCTCCAGCCTCATTTTCGAAAAAGTAAGCTCCAATGACTCCACCGGACCATAAACTGCATCGACAGTCACACGTTGAGGATAGAGAGGCTTTTCAACAATAACTCTTGGGTTTTTCGAGCTCCAGATGCGACAATTTTGCTTATCGACGAAGCCACTGAGGTGAAAATGGGCCTCATCACAGATGATTTCGGATTTCGGATAATTTTCATGCATTTCAAGGACCCAATCAGCAAAGACACAACGTTGTTGATGATCGACCGGCTTGAGTTCTTGTGTTAACTGAACTTTGTAAGCCTTAAAACCCAAATCTTTATGCAAAATACGGTGTAATGACGTTTGCGGAATACATTATTCCAAAGAACGACGAGGAATCGACAAACCTGGGTTTTCTTCAACACTTTCGGCTACAACAGCAATATTCTCGGCTTTCCTTGAGTGGTGTGTACGGGTTTTATTCTTCACATCACCAAGTTGTCCCAACAGTTCGAATTTTCCTACCAATTTCTGTATTGCGGTCCGACAAGGTGCTTCACAATGACCCAAAAATGTTCGAGTTTTACGAACCATCTCTGCCACATTTTCACCATTTTTATAGTAAATTTTACTAATTTAATTGCATTGTTGAAGCGTGTATCGTTCAATTTTCATTAATGGCGTAGTTTTAGCTTGTCAAATGTCAAAAAATGACAGCTTCAAAAGCGACATCTACCGATAAAGTGGGCTAAATAATACCTCTTATTGGAAAATCCTTTATTATTAGCAAAGTTGAAAGAATCTGAACCATGAAGTTATTTGTCATTTGATCTACTTCCATAATTTTTTTTGCCGTTAGTTTAAAGCTGCCCACCTTCAGATTTTCATTAATAAATGCAATCAAGTCTTAAAAGCATGAACTGAAGTGTTAAAATTCGGGCACAATTTTATGCAATGTTCTCATTTAAAACAGCTGCTATTTCGTTTTGCGATTACGGATGTCATCCATTTGACAAATTTTCAAAAATATTCGTCATGATTGTCATTCTTGAATCGTTCATGCAAATCCTAGCAAATATTGTCCTATAGATATGTATATCTAGTTGCTGTTGTAATACTAGATTTTAACCCCCTTTTTTCTCAAGTTGACCGCTTGGGTTCTCCAGTGCTAGATTGCACCTGCAAGTAGTCATCCAATCTCTCACTCGATGCAGTAGCATACCTAGCCTAAGTTGCACTTATTCAACGGCGCGACCAGTGACTAGAGCCGCAACGTCATCCACATAACCGACCAAGCGGGACTCATCTGGCGTATTCAGTCTCAGTTGCGCATCGTAAGACACATTCCACAGGTCTGGATCAAGGATAGATCCCTGGGCAATACTCAGTGTAAATCCCATCCTTCGTTGGCCCTGTATCGTGTCGCGAAGCAGGCTTCGGTCATTCAAGTAGTCCCTCAGAAGCCACATCAGATATTCTGGAACTTAAAAAGGGTTTTCCAGCGTATCCAGAATATCCACCAAGCGAAAGAGTGCTTTGCTGGTGACACTCAAAGTTAGGAACGCCTTCAACTCCGCCCTGCACTAAAGCCGTGCTGCTGAGGAAGTAGGGTCCCAGCAGTACGAATCTCATCAGTCAGTCTTCCCTTGATGAGTTTTTCTAGCACTTTTCCAGCCATACCGAGCACGCATAACGGGCGGTATACAGACGGTGATCCGGGATTCCCCTTTCCCTTACTAATCAGCACGAGGCTTGCCACCTTCCATCGTATCAGGAAAACCCCATCCCGAACGCGAACGTTGAATATGCTGAGGGGCATGTCAGGACAATGGTGATAGACAAGTTGCAACACCTCAGCTGGAACATCATCTTGGCCTGGAGCTTTCCTCGCTTTCAGTGATAGAACTGCCCCTTCCAGTTCCAGCTGGGATAGGACTCAATTGCAGTTTCACAGTTGGCAGTATTAACTTGGACGGGATGGGCGGGGAAGAGCACCCGCACTATCTCATCCACCTTTTCCACATCATGTATGCAAGGTTTCCGTAGGACATCAAGCTTCCGCATAACTAGCTTGTAGCCAAGGCCCATCGGATCTTTATTCACATTGCTCACTAGGTCTTGACAGCAGCGAGCCTTGCTGTTGTTAATCGATTCGCAAAGGTATTTCCTGGCCAATTTATATGCTGCTATGCAATTCCTTGCCTCGTCACTGTTCCGCGCCCGTTGAGCCTCAAGCCGAAGCTTCGGATATTCCCTTCGTTTTTCAGCGATTTCAGTTGACCACCAGTACACTGGGGGCTTGCCGTGCCGAGGTTTTTGACGGGGCATAGAAGCCTTGCAAACAGTCGTGATGATCCTCATAGTTGAGTTCACCACGTCTTGAGCTGCCGGTTCTTCCGTCCCTTCCGATGCCCCTGCAGCAGTGCACCTGCTGTGAGCACCTCGGTGAACCTCTCGACACCCATCCTTCCGATGTTCCACCCAATTGTAGAAAATCAAGACACTTATCTCAAGCAGAATGCACTGATGATCACTGGCTGAGTAGTCCTCTAATATGAGGACATTGACGTGGCAACTGTCACGTCCGGTATGGTTCCTTCACAGCCAATACAGTGGAAAGTCAGCGTATTGCTGGTATTTAGTACGACAAGCGCCATCCTGACCACCATTTCTAGGACTCTTTTTCCCCGAGAATCTATTTGAGGCATGCCCCATTCGATTGCATTCGCGTTGAAGTCGTCCCCAACGAGCACTTTTCCATCTGGTTCGAGACAGCGCCCTGCAAAGCCTGAAGCTTGGCTTGGAAAGATAATATCGATTCGTTCGGCGTTAGGTACACACTAAAGAAGGTGTTCCCTGAGCACCGAACCCACACAAACCCTTCTCCCCGTCCACAGCTCTCCTCCTGGAAATCCTTATTTCGAACTCAGATGGTGGCAGTACCAATTTCATCAGGATACCATGATGCTGGACTTTTATCATGGTGTTGCTCACTCAGCAGCAAAAAGTCAGCTTTCATGTCCCTCGCAAACTGCTCAAGCAGATTTTGGGCGGTTGATTTAGCATCAGGATGCGGGTCATTTAAGCTCTAGTTTTGCCTTGGATTAGGATTTTTGGAAATCCCGGCATTTTCCTGATCTCAAGAAGTGTCCAAGATTAAGTCTTGGATCAGCATCCTTGCAAAGAATACAGTGTGCCTCTTTCGTATACTCTTTTCTTTTATGTCCCATTTCACCACATTTGTAACATAGAGAACACCTATCGGGCCTTTTGCATACTTATGCGGTGTGACTATAGGCAAGGCATTTAAAACATTGGAGAGGCGTTGCTCTTTGCCGTATCCTACAGATAACCTATCGTATTCATACTTTGCCCTTATTCAGAAATTGTTCGGCGTCCTTTTCGGTCAAGTCAATGATGGCCATGCGTTGTCTCCTTTAGTTTTCTGGTGTTAGCCTCGCTTTGGTCCTGCCCACGCTAGGAAACTCCCTTTTGATGGCCTCCTTTACCCCGGTTACGATCGTATCTTCGGCTCGAGCGAGGCTATAGCTGCCTTTCAGCCGAGGACTTTCGTTACTGCATCGCAAATCGCTTCCCTATTGTCGGCCTCTGCTCCGAGTTCGACCAATATGTGGCCCGACCATGTTGTTCGTAATGCTTTCATGGCAGTGTTAGTGTCTTCAAGTCTTACGTTTCCCCTGATGTCCCGCAGCACCTCCGCGTAGAATCAACCATTTTGGGATTTTACGAGCCTGCTGCCTGGGTATTCATCAGGGCTTCTTTCTCTCCTGTTTTGCATCGGGGCTTTTTCTTGTTGAGCGTCCGTGCGAACTTTACAATTTTTGAAAGATTTTCTTTGCGGCTTTCTTCGCTCTTTTGGTAAGCACTGTCTGGAACCCCTGACCTGGCGGTCCATGCCCATCAAGTACCTCTTCCTTCCTTCTTTGATCCCGATCTGATTCAATTGGGCTAGATGCCATTCTTTTATTGATTTTTGATTGTGGAGCTATCCGCACGTACCCTCTAGATTTTGCCTTCAGCGCTTCTTTAGCCTTTTGCTCATCTTCGGCCTTCTGTTGCTCTTCAGCCCTTAACCAGCTCCTCTGATAATGCCCTATGTGGTCTGGGAGCTCCTCTAGTTCAAAGAGCCCAATCTTAACTGCTTTGGTGATTTTTGGCGCTTTTTGGAATATCCTTTCTTCTTCACGTCGCTGAGTCGCAATTGTACTTTGTGACCATTGTCCTTGGAAGACGTTATCGGCTTCTGTTTCCGAATGCAGTACTTTAGCCACCTTTTCAATGTTGGCGATGAAATCACACATTGTCGCTTTATTTGCACGGTCACTCGTTTCTTTTCCTGCCGTAATCTCCTCGTTGACTTCAGGATCTCTATTTAGTAATTCAGGATCCACGCAGCAGCAGTGACCATCGAATTCTCGAATTTCTTTATATTTTCCTCCACCACTCAAACACCTGGCGCGTCCTGCAGAGTTTCCTGCCACACCTTGGCAGATAGTTAGAGTTAAGTTAATTTTGAATCCCAGAAACCTGACGACTCTGAGCCTAAAAGCTTTCATCCTATAGTTTTACTTCCCTTCCGCTAAAACTATTGGAAATGCAAGTAGAACAATAAGTGAGAAATATGACACTGAGAAGGAGCCCTCTCTGCGTTGCGTAATATGCATATGCACGGAAAAAATCCTGCAAAATAGTTTTCGTTCCCTAGTGGAGAAATTTGAGGAAGTAATGGACGGGAAGTGATATGTGCTATGGGGGTTTATTGGTATTGAGAGAGCCTTCGATCGTGCACCGTACAACTCCTTATGTGAAGCAGGAAGAGCTCATGGGCTTAGCCGAGGATTCTGAACTGGATTAGCAATATGTTCGAGCACAGACTGCTCTCCAGATCAATAAAGGATGAATAATGTGTTGTAATTAAGGCATAGAAGGAATGCCCTCAAGGTAGTGTCCTTTTGTCACTGTTATAGGGCATATTGGTCAACATTCTCTTACTTGAACTGGAGGAGCATGAAGTCTATTCGAAAGCATATGAGGATGACATAGACCTGCTTGCCTCAGGCTCTTTGCAGCAATATGCAAGGTACTCTGGGCACGTTGTAGCAGTGGTGTCAAGAAAATGAGCTTTTAGTTCATCCGCTGAAATGCTGGTTCTCTTTACAAGGAAAAGGTAAGCGATGGTCTAACTACCCCGATTGGATGGTGTCATTATCTAACTGCGACTAGAAGTCGATATCTTGGGGCCACTTTAGACAGGAAATTCTTTTGTAGGAGCATATACATACATCGATTATCAGGGCACTGATTTGCTATACATACGTGGTCTGGTCGCATAAATGAGACTACTCCTGGGTATTGCCTTGCTTGTCCAGGCTGCAAAAAATGGTGTGTCTGAGAATGACTGGGGCATTTCACACAACACAAGGTAAAGCCTTGAACACTATATTAAACTTGCCTCCAATAAAATCGTTCGTAAACGGAAAAGACTCAGGATGGCATCAACTTTTTTTACAACGAATGTCAAATAAAATGTTGAAGTAGGTACAAGGCCTCTGGTTTAGTGCAAATTTGCCGTAAAAAGTCACTATTTTGCTTAAGACTGCAAAAGCGGCAATCTACTGAACGTAGAACTCTACTACTATTAAACCAAGCTTGCATCAAAATTCCCACTGGTAATACACATATTCAAAACATTCACAAGTGCTAGACATCCAACGGTGGATCTCACCTGAAGCAATGTGTCTCTGTCTCAGTGCCATCGAATTTATTTATGCTTTGCTCGATGCCCATATCTTGCTTAATTTAGATGAAGGTATACAGTATTTGTGTCCCCGTGAAAGCCAATACAAGAAACGCTCCAAGAATGATCATAAAAACGGTTGCTGGTATGAACATGTTAGCTGGTCACCATATAATAAATGATAGTCGCATTCAGATTTGATGACCACTGCGGTGTAGATTTCTTTGTGCAGGAATTCTCACTGTACGAGCAGTCGATTTGTATATCATAATTTCGAATATGATCGAAAACCTGTGCTACTGGTTGTATTTCATTAATTTTTTATTGTTGTTCCAAGCGGAATATGGATGCCATCATAATTGCCGTATTTCAGCTTCTTCCGTATACAGAGAACGATGGGAAGTTTGCAGGTATTTTATCATAATTGGAGAGGAATTGTGGAATACCAAGCAATTGAAAAATCTCTTAATATTGGAGGCAATATGAAGTGAGAATTTCCATAGTTCCTGGAATCAATTTTGTAACCTGTTTCTCAAACCTGCGCTACGTATGGTCCTTCAATGATGGATTGACTTATTGCTAATAAGATAATATTGCTCAACTCAAATTCAAGCAATAAGTTATTATTTTGGTTAATGAACATAGATTTCAAATGGAAGGTACCCTCTTAATTTTGGCATCTTTATAGTGAAAAGCTCATCCTGCGACTCTTTAAAGTGGAATCCCGAAGAATAAAGTTTACCTTTAATTGTGATGTGAAAATCAATTCTATTATCAAGTTTGATGTTTTCGGTGAATTACTACTTTGGTAAATTGTCTTTTCAACGGAATTCTTCAAAAGGAGTACTCATAGTGAACAAAGCATATTCTTCTTCACTAGCTTATGTTCCCTTACATGAGCGCATCAATAGAAGTCTAATTATGTGTACTCTAACACTGCCCATCGTGTATATTCCCACGTGAACCAACTAACGTAGGCAAACACCTTGCGCATGCAGTCATTATCATAACCGTAGTGTTGAAAAGAAAGCAAAGTCAGAGTGGAAGCAAAATGTAAGCCGAAGAAGCCAAGCCACTGAGATAGCGACCGTGGAACGTGTAACCTTCCCATCTTTATTTTTCCTACCTCATCTTGAGTTCCATCGTCATTCCACAACCTCGTAGTGATGCTGAGATCATCAATCAAACTCAATCAAATTCGCATGATCGTTTGTACATACATGCGAGTATCTGATGCTCGGGCATTTCGGAAGGTATGACTTGGTGTACAGATCGCGGCAGGTCTCAGCGGGACTGCTCCCCAATCATCAATCTTCATACGATTGATTGCGGAGGGCTCATTTGTGATCCACGATGGATCGTCGATGGTATAACTGCAGGACATCACAGTGGAAAGCTTGTAGCTACTGATCTGCCAGTGACACTGGTTTGCGTCATTTATTTACGAGTGAGGTATTCATTGCAATCAGTCTTGCTAGGCGCCAATCATTCCAAGGCAAATAGTTAGGGAAGTAAAGTTGCATATGGCTATCATTTATATTTCTCTGTGAGGTCTTAATAGTTAGGAGTAGATTGCTCTGATTTGCAGATGATTCAGTGCTTTTATGAATTTGACACTGAAATTCTGCAGTGATAAGTGATTGCATACTTATTGCCATGGACAGATGAGTAAAGTTAAGGATGTGTATCAAAACATTGAAAAGTAACTTTTGTCCTTGAACCTTCACTAGATATACGAGATTCCCCGAAATTCTACTTCAACTTCAGAAGTGCTACAGTTTTGATCGACTTATTGAAAGTAGTGATAGCGTCAAATCAAAAATTTATGCTGCACATGCAACTAATCCCACTTGTGGTTAAATCTGTCTCATTGTCCATCCCAACATCATTATTGTCATAGAGCTCCATTGTTGGATACATCATACACCAAAGTTGACCCTTAACTTAGTTCGTTAATTTGTTCAGTTGTTCGATCCAGTCGCTAAACAGATATCATGCCAAACCTCAAGTAGTGTAGTCGGTAGGTATTTCAAGTTTGTTATTTGACCCCAGCCATTTGAGGTGATTGTGAATCTGACTCAAATAATCCAGTAGAAACTATTCTCAGCTTTCCTTTTCTTGGTTGTAAGTTTAACCGGGGTGATCTGCAGTGATGGCGGTAGGGGGGGCCCGTGAGCCTTGACCAGGTTTTTTTGGGAAATTTCACCAGAAGCCGTACCCTCTGTGAACCGACGATGAGCGCCGCGCCACCACACGGGCCCCCACCCCCTATCATGACAATATTTATGTAAGTACTATCAAAAAATTACTAAAATAAGCTTAATGTCCGCGGACATCATTGTGCATGCAAAACTGCATTAACCATTATCATTTAGAGAGCAGTATTTATTATTTAATGTCATGATCCGAACTATGTGTATTATTTATCGTTCGCAGATAAGTAATGCAGCAATTTTTACGTCGTGCATTGTGGTGGCTCCGGTCCGTTCGATTAAAAATAGCATTAGGTAAGCAAATAAACTTTCATATTTGTGATTCGTTAGTTGTAGTCGAATTGCGGAACGGTACAGTCGATTAATTGCGTGGGTTCTGAGTGGCAAATGTGGGAAAGTGTGTTTGTGTTTTATATTATTTAACAAAAAGTACATTGTTTATTAGCTGTGGCACAGCAGTCATATGAACACTTGAGTGGTTCTCAAAAAAGAAAACTACAAAAAGAGAGGGTAGAAAAAACCGCTAAGCTTCAAAAGATTGACTTCTTTTTAAAAAAATCAATTGATTTAAATTCGCCTAGTACATCTAACATTGAAAAAACCGTAGTTTTCTGTGATGAGGAAATTGGACAAAGCAGTTTAAGTGTTGGAGAACCAGAAAAATATACCGATGATAACACTGAAACTAATGATATTTCCAATATCAATGAACAATACCCCGCAGGGGGGTCGCTGGTCAACAGGAATACTCTTGGCGGCTAGCATTCTTTGGGGAGTTCCACCCCCACGTACCCGAGGAAATTCCCACAGGGGGAGTGCCAGTCGACAAGAGCACTCTTGGAGGCTAGCATTCTTAGGGGAGCGCCAACCCCACGGACCCGAGGATATAAAAGGCGCCGTGAGGCTCCCTCCTATGATGACAGGTAACGACTCTGATTGGATGTGGACTACGCTTTGGAGAACGAACTGCAATTGATGCTTTGGGCTGGCGGATGTGATGGTTTGGACCCAGTTGCTTTGCACAGTAGCGCCGGCTCTAATTCAACTATCATACCATCTCCATCCTGGTCAAACGTTGGCCGGCCTCGGAGTACGTTCGAAGTTCGCACCATTGGGTTGGTGGTGTAGGTTCCGTTGAGACGGACTCCCGATTGGTGCTGGTCTGGCTCTGAGCACTTGTCCCCATAAGAGGATGGCCTCCCTGCTCTGAAAAAATAACCATGGGACCAAAAAGGCAACTACACACACGAACGGAGATAGCGGCTCCGAGGGGGGACCCAATAAAACTGGAGTGACCAAAAACAAATAAAAAAGATAAAAAAAATCCAAAAAAGAAATAAAAAATAATAACAACGATGACGCAACCAGCGGTTGCACCCACAATGTTAACAGTACATCGAGAGCGGTACTAACAATGACAAAAGCGACGAATAATACAATGACAGTGAAGACGGACGAAAAACGAAGATTAGCAGACAGTCTGGTTCAGGCTGAGATTCCTGCGGCGTTCGGGCGCAGCAAAAAAATCATGCCTATGCCAGAGTGTCCTATAAAAGAAAAGCGGGAAACTCTGCAGGACGCTTCAGGTGTTCGAGCAGTGGAAGATAATATAAAGAGCATCGAAAATTCGATGGTCACTGCTGCGATCGTTACCGAAGCGACTGATGCAAGGGTCGCAAATCCCGACATATTAAAGAAACATCCTGAATCCAACGAGGAGATTACGGCATGATAAGCAACGAGTGACCAGACAAATAAAGCAACGTTGTGTGATCGCACCGCCAACGTCGAAAATGTGGTAGAAGTACCGTATTCGGAAATGGAAAGCGATAACCTCTCCCAAGGATGGTTGAAAAGTACAATTGCCGCCTAGCGATAAGAAGAAGAAAGGCTATTCCGAGAAGCGGGAGATGTTCTGAAAAGAATACAATCTGCATGCGACTCCCCAAAAATCAGCGAAGCAGTAAAGGTTAGGCTCCTTGAACTAGAGGAGCTCGTGATCGCATAGGGCACTTTTGGAGGAGCTGGTTAAGGGCTGAAGATGAGCAGAAGGCTAAAGAGGCGCAGGGGGCGAAATCTAAAGGCCACATGCAGATAGCTCCACAATTAAAAATCAATAAAAGAATGGCATCTTGCCCAATCGAAGGAGATCGGGATAAAAGAAGGAGGGAAGAGGCACTTGATGGACGTGGAGCACCTGATCACGGGTTTCAAATAGTGCTTACAAAAGCAGCGAAGAAAGCCGCAAAGAAACTCCTTCAAAAAGTGCCAGAAAGTAAAGTTCGCACGGACGCCCAATCAGAAAAAGGACCTGATGCAAAACGGGAGAGGCAAATGCCCCGACGAAGACCCCGACAACAGGCATTGCTCGTAAAGCCCCAAGATGGCCGATACTACGCGGATGTACTGCGGGACACAAACACTGCCATTAAAGTAGTACGACCAACGTGGTCGGGCCACATACTGATCGAATTTGGAGCAGAGGCCGGCAATAAGGAACCTTCTGCGACGCAGTAAAGAAAGTTCTCGGCAAAACCGCAACTCGAGCCGAAAGCAACGATCGAAATAAGAGACATTGACTGCGTGACGGATCTAGCCGAGGTAGAAAGGATCAAAGTGAGACTGACACCAGAAAACAACAGGGGACAACGCATGGTCATAGTTGACTTGTCCGAAAAGGACGCCGAACAATTCCTGAACAAGGGCAAAGTAAGAATAGGGTGGGTTGTCTGTAGGATACGGCGAAAAGCAACGCCTCTTCAATGTTTCAATTGCCTTGGCTATGGTCACACCACACAAAAATGCAAAGGACCCGATAGGAGTTCCCTATGTTACAAATGCGGTGAAATGGGACCTTAAAAGAAAAGAGTGTACGAAGGAGTACCACTGTATTCTCTGCAAGGATGCTGATTCAAGACCTGATTATGGACACGTCTTGGGATCAGGGAAATGCCGAGTGTTCCAGGAAGCCCTGGGCAAGGCAAAATCAGATCTTCGATGACCCGCATCCTGCAGCTAAGCCTACACCGCAGTTCAACCGTCCAAAATCTGCTTGAGCAGTTTGCGAGGGACATGAAAGCCGACTTCTTCCTGCTGAGTGAGCAACACCATGATAAAAGTCCTGCATTATGGTATTCTGACGAAACTGGTATTGTCGCCATCTGGATTCGGAACAGTGATTTCCAAGCGGAGGGTTGTGGACGGGTGGATGGTTTTGGTTGGGTTCGGTGCTCAGGGACCACCTTCTTTAGTGTGTACCTAACGCCGAATGAATAGATATCATCTTTCCAAGCCAAGCTTAATGCTCTGGAGGGCGCTGTCTCGAATGCAGAGGGCAAAGTGCTCGTTGAGGGAGACTTCAACGCTAAAGCAATCGAATGGGGCATGCCTCAGACGGATCCGCGGGGAAGACGAATCCTGGAAATGGCGGCCAGGACGGCGCTCATAGTACTAAATTCCGGAAATACGCCGACTTTCCGCCGTATTGGCTTTGAAGGTGGCGAGGCTCGTACTGATCAGCAAGCGGAAGGTAAGTCCCGAATCGCCGTCTGCATATCAGTCATTACGCATGCTAGACACGGCTGGGAAAGTGCTAGAGAAACTCATCAAGGGAAGACTCACTGACGCGATTCGTGCTGCTGGGGACCTATCTTCTTGGCAGTACGGCTTTAGAGCAGGACATTCTACCATTGATGCGATTGCAGAGGTTGTGAACGCGGTCCAAAAGGTAGAGGCATATAGTCGCACCAAGCGACGGATCGTCCTGGTAGTGAAACTTGACGTCAGGAACACCTTCAATTCAGCTAGATGGGTGGATATTCTGGATACGCTGGAAAACCCTTTTCAAGTTCCAGAATATCTGATGTGGCTTTTCCTGGACTACCTGAATGACCGAAACCGGTTCTACGACATGATGCAGGGTAAACGAAGGATAGAAGTTACATCGGGTGTTGCCCAGGTAGGGCGTCTTATGTTGTCTTTGAAGGGACTACTGAGACTGGAGATACCAGATGAGTCATACTTGATCGGCTATGTGGATGATGTTGCGGCGCTGGTCACTGAACGCACCGTTGAACAAGCGCAACTTATGGTATGTACGCCGAGTGAGGGACTTGATGACTACTCGAGCGTTCAGTTTAGCACTGGTAAAAACTGAAGTGGTCATCGTGATAAAAAAGAGAATCCCTAGAGTAAGATGATCAGTATTGGAGATATACGAATCGAATTGAAGTCATCGGTCAAATACCTGGGGCCTGTAATCGACTCGAAGATGAGTTTCTCGGAGCGAATCAGGGCAACGGCTTAGAAGGTTGCTTCAGGAGTATTAGCTCTGAGTCGACTTATGGCCAACCTAGGGGACCCAGTCCGTCAAGAAGACGCCTCTTGATGAGTGCTGTAGGCTCAGTGCCACTGTATGGAGCAGAAGTATGGGGTGATGCTCTGAGTAAAGAGGTATACCAAAAACGTTTGGCACAGGTACAGAAAAGAGGAGCACTGGTTTTTGTACCCGACAGTCTCTGATTTGGCGGTGAGAGTTACTGCAGGCGTGATACCTGTCGCCTCCTTTGCTAGGGAGCGTCATGCCATTCACCTGCGCCGAAACGAGGATGCGAGGGATGGTTGTCCGTGGGGAGAGACGGCACTCACTCAATGACTAGCAACAGTCTTGGGTAAATCCCACAAAGGGAAGGTGGACTTTTTGGCTCATCTTGGATCTGAGACCGTGGCTACATTGAAGGAATGGTGAGACTGACTTCTATCTGACGCAGCTTTTGAGTGGAAATGGGTGTTTCCAGTCTTACCTGCACGAGATTGGTAAGTCACGGTCCCCCGATTATCGGTTTTCCCCAGGAGAATAGGACAATGCTTACCACACATTTTTTTTGCGTGCACAAAATGGATCAGGCTGCGAAAGTACCTCTACAGGGAGACGGGAGAGCTCACCCCGGGTAATATAGTCATGGTAATGCTCGAATCGGTTGACAAATGGAACCGGGTGGCACATTATGTTCGGGCAGTCCTAAAAGGTAAAAGGGACTCACTGCAGCTGGGGGCATTGGGGCTGGGGAACTGCTTTTCTGGCACTTCCCCTCTTCCTTCCCGCTAGAAGAGGGATCCTCCAGCTTGAAGGTGCTTCACGGCGTAGCAAAACGAGACATGGCCCAAAAAAATGTGTCAAACGGTTCCAGGCTAGGTTCGCAGGTCTTTAGTGGAAAGTCTAGTCGCCTTCTTGCGAGCATAAGAATCCCACACTCTGTACGTAGATGGGCATTTACCTCCCAACCACAAAAAAACATCTATATATACGAGTACATCACAACATAGCACAAATGTAAGATAACATATAAAGAGCGAAATATTTTTCACATTTGACTATATGAAGGTTGAATAAGGCTTGAAATACACTTCTTTGATCGGATGTGTAGGTTATTTTTAATTTTAAATCCAATAGAGAATTCATTCTGTGCAATTGAAGACTAGATTAAGTTTGTAAAGTTCAATTTCAGTATAAAGTAGATGCAAAAGTCATTTAATTAGGCACAAGCTTTCGAATCAGTAGTATTTAAGAAAATTCATGGAGGTTGCTATTCGATTTAGATCCAGTAGGGACTTTATTGTGGGCAATTCAAAGTTCAATGTGGCTCGTTTCAGTGTCAATGAGATACAAAAATCATTTAAGTAGGCATGAAATTTAGATTTGCAAAGCCTGTAGAGCCAATTGAAATGGTCTCTAGCAGTACAGCCACTAGGATGACTGTATCGTTGGTAAAGCTGGAAAATTCCAAATTTCAATGGGCGTTTCGTCGCCAGACGCATCCAGAGTGGAACACAGGCTTTAGCAGGTCTTCTAAAAACGTCTCAAAATCAACGCCTAGTGAAACTTAGGCTGCCTAAGCACCTTCCAAGGTTGAAGAACAGGACTCGTATGACCTAGATGGAACATAGGCTGCTCGCGCATCTTCCAAGGTTACGAGATCCCGCAACAGTAAACCCTGCTTAAGTGCAACTTGGGCCCTCAACCCCCTTCAGAGCAGGTCAACAACGGTCTTTCTGAGTGGAACCCAGGCACTCTCAGCCCTCCAAAGCGGCACTTAGGGTTTTCAAAAGCCCGCCGATGGTAAGAAACCTTTGAGCAAAAGTCCTCCTCTTAATTTTAATATTTTCCTCACTATCTCTTGAACTGTTTACAGGCCACATCTACTAACAAGAACTCCCGGGAGTACTCGGAGGGTCCAAACGCAGTCCACTCCATTGGACTGACTAAACCAATGGAAGTGAAGACTCTCCCCCGCCCCCAAACCTACACTGAAGGAAGTGCTTCGCCAAAATCCAGGTGCTACAGCTCGGCCCCTGACACTGAAAGAATACCGAGCACTCCGTCAAGTAAGATCTAGCACAAACGTGACACCGCAGGCCTCTTCCGCGGTACCGTGTGAACGCTACAGGGGTGGCATAAGAAGCAAAATCGACAAGCAGGTGGCGGAACTCTTGCGACTAGCATTAATCGCCATCACTGCAGAGGAACGGGCCCGTTTTAAACACCAGGCCACCACTTTTCAGAGAGACTACTGTCGGATCAACTGATTAAACGCACACAAAGTTGCAGGAGATACCAGGCATCTAAACCACCATCACTCACTACAACCACAGGCCAACGAAGTCCCGCTCAGTCGCTTATTCCGACATCCACCCGCCAACGCTGGAGTGATCTGATTGAATTTTAGTTCTGTTGTCTATCTTGCTAAATATGTTGTAGGTAATTATCAAAATTCATTTTATTATAACGTTTTCAGAAAACAACCAGGGTTTCCTTTCTCTAGCTTCCCGGTTATAGGTTTTTCAAAGGTAAAGAGCGATTTTTTTTAAATAGTGGTTGTGAGCTGGAGGTTCCCTCATACTTCTTTTGGCTTGACTCTCCATTCTTAGCTGAAGGCAACCCCAATAAAATAAATTTATAACAATTTGCAAACAAATTTTTATCACCCGTTGCAGGCTTTTCAATACTTTGTATGCTTGCCTTGTATTATTGCTTGCTAGACTTGTGCCGATGCTTCTCAATTGGTCGTCATAGTATATTCTTTTCTTAATTTTAATGAGCTTATGCGATACTCTTCTGAAATTTTCATAGCGTTCTCTCTTCGTCCAAGTTTTCCAATCTAACTATTGATTCGAATTCCTACGGCGGTTGGGCGTAGCAAAAACAATGATGCAAACGCCAGAACATCTTAAAAAGTAAGAGCGGGAAATTCTTCAGGATGCGCCACATGCTCGAGTGGTAGAGGAAATTATAAAGAACATCGAGAATTTAACGCTTATCAGCTACAATCGCTACCGAAGTGCCCGAAAGAAGGCTCTTAAATCCTGAAATCATAACGAACCATCTTGGAATCCACAAAGTGGTCATGGCAGGAAAAGAAAAGAGTGACAAGACAAATAAAGCACCATTGTGTGATTTCTCCACCACCGTCGAAAATGTGGCAGAAGTAATGTACTCGGAAACGGAACCGATAACTTCTCCCAAGAAAGGAGGTTGCAAAGGACGATTGCCGACCAGCGACATCGTGAAGAAAGGCTAATCTGAAAAGCGGAAGACATTCTAAAGAGAATAAAATCTGTATACAATTCACCAAAAATCGCCAAAGGTGTGAAGAATGGGCTCCTTCAACTAGAGAAGCTCCTTGACTGCACCATCAAACGTCAATAAAAGAATGGCATCTAACCGAATCAAAGGAGACTGGGATGAATGAGGGAAGAAAGAGGCACTCGATGGGCGTGGAATGTTTAATCATGGGTTCCAGACAGTGCGAACAAAAGAAGCGTAGAAAACCGCAAAAAATCCTTTAAAAAGTGCCAACACCAGAAATTCATAGGGAACAATGCATGGCCATCATTGACTTGACCGAAAAGGATGCCGAACAATTTTTAAATAAGGGCAAAGTAAACATAGGGTCGGTTATCAGCAGGATACTGCAAAGAGCAGCGCCTGTTCATTGTTTCAAATGCGTAGAATATGGTCATACCGCAAAAGTATGCAAAGGACGCGAGAGAAGCTTCCAATATTACAAATGCGGCGAAATGGGGCATAAAAAAAAGCATGTTCAACGCTGGCACCCTGCATCCTTTGCATGGATGCTGATCCAAGACTGAATCTTGGGATCAAGAAAATGTCAGGTTCTCAAGAAAGCCCTAGCCAAGGCGAAATTTGAATTTGAATGGGTCATTGAAGTTCAAATTTTGCAACTAAACCTACACCGCAGTTCAACCGCCAAAAACCTGCTTGAGTAGTTTGCGAGGGGCATGAAAGCCAACGTTTTGCTGCTGAATGAGCAAAATTCTGCTAGATGTTCGGCATCATGTTTCTGGCACTGCCGCCATCTGGGCTGTGATCGGTGATTCCCCAGTTAGAGCTTTGGACATAGGGATAGTTTTGGGTGGGTTCGATGCTCAGGATGTGAGACCGTGGCTTAATCAAAGACATGGTGAGACAGGCTTCTATCTGACCCAGCTTTTGAGCGGGGATGGGTAGTTTCAGTCTTGCCTGCACAAGATTGGTGAGTCACGGTCCCCCGATTCTCGGTTTTGGCGTTGTGGAAGCTATATCCTCCTGTCGTTCCCCGATGATGTATCTCATCGCCAATGTCAGTGTTGATCTGTAGACCTTTCTTGGTGATAGTAAAACGTTTCTTCGTCCTTTTCTTCTGACGGGGAGTGTTATATATGTATACAAATGAAATATATTTGCTCTTTTTACTAATACAGTCATATATCATTATACACATTTGCATCCCAATAGTTTGGGCACTTATTTCCTAGCCTTTCGAGCTGCAACATGTGACATCGCGCGCCAATATCAAGTGTTAAATATCTTGTATTAAATTGTATTAAATGAACAGGTAGTGAATAAACTATTTGAATTATTATAACTCGGTGTGTTTTATAAAACTTAAAGCCTATGAACAAAACAGTGCTAAACACACGAAACGAGCAACTTTACAACATGGTGTCAGGTTTGTGAAAATTTTGAAAAGTGGAAAATGAGAAAAATGGCCGAAGACGAAAATAAACGAGCACTCGGCGTGCTAACCAGTAGACTGCTGGCATTCGAACAAAATCTAAACACGCAACAAGCATCAGCCAGCAGAATTCAGGCTTTGGAGCAAACTCTGAATTTGCAACAAGCAACAGCATACGTGAATATCGCTCTACCAGAGCCATTGAACATCAAGGTAGGCGATATTTCTCTTTCAATCATTTCGAAGAAAGATGGAACAACTATGTCATCGCCAGTGGACTCGATAACAAGCCCGAGGAAAGAAAGAAAGCGATTCTTCTAACTGCGATAGGAAATGACGTTTTTCAAATGTACGGCAATCTACCTCTAACCGAGCAAGAAAAATTGACAGCTGAAAACATACGGAAAGCTATCAAGAAGAATCTAACACCACAAGTTAATAAAAGGTATGAGCGAGCGATTTTCAAGCTAGCGACTCAAAACCAAAATGAAACCTATGACGAATACTTTGCGCGTCTACGAGAGTTGAATGAAAATACGCAATACGGAGATTTTTTGAATGATATACTACTCGACAAGATAATATGCTCCATAAAAGATATAGGACTCAAGGAAAGACATTGTCAGCGAAGTGCGCAAAATTGCAACCAAAAAAGCATATAAGCCAAAAATGACCGAAATAATAACCAGTTATGCAAATACTGCGGATACGAGTACCATAAAAATCTGAGGGAATGCCCAGCGAGATCTGCGTAGTGTAGAAAGTGTAGCAAACATGGACATTACGCATCTGTATGTATGTCAACTAATACACGTACAAGCAACAATCGAACACCCAACATTAAACACGTTAAAAGTCTACAAAATGAGCAACAACTAATACTAACACTAAGCGACAACACTAATCTAGTAACAATTGATTTAGACATCAGATAACAGAGCGACATATTCAGAAACATCAAATGTATTCTAGATACGGGAGCTACCTGCAATATAATCGGACTAAACAAGTTGAAGCGTGTCACACAACAACGAAAATAGTAGCAACGCCAACAACAACGAAATTGCAAGCATTCGGAAATAACATAATAGTGCCATTGGGTAAAGTACTGTTGCAGTTGAAACATAAAGATAATATTTGCAATTAAACTTTTGAAATAGTGACCGGAGATCATGCACCACTACTCTCAGCAAGCACCCGCCAGAAGATGAATTTAATCAAACTTTGCTTCAACGTAAACAAAATTTCTTCAGAAGCAGAACGAATTTGCCAGGAGTACGCATCTGTTTTCGAAGGACTCGGAGAATTCAAAGGTGAGGTGAAACTTGAACTACAAGAAAATGTTGTGCCTAGAAAGCAAACGCCGCGACGAGTTCCAATCGCGTTACATAATAACCTCCGTTCAATTTTAAATGAAATGGAAAGCGATGGAGTCACTGAAAAGCAAATTGAACCAACGCTTTGGCTGAACAACATCTTTTTGGTCAAGCGAAACGGAAAATTTTGATTGTGCCTAGATCCACGTGAACTCAACAAACATCTGAAAGACGTTCGATTCACATCAAAGACGCTACAAGAAGCTTTACCGAGTCTAGCAAACGCTGAAATATTTTCAACAGTTGATGCAAAAAAAGGATTTTGGCAACTAAAACCGGACAAAAGCAGCAGTGATCTAACCTCATTCAGTAAACCCTTTGGCAACTACAAGTTTTTAAGGATGCCTTTTGGTATAAAAAGAGCAATGGAATTTTTTCAAATTGCACTCACAGAAATTTTAAGTGGATTAAATGGTTTAATTAACATTGCAGATGACATTTTAATATTTGGCTGTGGCCAAACCGATGAAGAAGCACTAACCGATCACAACAGGAATCTACGCAAGCTTCTTGAACGACTTGAGGCGGAACGCGTTAAACTCAACAAGGAGAAGATAAACCTGTGCATGAAAGAGGTAAAATTCTATGGCCATATACTAACTAAGAATGGAATAAAGGCAGATGAAACAAAAACGTCAGCCATACGCAACCTACCACGTCCGAGCAACAACGAGGAACTAGCAAGATTTCTCGGTATGATAACGTACCTTGGAACATACATCCCGAATTTAGCTTTGAATTCGCATAACTTAAGAGAATTAACTCACAAATCATCAAATTTTAACTGGACTGAGGTACATGTACACGAACTCACAGAATTAAAAAATATTCTAACAACAATTCCATCGCTTAAATATTCCGATGCTACAAAGCCGGTAACCATACAAACCGATGCATCTTCACTTTTTATCGGCAGCGTTCTTTTACAAGGCAATCGGCCCATAGCTTATGCTTCGAAAACACTATCTAGCACTCAGAAAAACTACGCACAAATAGAAAAAGAGATGCTTGCAGTACTCTTTGCTTGTAAACGTTTCGACCATTATATTTGTGGCAAATCTGATGTTACTATTGAAACGGATCATAGCCCATTAGTGAAAATCTTCGCAAAACCACTGCTAGAAGCCCCAAAGCGACTTCAAAATATGATACTCATGTTACAGCAATACAAACTTAATATCAAATAAAAGAAAGGTAAAGAAATGTATATTGCGGATACCCTTTCAAGAGCTCCCGAAAACATCTCGAACGAAAAAAGCTATATGATATCTACAGAATCAAAAATACAAAATATAAATTGCTTTGATGAATTGCCAATAAGTGACAACACGACGAAAAGAATAATAGAAGAAACAAAAAATGATCCGGCAATGATAGAATTATACGAGAAAATACAAAACGGTTGGCCAAATTCTAAGAACAAATTAAACGAAACACTCAAACAATACTTTCCTTATAAAGAACTCCTAACAATACACGACGGTTTGATCTTAAAAGGAAATCGTATTCTCATACCAGATTCTTTACGAAAAACGATCTTAGCCAGATTGCATACAAGCCATTCTGAAATCGAAAATACTCTCAAATTAGCCGGAGAAACTGTATTTTGGCCAGGAGTAAATGGTCATATAAAATCAATAATCGAAAACTGCAATACTTGCATAAAATATTCGAAACAGCAACAACGAGAGCCAATGATAACGCACGAGATCCCAGCACATCCGTTTGAAATTGTATCAATGGATATTTTTGAAGTTACAATTACGAATCGCGTTCATCGTTTCTTAATCACCGTAGACCATCACTTTGACTATTTTGAAATTGATGAGCTTGCAGACATGACTGCAAAATCTGTAATTCTAATCTGCGAACGAAATTTTGCAAGGCACGGCGTACCAAAGAAGGTGATATCGGACAATGCTCACCAATTTATTGGACACGAATTTAAACAGTTTTCTAAAGAATGGAACTTCCAATACACGACATCTAGTCCTCACCACCAGCAAGGTAATGGTAAAGCGGAAGCATCTGTGAAAACTGCAAAAACGATGATCACAAAATGTTTAGATTACAACGAGGACTTCTACAAAGCTCTGTTAGTATGGCGAAGCACTCCTAACAAAATCGGATCTAGTCCTGCAAAGTAAATCTTTTGTCGATGGTTGCGATGTAATATTCCTTCAGCTGATTACGAACAACGAGTAACGAATAATGTTCAGGAGTCCATAATCAAAAACCGGGAGTATTCGAAGAAAAATTACGATCGTGGAACCAAAAATCTTCGTGGTTTAAACAAAGGAGAAAATGTTTTCACCAAAGTTAACGTCAAAACCAAACAGTGGGAACCAGGCGTCATCGTGAAGTCTATCAACGCGAGGTCATACAGCGTTCGTGTGGGACGAAACGAATATGTGCGCAATTCGATCCATATTCGAAGGTTACCAAATCAACGTGTCGAGCACTCGGATAATTCCAGTTTTTAATCAACAGCGACCGATCAGAAAATTATCTACAATTATAAAGCCCGTAAATAGACATGAAGCGCCTTATTAAAAGAAAAAAAAGAGGATGTTATATATGTATACAAATGAAATATATTTGCTCTTTTTACTAATACAGTCATATATCATTATACGCATTTGCATCCCAATAGTTTGGGCACTTCTTTCCCAACTTTTCGAGCCGCAACATGTGATATCGCGCGCCAATATCAAGTGTTAAATATCTTGTATTAAATTGTATTAAATGAATTGAATACCTGTTAGTGAATAAACTATTTGAATTATCATAACTCGTTGGGTTTTATAAAACTTAAAGCCTATGAACAAAACAGTTCTAAACACACGAAACGAGCAACTTTAAAACAGGGAGTGTACGTCTATCAGCCACATATTGAAGAATTTTGCTTGTATACAGATCGCACACATTCGTTCATTGACTGTCTTAAATTCTATAACTACGATTTGAACTAACTATCCACAGTGAAGGCCACTCTGAATATCCGTATTTCAGCACGTTTCCCACTTTTTAATATTGCATGAGATCTCATGTCTTGAATATAGCGTCTGATACAGTATTGGTTTGAATTTTTCTATTACCTTATGGGTTAAAATAGAACATTTCCCAAGACATCGAGCTATTTCCATTTTCCTGGCAATTTTTATGTAAAGAGACTTGTGGATGCTTATCGAACTTCTTTTTTAGGGTTTTGTACTAAAATACAAAACCCTATTGCAATCACGACCTGTGTCCGTCTGTCCGTCCGTCCGTCTGTATGTCACAGCACTTTTTCTCCGACACCATAGAGGCTACAGCCATGAAATTTTGTAGAAAGGTCAGAAGTGGTGACTTCTTGAAAGTCTAAGGGTGGAAAATTTTTTCAAAGGGGTTTAAGGGGGGTCTCCCTGTTCAATGAAACCTTCGAAAACTATGTTGCGTGTTAGTTTGTTTGTTGTATCTAGCACTTGAACTAGTACAACCTAACACAACTGGCACTAACCTAACACAACTGGCACTTTAACCAGCACAACCAAAAATTATCCTGAAAATGTCGTAACTAGCACTTCAACTAGTACAACTAAATTTCCGACTGTCCCTTTCGGAATGACTGATTTGACGTTCTGATCAACAATGATAAATTTATTTACATGCTACAAAATATATATACATTAAATTTGCTTACTTCTAAATTCCTAAATCTACGTAATTCCCACAGTATGTCCGACTCGAAGTTGGTGGCGTCAGATTCCAGTGATGAAGATGCTCGCTGGCATGTCTGTTTGTGGAGCGTCAGATTCCAGCGATGAAGATGCTCGCTGGCATGTCTGTTTGTGGGGCGGCTCGCGTTACTTCGCGGTGTCTGGTGCAGACGTTGCATATTGTTCTTCATGGGAATGAGTTGGTTTGTTGTCCTTCACATTCCGTGGGAACGTGTATTTTTGATTTGTTCTTAACATTCTCCCCCCGTTGAATGTCTATTCAACTTGGCCTATATTTCCACGGTAAATTCCGAAGGACGTACTTGACGAGGAGCGGGTGTTGGTTTTCGCATGCATTTCCCATGGAAATGCTGAAATATGAGGTACACCAGTATGTAGATTCCAATTAAAAATGCCACATAGCTTATACTGAATTGGTGAATGCTATGTTGTTGATAGTTATTTGGTAAATCCAAAATCGAGTGGTTATAGAGCAACTCCTGAATTTTGTCCAATTGCCGTAGTGATGTGTTGTACGGAATGAGGCTGGGACTCTGCAATTTCCTTGGTTCTTGTTTAATGGGCATTTCTAGAACACCCAGTGTTGAATAAGACGTCCGATTCGTCTTCAAGGAATGGTGTCCTTGAATGGTACCTGATTTAAATTTTACCATGCAGCTAGGATTGACCATTAATAGCCCAGAGCCTTCCACAGCTAGTTGAAGAATTTGTTTACCGCAAACTGCAGTAAGATGTATTTTTGCAAATACGCTGTAAATCCATTTGTTGGAGTCATGTAGCTGTATCCAGATAGTATTAGAATTTTTCTGGTCTAATTGGCACTCATGATGTGTTATATTATTTAGCAGGTTTATTTCACAGCTGCAAAAGGCTGCTTCTTTGCGGTATATGGGTCCCTTCAGCTTACACAAATATTTACCTTCATTCAGAGTTTTACAATCGGCCAAATCTAGTGAGTCCATTGGTATATATTCGTCCTTCTGAAGGTTTATTGCGAGGTATTGCGCGCATGGTTCTATGTATTGATGACTGCAGGAATCGGGATGATCTTAAATAAATTGAAATGCGTGTCATCGCTTAATGGGATCGTTTTCTTAAAGATCACATTGTTGCCTGCGATGCCTCCTTGAATGTCCATCAATTTGTAAAGTTCAACGATATTTTCTTTATCAACAGGTAAATGAACAGAATTTGGTAGGTGAGAACGAAGCGTAGCGATTTCTGTGTGAAGTTGATTTGGTGATAAAATTGTTGGACTTATCGTACCGTGGTGTGTGTCAGTTAGAGCATCAAAAATAGCCGTTTGAATACGATGGAGATTTGCTGCTACTAAAACCATTTGGATTGATACAGCTAATATGTTTTGAACTACCTTCAGTTCAAATTGCTCGGAATTCGTCTTGTTGATTTCGTTCGTAATCCGTATAGCTTCGTCTTCAAGTGTTTTGAATTTAATTTCAACGGCCTTCTGATCATGCTTCATGATATTCAAAGTCGAGTCTATAATCGATGTTTGATTTCGTAGAAGCTTAATCATGTGAGCTTGGTTGCCCTTCACATTGTTAATGGTTTTCGACATTTCTTCTGCGTAATCAGAATCAAGTACGCCGAAAAGTAAATTCGCCAAATTGCCAATGATGTGGAAAGCGCCACGTTTCCTTCGGTTTGCAATAGTCAAATCTCTGAACGGTTGTAATTCCGATCTTACAAATTTAAATTGATTCACGATATGATGACATTGATTCGGTTGTTTAAGCAGCTGGCACAATTTCTCCAATGATGCTGTTCCATTTTTCAGAGTTCCAAACTCAAACCAAAATGGATTGAGATCGAAGTATACAACCAAGTTCCAGTGATTCGAGATGAGTGCTGCTGTTCCCAAATGGTCAAAATATGCTCCCGGTTCAGTTTTAAATTTTTCAATATTGATGGAATTGCTTGATATCGTTGGTAAAAGTAAGCATACTGTGAAGAGTGTTGTCAGTACATTGCCTTTCGTCAACTTTATTCTCTTAGGTGGTTGCTCTGAATTTTCTTCCTCATCTTGCGTATTATCCTCCTGATCAGGGACATCAACTGCACTTTTTGGCTCAGCTTCTTGGTCGGGGAGTGGTGCTAGACGATGAATGGGTCGACGGAATACCCTTTTTGAAGTTTTAACGTCAACTACTCGGACCAAATTGTCATCGCCCTTGTATATTTTGATGATTCTCCCAAGAGGCCATTGCATTACGGGTATATTGTCCTCTTTTATTATTACTAACTTGTTCGGCTTAACATTGCTCTGACGTTCCTTCCACCTGTATCTATATTGTAGTTCGTTCAAGTATTCTGTGCTCCAGCGCCGCCAGAATTCACTTCTCAATTGATTGACCCGTTTCCATCTCGTTTGTAAACTCATTTCTGCAGGCATTGCTTGTTGGTCAACTTGCGCTGTCAAGGGCTCTCCTATCAAGAAGTGACCTGGTGTTAGGGCACTTAGGTCATTTGGATCATCGGTCATTGGCGTTATCGGTCTCGAATTAAGAATTGCTTCAACTCCAATGACAAGTGTCTCAAATTCTTCATACGTGAGGGAAGCTGCGGACATACTTCGAAGAAGCAGATGTTTTGCCGATTTTACGGCAGCTTCCCATAGGCCGCCGAAGTGCGGAGCTCTCGGTGGTATGAAACGGAAGTTTATATTTTTTGCGCTGCAAGAGCTAATTATTTTTCCTTGAGATTCTGCAGAATGAATCGTGTCCTTGATATCTTCAAGTTGATTTCTAGCTCCAATGAAATTTGTCGCATTATCGCAATATAAATCACGACAATGGCCCCTTCTACCGATGAACCGATGCAGAGCTCCTAAAAATGCTTCAGTAGATAGATTCCCGACAACTTCAAGGTGTATAGCCTTTGTAGCAAAGCAACAGAATACAGCAATGTACGCTTTTTGTGGTCTTTTGCCTCTGAGTTGATAATGGATCCAGATTGGGCCACAGAAGTCTACTCCAGAGTTTAAGAATGGTCGCGAGGGTTGGATTCTAGAAGCTGGTAAATTACCCATCATCTGTGTCATCATCTTGGGTCTCGCCTTTGCACACTTTACACAATGTTGTACAATCGACCTGGCCAACAATTTACCTTTCAGTGGCCAAAACTGTTGCCTCGTAATAGATAACAATGTTTGTGCGCCACAGTGCAAATTTTCACGATGTAAACCTTCCATTATGAGCTTCGTGATTGGATCTGCTGAGGAAATCAGAATTGGATGTTTTGCTGCATATGTAAGATGAGAAGCTTCTAACCGACCGCCTACTCGAATGATACCATCATCATCTAAGATAGGGGAGAGGCTGCTTAACACGCTTGACCTTTTCACTTCCCCATACTTTTTCAATTGACTTATTTCTTCTTTGAAATCGGATTTCTGCATCTGCCGAACAATGAAGTTTTGGGCCTCATTTAATTCTTGTAATGAGAGCTCGAAACTTTTGGCTTTATCGGCAGCTGATGGTCTTGTGTGACAAATAAGTCTCCTCATATAAGCTACAATTCGTTGTAGTTTACGGAAATTGTTCCTATGGTTGATTTCGTAGACAATCTCATCTTCTATATTATCAGTTGGAGGCTCGCGAGTAGCTGGTAATGCCACCTTTTTAGTTTCAGCAGTACTAGCTAGTTGATGGTTCTTTCCATAAGGTCCAGGCCATAACGACTCGTCACCATGTAGAAAAAACGGTCCATAAAACCACACACCACATGCAGCTAACCTTCTGGAGCAAGTCCTCTAGACACAATATCTGCTGGACCACAGGAAAGTTTTAGCATCATGAAGCCTTAAATCATCCTTAATCCTTGTAACGAGTTGTGCTGCTAGTAACGCAGCACATAATTCTAATCGAGGCAATGTTTGTCTTTGTAAGGGAGCTACTCTCGACTTAGCGCAAAGGATGTTAACGAGGAGTCTTTTATTCTCGGTTTTCGCTCGAAGGTAGATAACTGCCCCATAAGCCTTTTCAGAGGCATCAGCAAAGGCGTGTATCTGTAGGGACCGTGGCCTTTCAGCTCCAAACATATGCCGTGGGAATTTTATGTCATCTAGTGTTTTCATGCTATCTCGAAACCTTGTCCATTGTTTTCGAAAATCCGTTGGAAGTTCGTCCTCCCAATCAATTTTGTGTTGCCAAAGCTGTTGTAAAAACATCTTTGCTGTAATGACTACTGGAGCCATTATTCCTAATGGATCAAATAATCGAGCCAAATCTGAGCTAACAGTTCTCTTCGTGATACAATCCTGATCAATGAATTTGGTCTTTATGCAGAATTTGTCTTCTTTCGGAAGCCATGTCAATCCTAACGTGCTTATTTTGGTATCTGTGGCCTGGTCAAAATCGACTTCCTCTTCCTGATCTTCCAGTGGAATTGATTGCAGAAGTTGTGGATGGTTACCACACCACTTCCTAAGTTTGAAGCCAGCAGTATTTAGTAAGGCGATAAGTTCCCTTTGCATTTCCTTTGCTTCATAAAGGCTGTCAGCGCCTGCCATAGCGTCGTCCATGTAGAAATGATTACTGAGTGCTTGAGTGCCCATGAGGTATTTTGATGTACCTTCTTTAGCGAGTGTCTGCAAGCATTTGATTGCTAGATATGGTGCGGATCTAGTGCCATATGTGACGGTATTGAGTCGATACGTTTTCAATGCTTCATCAGGCATATTCCTCCAAAAAATTAACTGGAATGCTCGATCAGATGGATGTACTAGAATCTGACGGTACATTTTCTCTATATCGGAAGTGAAAACGTATCGTGGCAGGCGAAAGCGGAGTAAAATTGTAAATAAGTCACCCTGTAACACAGGGCCCGTATGTAAAATATCATTCAATGAGTATCCTGAAGAGGTTTTGCAGGAGGCATCAAACACCACGCGTAACTTTGTAGTGCTACTTTCTGGCTTGAGCACGTAGTGATGCGGCAGGTAATAATGTGGTGATTGGAGTTCACCTTGTCTCACCTCTTCCATATGTCCCAGTCGCAAATATTCTTCCATAAACTGTGCGTATTGCAGCTTCAGTTCCGGATTCTTTGGGAGCCTTCTTTCCATGGCGTGGAATCGATTCAAAGCAGTCTGTCGCGATTTGCCCAGGATCATTGGGTCAGCATTGAAGGTTAGCGTGACAATATAACGTGTTGACTTATCTCTTGCGGTAGTGTCCGCGAAACGCGCTTTACAATCCTTTTCGGCACGTGTCATTGTATTTGTTGCATTCTCAAGCTCTTCTAGCTTCCAGAACCTTTCGATGAGACTTGATGCGTTATCTTCATCTTCACTACAGATGCCACATGAAGCTGATGCTGATTCTAGTGCTTCGATCTTTCCGGTCACCAACCAACCGAACACTGAATTTTGTAAAATTGGTAGTTCCTTTCCTAATTTGACCTGTCCCGATTTCATTAGTTGATGATAAAATTCGGCTCCCAAGAGCAGATCTATCTTTGCTGGCTTGTTGAAGCTTGGGTCGGCCAACTCTACATTTTCTGCAATGTTCCACTTTGACGGGTCGATATATTGTGTTGGTTGTGGTGTCACGATCTTTGGAAGGACGTAAATCTCAGCACGCGTAGTAAAATTATTCAATCTGGATTTTAGTAAAAGATTGATTCGTTTTTTTTGGATATATTCCTGCCTCCTCCAATACCAGTTATAGACAAAGTTTCTGGCTGGCCTTTAAGATTCAATCTGTTTGCAGCTCGTTCAGTTATCAGATTAACCTGTGAACCTGAATCAAGGAGTGCACGGCATTCAATCTCTCCTCCATCGTCGGATGCGATCCTTACAACTGCTGTACCCAAAAGGATGTACGACTTCCCCTTGGGAGTGTCAAAAGCTGCAAGCGTGGCTGGCGACTTGCCCACTCTTGTTAGTTGCATTAACTTGATGCATATTAATTTGGACAGCCTTCTCCGTGTGCAGTAGAGTGTTATGCTGCTTATTGCATTTCAAACACTTCCGTGAAATGCATGTCTTGGATAGATGTCCTGACTTCAAACAGTTGAAGCACAGGTTGTTGTTTCGCACGTACTGTATTCGCTCGGTCGGATTTAGTTGCAAGAATGATTTGGAGGCAAATATTGGGTGGTTACTCTTGCAGAGGGCGCACGATTTTCCTTCCTGACTCGAAGTTGCTGAAGAAGCCGCGGCCTTCGCGACACGTGTCTTCTTTACGCTGATGCCCTTGGTGTTCGAAGCTTCCAGTGATTGAAAGCGTCGTTCCAAAAACTTAAGGCAGTCATCCATAGATTGTAAATCCTTGGAATTCTGAAGTGATTGTTCATACAGGTCACGTGTCTCCCTGCTCAACTTCTTCAGCAAGATATGTATTAATATGGTGTCCCAGGTGGCCGTATTGATTCTACAGTTTTGTAGTGCCATACAACATTCCCGTGTTGTATCGTAGATACGCTGAACTTCCAGTGCGGAATCAATTGACATTATGGGCTGATTGGTCAATCTATCGAGGATTCGAGACACCGCTAACCGTTTATTGTTGTACCTATCATTCAGTAAGCACCACGCTGAGTCATAATTTTCGCCTGTAGCTGATAGATGTCGAATGAGGCGTTCGGCTTCACCCCGAAGATTCGTTGTCAGGAACCGCATCTTCTCCACATTGCTTAATGTTTGGTTGTGGATCATTTGCATGAATAGATCATGAAACTGAGGCCACTCCATATAATCGCCATCGAAAGTTGGTACTGAAACCCTTGGCAGTTTCAGTTTTGATGGTTGCATTACCTCTTGTTGTGCTACTCCTTGGAGTCTCATTTGTAACTCGATCAAGGTAGATTGAACGCGATCTTCTTCCTCTGCGTAGGCATCCATATTCCAAACATCCTTCAATGCTGTCTCAATAATATGTTCCTGGTGCTGTTTAATTTCTTGCCAGTATTGTTGTAAGGTAACCAGTTTCACCTCATAGAATTGCCTGGGTTGCTTGGTATCGTGCAACTCAATGTTGTCTATGATACGGTTAATAGCCTGAATTTTGAACGCTTGCTGTTGAAGGTGCTTCGATGCATTGTCCTTGCCTCGGGTGTCCAACTGACTTGATCCATTGCAAGCATTCGCAGCAGCTTCCTCCTCAACAGTTTCCTCCGTAGCAACTTCACCCGTAGCAGCTTTCTCCATAGCAGCTTCCCTTGCAGCTGTTTCTTGCTTCGCAATTAATAACTTTTCGATCGCCACAATAACTCTCGAAAATTCCACGTTTACCGACTGGAAATACTCTTTGGTGAAATATTCGTGGTCCGGGTGAGCTTCTCGTTGTGCAGAAATTTCCTGGTCAAGCGCTTCGAATTGCTCCCATCGATTGATCAAGTCCCTTTTTCTTGACTGAAGATAGGCTTCCGATTTTCGCTCTAGAGAATCCTTCTTGAAATTCCTGATAATGTTGATTATCTGCCTTCCAGCCTCTGCCTGTCGTTGCACTAAAAGAAGCCATTCTGCGTCCATGATTATGCGTGTATTAGTGTAACACCAATCACGTCGGGGTCACCCGTATTTATGTTCAATGAAACCTTCGAAAACTATGTTGCGTGTTAGTTTGTTTGTTGTATCTAGCACTTGAACTAGTACAACCTAACACAGATTGAGAATTTGCAACTGGCACTTTAATCAGCACAACCAAAAATTATCCAGAAAATGTCGTAACTAGCACTTCAACTAGTACAACTAAATTTCCGACCGTCCCTTTCGAAATGACTGACTTGACGTTCTGATCAACAATGATAAATTTATTTACATGCTACAAAATATATATACATTAAATTTGCTTACTTCTAAATTCCTAAATCTACGTAATTCCCACAGTATGTCCGACTCGAAGTTGGTGGCGTCAGATTCCAGTGATGAAGATGCTCGCTGGCATGTCTGTTTGTGGAGCGTCAGATTCCAGCGATGAAGATGCTCGCTGGCATGTCTGTTTGTGGAGCGGCTCGCGTTACTTCGCGGTGTCTGGTGCAGACGTTGCATATTGTTCTTCATGGGAATGAGTTGGTTTGTTGTCCTTCACATTCCGTGGGAACGTGTATTTTTGATTTGTTCTTAACACTCCCCATATAGGGAGGTGACCCCTCAAAAAAAAATGTTCACCATTGGTAGTCGAGTAGGGTGTCATTGGAAAGGTCTCAATAGGATCTTTTCAAAACAAGTCTTAAAATTGCCCTATAAGTACCAAGGGGAGTAGGGGAAGGGGAAATGTACGAACTTTTCGCGTACCCCCTCTCGCGATTGGACACCTTCCATCCGAAAAATCTGAAAAAAATCATGAATGTAGGTCTTAATAAGTACAATAACAACAAATACATGAGAAATTAAAATTCACTCAACTTTGTTAGTAATAGTATGATTTATCGATTTTCTGTTTTCTTGAATAAAATCTAAACGGTACCCTTAAATTCAAACAGATGACTATTTATAAGATTGATCTATTCTGAAAATTTCATAAAGATCGAATAGTATTTGATGAAGTTATAGCGATTTGAATTTTCCTGTATTACTATGGAGCAATATGCCCTGTATTACTATGGAAACATATTGCTATGGAGCCATATGCGCTTTTTACCGACTTAGACACTACAGCTTTGCTAGAATTTGCATGAAAATTTCAGGAGTGATAGGTATCATGAAGATGAGTATATACAATTGAAACAAGTCGAAGAGGCAGGAGAGAGCTCCTAGCAAAAGGGCTTTGTAACCATTCTAGGATTCGAAAAAATTGGCCATGAATCGGTGATTACAGTACAGAGGAGTGGCCCCTGAAAATAAATTTCATGAAAGGTAGCCGATATGAGTATCAACTAAAAGTTCTCTATGAAAGCTTTTCAAAACAGTTCACAAACTGACAGTTTTTGCTTCAGTGGGGGCACAGGGGGGAGGGGGGGGGGGGAGGGGGGAATACATGAATAATGTGTTTCCTCCCTCGCGAATTGACACCCGTGATCTAAAAAATCTGAAAAAATTATCCAAGGAGAAATTTATGGGTATAACTATAACAAATACCTCAGAAGTCAAAATTCGTTCAACTTTGTTAATTATAGTTTGATCCTTAAAATTGCACATTTTCTCCGATAAAATCGTCTTTGACATGTTTCTTGATTTTATTCGTTGCTGGTTACTGCATTTTGTAAGTTGAGTACAAAACCCTTCTGACATGAGCATAGGTCTGTCTACCCAACTTGTTAAAACTTGGATCAGCATTACAACCTTGAGTTTATCATCTCCCCGTTTATAGTGAGAAACCTCTATTTGGTCACCTCTATTTGGTACTTCGAATAAGATATATCTCGCCTGCAGGATCTTATTTGCTAGAGTCATACCATGGATAAGATAGGTTCTCCCAGTGTGCTTGCATAAGTGGTGGATAACTTCAAGAACAATAATTGTAAACAATAATCAACGATTTCAATAAGCAAATTATTGTTAATTTCGATAAACAAGCAGATACCCACTTTAATTCAACAGTTTATTTGAAAGCTATCATTCAACAATGGAAAATTTACTTCAGCCTAATTTCAACTGAGAAAGTATCCACTAACTTCAGACTACCTAAAAAGTTACGAATTTGCGCAGAGCTACCTTTCTTAACAAACCTAACTGTACTTTCTTGCACGCATTGAACTTCTTAAATTGAAAATTTTCGCCAAATCATGATTTCTACTGTTCATTTTCACATTCATCTTTTCTTTTATTAGACACATGCACAGGAATCATCTTTCGCAGATTAAGATTTCGCTTAAATACGATTTAAGCTCTTTCAATGCAATTAATTGGCCCGATATTATTATCAAATTATAATCGTTTGTGTATTTTTCTCAAATTCTTTTTATTTTTTCGCTCAGCAGAAAGTTGAAATCTTCCCATTCAATTCAATTTGCAGACTCCAACCGGGGCACAAAAGATATTTTCATTTTATAAACCGCAGGAAAATCATAATAAAAAAATTGTTTGATATTCAACTGAGCACTACAGGTCATGAAATCTAGTCAATATACCATAAATAGAAAAGGTTTTGCAAAAGTTAAAATTATGTTCGTACTTTACTGAATTTAGTTTTGAATTTGATTGAAAGTTATAATAAACTCATTGATACTTTTTGGATAATAAAAGTTTTTCCCATATGGAAGTAAGTTAATGAACTCATATCGTTGAATTTCATTGAACGGAGAAAACCTGAAGCAGCAAAGGACGAAAGTGTTTTTGACCAATTTTTAGTGTTTTTATAAGTTTGAGATAATACTTATTAGTTAGTAATTTACATTATTTTTAAAACTATCTATTTTATTTGATTTTTTCCTGTTTTCCAACGACTACTCTGGAGAACTTCGTCGTAAACCTTTCGTTTTTTAATCCCACAAGTACTTGTCCAGGTTGTAATTGACCTGATTACTCTCGCAAATCGCTGCATATACCAGAAAAAGTCGAACGACCCAGTCTTCCTCTAAAGTAAATTAAATTAAAATCAACCGACACTTGAGAATTCCCCAAGAATGTCCAAATCGCATTTTGATGAGGACGCGGTACCATCATTCATAGCCCGAGACAGTCAATTTACCTACAGCCTCGTCAACAACTTTCGATTCATCTTCGCGTCGAATTAGCTGTGTTTGATTGCGATTCAATTGGAGTATGATTTTTTATTTAAGGAAAATACGATTTGTAAAGCTGATGATAATATGTTGGATTACGAGGGATTATTTCCGTAGGTATTTTATTTTCTTGTTAGACTCGGAGAATAATATCTTGCTTGGCCCTTATGTAATGCACTTGTCTAGAATGCAATGCTGGTTCTGTGCTTAATAGTAACGACCGGTTACAGGAATGCATGCATGCAGAGACATTACACACACAAATACTCATTCTTCGAGATGACCTCGCTCCTTTTGCTTCTGCTCTATTGCCTCCTGTTTATTGCGGTGCAAGCACTGTGGGTGCAAACAATGCTCTCATTCTAATACAATCGCCAATGATTGCTGAAAGTACTTTGGAGTCGGCATTGTGTTGGTCTAATCCTTTCGTAAGACATCTTCTGCAGTTGTTCAATCAATGCTGAAATGCAATGTTTTGCAGAAGGGTTGATAAGCCTGTCTCGTAGCAACTGGTACTTTGTATGGTCTTCAGTGAACTCGCCCGATTCAAGTACAGGCATTCAAAATGGCTGTGGACTTGTCTTGAAATCTTAAGGATCTAGTTAAAGTACAATGAGTGGCCATAGAAAGCTATTTTTTTTATCCCGAGAATGTGATGAACTCGTGTAGGCTAAGTAAATCCATTTATTTATGAAATGCTAACATGATTGGTGAATTGTGAGTGTGATGAGCTTTTGTTGCATCACTTAGTTGTTTCAGTTTGATCTTTAATTATTCCGTAAGATAAAATTAGATTTCCAGGAATTAGAAACATTACAAAACACTATAATCAATTCGTTTTAACAATCTGTTTCGTAAACAAATTCTTAGATCGAGAACAATTTCTTACGAGAATTCGCTAGCCCAATTGTTAACAGTATGCAGTTTTAACTTGTTTACTGCAGACTAATTGTTTAGGAAGTACAGGATGTTGCGGGTTGACAAAATTAAACAAGTTGGGTAGACAGACCTATGCTCATGTCAGAAGGGTTTTGTACTCTACTTACAAAACGCAGTAACCAGTAACGAATAAAATCAAGAAACATGTCATGTTCCAGGATCATACTTTTAGTAGCAAAGTTGAAGGAATTTGAACTTCTGAGGTTTTTGTTATAGTTATACCCATAAATATCTCCCTTGATAATTTTTTCAGATTTTTTAGATCACGGGTGTCCATTCGCGAGGGAGGACACACATTTTTCATATATTTCCCCCCGTGCCCCCACTGAAGCAAAAACTGTCAGTTTAAAAACTGTTTTGAAAAGCTCTCATAGAGAACTTTCAGTTGATACTCATATCGGCTACCTTTCATGAAATTTTTTTCAGGGGCCACTCCTCTGTACTGTAATCATCGATTCATGGCCTATTTTTTCGAATCTTAGAATGGTTGCAAAGCCCCTTTGCTAGGAGCTCTCTCCTGCCTCTTCGACTTATTTCAATTGTATGTACTCACCTTCATGATACCTATCATTCCTGAAATTTTCATGCAAATCCCAGCAAAGCTGTAGTGTTTAAGTCGGTAAAAAGCGCATATGGCTCCATAGCCATATGCTTCCATAGTAATACAGGGCATATTGTTCCATAGCAATACAGGAAAATTCAAATCGCTATAACTTCTTTAAATACTATTCGATCTTTATGAAACTTTCAGAAAAAATCAATCTTATAAATAGTCATCTGTTTGCTAAATTTTATAGAATTTACGGGTACCGTTTAGATTTTATTCAAGAAAACATAAAATCGATAAATCATACTATTACTAACAAAGTTGAGTGAATTTTGACTTCTCATGTATTTTTTGTTGTTGTACTCATGAAGGCCTACATTCAAGATTTTTTTCAGATTTTTCGGATGGAAGGTGTCCAATCGCGAGGGGGGGTACGCAAAAAGTTCGTACATTTCCCCTTCCCCTGCCCCCCTCGGTACTCATAAGGCAATTTTAAGACTTGTTTTGAAAAGATCTCATTGAGACCTTTCCAATGACACCCTACTCGACTACCAACCCCCCTTAAACCCCTTTGAAAAATTTTCCCCCCCTTGAACTTTCAAGAAGTCACCACATCTGACCTTTCCACAAAGTTTCATGGCTGTAGCCTCTACAGTTTCGGAGAAAAAGTGCTGTGACATACAGACGGACGGACGGGCGGACAGACGGACACAGGTCGTGATTGCAATAGGGTTTCTTATTTTAGTACAAAACCCTAAAAACAAAATTAATGTTACAACTTATGAAAAATCAAAGAAAAAGGAATTACCCAAGCAGTGTATCTTATATACCTTTTAATTAAACCATTCGTGTAGATCGAATGCATTTGGCAATGCTCTGTAAATTAAATTATTCCTTTAGTTTGCATACTGTAATCAACTTCGTTAAGGCATGAATTAATACCTTTATCGTGTTTTGGTTTACATACACATTAGTTTATTTTGTGGGAAAAATTCGTTATTCATCAGTTATTGTTGTTATTTCAGTGGGTTCGAGTTTTTCAGTTGAGAAAAAGTCGAGTCCAAGTTGACAAAATGTTCAATTTATTGAACTGGGTTTCAAAAGGTACCTTTTGAATAGTTTTACAATACTCGTTTTGATGAACAAAACTCTTGCCAAACAATCGACGGATTGTTGCTCAATACTTTATACTTTCGTTGATTACAATTTTAGAGCACGTTTGCTTGTCGCCATACAATTTCACTTTGTCGCTGTCACATGAAGTTATCAAATAATCGCTTATCGCTTGCCAACTTAATCTAGTGAAAATATAATAGAAAACATATTACCAACTTTGAATCTATATAAAACAGAAGAAAATGCAAGGTAAGGATAGGGTCAAGGTTGGGTTAGAAGAGGTATATATTTCTAAAAACATACATATATTTGTCAGGTTATAAAGAACAGTAATAAATAACAGAGCTATATTCACTAAAAAATACAAGTGAATGGAAACAGAATTTACAAGTTTTCTTTAAATATAGAATTACATTAAAAATCGGCCTCTTCAGGTTCAGATGTCTCTACTGACTCTATGTTTGGGTCAGCAGGTAATAAAAGTTTAACCATTTCAAGTAGAAATGCGTTACGTGATGGTTTTCTTATTTGTCTCAAGCAACTAATGAAGGAATCTGAGCTGAACAAAAGCCTATAATATACATCTAAGTTACATTCTTCCCTAGAAAACATTCTGGCAAAGTTTAGCCGGTACGATCGGAAATGCTTGTTCCGGGCTTCTGCAGCTTCTTCCGATAGCTGTGCAATTGGAAGCAGTGAACTTTTTATGATTTGGCTTCCATGTACCAATATCTTGTGCATAGTAGGCGTCATTGGGTGCCAACCATACTGTTCTACATACAATTTTGCTGTGTCGTATGCATACTTATCATATTTTTCAGCATCAATTTCATGGCCACTAGAAATAGTTTCTGGAATAACCTTGAATCTGTAAATCAGTTCAAAGTTAATACCTTAGATGTCTGAAGCCGATTCGGGGTTTTCAAAAACCTCCGGCTTGTATTGCCATCATTGGTGTTGCCAAACTTGGCCTTTGGCATGTCAATGAGCAAACCGGTTTCATTTCGAAACCTCTCCTGAATTTCCAACTTCTTTTGGGCTTCTAATGCCTTATCTTCTTCAGTTTTTCTTTCCCTGTATTTTCTTACTGGCAGTTTATACGAAAGTTGTATAATGCTTTCGAAAATGCGGATCCGGGCGTGTAGTACTGACATGCCGAATTCCAAAGCTTGAGGGTTTACACTATTTTTCTTCGATAGATCATTAAAGGTTTTCGAAGTAGCTCCACAGATGTAGCACTGGGATGTTGACTTTGTGCCTGTGTCTGCGTTGTACACCTTTCCGTCAATCATACTCATTTTGAGTTGGTGCCCGAACGAAAACTCCTCTTCATTCAACGTAACAACTGTTTTATTTAGTTGCTCAATGGACTCCTGCACATATTTTACCTCTTCTTTAGTTATGTCCGTTGTTTCTTTCACAAATCGGAATCGAATCGGACGGCAAAACCTTGACTAAGAAGGAGTTGGATTCTGCCAAACAATTTTACTGCCTTCTATTCCACAAACAATGCCGAAAGGCACAAAGGAACTCATAAAAATGTTCGCATCGGAATCAGTCTCATTATCGTAACTTTGTTTAAATTTGGATTGCTGAGAACCGTCACAACCCCATTTGCAGATTATCATTAACGACTTCCTTTCTTACTCGTTAAGCTGGATTATCATAACTTCTAGGTATTTTGATAATCGTGTTACGGTTAGATTCATTAGGCACTGTAGATTATTTTCCGCGCAAGTAGCTGTAATTCTTAGGGATTCTTTCGGTGGATAACACTCTTGTTTTGCTTTCAAAACAAGATCATAGCAAGGGAAATGTTTTGGATTTGTTGCCCTTACTATCTCATACTGTCGTCTCGTAAGATCAGCTTCAACAAACATCTTAAGTGCTTGCAGAGGAGTCAATTGAGGTACCTCATCGTTGTTGGTAACTCTGCTGTAGGCTTTTCTATATTTACTAGCCCTTGTTGGTGAGTTCGTAATATCTTTAAGAACTTTCGAGGCGGTCCTTTGTCCCGTTGTCTACAACACACATGTAGCAGCGTGAACAATAACTTCATCACCTACGGAGGCCCTTATTTCATCCCTTTTTCTCCTTTTACTACGCTCACTTAGTTCTCCAAAAGATTTGGGTGGTCGACCTTGCGAGGAGGCTGATTCAATGGGAATCTCGAATGTTCCCGCTAACCATGATTGGTTTATTTTCAGGAAAACATCTTGGTGTTTATTTGCCTTTGCCCATCGTTGCTTAATTTGTGATTTTAAATAAGAAAATCTTTTTTTTAAGTCTTCTTTAGCCTCTTTGTTGTGCCCATAGCGCATAAGGAGAAAATTCTTATAATAGTCAAGTTTTTCATTTAAAGTTGGTAAATTTTGACTCTTAAGTTGATCAAATATGTATTGACGAGTCACTACTTTAGTACCCGAGGTAGTAGGTAGACCTGAAACAAATAAAAAACAATTTTAATACAAAATATCGCACACTCAATATTTCCTATATTTGACAAAGAGCCTTTCAAAAGGGCTTAGCTGAAAAAAGCGCCATTCAACGCGACTATTTCTTATGGAATTAGTTAGTTACATATATGAACTATATAGTATAATGAAAGTTATTACAGGGATGGACTCATAAGTACATTAAAAAGGCACTCGAATTTAAATACATCTAAAAAAATAAATTTTGGATAGAGTGATGTTTGTCGTGTTAAAAATGAATGACAGAGAATGTTAATGAAATTTTTCTGTAACGAAAATAAATTGTTCTTACTTGTATTATCGCAATCCATCACAGTTAAAACGAAAATATTTGCTTGAAATGAATAATGCACTTTGGAAAGTTATAAGTTTAGGAGAGCGCCGAGACCCGACTTGTACACACTTGTTCACTATCGAATTCCGACTGATCAAAGTCGACTCCCATGCTTCAAACGCGGGGAAGAGGGGGTGTTATATTGTACATAGAGCTATTGACTCACCACTTGTATAGATACCTTACCATGATAATGATTTTAAAAAAATACTTTTGGCCGTCTAAATCATTAAAATCTATGTATGTGGTTGCAGTGCCACAGTGTTGCTGATGTGTTGCTGGATGTACTTTCGTGGTATTTCGATGTGTTTCTTTCCTCTGGTCGTCTTTTTTTCGTGTGCATTTTGTAGCATGTGTATGGCTGACATGTTGTCGACGTACAGAGTGATCGGCAGCTCAGCTTCTAGAATGCCAAGTTCCAGCACACATCGTCAATCACTGAAACTGCTACTCGGTACTCGGCTTCTGTATTTGAAGTCGCTACCAGACGCTGCTTTTGTGAATACCAGATCACTGGCCCTCTTCTCATCACTAAAACACCACTCGTTGACTGTCATGTCTCAGAGTCTCCTCCAAAGTCTGAATCGGTGTAGGCCACGAGTGTTTTGTCACCTCCGAAATGAATTTCCGCTGTCGTTGTCCCTCTCAAGTACTGGAAAATACGTTTCACCAGCGCCTGATGGCTCTTCATGGGCTGGTTGCAGAATCGATTGAGGTAGTTCACGGCAAAGCTTATGCCTGGCCTGGTTATTGTGGCTAAATACAACAAACTTGCTATCGCCTCGCGATGGTTGTTCTTGAAGTCTGTCTTATTGTTGATCATCCCTGGCTCAGTGAATGTGGATGCTGGATTGCACTGCTCGAGTTTCATCTTTCTCAAGATCTTCTCCGTATGTCGAGGCTGACTCACGAAGATACCGTCCTGGTCGATCTTGATTTCCATGCCCAAATACGTTAACTTGTTTTGTACTTTCTTGCTGAATGTTATCTCGAATTCCTTGCTTATCTCATCTAAGAGTTTGTATATTTCTTTTTCATCTTTGTCGGCTACCAATCCATCATCCACAAAGAGTGAGAGCATAATGCTCTTGTCCTTGTTATAGCACACACACGGGTCGTCATCGTTGTTGATCAAGCCTATCTTCTTCTCAAATTGGGTGGTGACCCTCTCGTTCCACATCCTTGGAGCTTGCTTAAGTCTGTAGAGTCTCTTGTTCAACTTACCAACTTTCCTGGTTCCATCGTCGAACCCTCCAGGCTGGCGTATATAGATGTCCTGCTCCAGGTTCCCATACAAGAAAGCTGTTTTCACATCGAACGATACCAACTTCATTTTCTCCGACGCAGCGTGACTTAGGAGTAGACGAATGGATGCATGGCGAGCTACTAGGCTGAAAGTTCTCGTGTACTCCACTCCCTCCTTCTGTTTAAATCCTCTTGCTACTAGTCTGGCCTTAAGTCTCCCGTCCGCCTTCTCTCGAAGAACCCAGCGACAAGTGATCGGCTTCGCTCCATCTGGACAGTTCACCAGCTTCCAAGTTTTCATCTCCATCAGCGAGTCGTACTCCTCCTGCATTGTTCGTCTCCATTTCTCATCTCTAAGTCCGGGATTTCCTCCGTTTCACTAATAATGGCTACTTTGGCATTGATTCCTCCACAACGGGAGTCTAGTACGCAGTTTCTCAGTCTCGGTGGTGGTTACAGAGTTCGACGATGTCGCAGAACTCTCCTTCCAGACTCTTCTTCTGGCTCTGGTGTCTCATTCATTCTCTTCTTTGTCTGTGTCGCTGCTGTTTTCTTCTTGCTTCTCAGGTGTGACCTCTGGTGCCTGTGCCTCAAGTTCAGTTCTTTGCCTCAGTCTCATCTCTTCCTCGTTGAAGATCACATTGTCTGAGTTGATCTCTTTCAGATAAGCCTGGTAGCTGGATGAATCAATATCATAGCCAACCGGAATTCCCTTTTCTGATTTTCTATCTATCTTGCCTCTTTTCTATTTTTGTGTCAGCACGCAACATTTGCATTGAAAGGGTCACAGCTTCTCAATCTCCATTTTTCTTCCGAACCAAAGCTATGCTGGGCTTTTCCCTGGTACGTTGCTGGTTCCAGTCTGGTTGATCGTGAAGATCGCATGATTCATTGCTTCTGCCCACAGTTTCTCGTCCAGCTCGTTCATGTGTATCGCTGTTCTGGGTGCCTCGACAATTGTTCTCATTTCTCTTTCAATCCTTCCGTTCTGTTCTGGCGTGTGTACATTCGTAAAGGTGTGGAAAGTTCCCAAGTTGTCCATCATCTGTTTGATTTTTGCATTCTTCAGTTCGGTGCCGTAGTTAGACCTCAGACTTTTCGCTCTCCTCCCTAGCTGATTTTAAACGAGTCTCAGGTAACATTCGATTTTTTCTGGTGCTTTATTCTCCATCTTCATAAAGTAACAGGTTCGGTAGTGAGTAAAATCGTCCTTGAACATGAGCCAGTACTTTGCTCCTCCCAAAGACGGGATGTTCATCTCGCCGGTATCTACGTGCACGAGATCTAACGGTTGCTGAGCTTTCTTGGGGTTGTTTGGGTGTGAGAATCTATGTAGCTTGCCAAACGAACATCCTGTGCATACATAGTCATTCCAGTCATCAATGTATTTTATTCCTATCCTTGCCAGTATGTCCCTTACATACTTGACATTTTAATGGGCGAGTCGCTCATGCCAGACTTTGATCGACACGGCCATCAAACTTATCTCTTCTTCTCTCCTGGGTATTATTTTGTAGAAATTTTCTTTGCACTTTACTATTGCCACAATTTCCCGCCATTCAGACTGTAAAACGTTGACTCGCTTCCGTTTGCCTTCTGTACATGTCCTTTGTCTAGCATCTGACTCACTGAGGAAAAATTAAAGTTGAGGTTTGGCACGTAAATGATATCTTCTAGTACCACTGGATACCACTTTTGACTGTATTCATCACACGGTTTACCTCTGCACTACTTGAGCACGTGACGTTTCTTCCCACATTTGTAGCATGTGAACTGCGACTTTTCCTGCTTGCTATTTGACGACTGTCCTTGTTTCCTGCGTCTGGCCATGAGAGCGTTGTTGGTGCTGCCCTCTGCATTTGTCGTCGTTTCTATGAGTCGCTCGTCCTCGAGTCTCAAAAGTCCCAGATCCATGCAGGACAATTAGAATCCCCCCAATAATAAAACTGAACAAGGATCATATCAGTAGTTACAGACCCATTTCGTTGATCAGTGTACCAATTAAAATCACACATAAACCGATCAAAATTAAACTTGACCGTTTTATTGAGTAAAACAACATCTTGTCCCCAAATTTATATGCATATAGGACTTCAGCCTGCCTTAACACACTGATGCTTAAACTAGAAAAAGACAAGGGATCAACGTTTAAAATGACTGTCATTCTTCACATTACCAGTGCATACGAACAAGTGGATCTAAATCTGCCTAAGCAAACTCAAGTCAACGATGGCTTGGTTACTCTATACATCTGGATCATCGAACTTTATAGTCGAAGAACATTGTTGTTAAATAATCAAAGGTTTAGTTACCCTCCCAATTCTCTTTTTTTTTATGAAAGCCGTTGGGCCTTGCTTTTTTGTGTGAGTAGACGTGTTTCGACTCCTCTAAGTCATCTTCAGTATCTCAAACTCTGAAGATGACTCAGACACTGAAGATGACTCAAAGGAGTCGAAATTCATCTGCTCACACAACAAAGCGAGGCCTGAAGGATTTTCAAAAAAGAAATAAAAATCAAAAGGTCACTGTAAACAACGACCATCCATAGGGTGAACATTTTAAGCCCCTTACTGTGCAAAGTCTATACAATTGTTTACATCAACTAGCAAATGATAAGACCACTGTCCTGCAATACGCTGGCATTTTTCTCATGCTAGAAGAAGGAAAGAAGCTCATTGATGCCTGATCCTTATAAAGATGTTGAATTACATTAGCTGAGCGTGTGACTCTGAGTTTGAAAATAAACCCTGCTAAAGCACAAGTTACAATCTTTTCCAGACAAAAATACCCTCTACGTCCCTTGAGCATTAATAGAAGTCAGATTGCATAATTTAACAGCATTCTTTACTAAGGAAGAAAAACAAATAGGACAAGATCCTTTAAAGAATGGAGTGACGAAATCTTCAACAAAAAGAACCAACAAAATCTTATTCGCATGATGTGCAGACCTGTGTTTAATTTCAAATCAATCACCTCCTTAAATCTATAAAAGCTTTAATTCGACCGAAACTTGAATACAGAATTACCACCTCTCAAATGCTCCAAACTATTTTTTCGACAAAATCGACGCAATATAAGCGAATGTCCTAAAGCTCTGTTTTGAACTCCCACGTTGCTCGATCAATGTTCAGGCATTCAAAATTGGTGGAGAATTCGTGACCAAGGATAGAAGCTAAATTGCTCATAGCAAAAGAGCTAGGCAAAGCCTTTTTAAGAATTTCCCAAACAATGAGTTGGCGGAATTAAAAAATACAGCCTGCAGCTATGCCCACATATAAAAGACCAATTGAAAAGTCCCCGGTCTACCATAGTTCTTTGACAAAATTCGATTTTATTATTGAACATAGTTGCCTTTGAGGGTGATACAGCGATCTTCCAACTTTTCAATACCATTTTTGTAGTACGATTTGTCTTTCGCTTCAAAAAAGGCCTCAGCTTCGGCGATTACTTCTGCATTGGCGCTAAATTTCTTTCCAGCGAGCATTCTTTTGAGGTCTGAGAACAGAAAAAGTCACTGGGGGCCAAATCTGGTGAATACGGTGAATGCAGAAGCAATTCGAAGCCCAATTCATGCAATTTTGCCATTGTTTTCATTGATTTGTGAAACGGTGCATTGTTTTGATGAAACAGCACTTTGTTTTTCTTCAAATGGTGGCCGTTTTTAACGATTTCATCCTTTAAACGATCCAAAAATGCCGATAATAATTGTTGTTGACGGTCTGGCCCTTTAAGAGGTAATCAATGAATATTATACCTCGCGCATCCCAGAATACAGATGCCATAACCTTGTTGTATTTTTCTTCGCTTTCGATTCGGTTCATCGTGTTGCAGTTCACTCAGCTGACTGGCAATTGGACTCTGGAGTGAAATGATGGAGCCATGTTTCCCCCATTGTATCATATCGATGCAAAAATTCAGGTTTATTGCGCTCAAACAGCTTCAAACCAGTTAACACGTTGTTAACACGTTGTTGCTTTTGATCGATTGTGAGCTCGCGTGGCACTCATTTTGCAGACAGCTTTCTCATATACAAATATTCGTGAATGATATAATGTACACATTCAGATGATATCTTCACAATCTCTGATATCTCGATCAACTTCACTTTATGATCATTCAAAATTATTTTGTGATTTTTTTTATGTATTCGTCGGTGACAGCCTCTTTTGGACGTCCACCGTCTTCGGTGCTCATTTCGCCACGTTTAAACTTAACATACCAATCAATGATGGTTAATTTTCCTGGTGCAGACCCCGGAAACTTCATGAAGCTAAGATTTTGTTTCAACTGTATTTTTCCCCTTCAAAAAGCAATATTTTATCAGCAGACGAAATTTTTTTCCATCTTTTTTCAAATAACAAAAGTAGCTGCACTCACAATGCAATATCTCACAAACTAATGGTCGGACTGCTGTCAAATTTTGACATGTATCGTTTGAAGGTTGGTACTAACTAAAAATTATATGGATTTAATACTAGCGCCGCCATCTATGTATCAGACCAGAGACTTTTCAATTGGCCTGTTACCAAAAATTTAAGGCCTCTTTTGACGAAATTATTTCTACGGTCGCAGCCAATGAACCACCTAACTTTCAGGTACTTCCAGAGGTTGGAAATCTGATGTACACACAACGTCCTTAGTACACTGAACTAAATGACAAATTCATCTGTTATGTGGGGAAATTAAAGAGTAGGTATCAGTTCATCTTTGTCACCATTGGAGCAAAAAATATTGTCGGTGTTGGTGGTACTTACATCAACCTGGCGAATAACGAGGCTTCCTATTTTAGTCTAAATGAGCGTGTTTCTGCATTCAACGCTAAATCGCACGTTACACGAAGGATCCTGCTGTTATTGTGAACACGCAAACGTGCCGCCTCATGCCTTCGCTAGCCAATGGTATCAAGACTAAAAGGTATGAGCAGTTTTCTCCTTTAGATTATTTCGCATGATAAGAACTATCAAATTGCGATCAAGTCATGTGACCTCATATAGCAGATATGTTGTGGAGGTGAAGAGATGACAGCGGCATATATCTCACAATCAAGTAATATTCAGCAAGCAGAAAGAATAGACAGTAGTAAAAGTATCTCGCGAGCGTTTGTAAATGAGCCGGGTAAAAGGGAGGAAAATGATGCAGAAAGAAGTAGAAGAAGAAATAGCCGCAGTTCGCGAGCAAACCAGGCAAAAGCTCCAGAAACGAGAATGCTGCAATCAGCTCAAAACCTGTCCTCGCTCTTCCGCAAGTGAATTTACCCTAGGAGAATATCGTTCGTTGGCTCTCCCAGTTTACGTGCAAACGAGACAAGACGAAGAAGAGCTTCTATGGAATGGGAGCTCACGTGTTTGCTTATTCGACAGATTTCGGGGAAAATTGGAGCAAAAGCTCGCTCCGTGACCGAACATTAACACTTAGTTGAGTACTAGCCAAAGACATATAAGCAAATGGACGAGCAACGAGATGTGAGAAGCAAATTTGCCACATAAATAAGTTATAAATAACTTACGCCCTCGAAACTTTATGATTCCCTCTGCTTCTCCTTCTCCTTTTTTCCAGACAGGTTTTTCTTTTCTCTCTTCAGAAGAATCGCTTCCCCCACTGACACCCGCGCACACCAACGAAATTTCATTTGACGTGCACACGATCGCGCTTTCGTTATCATTCGGAAAACAGTTTGAGTACAAACAACAACCGACTCTCACGGAAAACTCGAATGTCAAAGCAAAAGAAAATCGAAAAGAGTGTGCAACACGCGGGAAAACTCATGTGTCAAAGCGGATGGAAATTTCGTAAATTTTTAATTAAAACAGTGAGTTGAAGTTCCGATTACGTACGCGCGATCTTTAAAATTAAAAACTTTTTAAATGTGAACGTGCTTCACCGTGAATAGAGTGCTAAAACAAAAGCATATCACTTCAAACCTCAACTTTACACAACTTTAGCGAAGGTTCCCAATTGCTTCGGCTCTCACGACCGGTTGCGGATCCAGTACTCTCTATATCTATGGTACTAGCTAATCAGTGTGTGATTCAAATCTGCTAGGGTGCGTACTGCTACCTTATTACTAGACGATCCTACAACGTGCGAGTAGTTGTGCGACGTTCACGATTTAAGTTTTGGGCTGAGGGATACTGAGGAGAAAACTGTGATGGCAAAGGGTAAGGTCTTGGCTTGAGCGGCATTCACGCCACGTGGCTACCCCACACCAATGCAAGGGAAACGCAAAAAGTCCCGCTGACCCCAATTAACAGTGAGTCAAAGTCAAAAGTCAAAATCTGGAGCTTTCACCTGGCTCGCATGCTAGCTGTTTCTTTTTCTTCTCTTCTTCTTTCTGCATCATTCTCCTCTCTTTTACCTGATTCATTTGCACTCACTCGCGAGATATTTTGCTACTGTTCCCACTCCTTCTTCTTCTTCTTCCTTCTGCTGACTGAATAGTACGTGATTGTGAGATATATACCGCTGTCATCTCTTCGCCTCCACCGCATATCTGCTATATGAGGTAACACGACTTGATCGCAATTTGAAAAGTCTTGTCATGCAATTTACCGTAAAGCAGAAAGCTGCTCATACCTTTTAGTATTGATGCCATTGATTGGCGAAGGCATGAGGCGGCGCATTTACGCATTCATAACAACAGTAGGATCCTTCAGGGCTACTCAAATGGCGTACAATTCAGTGTTGAGTGCTGAAACGTCCACATTTCGACTAAAATAGGAAGCCTCGTTATTCGCGAGGCTGCTGTAAGTACCATCAACACGGGCATTATTCTTTGCTTCGTTGGTAATAAAGATGAGCTTACTCTTTAATTTTTTTGCATAACAAATGAATTTGTCATTTAGTTCAGTGCCACTAAGGACTTTGTGTGTGTTGCACAACAGACTTCCAACCTCAAAAAATACCTTGTGACCACGAGTCACATCTCAATAACCTATAGAATGTAGTTATTTGTTTACAATGTAAACTTTTTTGAAAATTAAAAAATTAATAAACTTACTCTTCAATTGAACTCTCGTCTTTGTTGATCTAGTTTGAAATGGACAAAAGTAGCAGGTTATTGTCATACAGTAAGATCTCTCTCCCGGGAGTCTTAATGGTGTATATAGGATACACATCAAATCGAACTCCCAGTTCATGCCAGTATACACAGGGTATACTGATTATGTGACACTATAACCTCGACCATCATGTTGAATTTGTTCTCAGACTCCAGAATCACACTACTGACCATGGAAAATAACAAAAAATGAAAAAAAAGTAATCTATGACATCTGGTAGGCCATCAACACCAAACCTAACATCAAGTTAAACTTTCTATGGATCTCCGGGATCTCCAAGATATAGGCGACTGCAGAAGTTGGTTATTGTGCTAAAGAAGAAGCAAAGAGAGGCCTTTTGGAATACTGTTACCTAAAAGGCGTGGCACACGAACCCGCTGTGGATTCTTTATTACATAAGGAATTGCAATTATTAATGGTTAACATTTTTAGCACCCTTTGCAGCTTGTGTCCATTTGCTATTATTATTGCTATTGCCGTCTGCCGGTATTTCCGGAACGCTGGAAAGTGGCGAGGCTCGTACTGATCAGCAAGGGGAAGGGAAATTCCGAGTTGGCGTCTGCATACCGCTCGTTATGTATGCTAGACACGGCTGGGAAAGTGCTCGAGAAACTCATCAAGGGAAGACTCACTGACGCGGTCCGTTCTGCCGGGGACCTATCTCCACGGCAGTATGGTTTTGGAGCAGGTCGCTCCACTATTGACGCGATAGCGGAAGTAGTGAGCGCGGTCCAAAGAGCGGAGGCTCACTGCCAGTCAAACAAAAGGGTTGTGTTGCTCGTGACGCTTGACGTCAGAAACGCCTTCAATTCCGCTAGATGGGCGGATATTCTGGAAGCACTGGAAAACTCTTTTCAAGTTCCAGAATATCTGATGCGGATTTTGAAGAACTACCTGACAGACCGGAGCCTGCTCTATGAGACGAAGGAGGGTCGGCGGAGGATGGAAGTTACATCGGGTGTTGCACAAGGCTCCATCCTTGGCCCAGACCTGTGGAACATCACGTACGACGGGCTACTGAGAATCGAGCTGCCGGATGAGTCGCGCTTGATCGGCTATGCAGACGATGTCGCGGCGCTAGTTGCGGGACGCACTGTTGAACAAGCGCAACTCAGACTGGGTATGCTAATGCGCCGAGTGAGGGACTGGATGACTGCTCGCGGGTTCAGCCTAGCTTTGAAGAAAACCGAAGTAGTCATCTTGACAAAGAAGAGAATCCCTAGAGTAAGGATGATCAACATTGGGGAAGCACTCGTTGAGACTAAACTAGCAGTGAAGTACCTGGGCATTTTGATCGACTCGAAGATGCGTTTCTCTGAGCAAATCAGGGCAATAGCTGACAAGGCTGCAGCGAGTGTTTCGGCTCTCAGCCGGCTAATGGCCAACATAGGGAGTCCCACCTCATCAAGAAGGAGACTTCTGATGAGTGCAGTACAATCTGTGCTGTTGTACGGATCGGAGATATGCTGTGAGGCTCTCAACAAGGGGCTGTATCGAAGGCGCTTGGCACAGGTGCAGCGACGGGGAGCGCTGCGGATTGCATCTGCATATCGGACTGTCTTGGAGTCGGCAGTGCTGGTCATCGCAGGAGTGATACCCATTGCCCTCCTTGCCAAGGAGCGCCGCAGAATCTACCTGCGGAGGAACGAATGCGACAGAGATGCTGTTGCCCACGAAGAACGAGAACGCTCACTCAGTGATTGGCAACAGTCCTGGGTGAGCGATACAAAAGGTAGGTGGACCGCACGCCTTATTGGTGACCTGAGGCCGTGGCTCAATCGAAGGCATGGTGAGACTGACTTCTATCTAACTCAGCTACTGAGTGGACGTGGATACTTTCGGTCTTATCTACACAAGATTGGTAAGTCACGGTCTCCTGACTGCATATTCTGTGCTGAAGAGGTCGATGATGCCTACCACACATTTTTTGTATGCAAGAGGTGGAAAAGGCAGCGCGGTGACCTCATTGAAGAAATGGGAGATCTCTCTCCGGATGAACTCACAGGAGAAATGCTCACATCCGTTGACAAATGGAACTGTGTGGCACATTACGCTCGGGCAGTCCTTAAGATAAAAAGGAAAATATATGAGCGCCTGAAGGCGTCCAGGGCAGAGGGGTCTCTTTTCTAGAAATCCCTCTCCCTTCCCCTCCTTCCGTTGGAAAAGGGATCCCTGTAGCCCGGGGGCGCCTAAGCGCGTAGAGAAATGAGGCTTAGCCCGAAGTAATGTGTCAAACGGTTCCAGGCTAGGTTCTCAGATTGACAGGGGAGGTGTTTAGTGGGTAGTCCAAGGGTATTCTCCATGGGAGTCCCACACTGCCAGACTCGGCGGGTGTAAATGCCTTCACCTCCCTACCACAAAAAAAAAATTGCCGTCTGCCTCCGAGTACAAGCATGTCATCATTTTATCATCGATCAATTTTCACAAACGAGTAGTTTTGATGTAGGTTTCAAATTTGATTTAACTGCTTTCAGTATAGCATTTGCATTCTCTCATTGTCCTTTTCGCGATGGTTTCTCGAGCAGTTTGCCTTGGCGGAATGCTCGATTACTATACAATAATATTCAAAAATTAATCATATTAATAACACAACAGAACACTGATCTTTTATCCTACATAATATGTTATAACATAACTCTAATAAAATTAAACCAAAAACTTTTCCTTTTCCTAATAATATGCTATCACAATACTCCTTACCTAAACGTTAAACCTTATCTCTAAACCTAGCATAATAAAGATTATAAGAGAGCTATCCTAAGCATTAAGACCTACCTCTAATTTTCAATATAAACAAACAAAAACAACAACAAAACATGTAACTATAATCAGCTGAAACTCAAAACTAAGTAACGAAAAATACAAAAAAAAATCACATTTTCATTCAGCCACCAATACCTAGACTAATCCATGTTAGCTCGACCAGCCTCAATAAATCTAGCAAATGAGTATATCTCTCAAATTCGGAGGATATTTTAGCTTTCTGTATATGTGATTTATAATTGGGACACCATCAGAATCAAAAACATATTCATTGAACGTCAAATATAGGAATACTTCTGGAGGAACGAAGCCAGTAGCGGGGCAAGTCTCAATATACCTTTCTGTTGGGTGGAATGGCTGTGAAATTCAATGGTTTTCATTCACAGTTCTGATCTTGCAGTATGATCACTTTAGAAGTTTGAAGAGTTTTTCTATTCGATATATAGTGTTTCTAATCCATCTTAGGCTCTCTGTATAAACCACTACATAAAGAAAGACATTTCCTTTCACGAACTCTTAATCTTTCCATAGTACTAGCACTCTTATCATACCAGATCTAACATCCATATGTGAAAACTGGTCGAACCAGGATCTTGTAACGGATAACTTTGACCTTTTGATCAATATATCTAGAATGAAAGAGTCGTCGAAGGGCCATGAATACTTTTTGTGCTTTACTGAGCATGATTTTGACATGTTCAGTATAGTACAGATAATGATCGAAATGAGTGCTGATGTATCAAATACAGGATTTATATGGGATCAAATACAGGATTTATACGGAACACATTCTGAACAACCTCCACCAGCCATAATGTGGAAATCCTTCCAATTAAGTTTCAGGTCTTGACTGGCCAACAGCAGCATTGCTCCAAACAAAATTATTTCGCACTTCTGCGCAACAATGGATTGACCTGAACTATTGTAGTTTTATCACGTTGGCGAGGCGTTAGAAATAAAGCCGTTCAATAGCTTACGAATGAATGTTGAGACGAGCAGATGCGCAGTAATTGTTTTCTGCCGTAGAACATTCAAGGCCATGAAGTCAAGCATTTTTCTGTCCTAAAAATTAATCATTCAAGCCCAGACCATAGCAAAATCGTTCTCTGTATCCATGAAAAACGATCCAACACATTCACTATTGTTTGATTTCCTACTGATGTCTGAGGTTACTTTCGTTTTTACATGTATGGTCGAATGCCTGGCATGAAAACCAAATTGGCAATTCGACATCAACTCATATTGCTAAATGTGAGCATTTAAAGCTTTGTTTGGTATCACTTTAAACATCTTGCTGATGCTAGGCAGCAATCTGATTGGGCAATAACTTGAAGGGTACGAAATCCTTTTCCTTTCTTCAAAATCGGAAAACTTGGGCTTTTTCCACTCATTTGGGAAATATGAATTGATCAACATGTTGTTGAACGGCAAAAGTCTTAAAATGACAAAATGCTTCATTGAAATGAAGAATTGATTTGCCATTCAGGCTTGATTTAAAGTTGGAATCTTCAGCTCCAGTGACCTCTGAAAGTATTTGATTCCATCTATCAAGATTTGTAAGATAAATCAATTCAAAATGAGTTCCAATCAGGGCAAGATTCTGGAATTTAGTCGTACTATCAATTTGATACCAGCTTCATCGAAAAGGTTTATCTCATTCGATACCTTCATTTGAGACTTCTTACGGAATAAGCTGTTCACTTTCGCAAAAACGCCAGGTCCTGTGGGCCAATACCCCTCAGTTTTTCCACTAACTGGTTTCTGAGTACATTCCTGAAGTATAAACGGATTAAGTTTTGGACATTCTTCAGGTGTCATTTCAACAAAGCCAACGAGGGATGGTTATAGTCCAAAAATGGGAACTGCTTTCTCAATCGTTTCCAATGTCACCTTCTCTTACTTCGACAATTAGTCGTTAGTTAGATTCCTGTCATTATCTTCTGGTAATTCCGATTAAACTTCCTTTGAAAATTTCTGCAATCTATTTTTTAGGGTTTTGTACTAAAATAAGAAACCCTATTGCAATCACGACCTGTGTCCGTCCGTCCGTCCGTCTGTATGTCATAGCACTTTTTCTCCGAAAGTATAGAGGCTACAGCAATGAAAATTTGTGGAAAGGTCAGAAGTGGTGACTTCTTGAAAGTTCAAGGGTGAAAAAATTGTTCAAAGGGGTTTAAGGGGGGTCTCCCCATATAGGGAGCTGACCCCTCAAAATTTTTTTTTTCATCATTGGCAGTCGAGTAGGATGTCATTAGAAAGGTCTCAATAAGATCTTTTCAAAACAAGTCTTAAAATTGCCTTATGAGTACCGAGAGGGGCAGGGGAAGGGGAAACGTACGAACTTTTCGCGTACCCCCCCTCGGGATTGGACACCTTCCATCCAAAAAATCATGAATGTAGGCCTTTGTGAGTACAACAGCAACAAATACATGAGAATTCGAAATTCACTCAACTTTGTTAGTAATAGTATGATTTATCGATTTTATGTTTTCTTGAATAAAATCTAAGCGGTACCCGTAAATTCTATAACCAGATGACTATTACTAAGATAATAAACAGATGACTATTACTAAGATTGATCTTTTCTGAAAGTTTCATAAAGATCGAATGGTACTTAACGAAGTTAGAGCGATTTGAATTTTCCTGTATTACTATGGAACAATATGCCCTGTATTACTATGGAAACAAATGACTATGGAGCCATATGCGCTTTTTACGGACTGAGACACTACAGCTTTGCTAGGATTTGCATGAAAATTTCAGGAGTGATAGGTATCATGAAGGTGAGTACATACAATTGTAACAAGTCGAAGAGGCAGGAGAGAGCTCCTAACAAAAGGCCTTTGTAACCATTCTAGGATTCGAAAAAATAGGCCATGAATCGATGATTACAGTACAGAGGAGTGGCCACTGAAGAAAAATTTCATGAAAGGTAGCCGATATGAGTATCAACTGAAAGTTCTCTATGAGAGCTTTTCAAAACAGTTTTTAAACTGACAGTTTTTGCTTTAGTGGAGGCACGGGGGGGAAATACATGAAAAAAGTGTTTCCTCCCTCGCGAATGGACACCCGTGATCTAAAAAATCTGAAAAAATTATCAAGGGAGATATTTATGGGTATAACTATAACAAATACCTCAGAAGTCAAAATTCCTTCAACTTTGTTAATAAAAGTATGATCATCGAACATGACGTGTTTCTTGATTTTATTCGTTGCTGGTTACAGCATTTTGTAAGTTGAGTACAAAACCCTTCTGACATGAGCATAGGTCTGTCTACCCAACTTGTTGAAATTCAAACGATGATTTTCATGTGAAACTGGAATGAGGTAGACATCATCCCTTTGATGATTGATTTCCATTGAAATTGCGTTGTGGTTGCTTTCGTAAGAAAGTTTCCGTTGCAGAAATTGTCCTAGGGTATGTTGTGAACTCTAACCCACCTAGATTGCACCTTTATCCAATTTGGTTCTCTGTTGTCCACGATTTCAGGAATTATTGTTTGCGTTTGCGCCACTGGCAAGAATATAATAACTATGCGGCCTGTTTAATTCGAGTATTTCAAACAAGGAATTGAGCTCCTTCTTGAATTTGAGAATGTTTCAACTAGTTGCATAGACAGAGGTAACGAAGAGGCTATCCCCACCTGGCAGAGAAATTTTGGTAACAGACACTTCAAAAAACTCAATGTGTTTGAATTTGACTTTATCAATATTTTGGAAACAATAGGGTGTACTTATATCCGGATGCCACCTCCCTCGTCACCGTTTACCCTATCGTTTCTTATAATTCAAAATCCTTGATTGGCATGGAGTGCCATGAATTGAGGTGGATTTCAGTGAGAAGCATAATGTCAGGGTTTTGCTTAGCAATGAATTGAAGGAGATAGTCACATTAACGTAGAGTAACAATGAAGCTGACATTGATCGGCATGAAGCAAAGTCTATCCATGGCAATGTGACTGAGTTATTTTGATGCATTTGAAAGATTTAAATGCCGAAAAACTAGGTTAATTTTTGAATCATGTTTAACGATTCTCTCCAATAAAGAATTGAGTTAAATTAAAATTTTAAGAAGCAGTTCATTCTTCTTTGGAATGTGGGGGGTATGGAGTTAGTGCGATTTAGCACCTTAACTCCCTCGTATCTGTGAGCACTACAGTACCCACTAACCTTCCTGAGCCAGCTTCAGTCAATATATAATTTTAGAAGTAAATTTTATACAGTCATTTGGCGGATTATTGGGTAACGTAAATCATCCCCGTTCCGAACAGTTCAAAGGAACGCCTGGGTACTATTAGTGTGGTTGTCTATTGTATCAAAAAGTTTCAGTGCTCTGTCACGTACGTATTTTTCAACTGTCTCAAGTCTTAGGTCCTTGTATATGTCCGTGTTTCTAATGTACGATGGAGTTCTTAAGATCTTTCGAATATTTCTATTTTGGAAGGACTGGAGTGCTTTTTTGTTAGTCTTTGTCGTCTAGTAGAAAGCAGAACTACCGTATGGTAGCGTCGTTCGTATAATTTGTTTGTAGATGAGCAGTCGATTTTTAAGGCTAAGTTTTTTGGGTTCAATGAGTGGGTATAGTTTGGAGAGAAGTCCAATACAGTGTCCCCGTTTATTTTGTATGTGTTGTCTCCATGTCAGTCCTGTGTCGAATGTAAGTCTAAGGTATTTAGCCGTTGGTTAGTCTCTGTGGAGTTTATAGTGTTTTTCTGGTGATGAATATGGCCTGTGTTTTATCAGAATTAAGCCTGATTTTCCATTTGCGAAAGTATTCAATAAAATGTTTATCGATCGTTGCAAGTTTGAGGTGATGACTCTTGCTTGTCGTGCTGTAACAAATATACAGGTATCATCAGCGTAGAGTGATAATTTTACTTTTGGAGGCAGAGTGGGAAGATCTGCAGTAAATATATTGTATAGGACCTGTGATATGGGCGAGCCCTGGGGAACTCCAGCATCAATTGGCCTCAGGCTTGAGATTTGTTTGTCAATTCTGACACGGAATGATCTGCCTTCCAAGAAGGAGCCAATAGTTTGAGTGAGCTGCAATGGCATATTGAACTGATGCATTTTGAAGATAAGTCCTGTATGCCAGACTTTATCAAAGGCCTTAGCTATGTCAAACATAACTAAGCCTATTGAATTCCTGCGATTAAAGCCTGTTCTGATATGTTGAACCACTCTAACCAGCTGGAGCTCAGTAGAGTGTTTGGCTTTGAAGCCATATTGTTCTTCCGGTAGAATATCTTTATCAGATAGAACCTCATAAAGTCGATGCAGAATCACCCTTTCCGCAATTTTCGACAGCGAAGAGAGGAGACTGATGGGTCTCCAGTTTTGTGGAAATTGTGGGTCCTTTTGAGGTTTTGGGAAGACAATAATAACCGCTGATTTCCATAGTTTGGGATACTTTCGCAAACAAAATATCGCCTAAATAATGTCCGTAAGTGTTTATGAAATATTGTCTGGTAGCCAAGAAATCATAGTGTTTGTAATAGTGTCGTTTCCAGGTAATTTATGTTTGTCGAGTGTCTGTATAATGTTTTTGATTTCGTCTTAGTCCGTTGGTTTAATCCTGTCTTCGTGTTGAATGTTATCCATCAGGAATCTGTTGACAGAAGATTCAATTCTCTTCTCAGTTTCCAAGTCCTCCTCACCCGAAGAATTTTCGCGGAATTGTGACTCTAGGGAATCTGCAAATGCCTCTGCCTTACCCGCATCGTAGAATTACATCCCATTCGGACCATGAATAGGCGGTACCACAATCTTACAGTTTTTCCAAAAGTATTTGATCATTCTCCAGAAACTGGCACACCAAGGCTCGAGACTCTGCAAAAAGCTCTCCCATTGCTCGTCTCGGAATACCCTTATTTTATCACGGATTTCATTTGTCATCCGAGTAGCGTTTATGCGTATCGTAGGGTCATCTGTATACCTAGCTCTCCTCCGAACTTGATTCCTTCTCCTGATCAGTTGTTTGATATTCTGAAGGAGTTCATAGGGATTCGTTTCCCTTCTCGGAGTTATGACCGTGTGGTCCTCTTTTGCCTGTATAATTTTCTGAGTTATGTTCTCAATGATATTGTCAATGTCGTCGGCCGTTTCTTGTGATTGAAAATTAGTTTCATTGGCCAATGCGACTTTAAACGCTTTCCAGTTGGTAGTTTTCTTTTCCTGCATAGGAACATCTATAAAGATGTTTTCTATGAGGAAAAGGACTAGTTTGTGGTTGGAAGACAGTTCGTCGAGGACATTTAACCGAACATTTTGTATGAAATCTCACGATATTCCGATGTCCAGTGTGGAGCCTTTTCTTGACCCGTAATGTGTTGGCTCATTGGGGATATGCAGGCTGAAGTGATTGGCTGTGATGAATGTATTGAGCTCGGTCCCAGCTTTATTGCTTCTCACAGCTCCCCAAAGGCGGTGTGTGGCATTTAGATCTCCTGCAATGAAGACAGGGCCATCAAATGCAGTAAGTGCTCTGAGATCATCTGAAAGATTTCTATTTGAAGGAGGATTGTAAACAGAAATCACAATGAACTCCAGAAAATCAGTTCGCACCTTGATTATTGTGGCCTCTAGTTTCTCAAGTGTGGGTGTATTGATGAGATAATGACTCACGTTTCGTCTCACGAGAATGGCCGTTCCGCCTCCCCTACCCGTCATCGTATCATTTCTGTACATGATGTAGTTGGGGATGCGGATTCGTCTTCCAGGCTTCAGAAAGGTTTCTTGGATCATGATGATATCGTATTTATGATCAAAAATAAATTGTTGTATTTCACCTGTATTCTGAGGCAAGGAATTCACATTCCACGTCAGAATTGAAACGTGATTCATTAAACTCATTAGTGTTTAGTGTTGATGACATTTTGAGATGCAGCGAACATGGTTTGAATCATGTTTACCATCCTCCTTGCATCATGTTTTGGAACTGTGTCTGTATTTTGGCAAACATTTGTTCCATATTGTGAGTTTGATTTTGTATGTGTGGGGGAGCCGGTGTCGTGGTTGTTTGTTTTTGTGCTGGTTGTGTGGGTTGGGCCGCAGCAACCTGTGCGAACGATCTTCTCACGTTCTTTGGATTCTTGGGACAACCCCCGTAGCTTGCTGGATGTTCTCCGCCACAGTTATCACATTTTGCCTTCTCTTCCATTTTCTGCGACAGTTCGAGAAATGGTGAAGCGAATCGCATTTAACACATCGAGACTGTGCATGACAGTTGCTAGCAGAATGTCCAAATTGTTGACAATTGTGGCACATACCCTGGCCCATACGAGGACGCTGTGCTTCCACGATGCACATAAGATGGCATACAGATTTTATGTTGTAAATATTTGTTTCGGTTTTTGGGAGGAGAACCTTGACGACTTTAGAGAGACCTTCCCTCATTTTAATGTAAAAGACTTCGATTGGATTGAAGCCCTGAGACTGTAAGTCTTCTTTGATCTCTTCAGCTGAAAGGCCATACAGACTCCTGATGACAACACTCAGCTGTCTATCTTCTGGGAGTATATAAGTGTGGTATTGCAATTCGTTTTCTGTTAGTGCTTTGGTCAGTCGTCTGTGATCTGTGGGTGTAGTTGGTATAATTTGTATTTCCAGGTAGACCCTTTTCGCGGATGTGTATGAAATGTTTTGTGTTTTCATTATGTTCAGTGTTTGGGACCATTTTGAGGGCTCTCGTAAAATGACCGGAACTGTTTTTGATTCTTGTGTTTGTGTTGCGGGTTGTGTGTTTGTAGTGTTTGGAACTGTTGGCTTTGGTTTTGGTGTGATAGCCCTTTCTTTGAATATCGTAGCTGGTTTTGGTGGTGGAAGGGCAGGGAAAATCTCATCCTCTTTATCTATGTTACTATCGCAGTCAACTTCCATCTCACTCTCTGTAGTTTCATATGAGGAATATGACTTGGGAGGTGAAGACGCCCTCACCTTTCGCTTTTTCATCCGAGGGCTGCCTTTTTCGGGTTTTCCGTTTACCTTAGCCTTGTTCTTGAGCATTAACACTAGCTCTGCATTTTTCGCAGCTAGTAGCTAATTTTTGTTTTGCTGGTCGGCCAGCTCAGCATTAGTTTTAGCGAGTGTCTCTTGTGTTTGTAAGAGCGTTACAAACACTTGATCCAACTTCAGCGTTATATTGTCAAGCTGGGCGACCAACGAAGCAATTTGTTCATCTTTGTCAGCAGGTATGTCTCGTCCGGCAACCACGCCACCGTCCATCGACATCCTGTCCACCAAAGGGGAACTATCCATTATGCTATAATTAGTAGAAAGTCCGCCAAATAACTGATTTTCAATTCTATTGAAAATCTCCATATTTTAGCTCTGTAATTTAAACAAAAAGAAAAATATAGTTTAAAAAAACAACGCTATTTATTTGTTTTCTGACAAATATATATATTTCGGGAGTAAATGCTCTCCCTTCTGCAGTGTCTAATTTTTCTGAAGAGAAACCCTCAAGATGTACAATATATATGCTAAAGCTAATTAGTTATTAATGACCGTACTTAACAAAAGGATGCATATCAATGAAATAACAGGTCATAAAAGTATACTTTAAATGTGGGTCAAATTAATTTTGGTGGAACTATTAATTTATTTTAAATTATTTTAAAATTTTTGTAACCTGAACTTAATTATTTATAAGTAATTTTAAAAGAGGTGAATCTCCATTGCCAACATCATCATTCAATCGCTTTTCCATAGGTTGCCGCATAATCCAAAGTGTCTCGTACGCATCCAGTTTCCTCAAATCTCGTATTTTTTTGATGACTTCCAACTGCTCCCAGTTGACGTTGTGTCCTTCGCAAATGTGACGGGCTACCGATGATCGAACGTCTTTTACTTTGTTTTTCGTTAGTGCTGATTGTGCTTCTCGAACATGCTCGTTGAACCGGACTTTCACGCTGCGTTTTGTCTGCCCAATATATACTTTTTCGCATTGCTGGCAGTTAATCTTGTAGATCCCTTGCTTTTCATGTTTGCTCCTTATGTCTTTGATTTGCGCTACGTTGGTTTTAAGCTGAAACGGTGAGCTTCTGGTCACCATTTGGATACCGTTTTTCCTCATCATTCTATTCAGGGCACCGCTAACCTCCGACATGATCATTACTGCTCTTTGCGTTGGTTCGTCCTTGAGTGTACTCAGTTTTGTGAGCTTGCGTCTTTGCGCTCTTTTTTCCATTTTTTTCCCCATTCGTTTCACTAACATGGGGTCGTATCCATTTTTGACAGCTGTGTCCATGATATAATCTTCCTCTTTTTTCCGGTTTTCTTTGTAACGGTAATCATTCGATGTAGCCAAGTCCGAAAAGATGCCATTTTTTGCGAAAAGCTGTGATTTGACGTAGCTGGTACCGTTCTTTGTGTGCTAGTGTTTTTTCGGTGTATATCGAATTCAAAACTGCCTGTTGTCCTTGTTATTTTCAGATCTAGAAATGGGATAGTGCCATTTGTTTCGACTTCCATTGTGAAGGTCAAGTTTTTATGTACGAAGTTGAGTTTTTTTTAATATGTTTTGGGCTTCATTCCGTTCTATAACGGCAATCACGTCATCCACATAACGATACCAAATCCTGGGCATCCAACCAGACTCTTCAATGTTGCTCTCCACCCATTCTAAAAATACTTCGCTAAGTAAAGGTGACAACGGGTTGCCCATAGGTGCGCCGGTTTTTTGCTTGAAAAACCGACCCCTAAAGGTAAAATAATTTTCTGCCATGCAGACTGTTGCTAATTTTGTAATGGCTCTAGCTTTCTTTTTCCCGTTGATTGAAGGGTCTTTTATTGCCAGCGAGTCTTCTAAAAGGGCCAACGCTTGCTTCACAGGAACACTAGGGAAAAGAGACTTCACGTCAAATGACACCAATTGTTCTCCTTCGTTTATCTTCTGACTGTCTGTTAGTCTTCTCACTAAATCTTCCCTATTCGTAATGGAGTACTTGCTCGAAACTACACCTAGTTTTCCACACTCCTCCAGTACTCATCTGGCAATTAATTATCTAAATAATTAAGTTCAGGTTACAAAAATTTTAAAATAATTTAAAATAAATTAATAGTTCCACCAAAATTCATTTGACCCACATTAAAAGTATACTTTTATGACCTGTTATTTCATTGATATGCATCCTTTTGTTAAGTACGGTCATTAATAACTAATTAGCTTTAGCATATATATTGTACATCTTGAGGGTTTCTCTTCAGCAAAATTAGACACTGAAGAAGGGAGAACATTTACTCCCGAAATATATATATTTGTCAGAAAACAAATAAATAGCGTTGTTTTTTTAAATTATATTTTTCTTTTTGTTTAAATTACAGCGCTAAAATATGGAGATTTTCAATAGATTTGATCGGACAACTCAGTCAAGCTCCAACTTTTACAATTTCCTGAAGCTGAAAAGAGCTCAAGGTAGAATCAGCGAAGACATCAAGTTTTTAAAACTTTGCCTGTCATTTAAAGTAGTTCCAAGGAGCCATTGCATAAAAATAAGGATTTCGTTACCAGGGGCGGAGAAACGTAAGGTAGAAATGGAAAGGAACCTCATCAAGGATAGCATCAACCGACTTTACGCGAAGCTTGATGACATCACAGTACGAGCTTATCATTTCCATTTGAAAATATGCTATGACTTCCAAAGCAGGAAAGGATGGATGACAGACGTTTTGAACAAAGTAGAAAGGGCCTTCGAATGCGAAAAAGATCGGAAGCGACAAATTTTGGGGAAAAAATTGAAGGCACTTCTAGCAGGCAAGAAGAGTGAAACCATCGTTAAGAATAAAGTAGCGGAAACTCCAGATTTAGTCGTGAACAGATCGTCAGAAACCTTCACCGAATCCCAGTTCCACTTACTAAACATGGGCTTAAATTATGCGATCAAATGTGACAAACTGCCCACAGAGGATATTGTGATGGATGTAGAAGTGGCCATAAAATATATGCCCACCGAGAAAAAACACCACATTAGAGAAGAAACAAGGAAAATCATCGAATCAAGGGAAAGTAAAATCACCCACCACGGCAGAAACGAAATCAAGCTCCTGAAAGAATTGAAAGAAAAACCTGTATATTTCTTAAAGGCGGACAAAGGAAATAAAGTAGTCATCATGGACAAGGACCGCTACGATGATTTAGTGTTCGAAAAACTCACGAGTGGGGACTTCTTCGAATTAAGGAATGATCCACTCCCAGACTCAGTAAAAAGGGTCGAGAAAAGGTTAAAGGAGTGCAAAGGAATAATTGAGGACGTCAGTAAACTACGAGTTCCCAACCCTGTTTTGTCGAGAATCAAATGTCTTCCAAAAGTCCATAAAGAAGGCAATGAACTACGAGAAATAATAACATCTACAGATGCTCCGACAACGAAAATTGCCAGATGGGTACTGGAGGAGTGTGGAAAACTAGGTGTAGTTTCGAGCAAGTACTCCATTACGAATAGGGAAGATTTAGTGAGAAGACTAACAGACAGTCAGAAGATAAACGAAGGAGAACAATTGGTGTCATTTGACGTGAAGTCTCTTTTCCCTAGTGTTCCTGTGAAGCAAGCGTCAGCCCTTTTAGAAGACTCGCTGGCAATAAAAGACCCTTCAATCAACGGGAAAAAGAAAGCTAGAGCCATTACAAAATTAGCAACAGTCTGCATGGCAGAAAATTATTTTACCTTTAGGGGTCGGTTTTTCAAGCAAAAAACCGGCGCACCTATGGGCAACCCGTTGTCACCTTTACTTAGCGAAGTATTTTTAGAATGGGTGGAGAGCAAAATTGAAGAGTCTGGTTGGATGCCCAGGATTTGGTATCGTTATGTGGATGACGTGATTGCCGTTATAGAACGGAATGAAGCCCAAAACATATTAAAAAATCTCAACTCCGTACATAAAAACTTGACCTTCACAATGGAAGTCGAAACAAATGGCACTATCCCATCTCTAGATCTGAATATAACAAGGAAAACAGGCAGTTTTGAATTCGATATACACCGAAAAAACACTAGCACACAAAGAACGGTACCAGCTACGTCAAATCACAGCTTTTCGCAAAAAATTGGCATCTTTCCGGACTTGGCTACATCGAATGATTACCGTCCCCTTAAGCAAAGAAAACCGGAAAAAAGAGGAAGATTACATCATGGACATAGCTGTCAAAAATGGATACGACCCCATGCTAGTGAAACGAATGGGGAAAAAAATGGAAAAAAGAGCGCAAAGACGCAAGCTCACAAAACTGAGTACACTCAAGGACGAACCAACGCAAAGAGCAGTAATGATCATGTCGGAGGTTAGCGGTGCCCTGGATAGAATGATGAGGAAAAACGGTATCCAAATGGTGACCAGAAGCTCACCGTTTCAGCTTAAAACCAACGTAGCGCAAATCAAAGACATAAGGAGCAAACATGAAAAGCAAGGGATCTACAAGATTAACTGCCAGCAATGCGAAAAAGTATATATTGGGCAGACAAAACGCAGCGTGAAAGTCCGGTTCAACGAGCATGTTCGAGAAGCACAATCAGCACTAACGAAAAACAAAGTAAAAGACGTTCGATCATCGGTAGCCCGTCACATTTGCGAAGGACACAACGTCAACTGGGAGCAGTTGGAAGTCATCAAAGAAATACGAGATTTGAGGAAACTGGATGCGTACGAGACACTTTGGATTATGCGGCAACCTATGGAAAAGCGATTGAATGATGATGTTGGCAATGGAGATTCACCTCTTTTAAAATTACTTCTAAATAATTAAGTTCAGGTAACAAAAATTTTAAAATAATTTAAAATAAATTAATAGTTCCGCCAAAATTAATTTAACCCACATTTAAAGGATACTTTTATGGCCTGTTATTTCATTGATATGCATCCTTTTGTTAAGTACGGTCATTAATAACTAATTAGCTTTAGCATATACGAGGTGTGTTCAAAAAGTATCGCGAATTTTTAATTTTCGCGGGTTACGTATATTCAAATTCCGATTTTTTTGTGGCATTATGTTGATACTCATGTCTGTCACTTATGCCGACAAGCTCGGCCATTTTGAATGTTCACTTAATTGGTGATAGCTGCTTTACTTGCACGTGTTTTCAATCGTCTTCGATTTTTACTTATTCAAAAAAATGGATCAAAGAACGTGTATCAAATTTTGTGTGAAAAACGAAATTAAGTGCGCGGATGCATTCCGAATGTTGACTGTGGCATACGGAGAAGCTACCTTGGACCGAAGCAACGTTTATCGGTGGTACAAAATGTTTTTAGAAGGCCGAGAAGATGTGAACGACGAAGAGCGTGCCGGACGCCCGAGCACTTCAACAACAGACGAAAAAATTAATGAAGTGGAGAAAATGGTATTGGCCAATCGTCGAATCACGGTTAGAGAGGTTGCTGAGGACCTAAACATATCGATTGGCTCGTGCCATTCGATTTTTATCAACGATTTGGGCATGAGACGGGTCGCCGCGAAATTCGTACCAAAATTGCTCAATTGCGACCAAAAACAGCAACGCATGAACATTGCTAATGAGATGTTAAACTCTGTCCGCGACGAACCAAATTTGCTCCAGAGGGTCATAACTGGTCACGAATCGTGGGATTATGGTTATGACGTGTAAACCAAAGCTCAATCATCTCAATGGAAGCTACCGCATGAACCAAGACCGAAAAAAGCGTGCCAAGTTCGGTCGAATGTGAAAGTTTTGCTGACAGTTTTCTTCGATTGCAGGGGCGTGGTGCATCATGAGTTCTTGCCACAGGGAAGAACGGTCAATAAGGAATATTACCTGCAAGTTATGCGCAATTTGCGCAAAGCAATCCGCCAGAAACGCCCGGATTTGTGGGAGAACAAAAATTGGCTTTTGCACCACGATAACGCCCCTGCTCACACATCGTTGCTTGTGCGCGACTTTTTGGCCAAAAACAACACACTAATGATGCCGCAGCCACCGTATTCCCCAGATCTAGCCCCCTGTGACTTTTTTTTGTTTCCTAAACTGAAGAGGCCCATGAAAGGACGACGTTACGCTACGCTTGACGAGATAAAGACGGCATCGAAGGAGGAGCTGAACAAGATTTTAAAAAATAATTTTTTGTAGTGCTTCGAAGATTGGAAAAACCGTTGGCACAAGTGTATAATATCTCATGGGGATTACTTTGAAGGGGACAAAATAGATATTCATGAATAAATAAATAATTTTTGAAAAAAAACAAAATTCGTGATATTTTTTGAACACACCTCGTATATTGTACATCTTGAGGGTTTCTCTTCAGAAAAATTAGACACTGAAGAAGGGAGAACATTTATTCCCGAAATATATATATTTGTCAGAAAACAAATAAATAGCGTTGTTTTTTTAAATTATATTTTTCTTTTTGATTTTCAATGTTAAATAAAATTCAGAATTTAGAAAAATATAACAAGAAAAATTGACTGGGGCTGACCCAGGTCAGTAAAGGAGTACCAAGTACTCACCCAGAGTCCCGGTATTATATCTTCTATCTTCTTATTCGCTCTATCTTATATTTCTGTCTATCTCCTTACTCGCTCTATCTTCTATTTTTTTTATCTTCTTACTCGCTCTATCTTCTTCTCTTTCGCTCTATCTTCTTCTATTTCGCTCTATCTATCTGCTGTCTCGCTCTACCTTCTACCCTCCTATCTTCCCTCTCACTCTACTTCTCTCCTAGTCGCTATCTCCCTCTGCCTTCGACTTCCTCCTCTACCAATCTTCTGTCTCCTTCTTATCTTCCTTCTCCTTATCTTCTGTCTCCTTCTTATCTTCCTTCTTCTTATCTTCTGTCTCCTTCCTCTTCTATCTTGCATGCACTTTACTTTCAACTTTTACTCTCCGTCAGCACGTCGACTTTATAACTTGACTTGACTGATTGGTAGCAGTTCATTATTGCTACTTACATTATTTATAATATTATCTGCTGGTGCTCTAGTAACGAGTGCAAATTATAGAAGTACCCCGGGATTGACGAAGTTGGAGGGTTTCACACTGCGATGAACTTGTGTTTGTTTTGGAATAAATTTAACTTTTGCATCTTGATATCGGAAGCATCCTCGATATGATACTGGATGACCAAATGCACCGCATTTTTAAAAACACGTTTGCATGCAATGCATTCGACATACGAACGTAATCCTTATCTAATATTAAAATATTTAAAGTGACCGAATGCAAGAAGTTGCATCTCGATCTAATACACTGTTTAGATTTCGATAATAGGCTGCCTCACCATACAGTAGAAACTATTTTGCATCTAATACATATTTTCATTTTATTGGCCCAATCAAAATGTGTACTTTGATTAAATACATAATTCTCTGCTTTATTATTCTTGTCATTAGATTTTCTTCTAAGCAGCGAAAATGCCAATTTAATATAAATTATGTTGCGAAAAACAAACGTATTATAAATTGAAGGACAATAAATTTAAAAAATATTCTAATTAATCGGTAGGTGAATTCTAATTAAATAAGAAATTTAAATAGAAATATTTCTAGTCCCATCTGCACAGAAGCAATTTAAACGACTGGAAGCTATAAGGCGGAATTATCAACTTTTTTGATTAGATTTCGGAATGAATGAGTCGTGTGCCTAGTGGTTTTATGACTTACTAACTAACAGGCATCATTTTAATTTACAAACTAATTATGTTATTTAAATTTCAACAACATGCGCCAAACGATGAAAACATGAAAGAGTGCCGGCGGAACACGTGATACGATCATAAATAAGGTGTTATGATGGTTCAATTCATATGTCGGCAAAAGCTTCTGCTTGGATAATTAGTGAGCCTTCAGGCAATCGAATATATTTCAGCAACGATTCTGGGATCGATAGTTTCGGATTGTATTTCCATAATTTCATATGAATATGCAAAAATATTCTACGAATAGTAGTTAATTTAATTTAGTTCAGTGGATTCAAGTACCTAGACGAAGAATTTATTTGTTCCCATTTGAATCTTAATGAAACATGCAAACGCAATATGTGCTAAACAAAAATACCACCAACATATAATCCTATTTAGTTCACTCTCTCCTCTTGCTTCCGTCATCTATCGAATCTTCCCAAGCTCCAATTAGAATTCGGTGATCCTTTTACTCAAAATTAAATTTTCCCACAGAAATCATGCATGCGACTTAAGCAACCATCGCGCTCCGCCTGACGATTAATCCTCGACGTATTTTGATGTGCTTCTTTTCCAGTTCGCTACTTCGCTCCATCTTACCCTGGTGAATACGAATATTGTCGGTCTATCTATTGGCAAAATTAAATTACAGTCAAAAACCGCACGGTAGGCTCAAATGACGCAAAAATAAAAGAAGAGCAAATATGATACAAGTATGATAGCTTCCATTAAGGATACGTGTCGGTCTTAAGTGGAAGATCTACTCGACATTTTCGCATCGCTGCCTCAAATTAGAAGCGGGCGCGCTTAAAGGGAAAACGTCGAATCCGAAAATAATGAAAGATACAATTCCAAAGATACCCTCGATAAGATGTTTGTCATGGAGAAGCGAATATGAAATCCATGTAGAAGGGAATCACTTGGTTGATTCGCTTTAGGAAAAGTATTCTGAAAAGAATAATGTTAAGGCTCCTGATTTATTTTCTTTAGACATTGAAATATTTGGAAGGATTTTAAAATGGAGTAGAGAAAATCAATTCTTTTCTCTTGCTTCGTTTCTTATTCAGTTTTTAAAATAATTGTGTACACCAGAATTACTCTATTATTCTCTCACCGGGAATTGAGTGAGCTTCAATCCAACCAGATGGTAACCACTAAAAAGTCGTTTTTAAGCTTAGACTGCAATTAATATCACTTTGAGGTTTGCAAATATCAATTTTCGAACAGCCTTGAATAAAATTCATCGTTAAGTTAAGCTGTCTTGTATCCTTGCAAAGTCTAGAAGGAATAGTTCAAATTTAAAAAATTCCATCGTCTCAAAATATTGCGTCTTTTATTAAATCGTCATACACCCTTGATCTCATGCCTCAATGAAAGGTGTACTGCTTTCTTTTATTTGCTTCATAATACTTTTGCCTTCATGCAATCAACAATTCATCTTGATTTTTTTCTCGCTCTAATTTCAACTTCTCCGAGTTCTTATTTTAGAATTATCATAGAAAAAAAACCATTGAAAAAAAAAGTAAAATGTAGAGAAATCCCCAGACTATGTTATTACACAAAAGGAGTTTTCCACGTTGCCGAGTTCAATTGTACGAATGAAAAAATTATTTGGTTCACTTGTTTCCTATTGAATGTTTCGATTTATATTTGGTTGGATATTTTCATTTCATCGCTAGACACGTTATAAAAGAAGAATAGAATTATTTCAGGATTTCACCGTATTCATCGTTCTGGTCGAAGTTAGTTTGTAGGTCGTCCTGGTACGTGTGTACATTGGCTATATCATATTTTAAAGGATCATTTCCGACAGTAACGTTTGACGAATAAATTGTGCTTGAAGTATGAATTTAATTGAAGGACGGGCTTATTGTATAGCGAAAATAGAATGGTACCTGCGATATATCAATTATTTTATAGGAGCCGGAAGTGGAATTTAGAAAAATCTATGCGATTCATGAACTTGAAAGACATTTAGAAAATCGTTGTTTATTATCACTTTTACGGAAAAGTTTTCATACTCCAACATTTAGATAGGCAAAAGTATGCTCCTGTCAATAGATGTAGTGAATAAATAATTTCCAAAGTCCGTGAAGGACTGCAGCGATGGTCTGCTGCCTCGGCACAGGAAGATGTAGATATCCGCGGAGAATGCCCTTGTCTGGGGACGCGTGAATGCGCTGGCAGGCTAGCATTGCGGTGTCGTGGGCCGGGTTCATTCCCCCAGCACAAGGACCCACCACAAAAGAATTTCGCATTCACGAACTCTTGGGTCTCAAACGAAAGGCGACCGAAGTCGCAAAAATTGTAGGCAACTACAAAGAGGGGAAATGACTTGTTCAGAGAACAAGTGGAACAAGTATAAACGGACGGACTTAGGGTAACTTCGACGTTACCCGATGAGGCTCATGGCCCACAAATAAGAGAGGGACAACCGGGTGGTGATGGTGCCCCCTCGCACCCGTCCAACCGGATCAAGATCCATACATGTTGTAGTAGCCAGGTATTCCCCTTCTGAGTAGAAAACTCATACAACATAACTTGTATGAGCCTTCCCATCAGAGGAGAAATACCCCGGTGACCAATTTATGTCATAGAGTTACGCAATCGGATCACATAACCCTATGCCATAAAAAGGCACCTTGCTCGGGGCCACATAACCCGCGATAGTACCTGAAACAAAAAGGAGGTTAGAATGGACCCGGTGGCTGACTCTTTTTTGTGGGGAACGCCCTCCACCGTACCGGGTCCTATACCCGGTCAGATCCAACGGAATGGAAAGACCGAGATGTCCATTTAATTCAACATTTCTTTATTTGTTAGTTTTGGCATAATTTTTCATCGACATTTGGTTATTCTCTAAATTCTACAAGGACGATTTTAAGGCACTTTTGTGTTGATTCGATATAAATTTATAGTTACGTATTTTCTTGTTTTAAATAAATAAATTAATAAAAATCGGAAAAAGACAATAATGAGTTAGTTCGATTAATACTTTAAATACATAATATAATATGTAGTACAAAATGGTAGTTTGTTTTTCTCACTTGAGATATAAAAATGTTCTCTTTGACAAAAAAATTTCCCCTAATAGAAAAATTGAAACTTTTGTCAAACTAACACGAATTAATACAAATTATCTACCACGTTTCGACCATCGAATACCATGCATGGTTTTCGATTAAGAGCTTATAAAACCAAAAAAATCAACGCATCACATAACTAGTATATGATTAACCATTTAACAAGGATTATACTCGTATAATCAAACCTTAAAACTAGGAATATATTCAAAAAATGTAACGAGAATCTAATTATTTCAATAAACTCAAGAAAAAAAAAAATTAATCTTTTCCTCCCTTCCTACAAGGGGTACAAGTTCTTCTCCAACAAATTTGATGGAGATTGGTGAATACTCTGCGCCACCAAAAATGCGAGTTTGTGAGCGTATTAGCAAACGGCCGGAACACGAGTTGTGACCGATCAATTATAATACAAATGTGTCATCTTATAAGTGAGAATCTGCATCTTATCGGGATCCGGCCCAATATTATCATCCACAATGCTATAGTGAGTTGGAGTTACAGTACCTTGGTGAACTGTTTGAGATACTAAGAAGAAATCATATCTCTCCGGTAGAGTGATAATATCATCAACAACTGTCCCCGGAGGCGGATTATTTTGATTTAGGAAATATCGACTATTAATACGCTTGCAAACGATTACAAAAGCAAATTTGGGGCCTTCCACAACTCCAGCTTGGGTATAAATTTCCGTGAGACGTTTCCGGATTATATCACTTTCAATCTTGGCTACTTGATGGAATTGACCTTCACCAACACCATCTCTATAGAGAAGAATACGAGATGGCAACGATCCGTGCAAATTACGATATTCTTTAAGTGCTTTAACCACGTTCAGTGCAATTTCAGGAGGTCCGACACTTGTGGAATACGGATTGGAAATAATTGATGCCGAAAAACTTTCGCGGAACTAAACTCTGAACACGTTTTCTTGTGGTGGAAATCCTCTGACAAAAACAAAACCACTCCTCTGGCAAAAACAAAACCACTCGCGTGAATTCGTCAGAGGTCCTCGATTCACCTCAAATTGCAACGGAAAGTCAAAATCGACTTACTTCTACAAACCGCAAAACAGATGAAAACTCGTTTGACTGTTCTTTGTCGTGAGGTCAAATGGTTCGCAAAGGGTATCAACGGTACTCAGTAAGCGGAGAATAATCCAAACCGAATATGAAATTAAAGTCTTAGGAGCACTGATAAAGACATGCATGCAAAAGCTAGTATAAATTCCTATTACTTGAGATAATGCACTGATGACTGGTGTACATTGCCGGTGAAGCGTTCGTACGGCAACGGGGTGAAAACTCCTATTAGCAGTACTCGCTGCGACTCTCACATTCCGTATGGATGATGATTTTCCGGTTGTTAGTGCCGAACGATTTAACAAACAGCGCACACCTTATGACAGTGACATCTTCCACAATAGGAACTTTTCAAGTTCTCTGTGGCCGAGTTAGGTAAAAGCCTCCTCTTCTCCCGAGATTTTGGCTGGTGAGTATGCAATTCTGCCTTCCCCAATAAGCCAGAGAACTCCACGACCAATTGTCCTCTCGCGATGGCGCTCACAAACGCTCGGCACTGAATCTTGGCTGCTTTTTGGGTGGTTTTCGTTCCTCTTCTCAAGATGCCCGAAGACATAAGTTCTTCGTGGTCAATCTACACTAACTTTTGCCTGCTTCCGTTCCAGCGCCACGTCTCCTTGCGCTATGCCCACTGCTCGATCACGCAAGCGCACGACACTTTTTCCGTAATCCTGGAATCTATCGGAAATTTTAAACGGTTTTCTTCGTGCCGATTTTTGCGTTGTTTCTCCAATACGGAAGAAGTCAGGTTATTCCCTCAAGATGGAGGCGACATTCTTCGGCAACCACAATGACATCTCGTCACTTTAGCCAACCTTCCAAATACGTAGAGGAACATCAAAACACTTCGCACCTATCTTTACGATGCATGCCTCAAAGTAGTTTGCGTATGGTATTTTTTTTTATATGTGTGGGTGCGCACACTTAATGAGTATAAATGCAAATTATGTACGAATAAACAGAATTGCTTCTTGGTGATTGTTTATGTTTTTGACTGATACTATTTTCATACGGTTTTATTGATAAATTTGAATTCATTTCCAATGTAAAGAAACAATAATGAATAATGCGTAATAATATATCGCAGTTTTTCTTTGCTATCAAGTTGATTTGAAACAAAATTGGTGTGCGAGGTGTTTGTTAGTTCTGGATTATTTTAAAGAAGACATTAGATATTTAGAAAAATTTTAAACTGAATAGTCATTAATGTCTACTTGTCGCCGCCTATAGCAATATGCGTTTAATCGAACGCTCTTCACTTTTCAAGTAAGAATTTCAATTTTCTTGATCACCAGGCTGTAGGGGTGAAAGAGAAAGGAAAGTTTTAGAGCAGTTTGATAGGGTGAATGCTTTATTACTACATAGGGCTATGTACTTGAACTCTGATATGTAGACAGCAATGATGCAAAAACTCAAGAAAAACTTCAATGACATATATATCAAATAATAAGTTTGACAAATGATCATTGTCAAGCAATTTTAACTCATTACAATACAAACAAAATAAAACTATTGCAATAATGCGGGGTTTTCCAATAAGAGGTATTATTTTGATATTGTCGCGTGTTCTGGTTCGCGGCCAATAACAATAATGTTCCGGGAAAGTGAAAACGCAATGTCTTTTAAATTAAATTAAAAGAGTTTATTTAAATGAATGCACAATTATTAATTTCACTAATTCTACTTTTCACTTTGTCTATACATTTTTACTTCAAGTGTCTATCACTTCACAATCAATATCGCTTTTAATTCGCACTCCTCACTATCGCAGTTTTACTATATCGCGGCCGTAATGAATCCCCCCATTCATTCAGCTCGCCTTTATATAAGGTCTCTAGTCATTCAATCCATTTCTCGTACATTGGCAAACAAACTGGAATATTCGAGCAGCTTAATGAATGGGCAGTGACGTCACTTTCAGATGTTGATCATGCTTGGCGGATTTTCGAGTACATTCGTTTGTTGATGTTCTTAATGGTTGTTTTCACAACCATTGCGACAGTAGCTCGCAGAATTATATGTACATGTAACAATATTATAAGAAGAATGCCATTTTTAAGATTTTGTAAAATAATTTTACAAAACCCTACTAGTTTCGCGACCAGTCTGTCCGTCCGTCCGTCCCTCCGTCCGTGTGTCACAGCACTTTTTCTCGCAAACTACTTAAGCTAGAAACATCAAATATTGTGTGCAGGTGTAAAGTGGTGCTCTCTTTAAAGTTCAACTACAAAAAATGTTATAAGGCATTTAGGGGGGGTCTCCCCATACAGGAGACTGGCCCCCCAAAAAAAAATTTCATCAAAGGTAGTCGATATGGATATCAAATGAAAGGTCTTGATGAGAACTTTTCAAAAAGGTCTTAATTTGATACTTTTTGCTGCAAGGGATGCGCAAGGAGGGGAAATACATGAAAAATTTGTGTCCCACCCTCGCGATTGGACACCCGTGATCCGAAAAATCTGAAAAAAATTATGGTGGTAGTTGTTTATGAGTACAACAACAACAAATACCTCAGAAGTTGAAATTCACTCAGCTTTGTTAATAATGGTTTTAAATTCGAATTTCACATTTTCCGCAATGAAATCGCATCGGTACCCTTAAACTGAACGAAATTCGACATTTACGTAGTTCTACTAAGGGTTCTTAAACTTTGTAAGTTTGATGAAAATCGAATGATATACACGGAAGTTATAGCCGTTTGAAATTTCTCCAAATACAACAACAATAACACATGATTTTGGTATTTTATGGACTTTCCATCGAATATTAATATTTTTGAGAATTCGTGATTTGAGTGATTTTTGCCGGTTTGCAACAAAATGGCGACAGTTCAAAGTAGAAAAAAAATGAATTTTCCTTTGAACGTGCACATCTCTTTGACATATTTCTTGACGTTATTCATTGCTGGTGTCTGCATTTCTCAGAAATTGGGTACAAAACCCTTCTAACATAAGCGTAGGTCTGTTTACCCAACTTGTTTAATATAAATGATTGGATGTTTATTTTTTTATGAAGAGAAATGTATGCCGTTAATAGTGAAAAATAACATCAGGCAAATTACTACCACGACCACACTTACAGGACCATATCCTTTTCATGAAATTTTCCATAACCAAATCACAAAGTGGCTGCCATGTGTCCCTGATAGCCTCACGAATTCCATTTTTGAGGTCTTGAATCGACGCCAGGCTGTTAGCGTAGACCTTCTCTTTCACGTGGTCCCAAAGGAAGAAGTCGCAAGGTGTTAAATCACAAGATCTCGGTGGCGAATTGTGATCACTTCTTCGAGAGATAACACGGTCCGGAGACTTTTCCCGTAAAAGATCAATGGTTTCGTTGCTTGGGTGGCACGTAGGTGCTTTGAAACTAAACGTTGTCCAGATCAATACCATTCAATCGCGGCCATAAAAAATCATTAATCATCTCTCGATAGCGCAATCCATTCACCGTAACTGTTGCTCCAGCCTCACTTTCGAAAAAGTAAGGTCCAATGACTCCACCGGACCATAAACTGCACCAAACAGTCACACGTTGAGGATGGAGAGGCTTTTCAACAATAACTCTTGGGTTTTCTGAGCTCCAGATGAGACAATTTCGCTTGTTGGTGAAGCCACCGAGGTGGAAATGGGCCTTATCACTCAAGATAGAATTCCGGATCATTTTCATGCATTTCAAGGATCCAATCAACAAAGACACGACGTTGATGATCGACTGGCTTGAGTTTTTGTGTTAGCTGAACTTTGTAAGCCTTAAGACTCAAATTTTTATGCAAAATACAGTGTACTGACGTTTGTAGAATGCCTAATTCCAAAGAACAACGAAGAATGGACAAACCTGGGTTTTCTTCAACACTTTCAGCTACAGCAGCAATATTCTCGGCTGTTCTTGAGTGACGAGCACGAATTTTATTTTTCATATCATTGAGTTGCACCAACAGCTCGGATTTCCCACCAATTTCTGTATTGCGGTCCGACAAGGTGCTTCACAACGACCCAAAAATGTTCGAGTTTTACGAACCGTCTCTGCCAAATGTTCACCATTTTACAGTGAATTTTAATAATTTCAATGCATTATTGAAGCGTGCATCATTCCATTTTTATTAATGGTGTAGCTTTTAATTGTCAAATGTCAAAAAATGACAGCTTCAAAAGTGACATCTACTGGGATAGCGGGCTATTCAAAATAACACCTCTTATTGGAAAACCCTTAATTTTGCATGACTAGGAGATGAACCCCAAGCACCCAAGGTACTATGGACTACTCCATAAAGAATAATCTTTTCGGCTTTCACCTAGAGGTGTCTTTAGATTCGCAAAATCGCCTTTCTAGCGGGAAGAACAGAAATAAAGAAATCACTAGAAAAGAGATCCCCTACCCTCAACGCCTCCTGATGCTAAAGTGCTCCTTTCTAAACCTCCAGGATGATTTGTATATAATTTGCTCCGTATTTGCCAACGGACGTAATCATATTTCCGATTATAGTCTCCCGGGAGAGTGCTCCAACTTCATTAAAGAGGTCACCACGCAGCTTGTCCCATCTTTTGCAGTTAAATAATGTATGGTAGGCATCTTTTACCATTTGAACGTATAACGCACAGGCGGGAGACCGTGACTTACCTATCTTGTGCAAGTAAAACCGAAAACATCCAGGTCCACTTAAGAGTTGGTGTAGTGAAATAGGTAGATGAAAAATTGTCCGTAAAGGACTGCAGCGATGGTCAGCTGCTTCAGCGGAAGAGGATGTTAAGATCCGCCAAGATTGGCCTTGTCTGGGGACGCGTGAATGCGCTGGCAGGCTAGCGTTGCGGTGGCATGGGCGGGTTTTTTCTCTCTAGCACAAGGACCCACTGCAAAAAATTTCACATTCACGAATTAAACATGGTTGAATGCCGATCGACTGGTGTCGAAGAGGCCGAGGTAACCTACTAAGGGTTGTATGTTACAAACGTAACCGATTCATGCTATAGCGTTATGTAATGAAATCACATAACCCTATTTCATAAAAGGATACGTGAGCGGAAGGCAACACTACCCGGCAAGAGCCCCTGTTAAACAAAAGAAACGGAGGAGCGCGCCCGATGGCTAGGTCATTTCAGTGGAGGAGCCTGCCATCGAATCAGGTCCTATACCTGGTCAGGTCAATTGAAACGGAAAGACTGACGGTGTACGTTTAACAATTAATTTTTTTTTCTAGGACAAAATATTTATTTTATAATAATCTATACGTACAAAGATTGATCACATAAATGGTATAAAATAATAGTTCTTCTATCAAAGGAAAAGAATTGTATATTACCCTGCAGTGAAATATAAATTTTTGACTTTATATTTAAATAAATGGAATTCGTTCTCGTTTACTTTTGCAGTAAATTTAATTAGAGATAGAATATTATTTTAGACTATTAAATAAATAATATGAAAAAAGTGGGATGGTGGAGTATTGAAATCATCTTGAAACCTTATTTTTAAATTAAATAAGACAGGCCGTTGCTTTAAAAATATTATTATGTAAGTAACAAAGTCACAAAAAAATATTTTATGTTCACAAATATGTATGTCATAGACTAAGTGTCGAAAATGCAATTTCATTCGATTAGAAAATGCTCAGTATGCTTTTTGGCCAAAAAGCAAAATTTTCATAAACTTATTACCATTAAATTCAAGGAATGAATTTTAATTCTCAAATACTTTAGCTTAATGGAAATATTAATCGCTTTTCGATCTAGATTCAATAAAACCCGAATTTGTGTTTGTGATTTTGTTTTATGAGTACAACAAAAAAAAATATTAGTACCATTTGAAGATTTTTTCAGGGACAAAAAAAATTTTAGCTATCTTGCAAGCTATTTTTAACAGATTTGTATCATTTCTTATCGCCCTTCCAAATATGAAAATTAACCTTGAATAGGCTACAAATACACTCGTTCTGCAACTAGAGGAATGATGTGAGCACTATTTGAACTTTATAATTCATTTTTTGCTAACGTAAACTCTGGACTGATCATAATAGTTCTACCCAGGTTTTCCAAAAATTTACGTATTAAATATGTCCAAGTTGACACGGTTTTGTTTTTTGGCGAGGATGCGATCGAGACGAGAACGAGAACTCAATAGGACAACACTTCCTAGTTGTAGCAAAATGGACAGCGACGTAAGCAATGACTCGCGACTGCAAAACAACTTGATCTTTTTCACCCGACTGACCAGCAATCCACCGTCTATCCAATGACTGTCAACCGACGTTTCGGTTCGTCAGCCTCTACTGCAGCATTCGAGAAATAACCTTGGAATTTACCCGTCCTGAGATATCGATGAGATTAATTCCACTCGTTTCACGTTTAGGTTAAATGATTCGGTGGTGTTCCCGATCAAGCGAAGCATGTGATGCAATAAAACACTCGCACGATTAATGCTGATTAGAGGATCTCTCATGAGCTCTACTAACAGCCTATGTTGTGGAACACCTAGGAAAATTCCAATGGTAAATCATACACTTTGTTGCAAATTACTCCCACAACTTACGCGAAGTTTTCAGAACAAGAGCTTATGTGATTTTTAGCAGTGAGCCGATATTTCGACTTGCACAGAAACTGATCCAAACGCGACAAAACTTATCGAATTAACAAAGGGTAAACTTCCCACCAAGTATTAACTAAGAAGCGATGTTAGCAAATTCAGACGGTACCGATCCAAGTGATGACAAAACTTTTCAAATTAACCAAAAGAGTATCTTCGCACAAAATTTCGCCCATTTTACTCGTGATTCTTCACGATCTCCCGTGGACTGCCCTCCGTCCAAAACTTTTCTTTCTCTTTTTCCGTGTCCTAACGGTACCTCGAATCAGCCGAGTTCGATTGTATTCAGTAATGCGATACACAGTTGGGATGCTCTAAGTCAGTGTTCCCATGTCCGAAATTTTAATTGGCAGATTTAAAATTTTTCAAGAAAAATTAACGGAAGATAAGAAAAATGAAAAATGATTTTAAATAGTAATGAAAGTTAAATCTCATGGAGAATATAAGTAAAGAGAAACGTTTAAATTTAATATAAAGGAAAATTGATATACAATCACATTTAATAATAATAATAATAAAGAAAACTATTTTATAAATAACGATTATAAATGGAAGTAATTAAATATTTTTCTAAATCTGCCATTAAAGTTTTAGATAGGAGTTAGGAAGGTCGTCGAGCAGTTTGCCTGTGTGACTGCTCGATTACTACAATAGGTGAAGTAGAAATCAATCTCACTTTACCTTCAATTCAGGGAATAAATGGGTAGTCCATCTTCCTTTTATGTCACTCTCCCAGAATTGTTGTCAAGCACAGAGAGTGCGTTGTCCCTCCTTTTTTGTGGCTACATCCCTATTACCTTTGCTTTCACGTAGGTTAATATAATATTTGTACGCTTTTTAGCAAGGAAGGCGATGAATATCACTCCTGTTATCACTAAAACTGCTGGCCTGGAGACTGTCCTATATGGACGTGCAATTTATTGTGATCCTTGTCCTTGCAGACTACATAGCCCTTAGAGTTGTCTTCTTAATAGAGAGGGTTCCCTGTGCTGGCCATTAAATATGCAAGTACCATTAACATCCCTGCCGCTTTATCAGCTGTAGCCCTGTTTTATTCGGAAAAACTCATCTTCGAGTCTATCAATATGTCCTAGTATTTTACTGCTGGCTTCGATTCTACCTCATATTGATAGTCCTGAATCTAGAAAGTCTTTCCTTTGTTACGATGATGACTTTGTTTTTTCAAGGGCAAGGCTGAAGCCATGAATAGTCATTCAGGCCATCACTCAGCCCCTTAACATATCAAGCCTATGTTGCGCATGTTTGATGTTGCCAATCTCATCACCGCAGAGTGTGGTCTTGGGACAACAACCCCGTGTTATAAAGCAAGTAACGTAACCAATATATAATAAGTAAATAACTTGCTAGCTAGCACGATAACAAATCAGCATTTACATCTGCCAATAGATATCAAACACTAGCAATAGAATAGCTTTTTATACAAGTAATGGAATGACTAATAAAAAGTATAATTATTAAATAACGTAACAGCTAGCACTTTCAAGAAATTAGCATTTACATCTTCCAATAGATAACAAACACTAGCAACAGATTAGCATTTTATACAAACAATAGATTGACTTATAAATAGTATACATCTAAAGTAACTATTAGTATCAACAGAACAGGAATAGCATAGCCAAGAAATAACATAACAATTAAAGTAACATTAGCTAACAATATCAATAGAATAGCTTTTTGTACAAACAATAGAATAACCAAGAAATTGCATAAAAATAACTAGCATCATCAATGTAATAGCACTAATGTCATAAGAAGCCTTCAAACAATACAATAACCAATGAATATCAAATAAAATAGCTCAACAGATAACGCAACCAGTAATTCCATAAGTGACCCATTAAACTAAGTGAAAACTAGAATAAATACAACTATTGACAATTCAACAAAATCAGATGATACCAAACGTAAACAATTATTTTTTTGCAACCTTCACCTGCCACGTCCAGATCAAGGAAATCCATTCATTACGAGTGAAATCCGAGTGCACTTGCGTACGTTATCGCATACTTAATTAAAAGCAGCTAAAATGCTGAAATAGCATTATTTTCAAACACATGGACAACTAAGCTAAATTATGTCTACGAGTACATTGGGAAACACCATCAACAATGAAAAATGCATCGAGAAGACCTGGGAACCTCAGAAACCTGAACCATGCAATTGATTTTTTTCGTATGCGGGACGATGTGGAACGATATGGAAAAAATGCACTAACAGCATTATGCATTTTTGATGCACGAATAGCATTCCATGTATTATGATATGTTGATATGGAAAGACAAATGAAAGACAAAATAATGTACTGACAGCACTTCGTATGAATAGCGTTTGTTTTGGTTGACTACCTAGTCGATGGAATTGGGGTGAGGGCACGGAAATCGGTTCGTCATTATTTTGCCCCATTTACCGTACCAAGTATTGACTATGGCAAAAGCTGCCCAATCGGCAATTAATTCGGATAAAAATCCATGAAGCCCCTGAAGAAGCGAATTTCGTCGCAAAACGCGTCCAGAGTGGAACTCTGGCTTTATCAGGACTTCCAGGAACGTCTCAAAATCAACCCCTAGTGGAACTTAGGCTACCTAGGCGTCTTCCAAGGTTGTAGAACAGGACTTGTACGATCTAAGTGGAACACAGGCTGCTCGCGCGCCTTCCAAGGGTACGAGATCCCTCAACGGAAAACCGCGCTTAAGTGGAGCAAGGGCCCTCAACCCACTCCAGAGCAGGTCAACAACGGTCTTTCCGAGTGGAAACCAGGCTGCCCCAGCCCTCCAGAAAGACTCCGATGACGCTTGCCAAAGCGGCACTTAGAATTGTAACAAGCCCGCCGATGGTAAGGAACCTTTGAGCAAAAGTCCTGCTCTAGGTTTTAAAGTCTTAAAATTTTCCTCACTATCTCTTGAACTCTTTACAGGCCACAACTACCAACAAGAACTCCCGGGAGTGCTCGGAGGCTCCATACGTGCTCCACCCCATCGAACCGACTTGTAATAAATGTAAGCAGTTGAGGAGCCCGGTGGTAATCAGGAGTGGCTGCTCCTGAAGAGATAAGGTGGTCATCGCGTCGAAACTGCTTAGTTTGTTGTTTCATCAGATTAAATTTAACTACATCCGTCAAGTTTCCATCCTTTAGGCAGAGATGAGTGGTGCACTTCAGCTACTTTAACATCTTTACGTTTGGCATTTCCCTTGTAATGCAATGACCTTCTTCAGAGAAAGTAACAGTTGCTTTATGTAGAATGTTTGCGTTTGTCTCAAGCCTCCGTGTCCACTCACTTCAACGAGAAAAAAAAATTTTTTTTATTTAAATTACTGTAAAGTAGCTTAATTGAAACACAACAGAACATTTCTAAAGATAATAAATATTGATCGGTATGCTTCGTAGACTAGAGTATGCGTGATAAATATTTTGTAGTAGCTTCCTGGCTCGACAGAAGCCCGCCTCATATGATTCCGCAAATAGCTAGTCGACAAGCACGCATACGCGGTCGTTCAGCGAAGCTAGTCAGCTAAGCTCGGTCTTGTTTATAGCTCGCTGACACTAGTGCCATACAATCGGCATCAGTGTCCTACACGGATTTTGAGAAAAAAAATTCACTACCGACTAAACTAACGGAACTGAAGACTTTCCCCTCCAAACCTACACTGTAGGTAGCGCCAGGCTGCGTCTTCCTCTCCGGGTAAAACCGACAATCAGGAGACCGTGACTTACCAATCTTGTGCAGGTAAGTCTGAAAACACACATGCCTGAACTAAAGCTGGGTGGTAGATATGGTCTCACATCCGTGATGAGGCATGAAGTCCACCTTCCCCACGTGCAATTCACCTAAGACTGCTACCAATTGTTGATAACCGCTGTCTCTCCTCGTGGGCAACCATCTCCTTCGCATCCTGGTTTAGACGAAGATAAATAACGCTGCACTCTTTAGCAAAAGGGGCAAGAGGTATCAAGCCTAGAATAACCCTCGCCACCGAATCAGAGACTGTTGCATATCAAGATGCAATCCTCAGTACTATTCTTCTTTGTACCTGTGCCAAACATTTTCGGTATAGCTCCTTACTGAGAGCATCGCCCCATACTTCGGCTCCACGCAGTAGCACTGACCCTTCAGCACACATCAAGAGGGTCTTCTTGGCGGGTAGGGTCCCCCGATGTTGGCCATAAGTCGACTCAGAGCCGATATTTGCGAGGCAGCGTTCTGCCCTGATTTGATCAGAGAAACTTATCTTCAAGTTGACCAGTAGGCTTAGGTACTTCATCGCTGGCTTCGGTTCGATTAGTATGTCTACAAGACTGGTCATCCATTCTCTAAGGATTCTCTTTATTGTCAAGATGACCGTTTTGGTTTTCTCCAGTGCTAAGCTGATCTCGCGAGCAGTCATCCAATCTCTTACTCGTCGCGTCATCATACCTAGCCCAGTTCGCGCTTGTTTATCAGTGCATCTAGTGACCAAAACTACAACGTCATCCTCATAGCCAATCAAGCGTGACTCATCTGGCACCTCTAGTCTCAGCAGCCCATCGTAAGGTACGTTCCACAGGTCTGGACCAAGGATAGATCCCTGGGCAACACCCGATGCAACTTCCACCCTTTTTGGCCCTGTGTCATGTCGTAAACAAGACTTCGTTCCTTCAGGCAGTCCCTCAGAAGTCGCATCAGATATTCTAGAACTTCAAAAGGGTTTACAGCGTTGTCAGAATATCCACCCATCTGGCGGAGTTGAAGGCGTTCCTAACGTTGAGTGTAACCAAGAAGACGGTACGTCAATATGCCTCTGCCTTTTTAAAATGAGCTCACCGTCTCTGCAATCGAATCAATAGTGGAATGTCCTGCTCTAAAGTCGTACTGCCGAGAATATATGTTGTCAGCGTACACGAGCCTTCCCTTGATGAGTTTCTCTTACGCTTTCCCAGCAGTGACTAGCATGCATAACGGGCAGTATGCAGACAATGATTCAGAATCCCCCTTCTCCTTGCTGAACAGCATGAGCCTCGCCATCTTCCATCGTACCGGGAAAACCTCGTCGCGTAGGCAACCGTTGAATGTGCTGAAGCGGAAGTCAAGACAATGGTGATAGAAAAGTTGCAACACCTTAGCTGGAACACCGTCTGGACCTGGAGCCATCCTCGCTTTCAGTGAAAGGACTGCCTCCACCAGTTCCAGCTGTGTGAAGAGTGGACACTCGATTACTGTTTCACTGTGGACAACATCAATATGGACGGGACGGACGGGGAAAAGTGCCCGCACTTTCTCGTTCACCTTTTCCGCATCATGCATGCAAGGCGTCTGTAGGGCACCAAGCTTCCACATAATTATCTTTTAGCCAAGGCCCCACGAATCCTTGTTCAAATTTTCCCCTAAATCTTGCCAGCAGTGAGACTTGCTGTTGTTAACCGATTTGCAAAGGCATTTCCTGGCCGATTTAGATATTGCTAACCGGTTGCATATCTCATCACGGTTCCGCATCCGTTGAGTCTCATACCGAAGCTTATGACACTACCTTTGCTTTCCAGTGATTTCAGTCGATCACCAGTACACTGACGACTTGCCGTTCTGGGGTTTTCATCGGGGCATTGAAGCATTGCAAGCAGATGTTTATAGTTGAGTTGACAACGTCTTGAGTTGCCAGTTCCTCCATTTGCTGCGAATTACCCTGCAGTGAAGCACTTGTTGTGAGGACGTCGACAAACCTCTCGGCATCCATCCTTACGATATTCCACCCAATTATAGAAAGTCGAGAGCACAGACGTCGGGAGACAACATCACTGATCTCAAGTAGAATGCATTTGTGATCACTGACTGAGTAGTCCTCGTATACCTTCCAATTGTGTTTTATCCATACTAAGGACTCCGAAGTGAATTTCGCGTCCAGTATGGTTCCTTCACAGCCAATATGGCAAAAAGTTGGCATATTTTCTATAAATGGTATGACAACAACCATCCTGGCTGCCATTTCTAGGATCATTTTCCTTGCAGCTCTATTCGAATCATGCTCCTTTCGATCGCTTTAGCATTGAAGTCTCCCCCAACGAGCACGTTGCCATCTGCGTTCGAGATAGAACCCTCCAAAGCATTAAGCTCGACTTGGAAAGATGATATCGATTCGTTCGGCGTTAGGTACACACTAAAGAAGGTGGTCCCGTCGCAACGAGCCCACACGAAACCGTCCCCCCGTCCACAGCTCTCCGCCTGGAAATCACCGTTCCAGACACGGAACGTAGCAGTGCTAGTTTCATCAGGTACCATGATGCAGAACTTTTACCGTGGTGCTCCTCACTCAGCAACAAAAAGTCCGCTTTCATGCCCCTTGCAAACTGCTCAAGCAGGCTTTGGGCGGTTGAATTGCAGTGTGGGTTTAGTTGCAGGATGCAACTTGTCGAAGTTCTGATATTGCCTAGGCTAGAGCTTCCTGGGAAACCCGACATTTCCTGATTCCAAGACGTGCCCAAAATTTGATCTTGGATCAGCATCCTTGCAAAGAGTACACTGTGCCCTTTGTTCACTTTTTTCTTTTATGTCGCATTTTACCGCATTTGTAACATAGGGGACTCCTATCAGGGGAAGATGCACTGCTCTTCTTCATATCCTGCAGGCAATCCCCCCCTATTCTTACTTTGCCCTTGTTCAGAAATTGTTTGGCGTCCTTTTTTGGTGAACTCAATGATGGCTCTGCATTTCCTATGGTTTTTTGGCGACAGCCTCACTTTGATCTCGACCACGTTGAGAAGCTTCCTTTTGATGGCCTCTTCTACCTCGGCCAGGTCCGTGACGCTTTCAATGTCTCTTATTTCGGCCATTGCGATAAGCTCACATGAGGCTATAGTTGCGCTTTTGCGGAGGACTTTCTTTACTGCGTCGCAGAGTGCTCCCCCCATTGTCGGCCTCTACTCCGAATTCGACCAGTATGTGGCCCGGCCGCGTTGGTCGTACTGACACATACTGAAAAGAAAGATGGTTTTTCTTGTTTAGCAATTCATGCTATATTTTATTTTGAGATACTGAAAAAGCAAAATGCTTTTGATACTGATTGTAATAAAAAATAATAAACCCTACAAATTATAGCCCACGTGGTGTAGTGGTTAGAGCACTCAATCCATAAGCCGAAGGTCTCTGGTTTGAGTCTCGTTGGCGTCAACGAGATTAAGTTCGAGTGATTCTTCGGACTCTAAGCAGAACGTATCGTAGCTAGATGGACAGACACACGGTCAAAGCGTAATACTGACCATATCACCTTGTGGAGTGCCGATAAATTCGATCATGATAATGAGATACTTTAATTATCTCTAAGCGAAGGACCGAAACGGGCTGTAGTCCTACAAAAAAAATTGTACAAATCAATATTCCTTGATATTTTGCTTGTAACTAAATGAATAAGAGTATTTACAAAGAGTGGTCTAATAGTAAATTGGACATTGAATTTCCTGCTAAGGAAATAAAATACTACCAAATCATAATACTCTGAAGATGTGATTCAATAATTCAAAATGTATTAAAAAAGATAAAAATACAATCAATCGTTTGCCTTTCTCTACATAAAGATAATCGTTGAAAACTTGGTATAATCATTAAAATTTAATAACCAACATTTAAAGTACGAATAACAAGTAGAAATGAAAGATTATTGTATAGTATACATTGGATATTTTCGTTTGGTTACAACAATTTCATAAAGTGCGACATAAAATCATGCACATACAACCCCTAATATGATTACATTTGTTTTGAAACTATGTGAGTGAAAATAAACCTCCTTATGATTTGGTGAGGTGTAACTAAGAAACTCAGTGATTGACATATCATACCTAAGATTAGCTAACTTAAAATGTTTGAATTATATATCTGATTTGATTTCAAAACATTGCAATCTAAAGCTTCATGTTGAGAGTCCTCATCCTTTCTTAGCTTTCAATTATATTTTGCTCAAAATTAAATTTTGAAGCCCCACGTAATAAATTTATGAAAGATATTATTCCGCGGCAATTGATGTATGTAGTATTTCCTTTTTTTGTCATTAAATTGTCATCAATTGAAGACATAAAGGTCATAAAAATGGGTTCAAAATGAAAGAATTAGAACAACTAATAACATTTGAAATGCTATCAAATAAATACTTTTATGGCTTGAATTTTAATATCTTCTTCTTCTTCTTCGTAGCACCACATGCCCTCTTGGGCCTTGGCTTCCTGCAAATGGCGCCTCCAACTGTCTCCTCCGATTTCCAAATCCGAGCAGCGATGAACTGTCTTCATCGACCGAGTCATACCAGCGTTTTCCCCACTGGTCTCCGCCCTTGAGTTCTCCCAACGAATATCTTTTTCGGTATCCGTTGTTCGTCCATACGATTCATGTGTCCAGCCCATTGCAGCTGCCGCAGTCTTACAATTGTTGAGACCTCCGGTTCATCGAAAATTTCATACAGCCCATGGTTGTATCTAATTCACCATTGGTCCCCGTCTAGCTTCACTATGATTATTCACCTCAGGACCAGTCGCTCAATGACGTTCAATATATTTGCGGATGCTTGGGTTAGGGTCCATGTTTCACACCCATAGCAGAACACAGGTCTTATCACAAATTTGTATACTTGGAGCTTTATCTTTCTGTGCATGCAGCTGGTCTTCAAGATCGTCAAAACTGAATAAAATCTTTTATTTGCGAGCTGTATTCTTCGGCGTATTTCGTCTCTTTTGTTACTGGTTCTCATTATTTTCGCACCTAAATACACAAATTCGCTCACATTTTCGATACTGTATTCGCCAAGTGTGATATTTTGTGTGCTTGACGTATTTTTCCTCGACTGCCTCATGAGCTTTATTTTATTTTCATTGATTTTTAGCCCTACTAGTTGAACCTGAATTTTGCCACTGTTCTCCTAAATAATTAGTAAACAAAAATTTGAAATGTAATGCGACGAAATTTTGGTTTTGAAATTTAAGAACTGTAATTTAGAACTCAAAATTGTATTAAGATGCCTGAATTCATTATTTTCTCGATTAATTAAAAAATTATCTGAGCTAATTTTATAACTTTTTTATCATTTCTTAAATAAATCAAAAACTAAATGTGTAAAATTTGTCTTGTGTCCTCCAGAGCAAACATTGTTATCAATTTCTATATTTATGTATGCTTTGGGAAAGAAGAAAAGTGAAAAGAAAATTAAGTTAAGTTCGATTCATCTTGCTTCCGTCATTTCCTTAATCTACTCCACTATATGCTATAATATGCCATGCGAAATTTTACTTCACTTAATAATATTATTCGCTCCCATGGAGAGAAGCATACGACGTGAAAAAAGTCAGCGACTCAATTGTCCAATCTGTTTCTACTTGTTCCTGTAAATTATGAAAATCATTTTTCCAATGTACATCATTAGCACAATCGAAGCTGTCAATTGTCTCGAAGTCGATCTCGAAATTGTTCTCCGCCCGAAATAATCATTTTTATTTTACCAGTCCTATCCAGTAATGACGTTTGGATGAATAATACTTCCAACGCAACCGCAAAACCATTAATGAACCTTACTCCGAAGATGGTCGACTAACTCTTTACAGGGAATATGTATAATGCAGACCGAATAGAGTTGCCCACTTCACTCTTGCTTTTATGCGTTAACATACTGATTCGTAAGAAAAGGAAACATAGCTCCAGAGTGGTGAAGTTTTAACTGAAATTATATGATAATACAGTTCATGAGGTGTAAAGATGAGCAGCGTAAATTTCTACATAGCTTTTTGTGCGACATCTAGCGGGTATTACAGTTTCTAAATATGGTTTGCGTCAATACTTAGCAAAAGCTGAACCCAAGTGGTGAAATTTTTGAGAAGAGAAAACAGGGGTTGAGATGTTTGCTAGTGCACTGTGGTGTTGAACTTAACTAATCCACAAATATCTTGATGCTTCTTACGAACTAAATTAGTTGACTAAAGAATCCATATATTATTATTTTGTAACCTGCAAGACCTGAAAAGTTTCAAATCGGAAAGCGGTAACACATCTTTTATTGCAAATTTGTAAGAAATTGTAATTGAAAATAAGATTAAGCTTTCCGTGAATGCATTGTTGAATAAGTTGGCAACTATTTTCAACACCGTGAAGCTGAAAAGAAATGTGGTTTACTGCAACTTGAGCACATAGAAACTACAAGAAGGCGACACAAATGCAAATTGGGTATCGATTTTTAGAATTTTCATAGAATATATTAGTCTAAGTATTGGCCGCGACAACACCCATAAGGTAATAAATTTCGAGTGAAACTTTCTAAAATTGAAACACTATATGCTCCGATTGAAACACAATTTTGACATATGCAAATAGCAATGTAAGTAAATTTTTAGCGAGACCTTTCATTGGGATTTGCTTTGCTGGAACGTACAACGTATTTTATTACTTCAGACATCGCTCAGAAAAAAATTATACTTCGGTTTACTGCATTGAAGGTAAATAGCGTTATTCCACTTTATTCCAATATTGTAGCGACATAATGGCTTACGGTGTTCCTGTATGCGATATACGACGTCATTGATTCGCTCTGCAACTCGGTATAGTCTCTCCCAATTTTGCTGCAACTTCGGAGACCTACCCTTCCGCCGTTGTGCCATATATAGTCACGACAAGTTATCTTGCTGGAAGTTAGTAGAATTTGACATTAGATCATACCTGGTCTTCATGCGGTCAGTAGCCGATTCGAGGTATTTTCGCACTGTCCGGAGTATCTGGTTCAATCGTTGCCTTAGCTCACTTGCGTACTCCGAGATCGTCTGGGGTTTCTCAGGGAGTGTTCCGAACTTTATATCAGCTGGCAGATGTAAAGTCTTTTCAAAAATGACTTTGGCTGGGCTTCGCCCGTCAATGCATGTTCAGCAGCTCTATACGACATCAAGAATAACGGGATATGCTAGTCCCAGTCCCTTTGGTTCTCGTTAATCATCTTGGCCAGATATTGATTGAGTGTGCCGTTAAAACGTTCGACCATTCCATCGGATTGGCGATGCAGCGGTGTTGCCCGCGTTTTCGTTTTTCCAGCAGCTCGCCCAGTTCCCCAAAAACTAGTGACTCAAAGTTTCGGCCTTGATCCGAATGTAGTTCACAAGGTACGCCGTACCTACTGACCGAATTTAACACAAGCTGTTCGGCTACAGTAGTTGCTTCCTGGATGGGAATGGGGTAGACATCGGGTCATTCGCTGAAATAATCGGCCACGTGTGTATCGATTTCCCCATTCGGATTCAGGAAAAGGTCCTGCGTTGTCAAGAGCAATCCTTCCAAACGGTTCCCCCACGTTATACAGGTAGGTTTGCATCTGTCGCTTTGCCCCTTGGTCGCTTTGCCCCTTGACGGAAGCGCAAATCGTGCATCTTTGACATGGAGCCAGTATAACCTTTCCCACAGTTTCGCTAAGGTCTTGTTAGCACCAAGGTGACGTCCCGAGGATCCTTCGTGCATTTCCGTAACCAAATCATGGATTCAGCTGTTGGGAAGTATAGTTTGCATCCTATAGGAGGTGCCATCCACCGTTTCCCATATTCGCTTGAGTACGCCAATCTCCACATGAGGGGGGTCCCATTGTACCCAATAAATTTCAGGGTGGCGCCATGCATCAAAACGTCCTTCAACTCAGGTCACCCAGTTGTCTCCTTCCATACAAATAATGGTCCGATGTCTTCATCGGCTAGCTGGGCATTTTGAATCTCCTCCAGTGACTATCCTTCCTCAGATTCGGCCGTTATCACTCATAGATCAACGGTCGGCTACTTTTCCTCAATCCCTCGGCAATACTTGCAGTAAGCTGGACATGGACGACGCGTCAGCATTCCCATGAACTTCACCCTTCCGATGAACAATTTTGTAATCGTATGACTGCAATCTTTCGACCCATCTCGTGATTTGTCCCTCGAGGTTTTTGGAGCAGCCATCTCAACGATGCATGTTCGGTTCGAAGAACAAATTTCTGGCTATATAGGTACTTGTGAAGTTGCTTGGTGGCCTCTATTATAATCAATAGCTCCTTCCTGGCCACGCAGTAGTTCCTCCCACTTTTTGAGAGAACTCGACTGTAATACGAGAGGATTCTTTCTTCGCCATCGATCTGCTGGGAGAGTACAGCTCCAATCCCGAAATCGCTCACATCGGTGTCAACTACAAACACTTTTCTGGGTCTTGGATATGCCAGCACGGTTTTGTTGTTTGGTGTTGGCTAGCTTTTCATAGCTTCAGTTCTCTCAGAGTCTGTTTTAACCGCTTCTGCTGATACAATGTGTCAATGTGTGTATTTTACTTGAGCTGTAAAAAGGGTACACTTGTCGGGAGTAAGTTTCAGATTTGCCACTCACAACCGGGAGAAAACCTCTTCTGAGTTCCACACATGCTCTTCGAATGTTCTCCCGATAACTATGATGTCATCTAGGTACACCAAGCAGGTCTTCCAGGCTAGGCCTCGTAGCACGTATTCCATCAGGTGCTTGAAGGTGGCTGGATCATTACGAAAGCCCAAATGGCATCACCACAAATTGCCATAATCTAGTCTCAGCTAAAAATGTGGTCTTCTCTCGGTCTTTCTTGTCGATTTCTACCTACCAGTAGCCACTCTTGAGATCGAGTGTAAAAAATCACTTTGAGTCGGCTAAAGTGTCCATGATGTCGTCGACGCGTGGAAGTGGGTAACTATCTTTCTTAGTGATGTCATTCAGCTGCCTATAGTTGACACAAAAACGAGTGTTTCCATCCTTTTTCTTTACTAGAACTACTGGCGTGGCCCATGGATTGACAGAACGCTCGATAACTCCTTGTTTTTCCATGTCCGAGATCAGTGCGCTCACTTTTCCTTGTTTGTCTATAGGAAGACGTCTTGGTGCTTGTCGAATTGGCTTGGCTCCCTGTGTATCTATGACGTGTGTTACCAAACTTGTTCGGCCTTGGTCATCCGGGCTTGTTGAGAGGATCTCACTGTACTTGGTGACCAGTTCAGAGCCTTGCTTGAAAAGCTACACTGGCAATTTGGTTTGCCTCAATATTGCAGATGTGAGTCCCTGCGCTTTGTCTGTGTCTTAGCTCTTTTTCCAATGATGGTCGTGAGTAGCTTCCATAGAAGTAATGGTGGAAACGAGCTGGCAGCTGCCGATGACTCATCCCATTTTGATGCCGGTGGTTGAGTCTGTAGTATTAAGAACTCTAATCGGCACGTATCCGTTCCTTATAGATCTTACAAGGCCTCATCCTACAATCAAACTGTGCAATGTTGATGTCTTCATTGACTGTACCAGATAAGATCCGTGGTCTCCAGAATCATCATCAAGCTTGGCCCATACAATGCTCTCGGAAGATTTTGATAAATCAGCGTCGGCACATACTATAACATTTATCTTGGAAATTTGGACGCTGCGATCCTCCATCAATATTTCGACATTCACCGTTTCAATACCCGTTTGCGCAAATCAAACTTGATTCCGTGTGTTCTCAGAAAATCCATTCTGAGAATGCAGTCATCTGTAATGTTTGCGACCAGAAAATTATGTAGGAACGCAAGGTCTCCCAACTATATCTGGAGGTTGACCTTTCCATGGACAGGTGCAATTTCTCCCATAGCTGTCTATAGTGAGAAAATCCTGCCCTTGTGAAGTTGTTGTTGCCTCACTAGCTTCGGTCGGATAGTCGATCAGGCTGCATCAGTGTCGATTGCTATGGTGCAATGTTCTCCGTCAACTTGGCCGCGAAAGTATCAGTCTGCTTCTCGACGATGTAGTCTTGATACGGTGATGGTGGTGCTAGGGACGTTGATCCTCTTAGCTAACCTCTGCCCCACACAGTTGGTTCGCTCAGTTTGAAGGGCTTCCATTCTGGACTCCTGACTCAGTCTGGATCTCCTCCTAGCTGCACACTCGATGGGAGCTCGGTTTTACTTCGCTTCTTCCAGTCCCTTTGCAGGTGCCCCTTCTCAACGCAATTCCAGCATCATTTACCTACGGCTCTTGCTCAATTTCCACGTGCTCACACCTTTACTCATCTGTCACTACCTCACGAACCCGGGCGGTGGCACAACCTACATTTTTCACTGCCTCAAAGTTCAGACTATAAGCCAATACTTAATGCAGTTGCTCGTTCCAGCTCATTCCAGTGATTTATCCTAGCGGTGGCCTTAAACTGGGTTTTGTAAATACTCCAGACCGTTTGCCCGTCGAATATTGGTGCTTTGACATTTTTGGATGTGCTTTGCGGTGCGGTTATAAGTGGGGCTGGTGAGGTAGCTATTACTGCCTTTGCTGCTTCCAATTACTTTTATATTTTTTCCATCTCATGGTTGATTCTCTCCTCGACCTGGCTAATCTTCTCCTCGACCTGGTAAACTTTTTCCTCGACGCATTTAATTTGGTTGGTCAGACTACCGAGCTCCGTTTTTATTTCGTTTGACTGTTTTTGCAAATCTGCCTGGATTTCGAATGCTTGTTGGTCAAGCTTTGTTGATTGCTCCTCCAGCTTCTGTGTGATGTCTGCCTTGATTTTGAATGCTTGTTGGTCCAGCTTCGCTGATTGTTTATTTAGCTTCGCTGATTGTTTTTTTTAGCTTCGCTGATTGTTTTTTTAGCTTCGCTGATTGTTCATTTAGCTTCGCAGTTAAACTGGAGGACTGTTGTCACTGCTTTTGCTGCATCAGCATCAACATTTTCTGGCTCCTTTGATTTTGGTGTTTCAACTTCTCCACCTTCTGCGCCTTTTTTCACATCTGAGGGCTAGCCCAAATCCAGATACACGCCTTCCGATTCAATCGCGTCACACAAGTGGTAGTCCGTATGGCCTTTGTACTTTGCGTAGCCAGATTTCACTGTTTCAACTCTTCCTTAAGCTCCAATATGGTCAATTCATTAATTTTTAAATGTAAGCCTTGTGGTTTTTTTATTGTTTCGGCTTTTTTTCACCAGTTTCCACATTTCACTATTATGCACTTCAAAAATGCTTAAAAGTTTTCATTTTCAAAATTTCCATTCTCACTTCTGATACCACTGTTGCACGTTACGGTTGGCAGCTGATAAGTTTAATGTTCCGGAAAAATGAAAACGGACTGTTTTTTAAATTAAGTTAAGGAGTTGATTTACTAAGAATGCACAATAATTAATTTCCCTTATTTAGAAATCGCACTTTAATTTGCTTTTCGCTTGTTGCAGTAATCGAGCCGTCATCAATTACAGTGGAGTTGAAGTCCTGTCGTTTGGGCTTTTATTTCCACACCCGGACTTAAAGAGTGCTGTTTACGACCACGTTGGAATAAATTACGTAGAATACAGTTGCAGTGTTTCTACATCGTACCAAATTTCACCCAGATGGTTTTATATTCGGAACTGGAACCAAGGACTCCAAGTCAAACTTTGGGACTTAAAGAAGCAAAGTAACGTTGCAAATTTTCCTGGACATGTGGGATCTTTAACAGCGCTTTCTTTTTCTGAAAATGATTATTACTTAGCAACAGCTGCTAATGATGCATCTGTGAAATTAGAATTTATGGGGTCCTGATATTTTTCACTCTTAAATTCAAGTCTTTTATGAAATTTTTTATTAAAGCTATCTCTTAAATGTTCCGAGTATACAAAGGTGGTCATGACCGTTGCTGAAGTAAATTTTCCGTGGCAATAATTTTTGGATAAATTATAACAGATAAAATTAAAACAAATGAAACATACAAACCACTTAATCAATCCGCTTGAATCAAACACAAATAAACATACGCAGCAGTTTTGTAGTAAATCCCTTCCTCAAAAACTGTCCTCCAAATAACTAACCATACAATTGGCTGCCTGTTAAATTGAAATCAAAACATAAAGAAAGTCTTTGGAATTACTGATGATACTGATGAAATGGAACAATTTTGACTAAGCTAATGGACGCAAATGAGACTGGGTTAACAACTGCCACGAAAGATAACACACAAACACATCGAACAAATAACACTTTAAACGAATGTCCAATAGCCAGCTCAGTAGATGCGGGTGCAACAGAAAACATTGCAACCTCAAATCAAACAGCAGAGAATTAACCATTAAATGAAAGCTAAAGTGTATAGCGGAATGGGTGGAAGGCCCGTCAACTGCCGTTGCGAGGGTCCCGCAAGGTGACGACGAGCAACAACGGGAAGTTGGAACCGAGGAACCGAACGAAGTAGTTGGGTTGATCGAAGTGCAAATTGGAAGTTAAAACAAGTTGGGTAAACAGACCTACGCTCATGTCAGAAGGGTTTTGTATTCAATTTACAAAATGCAGTCACCAGATCGAATCAAATCAAGAAACATGTCAAAGACGATTTTATTTTATTGGAGAAAATATGAAATACGAAGATCATACTATTATTAACAAAGTTGAACGAATTTCGACTTCTGAGGTTTTTGGTATTGTTGATAATTATTTCAGATGTCCATCCGCGCCCGAGAAAACACATTTTTCATGTATTTCCCCCCTGTGCCCCCGCTGAAGCAAAAACTGACAGTTTAACAACTGTTTTGAAAAGCTCCCATAAAATTTTTTATTTCATACTCATATCGGCTACGTTTGATGAATTTTTTTTCAGGGGCCACTCTCTTGTACTGTTATCATCGATGAATGGCCAATTTTTTCGAATCCTACAATGGTTACAAAATCCTATTGCTAGGAGCTCTCTCCCACCTCCTTGACTTGTTTCACTTATGAGCATTAATTGCAGGTACTCATCTTCAGTTATTCATTAAATTGAATCAAGTGTTCAAACCATGCACCTTAAACGTTGAAGTTGCGAAAAAATAACTCAAAATTATTCAATCTTCGCATTTAAAACAGCCACTATTTTGTTTTACGATTACTGATACCACTAGCTGAACTGATTCTCAAAGATATACATGACACCTATCATTCCTGAAATTTTCATGCAAATCCTAGCAAAACTGTAGTGTCTGAGTCGGTAAAAAGCGCATGTTGTTCCATAGCCATATGTTGCCATACTAATAAATGCAGCGCATATTGTTCCATAGTAATACAGGAAAATTCAAACCGCTATAACTTCGCTAAATATACTTCAATCTTTATGAAACTTTCAGGATAGATCAATCTTATAAATAGACACCTATTTCGTTGAATTTAAAGGTACCGTTAAGATTTTATTCAAGAAAACATGAAATCGATAACTCATACTATTACTAACAAAGTTGAGTGAATTGCGACTTCTAACGTATTTGTTGTTGTTGTACTCACCAAGGCCTACATTCTTGATTTTTTTCAGATTTTTCGGATCACAGCTGTCCAGTGCGAGGGGGGGGGGGGGGGGCTCACAAATTTTTCGTGTATTTCCCCTCCCTGTGCGCCCCTCGAAGCAAATTTTGCCAAATTAAGACCTGTTTTAAAAAGTTCTCATCAAGGCCTTTCATTTGATACCCATATCGGCTACCTTCAATGAAATTTTTTTTTCGGGGGGTCACTCTCCTATATGGGGAGACCCCCGTTAAATACCTTATAAAATTTTTTTGTAATTGAACTTTGAAGAGATCACCACGCAAAATTTGATGTTTCTAGCTTCAGTAGTTTCCGAGAAAAACTGCTGTGACACACGGACGGACGGACGGACAGACGGACGGACAGACGGACGGACAGACGGACAGACGGACAGACGGACCGACAGACGGACAGACTGGTCGCGAAACTAGTAGGCTTTTGTAAAATTATTTTGCAAAACCCTAAAAAGAAAAACAGACTCCCCGCGGATAAAAAGAGATTTTGTTTTGGTGAAGGATGTTTCGTCCTGAAGTGCCGTGTAATTGTGATTTCCCCAACCATGAAAAGAAAATTCCACTGGCTGCGAAAATTTCGCTTCCAGAAAAATAATAACGGAGTGAAAAAAGCACAAAACGGTTTTTTGTGGGTTTGCCGAGAGATTTCCGTGGCGAGATTACCGTTGATTGGTATTCTGCTTGAGAGAAAATATTTCGCGCATCGCGTAACGTTTTTTTTCTTGTAGTTGAAATTAATTCACAGTTAGTGTTCTTCTGCTGGTGTAAATTGTAGCGACCGGGCGATATTATAGTTCGAGTGTTAAGTTTTCTACGCGACTTTTTAAGGATTCCAGTAATAAATTAGCTTAGAAAAGTGAAAATTTTTCATCATATTTAACGCTGTTGTAACATGTTTCCACTTTTGGCGATGTCGGAGCAACCCTGACTCAGCATTCCAAATCGAGTGTGAAGTTCTTCGGGTTGAAATGAAAGATGCGCGATTCGTGTGTCGTTGACGAGTAATAATACAGCAATAGTTTCAGTCGATAGTGTGGGTGCAGGCAATCGTTGTTTTGTGCATTTACATTTGTATTTTGTTTGTCGAAATGGAAACAATTGCAATTGAAAGTTTTCCACACTTGCCGAAGAAACCCCCCGAGAGAAAATCACTCTGTCAGATAATCACTAACAGCACTGTGATTTGCGCGGTTGGAAATGTGTTTTAGATTTTCGTACGGTATGTGAGAAAGTCGGAAAACGTTCAACTGAAGTGGAATCGTAGCGAAGAGAAGATTTTGATCGCGTGTACCCATGAACCCCTACATTGTTTTTTGAGCTTTTTGTGTGCGAACAGAGCCACAGGGGCCTTTCTAGGGCACCAGTGTGTATTCGTGCCATATTTCATATCGTGGGGCTTCTCGGGATTGCCGCAGAATTAGTTGTTACGAGATATCTACGTCCGGGTGTTGTTGCATGAAATAATTTGGTGTTCGACTTGTGATCGCATTTCCTAAAGCATGCTTCCGAGCTAGGAGAAAGTTTTACGCACTCGTAACGTCAATATTGCTGAAATAAGGAAACTGAATGCTTGCTAGTGCGTCCCATTTAACGTTTTGCTGATTGTTGTGCTGTCTGTCGTCGCTATGCGGCGGGGAAATCGAACAGCATTTGTGAAAATCTCAATGAGATGATAGTTTTCATATCAAGATGATCCCTTGGAAGCTATATCGGATTTATTTAAAATTAAGACGCTTTGAAACAAATAGTATTTACTACCGGATAAAACCCAACCGCGCCGTCTCATGTCAGCAAACACCAAATCTTCAAAACGCAAGCAATAATATGAATGCCATGCCATTGCTTTCTGCAAGGACTACGTTTTGCGCCATTTGCATTCTCGAGGAGTTGAGGACACCCACGAAATTCGATATTTGAACGTCACTAGCTACTACACATTGGTCAATATTTTATTGCATAAATGTTGAATTTCAGAAGAATTTTAGTACTAAATCGATTTCAGCCATCACAACATCGTCAACGAACGCTCGTCGAGGATGCCAGTGAGTACCCCTGTTTTTCTTGCTTTATTTATAAAAATATTTTTATATTATTTATTAAAGTGCATGAATGATTTCAATGATGCTTAGTTTTTTTGCATTTAAAATGAGAATACAATAAGAATTATTTATTAAAGTGCAAGATGTGATACCTAGTCTTTGGGTAAGATACGTCGACGATATTTTGGCAGTGGTGAAAAAGGACAAGCTACAAGATCTACTGAACTCAATGAACAAACTGTACCCGCAGATAAAGTTTCCAATAGAAACTGGGCAAGGAGCAAAAATACCGTTCTTGGACTTGATGCTGACAAGAAGGAGCAAAAAGATAGAACTTACGATTTATCGAAAAACGACGACGACGCAAAGAACGATTCCTAACTCATCAAATCATACGTACCAGCATAAGATGGCCGCATGCCATTGCATAATTCACAAGCTATTAACAGTACCAATAAACAGCGAAGATGACAAAAAAAGAGCTGGATTACATCATCGACACGGCACGAAAAAATGGATACGAAAAACGTGCGATTGAACAAATCATAAATAAAAAACGGAGACAAATGAAAATAAATCAATATACAACGCTAGCATCGGGAGCAAAAAATGCAAAAGGGATTGCGATCACATATTTGGAAATGCATAGGAATCTTCAAGAGATGTTGAATAAACAAGGTATAGAGGCGGTATTCAAGAACGATAAGCAGTTGAAACGAGTCTTAAAAAGCGAAAAAGACCAATTGGCGGAACAAGAAAAAAGCGGCATCTACAAAATATCGTGTTGCGAGTGTCAGCAGGCGTAAATATATTGGACAAACGAAGAAGTTAGCGGTAACGAGATTCAATGAGCATAGGAGGAGGTAGAGTTAGCAAATAAGAAGGTTGATAGTAATCTGAGGTCAGCGGTAGCGAGGTATATAATCGACAGTAAACAAAAAGTAGCTATCGAGAACTTAAAAGTTGGTAAAAAAAGGTAGAAAAATTAGCGAGTTCGATATTAGGGGAACAATGGGAATAAGTAGGACGCCTGTCAAAAAAGATTAAACTTGGATCTAGGAAATGGGTCAGAAAAACTTCTGAAGTTCATTAAGTAAAGTTTATTAGATACGTTTATAAAATGGAATTAATAAATAGTTAAGATGTAGCATATAAATAGTTAAGGAGTAGGATAAGTTAAGCAGTACACTGAAGCAGTCCGAGTGTTACGGACGAAACATGTGTCTGTAGAATAAATTAAATAAATCACGGTTACAGGAAAAAAATAAAGAGATTTTCTTTGCCTAATTAATGAGGATTATTTATTAAAGGGTATGAATGATTTCAATAATGCTTTGTTTTTTTACATATAAAAAGAGAATACAATAAATACCCTAATTTCAATAGTAATCTAACAAAAAAAAAACAAGAAAAAACTAGTTGGGTAGACAGACCTATGCTCATGTCAGAAGGGTTTTGTGCTCAACTTACAAAATGCAGTAACCAGCAACAAATAAAATCAAGAAACATGTCAAAGACGATTTCATTGGAGAAAATGTGAAATTCGAGGATCAAACTATTATTAACAAAGTTGAAAGAATTTTGACTTCTGAGGTATTTGTTATAATTATACCCGTAAATATCTCCCTTGATAATTTTTTCAGATTTTTTAGATCACGGGTGTCCATTCGCGAGGAAAGAAACACATTTTTCATTTATTTCCCCACTGAAGCGAAAACGGTCAGTTTAAGAACTGTTTTGAAAAGCTCTCATAGAGAACCTTCAGTTGATACTCATATCGGCTACATTTCATGAAATTTTTTTCAGGGGCCACTTCTCTGTACTGTAATCATCGATTCATTGCCTATTTTTTCGAATCCTAGAAACGTTATAAAGCCCTTTTGCTAGGAGCTCTCTCCTGCCTCTTCGACTTGTTTCAATTATATGTACTCATCTTAATGATACCTATCATTCCTGCAATTTTCATACAAATCCTAGCAAAGCTGTAGTGTCTAAGTCGGTAAAAAGCGCATATGTTTCCTTAGTAGTACAGGGCATATTGTTCCATAGTAATACAGGAAAATTCAAATCGCTATAACTTCGTCAAATACAACTCGATCTTTATGAAACTTTCAGAAAAGATCAATCTTATAAATAGTCATCATCATTTATTGAATTTAAGGGTACCGTTTAGATTTTATTCAAGAAAACATAAAATCGATAAATCATACTATTACTAACAAAGTTGAGTGAATTTCGACTTCTCATATATTTGTTGTTGTTGTACTCATAAAGGCCTACATTCATGATTTTTTTCAGATTTTTCGGATAGAAGGTGTCCAATCGCGAGGGGGGGTAGGCGAAAAGTTCGTACATTTTTCCTTCCCCTGCCCTCCTCGCTACTCATAAAGCAATTTTAAGACTTGTTTTGAAAAGATCTCATTAAGACGTTCCTAATGACACCCTACTCGACTACCAATTTTTTTTTTGAGGGGTCACCTCCCTATATAGGGAGGCCCCCTTAAACTCCTTTGAAAAATTTTTCCACACTTGAACTTTCAAGAAGTCACCACTTCTGACCTTTCCACAAAGTTTCATGGCTGTAGCCTCTATAGTTTCGGAGAAAAAGTACTGTGACATACAGGCGGACGGACAGACGGACACAGGTCGTTGTTGCAATAGGGTTTTGTATTTTAGTACAAAACCCTAAAAAGAGACGAAAAAGCTTTGATTTGAACGAGAGACGTAGCGGTGATCTCTGTATACTGATTATCCTTTAACTTGCACT